>OX421977.1:84978219-86178219 GCA_949128135.1 Parasteatoda lunata
TTGATAACAAAATTAGAATGTATCACACACCCGGCCAAAAATAATACTTATATTCTACAAAGGAACTACTTACACTCTACAATAAAGAATTTGGACTTAACTGCTATGAAAAGCATTTAAGACACAGTTTCATGCAATAAAAACCGTGAAAATTATATAATATTAATTATATTTTAATTATATCATATTAATTATATTTTAATTATATCATATTAATTACAAATAAAATTCTATCATATTTATTATATTTTTGTGGGATAAATATCCCTTGATAACAAAATTAGAATGTATCACACACCCGGCCAAAAATAATACTTATATTCTACAAAGGAACTACTTACACTCTACAATAAAGAATTTGGACTTAACTGCTATGAAAAGCATTTAAGACACAGTTTCATGCAATAAAAACCGTGAAAATTATATAATATTAATTATATTTTAATTATATCATATTAATTATATTTTAATTATATCATATTAATTACAAATAAAATTCTATCATATTTATTATATTTTTGTGGGATAAATATCCCTTGATAACAAAATTAGAATGTATCACACACCCGGCCAAAAATAATACTTATATTCTACAAAGGAACTACTTACACTCTACAATAAAGAATTTGGACTTAACTGCTATGAAAAGCATTTAAGACACAGTTTCATGCAATAAAAACCGTGAAAATTATATAATATTAATTATATTTTAATTATATCATATTAATTATATTTTAATTATATCATATTAATTACAAATAAAATTCTATCATATTTATTATATTTTTGTGGGATAAATATCCCTTGATAACAAAATTAGAATGTATCACACACCCGGCCAAAAATAATACTTATATTCTACAAAGGAACTACTTACACTCTACAATAAAGAATTTGGACTTAACTGCTATGAAAAGCATTTAAGACACAGTTTCATGCAATAAAAACCGTGAAAATTATATAATATTAATTATATTTTAATTATATCATATTAATTATATTTTAATTATATCATATTAATTACAAATAAAATTCTATCATATTTATTATATTTTTGTGGGATAAATATCCCTTGATAACAAAATTAGAATGTATCACACACCCGGCCAAAAATAATACTTATATTCTACAAAGGAACTACTTACACTCTACAATAAAGAATTTGGACTTAACTGCTATGAAAAGCATTTAAGACACAGTTTCATGCAATAAAAACCGTGAAAATTATATAATATTAATTATATTTTAATTATATCATATTAATTATATTTTAATTATATCATATTAATTACAAATAAAATTCTATCATATTTATTATATTTTTGTGGGATAAATATCCCTTGATAACAAAATTAGAATGTATCACACACCCGGCCAAAAATAATACTTATATTCTACAAAGGAACTACTTACACTCTACAATAAAGAATTTGGACTTAACTGCTATGAAAAGCATTTAAGACACAGTTTCATGCAATAAAAACCGTGAAAATTATATAATATTAATTATATTTTAATTATATCATATTAATTATATTTTAATTATATCATATTAATTACAAATAAAATTCTATCATATTTATTATATTTTTGTGGGATAAATATCCCTTGATAACAAAATTAGAATGTATCACACACCCGGCCAAAAATAATACTTATATTCTACAAAGGAACTACTTACACTCTACAATAAAGAATTTGGACTTAACTGCTATGAAAAGCATTTAAGACACAGTTTCATGCAATAAAAACCGTGAAAATTATATAATATTAATTATATTTTAATTATATCATATTAATTATATTTTAATTATATCATATTAATTACAAATAAAATTCTATCATATTTATTATATTTTTGTGGGATAAATATCCCTTGATAACAAAATTAGAATGTATCACACACCCGGCCAAAAATAATACTTATATTCTACAAAGGAACTACTTACACTCTACAATAAAGAATTTGGACTTAACTGCTATGAAAAGCATTTAAGACACAGTTTCATGCAATAAAAACCGTGAAAATTATATAATATTAATTATATTTTAATTATATCATATTAATTATATTTTAATTATATCATATTAATTACAAATAAAATTCTATCATATTTATTATATTTTTGTGGGATAAATATCCCTTGATAACAAAATTAGAATGTATCACACACCCGGCCAAAAATAATACTTATATTCTACAAAGGAACTACTTACACTCTACAATAAAGAATTTGGACTTAACTGCTATGAAAAGCATTTAAGACACAGTTTCATGCAATAAAAACCGTGAAAATTATATAATATTAATTATATTTTAATTATATCATATTAATTATATTTTAATTATATCATATTAATTACAAATAAAATTCTATCATATTTATTATATTTTTGTGGGATAAATATCCCTTGATAACAAAATTAGAATGTATCACACACCCGGCCAAAAATAATACTTATATTCTACAAAGGAACTACTTACACTCTACAATAAAGAATTTGGACTTAACTGCTATGAAAAGCATTTAAGACACAGTTTCATGCAATAAAAACCGTGAAAATTATATAATATTAATTATATTTTAATTATATCATATTAATTATATTTTAATTATATCATATTAATTACAAATAAAATTCTATCATATTTATTATATTTTTGTGGGATAAATATCCCTTGATAACAAAATTAGAATGTATCACACACCCGGCCAAAAATAATACTTATATTCTACAAAGGAACTACTTACACTCTACAATAAAGAATTTGGACTTAACTGCTATGAAAAGCATTTAAGACACAGTTTCATGCAATAAAAACCGTGAAAATTATATAATATTAATTATATTTTAATTATATCATATTAATTATATTTTAATTATATCATATTAATTACAAATAAAATTCTATCATATTTATTATATTTTTGTGGGATAAATATCCCTTGATAACAAAATTAGAATGTATCACACACCCGGCCAAAAATAATACTTATATTCTACAAAGGAACTACTTACACTCTACAATAAAGAATTTGGACTTAACTGCTATGAAAAGCATTTAAGACACAGTTTCATGCAATAAAAACCGTGAAAATTATATAATATTAATTATATTTTAATTATATCATATTAATTATATTTTAATTATATCATATTAATTACAAATAAAATTCTATCATATTTATTATATTTTTGTGGGATAAATATCCCTTGATAACAAAATTAGAATGTATCACACACCCGGCCAAAAATAATACTTATATTCTACAAAGGAACTACTTACACTCTACAATAAAGAATTTGGACTTAACTGCTATGAAAAGCATTTAAGACACAGTTTCATGCAATAAAAACCGTGAAAATTATATAATATTAATTATATTTTAATTATATCATATTAATTATATTTTAATTATATCATATTAATTACAAATAAAATTCTATCATATTTATTATATTTTTGTGGGATAAATATCCCTTGATAACAAAATTAGAATGTATCACACACCCGGCCAAAAATAATACTTATATTCTACAAAGGAACTACTTACACTCTACAATAAAGAATTTGGACTTAACTGCTATGAAAAGCATTTAAGACACAGTTTCATGCAATAAAAACCGTGAAAATTATATAATATTAATTATATTTTAATTATATCATATTAATTATATTTTAATTATATCATATTAATTACAAATAAAATTCTATCATATTTATTATATTTTTGTGGGATAAATATCCCTTGATAACAAAATTAGAATGTATCACACACCCGGCCAAAAATAATACTTATATTCTACAAAGGAACTACTTACACTCTACAATAAAGAATTTGGACTTAACTGCTATGAAAAGCATTTAAGACACAGTTTCATGCAATAAAAACCGTGAAAATTATATAATATTAATTATATTTTAATTATATCATATTAATTATATTTTAATTATATCATATTAATTACAAATAAAATTCTATCATATTTATTATATTTTTGTGGGATAAATATCCCTTGATAACAAAATTAGAATGTATCACACACCCGGCCAAAAATAATACTTATATTCTACAAAGGAACTACTTACACTCTACAATAAAGAATTTGGACTTAACTGCTATGAAAAGCATTTAAGACACAGTTTCATGCAATAAAAACCGTGAAAATTATATAATATTAATTATATTTTAATTATATCATATTAATTATATTTTAATTATATCATATTAATTACAAATAAAATTCTATCATATTTATTATATTTTTGTGGGATAAATATCCCTTGATAACAAAATTAGAATGTATCACACACCCGGCCAAAAATAATACTTATATTCTACAAAGGAACTACTTACACTCTACAATAAAGAATTTGGACTTAACTGCTATGAAAAGCATTTAAGACACAGTTTCATGCAATAAAAACCGTGAAAATTATATAATATTAATTATATTTTAATTATATCATATTAATTATATTTTAATTATATCATATTAATTACAAATAAAATTCTATCATATTTATTATATTTTTGTGGGATAAATATCCCTTGATAACAAAATTAGAATGTATCACACACCCGGCCAAAAATAATACTTATATTCTACAAAGGAACTACTTACACTCTACAATAAAGAATTTGGACTTAACTGCTATGAAAAGCATTTAAGACACAGTTTCATGCAATAAAAACCGTGAAAATTATATAATATTAATTATATTTTAATTATATCATATTAATTATATTTTAATTATATCATATTAATTACAAATAAAATTCTATCATATTTATTATATTTTTGTGGGATAAATATCCCTTGATAACAAAATTAGAATGTATCACACACCCGGCCAAAAATAATACTTATATTCTACAAAGGAACTACTTACACTCTACAATAAAGAATTTGGACTTAACTGCTATGAAAAGCATTTAAGACACAGTTTCATGCAATAAAAACCGTGAAAATTATATAATATTAATTATATTTTAATTATATCATATTAATTATATTTTAATTATATCATATTAATTACAAATAAAATTCTATCATATTTATTATATTTTTGTGGGATAAATATCCCTTGATAACAAAATTAGAATGTATCACACACCCGGCCAAAAATAATACTTATATTCTACAAAGGAACTACTTACACTCTACAATAAAGAATTTGGACTTAACTGCTATGAAAAGCATTTAAGACACAGTTTCATGCAATAAAAACCGTGAAAATTATATAATATTAATTATATTTTAATTATATCATATTAATTATATTTTAATTATATCATATTAATTACAAATAAAATTCTATCATATTTATTATATTTTTGTGGGATAAATATCCCTTGATAACAAAATTAGAATGTATCACACACCCGGCCAAAAATAATACTTATATTCTACAAAGGAACTACTTACACTCTACAATAAAGAATTTGGACTTAACTGCTATGAAAAGCATTTAAGACACAGTTTCATGCAATAAAAACCGTGAAAATTATATAATATTAATTATATTTTAATTATATCATATTAATTATATTTTAATTATATCATATTAATTACAAATAAAATTCTATCATATTTATTATATTTTTGTGGGATAAATATCCCTTGATAACAAAATTAGAATGTATCACACACCCGGCCAAAAATAATACTTATATTCTACAAAGGAACTACTTACACTCTACAATAAAGAATTTGGACTTAACTGCTATGAAAAGCATTTAAGACACAGTTTCATGCAATAAAAACCGTGAAAATTATATAATATTAATTATATTTTAATTATATCATATTAATTATATTTTAATTATATCATATTAATTACAAATAAAATTCTATCATATTTATTATATTTTTGTGGGATAAATATCCCTTGATAACAAAATTAGAATGTATCACACACCCGGCCAAAAATAATACTTATATTCTACAAAGGAACTACTTACACTCTACAATAAAGAATTTGGACTTAACTGCTATGAAAAGCATTTAAGACACAGTTTCATGCAATAAAAACCGTGAAAATTATATAATATTAATTATATTTTAATTATATCATATTAATTATATTTTAATTATATCATATTAATTACAAATAAAATTCTATCATATTTATTATATTTTTGTGGGATAAATATCCCTTGATAACAAAATTAGAATGTATCACACACCCGGCCAAAAATAATACTTATATTCTACAAAGGAACTACTTACACTCTACAATAAAGAATTTGGACTTAACTGCTATGAAAAGCATTTAAGACACAGTTTCATGCAATAAAAACCGTGAAAATTATATAATATTAATTATATTTTAATTATATCATATTAATTATATTTTAATTATATCATATTAATTACAAATAAAATTCTATCATATTTATTATATTTTTGTGGGATAAATATCCCTTGATAACAAAATTAGAATGTATCACACACCCGGCCAAAAATAATACTTATATTCTACAAAGGAACTACTTACACTCTACAATAAAGAATTTGGACTTAACTGCTATGAAAAGCATTTAAGACACAGTTTCATGCAATAAAAACCGTGAAAATTATATAATATTAATTATATTTTAATTATATCATATTAATTATATTTTAATTATATCATATTAATTACAAATAAAATTCTATCATATTTATTATATTTTTGTGGGATAAATATCCCTTGATAACAAAATTAGAATGTATCACACACCCGGCCAAAAATAATACTTATATTCTACAAAGGAACTACTTACACTCTACAATAAAGAATTTGGACTTAACTGCTATGAAAAGCATTTAAGACACAGTTTCATGCAATAAAAACCGTGAAAATTATATAATATTAATTATATTTTAATTATATCATATTAATTATATTTTAATTATATCATATTAATTACAAATAAAATTCTATCATATTTATTATATTTTTGTGGGATAAATATCCCTTGATAACAAAATTAGAATGTATCACACACCCGGCCAAAAATAATACTTATATTCTACAAAGGAACTACTTACACTCTACAATAAAGAATTTGGACTTAACTGCTATGAAAAGCATTTAAGACACAGTTTCATGCAATAAAAACCGTGAAAATTATATAATATTAATTATATTTTAATTATATCATATTAATTATATTTTAATTATATCATATTAATTACAAATAAAATTCTATCATATTTATTATATTTTTGTGGGATAAATATCCCTTGATAACAAAATTAGAATGTATCACACACCCGGCCAAAAATAATACTTATATTCTACAAAGGAACTACTTACACTCTACAATAAAGAATTTGGACTTAACTGCTATGAAAAGCATTTAAGACACAGTTTCATGCAATAAAAACCGTGAAAATTATATAATATTAATTATATTTTAATTATATCATATTAATTATATTTTAATTATATCATATTAATTACAAATAAAATTCTATCATATTTATTATATTTTTGTGGGATAAATATCCCTTGATAACAAAATTAGAATGTATCACACACCCGGCCAAAAATAATACTTATATTCTACAAAGGAACTACTTACACTCTACAATAAAGAATTTGGACTTAACTGCTATGAAAAGCATTTAAGACACAGTTTCATGCAATAAAAACCGTGAAAATTATATAATATTAATTATATTTTAATTATATAATATTAATTATATTTTAATTATATCATATTAATTATAAATAAAATTCCATCATATTTATTATATTTTTATTATATAATTTTGTGGGATAAATATCCATTCCTAACAAAATTAGAATGTATCACACACACGGCCAAAAATAATACTTATATTCTGCAAAGGAACTACTTACACTCTACAGTAAAGAATTTGGACTTAACTGCTATGAAAAGCATTTAAGACACAGTTTCATGCAATAAAAACCGTGAAAATTATATAATATTAATTATATTTTAATTATATCATATTAATTATATTTTAATTATATCATATTAATTACAAATAAAATTCTATCATATTTATTATATTTTTGTGGGATAAATATCCCTTGATAACAAAATTAGAATGTATCACACACCCGGCCAAAAATAATACTTATATTCTACAAAGGAACTACTTACACTCTACAATAAAGAATTTGGACTTAACTGCTATGAAAAGCATTTAAGACACAGTTTCATGCAATAAAAACCGTGAAAATTATATAATATTAATTATATTTTAATTATATCATATTAATTACATTTTAATTATATCATATTAATTATAAATAAATAGTTGGTCTCAACGATCTGTAATGAGCTGGCGAGAAAAACTAAAATTCGCAGTTAAATGCATATACTTTTAGCTGTGTCATAAAGATAATTATATTTTAATTCTTTTAGAACTGCATTAAAGGATTTTATAATGTATAATTTCTATGCGCTTTAGTTCTGTTACGCTTAGCTCGAATACACTTTAATATTCTCTGACTGCTGCGTAAGTATACTTCGATTTACACACTAATATTGTTATACGAATTAGTGTATTTATACATTCTAAATTAATGACTCTTACTTTATATTGTGTTGTAACAATAACACACTCCTTTGGCGCAGAATTTTTATTAGACATATTATTCATTATTTTGTATTAATTTAGGTAAAAATAAATGAAAAATACTATATTTAGCATTTTAATAATTTATGTTTAGGAAATACAAAATGAAACATCGGTGTTCTTTTCTGTATTAACGAAGAAAATTAAAAAAATAATAATAACTGCGCATAAGTTGCAAGTACACTAACTCATGAAATGCAAAAAGGTAAAAATGCAGACGAAACATGAAAAAAAAAGTGTAAAGATCTTTTTAAGGAAAAAAAGTTATTAATTTTTAAAAATCAATATTCAAAAATTAAAAAATAATTTTTAAATTTCTTTTTAAATTTTTAAATATTTGTTAAAAATATTTTTTTGTAATTTTTTTCTTCTCTTTTGAAAAATCTTATCTTTCCTCATGTTTTTTCATTATTTTTAGCTATATATATGTTACGGCTAAAGCCCGAAGTCGGCCAATTCGCGAGCTGGCCGGCCAGATCGCGAATTGGTCAAGAACACTGTAAATTAGCTGGCCAAAGTCCGAAGTTGTTCTAGATTTCGGGAATTGCCCGCCCAAATCGCGAATTGGCATGGGAAGATCAGCCAAAGTTGGAAGAAAAAATCATTATACCGGGCAAACTGGGCAAATGTATACCGGACATTGGCACTTGACCTTAAAAAAACATCAGTGTAGGATATACCGGGCAAATGTATACCGGGCAGTGGCGCTGAACCTTTAAAAAACACCAGTGTATGATACACCAGGCAAATGTATACCGGGCAGTGGCACTGAACATTAAAAAATATCAGTGTAGGGTACCGGGCAGTGGCACTTGACCTTAAAAAAACATCAGTGTAGGATATACCGGGCAAATGTATACCGGGCAGTGGCACTTAACTAGACCTAGTATGATAAGACCTTTGGTGTATGTATGACTTGTATGACTAGACAATTAAATAGACAATTTAATAATGATCATTAAATTAATGATTATTTAATAGACAATTTAAAAACTTCTAATTTTTATATTTTTTAATTAGAAGATTTATAAGAATTATTTACATAATTATAGAAGGCCGCCAAAGTAAAACATTCACTGATCGTTTCAATTATTTCGGACTTTGGTCAGCCATCCTCGGCCACTTCGCGATCTGGCCGGCCAATTCCCGAAATCAAGTAAAATTTCGGAATTTGGCCCAGAGGTCCGGCCAATTCGCGATCTGGCCGTAACATATATATAAATAGAGAGAGAGAGAGCAAAACATAGAGGAAAAATTACGGAATAATGAAAAGTAAAGAAGAAAATTATTAAAATAAAATAAAATAACATAAAAAAAATTCTAATAAAGAGCCAGGAAATAATATTTTTATCAGCTATATATATATATATATATATATATATATATATATATATATATATATATATATATATATATATATATGAGGACCATCGGTGTCCCATCTGCGTCAAAGGGTTAACCGTTTCTTATGTGTATTCAGGAACGCACCGCACTATATCCAAGAGTGATATATATTGCGTTTCAATACACCACTTTTGGTGTTGAGGAACACTAAAAAGTTTTACAGTATAAATTTTACTAGAAGAAAAATGTAGGTTGATAAAAATATAATGAACATAAATAAAATTACCTTCTGCATTCTCTGAGAAATACATTTGTGTGTCTAATGCGACGGGCGAGCCTGTTGCTCACGATCCAATTATTCAAATATCCAATCACGATTGATTATTGGAATAAAGCCTCTTACATTTATTTCTTCTTCAAAATTATTATTCGAACGTTGTTTTACTTTTTGTATTGGAGTTTTAATTGAAAATCCAGCATGGCTGCGATAGGGAAATTTCTAAGGACAATGTCATTTCTTTATTAAAGAATTAGTGCATCGCGTGTCACATTTTTTTTTTATGTTTGTTACGCGCAAATGGAAGTATGCTTTTGAATTTTGCCATTGGATTACAGGCCACGGTAACAAGAAGCAATTGAGAGAGTTGTGGAGTGAATAGTTGAAACTTCCGACTCATTTGAATTTGTGATTTTAGAAGCTTTAGAAAAGATTTTAAATAATTTTATAACTTTTTGCACAAACTTTATAGCTTTCAGATCACAGAACGATCTAAATCATAAAAAATTGGTTTTCACAGTATAAATTGATTTTCTTTTTCAAAACTGGTTTTTCTGTATAGCATTTTCATTTAATATAATTTATAATAGCTGTTACCTTAATGAACAGAAAGATCATTAAATAAATGGTTTAAACACCGTTAGTTTTGGATACATATTTATTACCAGAATTCTTGTTAAATGTGTAATTATGCTTCTCTTTTTTGAAGAAGTTTTTTCTTGGTGCATTATTCATAGTCGTGTCCAATATAAACCGGTTAAACAACTAAACAAGTAGCTTTTTAGCAAGCTCATAAATCGTTTGTGGCTTTCAGTTACAGAAAAAAGAAATGAGCATTAAAGTTGTGAAAAGAGAAATTTCTTACGTTCTTTATTTTCTAAACAATTATACTTTCTCTTCTAAGGTGAGATTTAGCTGCCATCTTGAATTTACTAAGAGTCGAAGAGGCAAAACTAGGCTTTTCTAACTAAGTGTTTCCCAAACTTATGACTTTTGTGTACCCTTTCTCAATTTTTCGTAACGCTGAGTACCACTAATAAAAAAGTGAATAAATTTTTTACTATAAAAATTGCACAAAAATTAAAAATCACAACTGGCTGTTGACAGCACTAATTATTAACTGTTAACTCAGCAAAAAGTAGCAAATAGAAAAATTCGTAATCGTAAATTTTCATGGCTAGCTTTGTTTTTAAATAAAAAATTTTGAAATTTTCGTTTGTTGCAAGATATTTCGCATAAGAACGCGTACTCCCTCTAAACTGTTCCCGTACCCCTGGGGTACGCGTACCACACTTTGGGAAACACTGAACTACACAGATGATTTATTGTTTCCTATGTATTTCTTTGCGTTGAATCAAATAAACCACTTGATTACACTAATTAAAAAATCATAAAATTTTTATATAAGAACAGTACAATTTTTGACATAACCTGTTTGATTGTTTAATATTACTATGTTTAGAAAAATGAGATTTTTTTTCTGATATGAGAAATTTTCTTTATGCTAAATAAATAAAACAAAATTTATGATCGAAGGACTAATAGTAAAGATGATATAAAGATTTTTAGGATAAAAAAGTACGAATACGCTAAATTCAATGAAATTAAGATTACGCTGATTGAACAAATAGTTTGAGGTTTTAAGGATTATAAGCGCAGATAATTTCTATACATAAAGCCCATATAATTTTAAAACTATTATTTCTTTCAACTTGGGGTTCACTTCTTTATATTTAGCGTAAGGAAATAAATAGTAAACAATACTTCACTTGGCTAGATAGCAATATCAGATTAGTAAGTTAGTAAGTCGAAAATTGTAATTTTTATACATAAAAGTTCTTAAAAAACTTTTAAACCATTACAAGACACCGGCTTAGTTTTAGTTTATTAAAAACTACTCAACTTAAAAAAAAACATCGGTAGGCATCATTCACTTATCTGGATAGTTTTTATCCATAGTTTTTATCCAGTTTTTTATCCATTATCCTCTTCAAAATTAAATTCGGGTTTAAGCTCACTTCTGAAGACAGGGCTAACAGCAGACATACAAATCGGATTTAAAATTTTTTTTTTTTTCAAATTTGGAAAAAAAAGGGGGGGGGGGCTCGAGATTCAGGTTCTCCAATTTTTCTCGTGGTGTCAAGGTACCGATATTATGGTTAAGGTTTACGTTACGGTTCAACATTGAATCGGATTTCCAGTGACTGGGAAGTCAGTTTAAAAGGAAAAATAATAGAAATAAAAAAATATCATTAACGCGCTTAAATTATATATTTTTTAATATTTTTTGCAGTTTATATTGCTTCCTAATTATTTTTTTTTATTTCTTTGTTTTTGGACAAATGACTATTACTTTGTTTTTTGGCAAATATCCACGATTTAGTAAAACTCTATTGAGAAATTTATGAGCATTTATGCTACACTTTCATAAAAATGTATACATCTTTATGAAGCATAATGTGTAATTTAGGGTGACAGACCAATTGGCAACGTTTCAAAATATTGACATTTTTCAGCAAGATATTTTTATGCAGCACTTTTACTGTATATGCAAGAATAGTTGGACTTCATACATTTTCTAAAATAATAAATTTTCTTTCAAAAATTGCATTTTTTAAACTGAATTTTTAAATTTGATTATTTCAACTGTTTTACAAAAGGTTATTTTTTTAGAGCACAACATAACGTCAGCTCGTTTAACTTTAGCATCGAATTTCAAAGCTTAACAACTGTAAAAATACCTATTCTAAAGAGAAACAATGAAAAATAAATTATTAATTTAAAAAAAAAAAAAATAACTTTAAAAGTTTTTGTTTTTGAAAAAAATTATACAATAACCATTTTAATTCAGTAATTAAGGTATGTTTAATATTTTCAAGAGTATGTAATCAAATAGTTAGCCCCGAGCATCTACGCTCTCTTTTCTTGTAATCAAGGTTAAAAAAAATAGTAAAATCAAACTTAAAACCGTATTAAAGTTGCAGAAATTTGAATTTTTTGCAATAATTTTTAACTCACCGAAACAGTTTTTGCTATATTAAGCATGAAAGAATATATTCAAAATCGAGAAAAAAAAAACTCCGAAAATAGAGAAGGTAGAATAACATTGATATAAAAAAAAACAAAGTATTAAAACCATATTGTTCAAACTAAAAATAAGTTCAAACCGATATATAATATTTTAGCTTTGTGAATTTAGCATTAAAAAAAATACGCATAACTTACCTTGCATTTAATGTATCCAATCTGTTTGTATTTTTAGATCAAAAGGTGTGAATTTCATTCTTCAATGGCTCTTCGACTTTCATAACGCCCGACCTACGTGTTATGTGGTGTGGAAAAAGTGATTTTATTGGAATGTTTCAAGCAAGCTTTCTAAGCTTTCAAAATCTAATTTATTTTCCTTTCTAATACGCTTACGAGTTTCTTTTTTATTTGTTTTTGATAGCTTTTTCTCTTCGGTTAAATATAGAAATCTAGAGAAAAATCTTCCGTTTTATATTTCATAATTTTTGGGTGCACATAAAAAGCGGGCATAGTAAATAAATGTTAAAGCTTAGGTGAGTATTAAGTATTTTGTTTTATAGATTAAAACGTTTTCCGTATTTGCCATTAATCTGGCTTATTTTTAACAGGAAAAAACTTTTTTAACACCTCGATGATTTGGAATTTTTTTCTAGAATACTCCAAATGAGTGTTTTGCAGCAATTTTAATTTCAATCTTAAAAGAAAGTCTTTCTAAATGTATAAATAAAATAAAAAAAACTACTTCAAAGATAATGAGCTGCAACGGCTCATTGAGTAAGGCGCTAAGTTGTCCCTGTAAAGGACTGAGTTCGATCCCCGACAGCAGCTTGAAGCCAACCTAGTTCCACATCTAAGAATACCAGCCTGTCTGAGAATTAAAGACAGTCGGTGCGCAATGCTACCACATTGCCACCATCATACATTTTTATGAATTCGAAATTGTAGACCTTTAACCTCTATGATTCCTCTGGCCCACAATAGGCTGTAGTTGAAATGTTTGTTTTTACTTCCTCTGCCAAGTTTTTGATGGAAATATTTCTCGATTGAAAAGCTAATTGGATGAAAGATCTAAGTGACATTTTAATGAATTGAGCAAATTAGCTTTAAAGTTTATGGATTGACAATTTGAAAATATTTTTTGTCCTCGTCTAGTTAGTCCTCAATAGGTTTCTAACCTCGTCTAGTTAGCCCTCAATAGGTTTTTTACCTCGTCTAGTTAGCCCTTAATAGGTTTTTTACCTCGTCTAGTTAGCCCTTAATAGGTTTTTTACCTCGTCTAGTTAGTCCTTAATAGGTTTTTTTTACCTCGTCTAGTTAGTCCTGAATAGGTTTTTTTTACCTCGTCTAGTTAGTCCTTAATAGGTTTTTTACCTCGTCTAGTTAGTCCTTTACCTCGTCTAGTTAGTCCTTAATAGATTTTTTTACCTCGTCTAGTTAGTCCTTAATAGGTTTTTTACCTCATCTGTATTTCGCGCGCACCAGTTACAAAATGGATGAAATCTATAAACACTAAATGCATTTTTGTGAGATTAATTTATTGCCAAAAAAGTGCCTTTTAAATGTTAGTTGTTAATTGGTGCATTCAAATGCACTACAATGTAAAAAATACCGGATCAAATTGCGATATAAATTACCAGCACTTTGGGTGCATCTTCCGTAAAATCCAATTTTAATGTAAAATCCATTTTTGCCATAAAATATTATACAGTAACTTTTTCAATAATATTTATTTAATTCGATTGGTTTAGTGATTTAACGGTAAATGTTACTGTTAAAATTACGGTACATCAGATTTTTCGCTCCACAACAAGTTACGGTAAAAATGGATTTTATGGTAAAAAGTTTCGGTTTCCTGAATGCTGGTACTTTTTACCGTGACTTGATCCGGAATTTTTTGCAATGTAGGAACCTTTTCTATTTCAAAAAACACTCAAAAACGTAATCAGAACAAATTATTCGATTCATAAATTTTAAAATTGAATTCATGAAACAAAGCAATACATGCAATCATGATACATGCAATTTACTCATCTCAGTCCCATTAAACATCTCGAATGCATTAGAACACAGATTACGCAGCTAGAATTTATCATCCTCACTGCCAGCATTGATTTCAGCTGTGATGGACGTATAGAAAACTATTCTCATGGCCACCTATATCTCCAGACGTGTGGCTGATATGAACCAACATCATATTAATACATGCTTCAGCACTACTGCGTGTCTTGATGTTTTTGAACATATAGTGTATATTGCTTTATGATTTATAATCTTCATAAATAACGCCTCTTATTTAAATTGATTTGTAAACAGCAAAAATTTTAAATAATCGAATAAAAATTTACAGATTAATGAATAATTATGAAAAATAACACCTACTTTTGAAACATAAAATCACGATTTTTTTTGCGAAAAACTAAAAATATTAAGTTATGGCAACAAATTCTCATTTTAGAATGTTTTCAAAATTCATTTACTTCGAAAGAAAGCTCGAAGAAATGACGCGTTGAGGCTGTAAATTTAATTTTTGAAAAATAAAGTATACGTAAAAAATTGCGTCGTTCGAGTATTTAATTGTATAAAAAAATTTATGTTGTTTTTATTGCTCTTTACTCAAAATATTTCTGCAGATGTAGGAAATTTTAATCGCTCTTTAATTTTACGTTTCAGAAAGCAAAGATTATCGCTTAAATTTACAACTCTTTTTTTTTTTCTTCTTCCTATCCTTGACTTAAGTTTGAAAGCAGTTTTTTCCAGACAACGTTTTGTATAACTAATAACAAATAAGATAACTCTCTTTCAATTTTATTCAATTTTCTAAAAAAATTAACAGCATTAGTTTCTGATGCGCGTAGAATTATATTGGTTGGATTTACAATTTTCGATTGCTTTGAGAAATCACTTCTTTTAATGAAAATTATACTCATTTGTTGTTTAAGAATATTTATTCATATGTATTTTTGTTTAAGAATATTTTTTTTTAAATTTTTACTGCGCTAAATTCAACAAAGAAATTAATATTTTGAGATGTAAATACTATGAGGCTATCGGTTCCTATATTGCTTCATTCCATTTATATTTTCTTTAAAAAATACTATTTAAGTTAGCCCTAAATTTCAATCATCAGCTGTTTAATAACCCAACTACCGTATTGTGCTTTATTTCATTTTATATAAAAATCTTAACAATGAAATTTTTAAAAAAATGATTCCGAAAAATCATTGAAATTGCTGATAAGATTGTGTTATTTTTCTTAATTTAATATTTTTAAGTTGTTATTTTTCTTAATATAATATTTTTAAGTTAAAAGAAATCTTATTGGAATACAAAATTTCTACTTTAGAATTTTTAACCTCATTTTACCATATTTCCTAATGGTCACATAAATGCAGTCTCACATTTATGTAACCTTGCACGATGCATAGTATAGGAAACTGCACTTACGAGGAACGAGCATGTTAAATTAAAAAATATATAGATTTTTTATTACTTTCATATAGTTCGGAAATATGCAGATTCGAGAACAATTCCTAAAAACGCAATTTATACGTATATGAGAAATAAATTTTGATATTGGTAAGCACGGGTACGAAATGAGTTTGTTGTTTTTTCCTGACAACATTTTTTATATATAATTACAAACAAGATAACTTTTTTAATTTTATTTAAATTTCTAAAAATGTTAACAGCATTAGTTTCAACTGCGTGAAGAATTAGATTGATTGGATTTACAGTTTTCGATTTTTCAAGTGTTTAACTCCAACTTTTAAGCTCTCTTTTATTCAATTTAGTCGAATTATGTTAAATAATGTGTTCTATAAAAGTATTCTCTACATTAATTTTGAAATAGAATTAATTTCTAAAAATTTGTACTTGCAACAAAAACAAATTAATTATAATTAAAACTGTAAATTTTCTAAGTGAATCAGATTAATATTTAATTAGTTACTAGAAAAAACACAAAAGAAATATTTTATTATATCGTCAAGTTAGTCAACTAGTCATGTTTTGTTTCACATAATTTATTTGTCCAATTTAAATTTATTTCTTAATATGCATACGTTTTAATGTTAACTTCTCAAAATGTTAACTTCTTAAACGGAGTGAGAGATTGGCTCTTAATGATATTGTTTGAAAAAGCAGTCGTACTTTTCATTAGTGTTGAATTGGCAACCATATTTATGAATAGTATTGAATAAGCAATTTATTTCTCTTACCTGGCTTCAAAAACACGGGGATTTCTCTATCTAAATTGGCAACACTATATCCATCTATATAATATTTCATTTTGTTAATAAATAATTTAAGAACTGTTAAATAATTAGTTGTACGAGAAGTATTTGCAGTCAAACCCCGCTATAGTGAACCTTCAAGGGGCCGAAATTTCAGTTCACTATAACCGGGAGTTCACGATATCCGTACTGCAAACAAGTTTTAACTACTTTTTTTCGAACTGCTCCCTTTTATTACACATTATATAAATTAATGAGCAATAAAAAGAAATACAAAAATGATTAAAAAACAATATGTAGTAAAAAAAAATGTGTTCACTTTTTTTTTATTGGTCTTCGTCTTGAGCAGAAAAAATTTAGGGATGACCTTTGTTTAGGGATGGGAAGATAGAAGAAGCAAACAAGAAAAAATGCTTATGGCTACATTCCACTCAATAGATGCTTTTAAAAAAACGGTATATATATTTTATGTAGAATTTTCAAAATCACCAAAAAAATGAAGAAAAAAAAATCAGTCGAAGACAGAAAAAAGTTCATAATTTCCAATTTCCTCTCTTCTTTTGGTTCACTATATCCACAAAAATATATAGCGAGTATAGCGAGGCACTGAAGCGAACATTTCGTTCACTATGTCCGGGAGTTTACTATAAACCATGTTCACTGTAACGGGGTTTGACTGTATTTAAATTCCTTTCTTTCGGTAGTCTTAGGTGATAGTTTAAGTTATGTTAAATAGTTAGTTATTCGTCAAGTATTTATTTAGAAAAATTTTGTATTTTTATAGAAATAAAAACTCAGTTCTAAAGCTATTATTTAGATTTATTTTTTACCATTTCTAAAATAGCTGTAGAAATTTTAAACATAAACGGGTGCTATACTGTCATAGCAATCCATGGTGTCGGAAATTGCCTTTTACATGCAATAGCATATACATGATAGCTCGGGGGATAGGGCGTTCTCCTTTCAAGGAAGTGAACCGGGTTCGAATCTCAGCGACGGCTGGTCGATACGAATTCCGATTCCGGCTCGCACCAACCACAGTGCTGACGTAAAATATGCTCAGTGGTAGACGGTGGTCCCCTTGCCGTCAGGCTAACCGTGGGAGGTTTTCCTTTCAACGTCAAGTAAACGCGGGTTGGTTCCATCCCAATACTTGATCCAGGAGTTCACTTGTTTTCTGGATTGGGTTCATGAAATACTATGGGGCGTAATGGAGCATTAGGATGGGTTTATATTTTATCACACGGTGGAGATGGAAACAATTTTAATATATTGTGCTGGAATGTCCCGAACTCATACTTAACAATGGTGGTTTGTGTGATTCAATGGCTGCCGGACAGATTTTAAATTACTACTAAATTTCAATGCACAGAGAACTTGGAAAATAACTCGGACATGTCTTGAGATTGGTTAAAAGGGAAATCGAAGTACTTCCGCGTGACCAACAGCTTCTGAATGGTTTTTAATAAACAATCAAACTTCTGAATAGTGTTGAATAAACAATCATAGTTCTGAATAGTGTTGAACGAACAATCATACTTCTGAATAGTGTCGAATAAAATAATCGTAGTTCTGAATAATGTTGAACGAACAATCATACTTCTGAATAGTGTTAAATTAACAATCAAACGTCAAATAAAAATTGCACTTTCTGTATTCTGTAGGGTTGTTGAATAAACAATTACACTTTTGAATAGTGTTGAATTAACAATTAGACTTCTGAATAATGCGCGAGTATTAAATTATCAGTGTCCTGAATAATATGGTAATTTTGAATTAACAATAAGTCTTTTACATAGTGTAGTAATATGGAATTAACAATAAGATATCTGAATAGCGTGTTAATACTGAATTAACAATTAGACTTCTAAGTATAGTGTTAATATTGGATTAACAATAACAGTTTTCAGTACGTTGGTAATACTGAATTAACAGTCAAGTTTCTGATTAGTCTAATAGTATTGAATTAACATTAAGACATTTGAATAGCGGCGGGGAGTTGAATAAACAATCGGACTTCTTAACAGTGTTGAGTAAACAGTCATAAGAATATTAAATAAATAATCGAATTTTCTAATATGTGCGAATCTCGGATTAACAATCAGAGTTCTGAGTAGTGAGTGTGTGGGACTTTTGAATAAACAATCAAGAAATAAAAAGACAAAAGAATTCAGCTTTATTTGTTTATAAACTTGATGAGTCTTTACAAAACACATTCGCTATGAATAATGCCTTTAAATGACAAGAAAGGAGACTCTTTGGACTTTGGATGTGTGTTTGAAAAAAATAGAAATCTATTTTGTTTTTATTAAGAAAATATATGTCATTGAAAATAAAAAACAAATACTGAGATCACAAAATATAGCCCAGTAAGAAGACTGTGCAAGACTATTTAAATAAATGCATATTTTGCATAGATATGCCTGAGTTCGTATACAATGTTTTACCAAAATTCCTTTTTAGCTAAATCTCTTCATTCTAGACCGACAGTTTTTGTTTCATTCCACCAAAAAGAAACATTATGATTCTGGAATTTTTAATTTAAATGCGAGTAAAAGATTAAACTTAAAATTCATTATTAATTAAAATTAATTGATCATTGTTTTTAAATAATTAATTATTTAACTGCAAAATGCAACATTATGAAATAGTTCGTATTTATTTAATAGTAAATCATTAAATTTTAATTAATATCTTAATATTAACCAGTAGTGATGTAATAAAATATTATCTTTCATATTGTTGCATAATTTATTTTTCATATTCATAAATTTCAAATTTAAACTAACAATTAGACGAATATAAATTTCATAATAAAAATTAATTAACTGTTTACTAAATCGAAGTCTTAACTGTGAGTCCAGTCTATTAATTAATGCATTTTAATTAATAGAATGCACTCACAGCGATAATAAGTTTCTAAAATAATTAATTAAAACAATAAATAATTACAAATAAAATAAACTAATTTAATTACATAACATAAATATTTCCGAATTATGTTACATATTCTTGCAACTTAACTATCGATTTTAAAAAATAAAAAATATATAATTTCAGTCATGCCCACCCTTTAAACTTGCACAGTCGTTTCATCTTTTAATTACACCACTAAGAAATTCATTTAGTTGTGCTTGTAACTCTATAGGTCAAAAAGTTTAGTTTACAATGAGATACATCTAAGAGAAGACAACACTTAAACATAAACATTTATACAGAAACCACAACCAGCTTAAAACTTTGCAAATTATAACAAAACAATAACAATCACCATTTATAAAAAGGAAGGACAAACAGAGCTTCAAGACCAAGACACCCACTTTGTGTTAATTTGTTATAATTATTCAATGCTAATATGCTACAAGCGGTAGAAATTGAAGCAAAGCAAGATCTTAAAGGGAAAATTTAGTAGTGTTTAGGGGAAATTTTGTCAAATAATCCCTTGTCAAATAAATGATGCACTTCCAAGAGAAAATTTTGTCTAGTAATCCATTATTAAGGGAATCATTTAGGAAATTTCTTGCAACTGAGAATAGGTGATAAAAACTAATGTATTTTAGATTTTTTCAAATCTAAAATACATTAGTTTGTATTGTTTAACGATAACGGTATTTAAATGATAATAGGGATAGAAAAATAAAATTTCATTGCATAAATTTTATCGTTTTGGACTTCTTAAATCATTAATCGCGTCAAAGTACTACGTTTTTTATTTTCACCGTTAAAATGGGTGTCAAATGTTGTTAGAAGAAATAATTTGCCCAGCCTTGACATTTAGAAGAGGTGGAAAGAAAATGTTCATATATATAATAAAATAATTAAACATAATTATCGCAGAAAACAAGCTTTAAATAATTTTTGTTAAAAAAAAAGAATAATTTCATTAAATGAAATACATCAAATGTAATAGAATATAACATGATATGATAACAATTACAAATACGCACATATAATAATATATTATTGGACGATAGCGTTTATATCTTATTTACAAATGTTCACAATGCCATATAAATATACGCAGGGAAGAAAGGAGCACTTTTCTTTTGCCAATGCAGATTTTAACACGATACACTAGGAACATTTCGGGTGAAATTTTTTTTTTTACATCAAACTATACTAGTTTGTTTCATGAATAACAACAAAGTCATGCAGAATACCTTTAATTTTAATTTAAGCAATTATTCATTTACAGAAATTCATCAAAACTAAATTTGGCAAATGCAAATAAAAATCAAATCTTTTACAAATTCAATAGATTTCGTTATTAATTATTTTTTTTTATTGTAAGGAAAAATATTTTAAGAGTTTTGTTGGTAAAATAATAGTGTTATTATTAATAGTTTTATGGTTATTAAATCGTTCGTATCAAGATGTTTTTTTCAACATAAGTTAACATTTATTTAACGATGTAATATTACTATAAACCAGGACAATTTAATCAAATTTTTATTAGTATTATAGATAGTATTTTTTTCGTCCTTTTCTCCAATGAAACCATACAGGAAATTATCTCCTCATACATTGTTTGGTTAAGGCCGAAAATCATGGCAAAATCGTCACGAATTGTTCGGTTGAGGTTTTTAACAGAGAGACAAAAATCATAATTTAAAACTATGGTTAAGTTATCTCGTATTGTTTGATAAAAATCATGGAAAAGTCGATAGAAATTTCGAAAATAGTATTTACATATTTATATTAAAAATTAAAGTATTTTTTAAACCAATAATATAATTTCTGAGATTATTTTTACCATCGTCTCACTAAAATGTCGAAAAAAAGGTGAATAAATAAAAAAAAATTAAATTAGCAAAATATTAAGTAAAACGCACAGCCTAAAATGCAAAAATATTACATCAGCGTTTTTGTTATATCATGAAAAATACAATTTGTAATGGAGTCGATTTTATTTGCATTGCTTTTTAAAATCGTCGGGATAAATTTAAAGCATAGTTAAGTTTTTTAAGAAATGTCCTATACTCAACATTCCGCTCTCATAATTATTATCTAAACTCTGTGTGCGTTAAAAAATGAGAGCGGTACAATAACTTCCACTAGCAATTCTATACCGAACAACATTAATAATTTATTAACAATATTTACAAAATTTAACACAACTTTAGCTAAAAGCGGGAGATTATTTTCATAACACAACATTTCATTGCTCGATATTTAATTTTTTGAACCACTTTATTTAAAATGTTTTTATATTCTCGAAATAAAATATGGCTTTTGTTGAACATAAATTAATGTAACAGCCCCTTTAAAAAGTCAAGTAAAAAAAAAAAATGATGTTTTTTTTATTTCAAACGAAAATATTATCAATACCGTTATAATACATATGCTACTTTTAAACAGATAAATCAAGTTATTATGCGCAATAACAGATAATATGTAATAAGTTGAAACAGTTCATTGCAAGTTTTACAAAAATAAAAAAATCTAAAACTTGATTACAGTTATTTTTTCTTATTTTCCCATAACTAAAAGTTCAACCACATTATTTTAATTTTATTTTATAACCAGCGCTGAACAGTCAACGCGATTCTGAGTTTACGACTAACAACGTTCAACTTCGCAACCTAGTAATTTTGAACCCAACTCAGAAGCCAAGGCAACTCCTGGATCAATAATTAGAACAAACTAGTTTTCGCGGATAACTGTTTAATTATATAAAGCGAATAGATTTTATCAAACCAGCAATTATAAGTTAAAATGGTTAATTTTATCAGTTCAAGCAATTGTTTTAATCACTATTAATAACTAGTTATTACGCATATTAGCCATATTGTCACATTAAAAGTATACAAATATTTACGTTATTGTACTGATAACATTTTTTAAAAAACATATCTTTATTAGTTTAATCACAATTTTACTAACAGTTGAATAAACTATTATTAGAGCTAAAAAACTAGCAGCGTTTGGTTCTTTGCAACATAAATTGGAAGTTTCAATTCTTTTTTTTACAATTTAATTTTACTTTTACAATTTCAAATAAAATATCTTACATTTAGTGGCAAATGTACAGCAATGCTACAAATTATGTACTATTTAAATCTATTTCTCATGTATTTTTATTATTCGTGATGAAGTTATAATTCAATTCCCATTGTCCCTTTCTTCCCTAAGAGCTCAACAAAGTTCATAAATCTAGAGTTTAAAACTCAAGACGAAAAAAAAAATGACACTTTTCATATATATATATATATATATATATTAACAGATATATTTTGAGCATATCTTACATACAAATCAAGGCGACTATTAATGCCTGAGAAGTTCACTAAAGTGCGCAATGAATGAAAGGTATACAAATCAATTTAAAAGCAGTGGTTCTTGAAAAAAAAAGTTCGTTGAATGTTCATAAAAAAAAATATGTTATTTAGATGTTTATAAAATAATAGTTATTTGAAAACTCATTAGTTTTTGAATTACATTGACTTATAATTTTAAATAAAAAATATGTGGGAAAATTAAAAAAAAAAACGTTTCTGATATTTAAAAGTAAAAAATTACCAAATCGAAAATTGGCTAAACTTCGTCAGGTTATTGAAATGAGATTTTTAGCATCTTCATAAGTTTCTAAAACAAATCGAAGGAGGAAGAAATTGCATTATCTATTGGCTTAATCAGAAAATAGAGAGCAAAATATTATATTAAAAAAACTCGTAAAATTATTAATTTATTCTGATGTCTATAAAACAGTAACTATTTTACGTAATAGTTAATTAACGAATTACAATGATAATTTATGTTTTAGAAAATTAGAAACATTTTTACTATTATTAAAAATATTATAAATTTGCCCTAACCAGATTTTTAAGTGTTGTTTTTAGAATTCTGGCTTGCTCCCATATAAAACAATAGAAGAAGCAATTGCCTCCTCGATTGTTTCGTTTAACAACTTATTAGAGTGCTAAATATAGTCACGTTAAAAATCTAACTAAGTAAACTTGGTTTGAAAAAGAAAAGTTCCCGCTTTAAAGAAAAACAAATTTATAAAAATATCCACTAAAAGCCCCCCATTAATTTCAAAAAAATCATAATTAATAAGGAAGATGTTGCTGTACACATTACTATATAATAAAATATTCAACCACTATTTCAAGAAGGATCACTATAGAAATTTAAAAAATATTTTAAATTTAAAAATATAGAAATTTTTAAAATGCATTTTTACTTTTTTCTAGGGAAGCAATAAAACAATTTATTTTGAACTCCCTGCAAATTATTCAAAAGTTATATTGATAATTAGTTTTACTTACAACTTTTTTTCAGAAAATCAGTTTCAGCTCTGTGCAATTCAGTTTACTCATAAAACGTGAAATTATTAATTGCATTTACTAATAAATATAATTTCATGGCACAATTCAACTATGACAAAATTAAAAAAGTTTTTTATTAGTCAATTGCTGAAAGTCTTTTGTTATGTTTCATAAAAGAACCACTGAATCAAGCAATATAATGCACAGAAAAAAGAAACTTTAGTGAACAATATTATTCTCTCTTGTTGAATGATTTAAACGGAGGAAATTGTCATACAGTTAGCATTTGGCACGGCAAAGAAACTGTGCTCATTAGCTATCGAGAGGTAATGGGAAGTTAGCAATTGATCTGATCATGATTTATAAAACATATGAGAATGATAATGGATTACTGATGAAAAGACAAGATTCTTTCTTCATATGTAAGAAGCAACTTTTTACAATTACAATTTTTTTTTAAACAAGTTACAGTTACAAGTTACAGTTTAAAACAGAAGTTAATAAATTCATTAAAGGAATTTAAATTTGTAGAGTCACATTAAAATACATATTTCCATTGCATATTTGTAACCCTTTGACGCAGAATTTTCACTAAACATATTTTTTTCATTAATCTAATTTAGATCAAAATAAGTAAAAGATTTAGCATTTTAATAGTGTTTGGTTAGGAAATACAGCATCGGAAGTCTGTGTTCTTTTTGCGTTGAAGGTAAAATTTTCCAAACATGGCTCACTTCCAAACAATAATTTCTCAAATTTGCACTTATTTTAAATGTAAGAGAAACAGTAATTCGTCATTGAAATGTTTTTACTTTACAAAATCAATTACTGATAAATTTTTGAATATGAATAAATAAAAAGTTTTAACTACTTTTTTGAATATTATATTTTAGAAGGAAATATAATAATAGTAACTAATAGACTGTTTTATATAATTAAAAATTACCAAAATATATTTTTGCTTGAAATTAGAGCGTCAGAAAAAAATATATATAAAAAAGGGATACAGGTGTCCCATTTTTAACAAAAGGTGTAAATATTTTAATACAATTTTTAGGAGTGGTTCTAGCATTCATTTTATACATTTAAATGAAGGTATTATTCAATTCCTAAAATAGGAGTTAATTCAATTTAAAATAGCAGGAATTACATATCATGAATAAAAAATGCATCTCCATTTCATATTTATAATATTTGATTATAAAATTCTTGCTCTCATTTTATACTCTTAGAAATGATATTATTTCCATTAAAGGAGTTATTTAATTCATTTAAAATGTTATTAAATTCTATAAATGAACTAAAATTCAATTTAAAATATCCAGAATTATTACATGGAAATTAAAATAAGGCCTTCTATTCAACTCAATATTCAATCTTAAAATTTATTTGGATTGGAAGTTTATGCTAATTTTGTACTTCAAGTTTTATTAAATGAACCTTCAAACTCCATAAAATTGTAAGCTATTATATTAAACAAATTCTAAAATTATTAGAAATTACAGTTTAACAAATTAAAATATTCATTTTAATCTCGCAAAAAAAAAACTTTTTCAAAAGATCATTTTAAAATTATAACATTGATATTTGATTATTAAATTCTTTAAATGAAAAATTTATCTCAGATTTAATTTTTTAGTTTTAAATAGGGGTGTAGGAAAATTCTATAAAGAATATAAATTTAACGAATTATAAATAACAAATTTATAAATCACAAATTTAATTTATAAACTATAATACATAATACTCAAAGCATTCAAAAGTGTAAACAACTTTTATCACCTTTGCATCACTTGAAAAGTCGATTAAAATTTTTATCTGCTTGATTTGAAATAAAATTTCACAACTACAATATTGGATAAAACCTTTCATAAAATATGAAAACTCAAAAAATGAAAATTTGATTTTTTCATTCAAATTTTCAATAATTCCTTTAGATTTTTTTTACACTTCTTATAAAACATTTTCCTTTGTAAAAAAGGTAATGAAAAAATCTTGCCTTTTCATACATTCTACAGATGCAAATATATGACAAACATCAATTATATATATATGTGTATGTATAGATATAGATTTATGGAATAAAATTTGTGAAAAAAACACATAAAATAGAGATTTATCTTCATATGTGTCATTTTAATTTAAATATTCTTAAAAAACGATCTGTACAAAATATTCAAACGAATTGGGATGCAAATTCGTTGCCCTATGCCTATTCAAACAGCATACATTCAGGTACAACTTCATCCCCCCTCATCTATTGGCTCAACAGACATAAGATATTATTCTTGCCAAATACACCAAATATTTGGCACCAAATAATTATGGCGCCAAATATTTCTGATGTCAAAAACCTCTTTCAGTTAAAGAAAAATGTAATCATTTTCATAGCATACAGCGACATTATTAAGTATACCTCAGTCACCGGTGATCCAAGTTCGGTACAATGAATGTGTCATACAACTCTGTTTAGTTATTCTCTCTTTATTTGAGCTTTTTTATTGCATTTAAAGCTCTAAGTTTCGGCTTGAAGTAATAAAATAAACCAATATTTATTAATCAGAGATGGGTAATTAAGTATATTTAAAACACTAATAAAAAGTTTGTTAATAAAAGTTATTAGGTCGAAATGTAGAAAAATATTTAAATAAATAAAGCCAAATAAATGAAAAAGTAAAATAAAATACATTGAATTAAATAATTTTTCACAAAGGATAAAATATGATCTTTTGTAAAAAATAAATTTAATTTCGCAAAATATTTTTGTTTAAATAAAAAAATTTTTTTTTACTCATATTTACTATTGTAATATAAAAACTTCAAAAGTATTTCTAAAATTATTTTTTGAAATATAGTTTAATAAATATCTTCTTTTGTACATTGAGGTGAAGGCTGGCTGTTTTTATAGTTTCTGTATTTATATTAAACTTGGTAAATAGACTAGGAGAAATAGAACTTTAGATTAAAAAGAAATGCTTACATTTTTTAAAGAAAAATAATGAAAATTACAATAAATTCCAATAAATTGAATTAATTTTATTAGCTTTAAAAATTCTGTATATAGATTTTAAGAATCAGTAATAAATAAAACTAATTATTATTTAAAACAGCTATCTTCTTTAATTCTTAGAAACGCAATATACTTAAAGAATTGATTTTTAGCACTATATTGAATTCATTATCTCCATTATTGTAACATGTTTTTCATAGTGATCTTAAAATTAATGGATAGCTGCAATAAATGGAATTCATTTTCACTATTTAGAACTTCTTTTAAACTTATTGATATCTTTTTATTAACCTAATTCATTCTTATAAATTCAAGCTATTTTGTTTAAAAAAATATATTTACGAAATGAAGGACAAATAGTATTAATATAATAATCGAATTAAATCTATTAAACAATAATTGAATTTTAATTCCAGTAATTACATCAATTTTGTTTAATTTAATTTAACAACATACATTATGGTCAAATTAAAATTTTTTGGAGATATTTGTACATTTATTTATTCAACAGTAAAAAATAAATATCTGTCTCTGATTAAAGCAGACACTCAAAATTATTTTTAAATACAAATTATTCTTTTTGTCTACAGTTGAAAATGGGAGAGTCCACAAACACCCGAAAGTATTTTTAAATCCAGAATAAAAATAATTTGCATCTGAAAATTTTTTAGAACAATGGAAATGTAAAACGATTTGGAAAGCAACAGGTATTAATATAATTTATTTTCCTTTCTTTACACCTGAATTTTTAATTTATTTATTTTATAATTTCAAATTAAAAACTGAGATAAGGAAGAAGTAAAATAAATAAATTTTTTTCAATATTAGATTATGTTTTAAAATTTAAACAAAAAAACTATAATTTAATTTTCAGATTTTAAGACAGTTTTATCTGTATATTTTTATTAAAACTTTTAAAAAATATATAATTTATTTCTATTAATTTAGGTAAAAAAAATATCATTGTTGAAAGAAAGTAAACATTTCCACACTTTTTTAAAAAAAATTTTGGGTGTTTGCTGCTATTTCCACATTTAATGAATATGAAAGAACCTTTCATTTAGTGAAGTTTTTATCTATAAAAAGGTCTTATAAAATATTTTTTTACATAATATTACCCACCTCTGTCACTGATTTCAAAATATTGGTATATGAGAGTATGAGTTATACACTTTTTATTTTTTACAAATATAATTTCTGTGATTAAAAATATTTAGTTTATTAATGTGTATTTTCTAGTGAGCTTTATTAACCTCCATGTTTGTTTTTTTTTACAGTAAAAAATAGACTTTATGTTAAATATATAAGATGAAACATATACTTATATATGGTTTATCTCTCTATTTAAAGTTCAAATGAGCTAGTAACAAATAAATGGCAGTTGAAATAAAGTTCCATATATATTACGTGACATTTAACTTTACTGGTCGTGTAAAACATTGACTAGGCAGTGAATTGGTATAAATTTTTCAATCTCGTATTAACTCAGACTCTATCAAATTTGTGATTCATATTTTATAGGAATCAAACAAACGTGCTGCCATCTGGTGCACATAAAACATAACAGCTGCAAGCCTAATAAAATTTCTTTTTACATGCTTTTATATAATATATATATAATATATCTATATATACTAAATTTCAAACAGACTAAAATGGTCGTATTTACATATAAATATAAAAAGTCTATTCATTGCGATTGGCTAAAAAAAATTGCATGAGCAATCAAGTAAAACATAAATTAAATTCAACACAGTTAGAAATGCATGGCAATATGCATCAAAAGCTTCTTTACACAAAAGTGACCATAGCATGCTGGATAGCTCTTCCTTGTCTTTTGAGTATTGGGTCCATTTTGAAATGTTGCTCGTTTTATATATCACATTGGACGAGACCAAAAAGTTGAGACTCGTAATCGGAGAAACATTTCACATGTGTCTCAATAAATAGCTCTATTTCTTAACGCTTCTGGGGCATATTGTTCTACGCCGATCTTTTTTTTTTTAACTTAATAATTGAGCCGCAAATCCAATTGAGATCGAGATTAATACTTAATGGAGGCACAGATAATCATCTGACAAAAAAGATTCGTGTTAATAATATTTAGAGTAAATAAAAATATTACATTGACAAAGTAATTTGTATATATAATATATATATATGTATAAATAATATAATATGAAGTAAAAACATAGATACTGATTCTATGACCAATGCAGTTAATTGCACTTAACGCATAAGTTTTCGTTATGTTACCTGATGGAGTGATGTTACATTGTCTCATAACTTTGAAAAATGATTTTTTTCTTAACGTGTACAAACATTTGAACAATGAGTTATTATAAATTAATGTGATTTTAAGTCCTTTTTCCATAATCTGAAAAATGACTTATCTTAAATAACATTTCCCTAAAACCTTGACCCCAAAATGGAGGATGAAAAATTCCAACAAAATAGTGAAGAAAGAAAAAAAAAAAAAAAAAAAAAAAAAAGAGCCTGCATTAAGGCTTGTGAAGTAAGTATCAGTTGTTTTCAGGATTTGTCGTTGTGTATCAGTCCCAGATCTTTTAGGTCTTATCCATGGCTCATGTATGTTTAGGCAGTAGCGTAGAACTTTTAAGATCTTCTGGAACAAATTAAGAATAGAGATCCCCTTCAATTTTTAAGACAGATGGGAATTGGTAGTGAATCATGTCTGGATCAATCAGTCCACAAAACGTGTGCACGCTTTTTTCCATTTGCACTGCGTGCACCACATGTCCCTGTTTTCCATGCCATACACTTTGCGGCATTTGCGACTCTCGGAACGTGTCCTGCGATGTACTGGGGACGAGGCTTTACTTGGAGATGGAGTCGACTTCAAGCTGAGGCGCATGCATTTTTGTGGAGAACCCTTGAAAAAAAAATTGAACATAATATAAAATAAATGAATGTGCACAAGTTCAGGAATAAATGAAAAGAATAATTGAAATTCTAAATATGCACGATGGTCCGTGATCACAGATTTTAGTTTATATTTTTATAATGATTGTAAGAAATGAAATCTTAAAGCTAGACATGCTACTATGACACATTAAGAGAGGTAGAAACAAAATTGCAATCGAAATCTGTTCAATCACAACAGAGGAAAGCGGGACATAAAGTATCAAAACCTTATTCATTGCCTGATGAAATTTAGGGGTATTTACAGTAATCACTTTTCAACTTCTCTTTGTTTTATATAGAAGTCAAACGTGTTTTTATGTTTGCAGATTGCACTTCATGGTTGTGATCGGATATATATTTTAAAACTGGTTTTGCTTCTTCCTCACCATATTAAGTTTCATATAAATAATATGTAAGTTACATAGTCGATATTAAGTTGTGACCCAAATGAGTGCACTTTCTTGACAAGGATTCTACAAATATATATTAAGGAAGGGGTTTATGGAGCACCCTGAAATCAAGGTGCGCAAATCTTATCTGACCTACTTTGATTTGCAATAACAAATAACAGAAATAAAATGGCTAAGTTATGTTGCTCGCGTGTCATATATATGCTATTGCGAATGATCGAAATCGGTGGTTGTTGACCAATGAAATAGTCGCTTCGGTAAATGTCCGAAATATATACTAGTTCTAGTAAACTGCCACTGCCTGTTATACATTTGCCCGGTATGCCCTACATCAATGTTTTTTTAAGGTAAAGGGCCACTGCTCAGTATGCATTTAACCGGTATCTCTGAATACTGATGTTTCTCCTAATCTATCCTCAGCAGATATTAAAATATCGAATAAATATAATGATATCAACGAATAAATTAATATAAAATCGGATACAACAAATATTTCGGACATTCACCAAAGTGAATATGTGATTGTTGACATTCACCGGTGAAAGTCGACATTCTCTTGATTTAGGTCATTCACGGTAACATACACATACAGTGTGATCTCTAATAATCACCCTTGATATATATATATCTATTCAAAAGGATAGACCCAAAATAATTAATTAATATTCGATAGAGCAGGCTATTAAAAAGATGATAGTTTTAAGTAGTTGGTTTTTAATGTCTACTTTTTGCTGCTCGCCAAACATAAAAAGCGGAGCCAAATTCGCCTCACACATCAAAAGCATGTCTTGCGTTTTTTAGTGTAACCTAGCATGCTTCCGCGGGTCGTTTAGAGTTATTGGTATATTTCGTACTCATAGCTGTGGGTGTATCCTAGCTCTTACGTTCTGCAGTCGACAAAGGTGTAGCTTGTTCCACTGGTGGTGAACAGAGGCTCTTGAGTTCGATTCTCGCAGCCCTTTAAATTACTAGTCAGCAGTTAGGTTCACGTTTAATCTGTCTACAAAAGTTCTCTAGTCTCCTTTTTAGACACAAAAATCAAGAATGTAAGAACAAAAAAGTAAAAATCGAGACAAATATGACAGGATCAAGAATATCAGGAGAACTGCGAACTCAGCGTAATATATTGTTTCACCACAAAACTTTTTTTTTTAAATACTTTAAGTTGTATTAAATGATGGCGATTTTTAATGAATTCATACTAAATTGTCAATTAAACTTTAAATTAGAGAAAAATTCGATAGACATACCATGGTGCTTGGAGCACTGGCAGCATATTCGTGTAAGTTCCAAACAGCCGATTTCTGTAGTTGTGGTATGGATATTGGAGATGCTTGCGTGAAACTCGGGCTTATCACCTACAAGGGAATAACTTTTTAGAAATATATTTCAATATACAACAATATATTTATATATATTTCACAATACAACAAATATATACTTCACACAAGAAAGTAGTTTTAAACTCAACATTGTTCTACAAGAGTTGCTCTCAAAAACATTGAAATATTTTAAATTGAATTGTTAATTTTTCGCTTGACTCCGGATTATATTCGTTTTGGTAGTAATAGTTTTTAACTTATAGCAAAGACATCGAAAAAATAAATTCACCTTTATTGAATATACTCAACATGAAAATTATTATAACAGTATCAACAAACAGGATTCACTCAAAAAAAAAAAAAAAAAAAAATGCATTTCTTGATAATCACTTAAAGAATAGCATTACTCATTTCATTGATGCGAACGCTCTATCTCCTGAGCCCCCCGCGGCTCAAATTTTAAACATAAAGCAAGTCGTTCCATAGAGCATTCGTCTCCCAATGAGGCGAGCCATAGTCAAATCCCAGCGGTTGCTGGTTGATACGGATTCTGCTCCCGGCTCGCACCAACTACAGTGCGGACGTAAAATATCCTCAGTGGTAGACAGATAATGAGTTTTTAGTCTCCTTGCCTACAGGCTAACAGTGGGAGATTTTGGTGTTTTCCCTCTCAATCTGATGCAAATGTGGGGGGGGGGGGGGGGTTTGGTTCAATCAAAAAGTCCTCAATTAATGCTAGTTTGTCCCAACGCTTAATTCAGGAGTTCCGTTAATTTCTGGATTGGGTTCAAAATTACAAAACCACGGAGTTGAACACTGATAGCTATAAGCTCAGAATTAGGTCGGCTGTTCAATACTGGTTGTAAAATTTTCTTGGTCCCTCCTGCTAAATTTTTTTATTAAATTTATCTGTCCCGCACTGGGTTGAATTACGAGAATGTGCTTTGTTAAAGCCTTTTAAACTAGCAAAATGCCAGTATAGCCTGGTTGGCAGAGCGCTTGAATCGCGTTCGTAAGAACGGGAGTTCGAATCCAGTCAGCCGAAAACTCCCCGTGCAGTAAATGGTGACTGGTGCGCGTTAAATCTGTCGGGTCACAAAGTCCTCAATGTTCCCATGACAAATTATACCTCTGGGGTTACTGAATTCGAGATTGATCATTTTCTGGTTTAGGTCAAAATTACGATCTGTGGATCAATGAATGGGTATATGAGTGGTTCCGCCCTATAAACGAGTGTGGCAGAAGTCGAATTCTTGGCCATAGATGGCGCCACTAGAAAGCAGGAACAATCGCACCTCTTGTCTTAAATGACCCACGACAACGACAAATCACCCAAAAAAATATTTTATATACAGATTAGTTTCTTTACCGTCTTTCTTACTTGAGTATGTTTCCTGTACTCAGGATCCTCATGGGCTGGCCTTGCCATGTCCAGGTGACTGAGTGTGGGCACAGAAGAGGAGTAGATGGAAGATCCATTGAGGTATGGACTCGGAGTGCTCTCCACCTCCATTTCTGTGTAATAGAACTCTTCCTCGTGGTCGCTGCCTTCTTCAGAATCTAGCATCTCACCACTTCGTCTAAAAAGGAACACACAAGCAATCGTTAAACAAAGAAGTTCTGCGAAAGGATTAACGAAACGAAATGCAATATGGAATGGATCCCTTACTTCAAGTGCTGTGTCCTGACGTGTCTCTCTACTTGTTCGCATTCCGGGTACTGCTGGCCACATCCTGGCCATGTACATTGAAAGACTAATCTTGTGCGATATGGACTCTAAAAAAAGGTAAAGAAAAAAAAGGACATAAAGCATTATGTTAACAGAGAGATGTTAAACAATAAGCATGGGACATAATGTTTGGTAAGTTATTTATTGATTAGCCTTTTCTTCCCATTTAAAAGAGGACACTGTATCACGGGAGAAGATTTTCCTAGTAAATTCTGTTTCACTTTGTTTCAATTTGTTGGTATTTTAAAGTTCAGAGATAAGTGAGTTCAGGTGAACCTAGAGTAAGCCATGCAATTTCATGTACTTAAAAAACGCTTTCGATATATCATAAGGCAAACACATTATTGCAGGATAACTTCCCCAAAACACGTGCGTAATCCTAAGTAATCCTGCCCTATTTTGTATGGGTTTTCATATTACGGAAAATTAATTTTTTTTAAGTAGAGTAAGCCATGAAGTTTTAAATACTTAAAACATGTTTTCAATATATCAAAAGGCAAACAAAATATTGCACGATAACTTCATAAAAACCTTTGGGTAATCCTAAGTAATCCTGCTATATTTTGGTTGGGTTTTGATATTTCGAAAAAAAAAAATTTAAGTAGAGTACTCCATGGAGGTTTTAATTCCTAAAAATGCTTTCAATATATCAAAAGACAAACAAAATATTGCACGATAACTTCCCTAAAACGCGTGCGTAATCTTAAGTAATCCTGTCATATTTTATTTGGGTTTTGATATTTCGAAAATTTTTTTTAAGTAGAGTAAGCCATGAAGTTATAAATACTTAAAAAAAGCTTTCAATATATCAAAGGGCAAACAAAATATTGCAGGATAAGTTCATAAAACCCCTTGCGTAATCTTAAATAATCCTGCCATGTTTTGTTTGGGTTTCGAAATTTCGGAAAAAAAAAGAAAAAAAAAAACCTTTTTAAGCACTCGAAATTTCAGGGTTTACTCTAGATTTTTCTCGCTTTTCCATTGAATTTAAATTTATTTGCCAACGCTCCAGTGATGGCTTTAAATTTACCATCGATGAGTACCAGCGTTTCGGGGAAGTAAAGGCGACCGATGCGCAATGTTAACAACATTGCCACCATCAGGTCGTTGGTCACGAAACTGCTTGGCCTCATTCTCACAGTCTCTTGGCCTCAGCTTTACTTTATTTTACTACAATCACTTAATTCCTGTATTACTTTAAGTCACTCACTTTACAATTCCAGGATTATTTTATCGCAATCATGATCATATTTTACAATAGTTTTCATGGGTCAAATTTGCCTGTGTTTACAAGTTCGAGTTTAAGCTACTTTTAACTGAAAGGCTTGGGTTGATGTAGTGATAAGCTTCATTTGTTTCGATAAGTGACCATTTTTAGATTAAATGCTTCCTTAGTTTTGTTTCCAGATAGGTACTTAACTAATTTCGGGAATTGTCACTAGATGACAGCACAATACAAAAAACATATCATAGTTCGCATGGAAATCGCAGTGTTAATGAAGCTCTCCTGAATAATTGTAAAATGTCGCTTAGCATCAAATTGCCCAAAGCCTTTGTACTTGTTAACACACTTTTTTCTGTTTTAAAAAAAAGAAAAACAAAAGACTCATCCACCTCCTTTTTAAAATTATCTGTTTGATTCTAATTACAGTATTGAAAATAAAATAAAACAGAAAACGATTTTCATTCGAATCCGAACATTAGTTTATTTATCTCTCTACATCAATCAACCTTCAAATGGAAAAGGGGGGAGGGGAACTAAAGAACATCTAATTGGATTTTAATCGCCCAAGTATGGCTCTATTATCATTTGAATTCCGGTAAACAAGAGGATCTGCTTTCAATCATCTGCGAAGTGAGTAAACAAACCTTTTTGGCAACATAGCACATTTTCTAAGATCAATGAACCCGAAAAATAGATGATTTTTTTTTTCTATCAACAACACATAAAAAAAATAACCTATATTTCTACCCGTAAAGCATACATAAATATCTTATAACTATTTTCCGTTTTGTTCTTTATATGTTGACAAAAGATGTTATAGCCGCGAGTCATGCATTTTTAGTTAAGTGACATAATAGGATTGGCTTTTAGATGTGATACGTCGAAAAAAAAAAAAGAAAAAAGAAATCATATTAAAAAAAATCGTACTCGCGATAAATCGATTTAATAAACATAAATGAAATTTATTTGTTTTCCTGTACATTTAAGTTATCCATTTTTAATTCTTGAAAATTTTTATTTAAAGCCAGCAACCGCCAAACCATTTTTTTTCGTAAATATTATAGCATTGAATATTGAACGAGGTGTTAATGTTTAATTTAAAATTTTGTTTAGGAGTGAATGATTTTAATGTAATTTATCTCTATTATCCGCGCGTAATACGCATTCTGTGAGAAAAACACGCACCACATTTTTGATATAGAACGCACCTGTCTCTCAATTATCTACTATAAGCATAAAGTGTGAGCAGATCACGTCACTGTGACGTTATCTGACAATCATAAACGGATTGTCAAATGTCATTTTAATTGACTTTTTTTAAATAATGGAACGATTAAGATTAATTCAGAGCTGAAATCGATATTAAAAAATACCGATAATTTTTTTCTCACTGTGACGTTAACAAAAACTGTTTTTTTTTTTTTTTTTGAAAACTTATAGCAATTTGAAATTTTCTTAATAAGATGCAGTTTATGAGGCGCAAATTTGAGGTAAAATTGCATCATACGCGCTCATTACCGTTAATTGATTTCCAAAAATTAAAAAATTCACCGGCGAAAAATAATAAATAATGATTATGAGTAATTGAATAGCTATGATTAATTTCGAAGCGAGAATCTGCGAAAAATGCTGTCATATTTTCTTTCTCATACACGCTTTTTTTCCCATTATACATTAATAATGAATAGTTTTTGTTTATCAAACTTATTGCATTTTAAAATTTGGTTAACAGGATGCAAAAATGATGCAAAATTGCATCGTACTCTTCCTCTACCGTTTATTGATTTCCAAAAAATGAAAACATTTGCCGGCCGGCATGTACTTCCACGCAGAATCGATTTTCATAGAAAAGATGACAACATAGAATCTTGACGTCACGTGGGATCTTTGTTTATCGACAAAGTGGCGTGAGTTGCGCGCGCACGACACTGTGCCCCCGCAGTGACGTCACAGAATGTGGCAGAACGTAAACACCGATTCAAAATATGCTTCACCACGGAATACAGAAAAACACGTTGTGGTTTTTTGTTGATCCAAATGTTATTGCATTTCATTTTATTTTTTATCTCGTTGTTTTGAAAGCGGTTCAATTTGACAGGTTGTGATAAAGTCAACAGAGCAGGAGCTCAAATAAATCTATTTTATTTTAATTTTTTTCTTTCTTTAATATACGTTATCTAATTTTCTAGAGATTTCCTTTCAGTTCTGCTCGCGTTAAAAAAAAAAAAAAAATCGTAATTCGGATGATGTTATTGGGACAAGATAAAAAATTAGATGTGGAACAGTTGAAATATTTCTGTGTTTTCAACATTCCGCGCATAGATTCTCCTAGAATCAATTGCAGCTCAAATAAAAACAACTCAAAACGAATAATAAAAATGGAAAAGAAAATTTAAAAGTAGTACAAACATAATGCAAGAGTAACCAAATAGAAAAATAACCGTTGTAATGAAAAAAAATTTACTTAGTTGCAAATAATTTTATTGTATTTTATAACCGTCGTTGGACAGCCAAGGCACTTTTGGGTTTACATCTAATGTTCAACTCCGTATCCTTGTAATTTTGAACCCAATCCAGAAGACAAGGGAACTCCTGAATCAAGTATTGGGAGAAATTTGCCATCGAAGAGGACTTTTGATGGAACTAACCCACATTTGCGTTACATGGAGAGGAAAATCATGAAAACCTTCCACGGTAAGGCTGGAGTCAAGGCCATGATCCGTCAAACAAAGAGGATATTTTTACGTCAGCACTGTGGTCGGTGCAAGCCGGATGTGGAATTCGTATCCATCAGCTATGGCTGGGATTCGAACCCGGTTCATCTCACTGGAAGGCGAACGCTCTATCCCCTGAGCCACCACGGCTTTGTTGCAAGTAATAGTAATAAAATAAATAAATCGTAATAAAATAAAATTATAATTTATACTTAACTACTACGAATTTATTTATTCCGAACGTACAGATGATTATGAAGGTAATTGGCAACATAATTAACATCATAAATAAATAACTAAAAATAACATTCTTGATGAGCTTGAAGGCAATTTAGTGATAATACACATTTTCCCGCAAAGAAGGCATAATCACATCATTTTGTTTCTCAGTATTATTTCCAGATGGGTACGTAAAACTGCTTAAAGTTTTAAAGCATGTTGATACATAACATCTTTACAATTTGCAACAAATAATCGTACTTCTTAAATTTAATTACACGTCTTTGTTGTAGTTCATTTACGTCGCACTAGAGCTGCACGATGGGCTGTTGGCGACGGTCTGGGAAACATCCCTGAGGATGATCCGAAGACTTGCCATCGCAATTTTGATCCTCTGCAGAGGGGATGGCACCCCCGCTTCGACAGCCCAACGACCTGCACGCGAAGGCAGGCACTTAACGGTAGAGCAGTTTAACGAGGAACAATACCGCAAACCCTCGGTCCTTATGCAGACTGATCCAAGTGGTCACCCACTCGCGCATTGACCGTAGTCAGTGATGCTTGACTTCGGTGATCTGCTGGGAACTGTGTCTTAATGATCAGTCCACTGCGGGACTTAATTACACGATGCCAGAAATTACAACTACTACGAATTCTCCGTGATTTCAGAAAGTATTTTTCAAGGTGTTAGAAAATGTATTTTATTCATATTTTAATAAATTAGGATTAAAAGAATATTGTTCACTACTAAACATAAGTAATTAAAAAAAGATACGTCAAAGGTCATATACAAGAAGCTTAAATTCACAAGGTTTAATAATTTTTTTTAAAAATAATTCTGTTTTTTTTTCTTCAAAAAACCACAAAACTATAATCACGTGTCATAAAACCATATTTAATCGTAATCGTTCATTTTATTGAAATCATTACCAAAGCACTTTGGTGAAAATTACCGAGTTTTTTGGCATTGCCATAGAACCAGAAACACGGTAAATTTGACCTAATTCTGGTAGTTATGAACATAGTTTTCTTTCTCAATGCAGAACGTAGCTTTGTTCGTGTAGGCCATTTTGGTCTAATTATCCCTATAACCAATAAGTATCCTTAAATAAATATCCCTATAACCAATAAGTATCCCTAAATAAAAATCCCTATAACCAATAAGTATCCCTAAATAAAAATCCCTATAACCAATAAGTATCCCTAAATAAAAATCCCTATAACCAATAAGTATCCCTAAATAAAAATCCCTATAACCAATAAGTATCCCTAAATAAAAATCCCTATAACCAATAAGTATCCCTAAATAAAAATCCCTATAGCCAATAAGTATCCCTAAATAAAAATCCCTATAACCAACAATTTTTTATATCTAAAGGATAAAAAAAAACTACTATTCTCTTCTTTTCTCTTTTTTAGTTGAAGGAAGAGGGAATTAAGAAAGCTATTCCGTTAGCAAGGGGGAAAAAGGAAACAAGGTATGTAAGGACGTCGAGGATTGTAAGAGTATTAAAATCTGAACAACAAAAAAGTGGGCATTACTGTGCCTATGTTAGTGATGTCGACAAAGGGGACTTAAAAAAAGACAGACCCCCTTTTATGACCTCACAGATGTTCGAAGCGAATTCTTGGAAAGAAGACATTCTTCAGGCGTGTGTCAATGAGAAGGAATTTTTATAGCAAACGATATTGTGATTGGAGCGTTTCAACAGTAAGGGGAGAGTTGTAAATCTTTGCATTCGGGAAGCCCTGGTTCTGCAGTCAATGCTTTATTTTGAAAAGTTAGGCAGTATTAACAATAGAAAATAAGGTATAGTAAAAAAATTATGTGGTATGAAAAATGAATGTAGGTTAGATTCATTGAAGGTGTTTTTTTATGGACGATTATAGAATAATACAAGTTGCGCATTTTTTATTTGAAAGCTATGCTATAAAATTTTGATTTCACTACACTTTTCATTTAGTAAATACATTTGTACTATTTTTAATGCTGTTTTAATCTATTTTTTTTAAAAACTATATTTGTGGAAACTCTGCCAAACTTTTCATTCTATAAATAGACACATATTTGTACAAGTTTGATATTGTTATGCTTTTTTTTAAATTTAATAAGCGTATACGTACATTTTTAATATTTATATATTTTTAAAGAAAATATTTATATAAATGATTTTTTATCTTCAGAAAAAAATAAAATTTGAAAATCGGGTTGGGACAGAACCGTTTTTCTCCAAACTTCCTTTCATTAGCAGAACTATCGTCGTCTTCTTCATGGCTTATCTTCAAAGCGTAATAGCTCTTGGAGATAACCGAATTCTTTATTATTGATTTGTCAAATTTTAGCAATCCTCAAAATGCAACAGATGGCTACTCAATCGTTATTTTCGTAAAAAATGGACCAACACCTTGTTTCTCCCTCAGTTTTATATTGTAGAATTTTAATATTACAGCACCATTTTCGTAAATTTTTATTCCATAAAACTTTTTATCTCATACTAGTACTTTCACAATTTTAATATTACCAAATTATATTTGAAAAATTTTATTTGTTTTATATATTTTATTATTTGTTTTATTTGTAAAATTTTAAGATACCCTTTCTTTTTATTCCCAATATTTGCAGAATTTTAATACAACCAAACCAGATTTGTAGAATATTTAATTTTACAGCCATTAATCTGCGCAATTTCAATACTTCCAAACTTTCTATTTTATTACGATATTTGTATCATCTTAATATTACTACACTTTTCATTTTGTAACTACATTTGTACAATTTTATTGCTTGCAAGCCTTGTACTTTAAAACTATATTAGCGCAATATTAATATTTAATCAGTTTTTCATTTTATACATTTAAAATATAATTTCATAATAAATTACAATTTAAAAATTACAATACATTTCAATTCATTTTATAATTACATTACAACAAACCAGTTCATTTTATAATTACATTTGAGCAATTTTAATGCTATCTAACTTTTTATTCTATTACAATATTCATACAATTTTAAAATTTATATAAATATAATTTTATGACTATCATAACAAGTTTTCAATTTAATATTTGTAAAATGTTAATCTGATTTTATATGTTTAGAACTATATATTAAAATAATTCCCCATACAAATACCGGAAGAAATTTCGATAATTTACATCCATCCTTTTAAGTGCTAATTTTTAATTATTTTTATCCCTGACTAATAAAAATAATAATAAAATGTGCTCTCGATCGTATGATAAATAAAAAAACTAAAAGCTGAAACAACATTGACGTTCGTAAAGTATTAGATGAAAATCGTGCCGTGCAAAACGTGCCGATAAGTCAGGAAATATCACTATATCGGGCTTGCATCTTGTTCGTAAATAGCAACTTTCTTATCCAGAATAATAATAAAAACGGACTTCGCACTTTTAAATCATTAAATCGTGCGGCTTGTCATTTTTTTATTTAGTTTTAAACTGCGATGAATTAGGTTAATCAGCTATCGCCCTCATCGCAAGTGGAAACAATGCAACGTTAACGAAAAAGTTCGAAAGGAAAAGGAACTTTTTAATCCCTAGATAGAGAAGAGACAATTATTAAATCTGATACAGAAAGACTGTAATTAGATTTTATGATGGAAACTTAAGATGATAACTGAAACGAATATCATAGGATATAAATAAACATGGAAGTACAATTACATTTTTATTCATTTATTTATTTAAAAAAACACTTATTATTATTATTTTAAAAGGATTTTGCAATAAAATTTTCAATAATTTTTTTTTTTAATATCTCGCTACAGAACAGCAAAGTTATAAAAAAACTGACACTATTTTCTAAACCAAATCTTTAATTTTTATTTTAAATAAATTAACTAACCTATTTTCTTATTCATAAAATATTTCATTTAATTATTGTAATAAAAATATAATTATTATTTTTTATAACCGTCTTTGAACAGCCGACCCAATTTCATGGGTTTACGACTACTAATGTTCAACTCCGTAGCCTTGTAATTTTGAACCAATCCAGAAGACAAGGAAACTCGTGGATCAGTACCCCCAGAGGTATTGATTTGTTATGGGGAACTTGGAGGACTTTGAGACTCGACAGATTTAACGTGCATCAGTCACCATTTACTACACGGGGAGTCTTCGGCGGGCGAGGATCGAACCCACGACCTCTTGGACATGGGCCCAGCGCCCTACCGACCAGGCTATCCCGGCCCTAACTTATTAATTATTGTTGTAGGTAAGGTTTTAAAAAACTTAAATTGTTTTTATACATGATTTATTATAAGTGATTTTAAATGCGTAATATCTGTTAACGCTCAGCTACAGCTACAGGGTCGTTTTCATTTTATCCATTGGCAAAACCGCGAAGATTTGTACCCATCAAATTCGAAAAATTGGTAGCTTAAGAACCGTGTTTTTTATCTAAACTAACGTTAAAAGTATTGCCAGGAATCGCTGCAAAATATATATATGTATATTTTTTATCGCGCTACTCGCTACATTACTTTGGAAAAAAAAAAAAAAAAAAAAAAAAAAAAAAGCACATGCACTGCAAACTACGAAAAAAAAAAATTGCGACTATAGTAGTTTCGATACTTGTAGTGCGCTACTTCCGATAAGTGGAACAAGGAAAATAATTACTAAAGTATGTTAGTCATAACTTTCAGTTAATTCTGCCCGTACAACAAAAATACAATGCTTGTTTTACCAGAAGATACGGCAGGGGAAAGTTTTACAGAACTTCATCAGATAAAAAGAAAGTAACAAAGAGTTCCTTTTTGTATCGTTTGAATCGGTCAGTAGCGCAACTTCTTCAGACATGTGGTCATTTAATTTCGAAGTTTCATATTCTATTTCCGAAAGCGGGGAGGGGAGGAGCAATGTAACAATGTTTTGACCTCCATTTCATTCATAATACAATAACTTATAATGCCTTTTCAAAAACTAACAATATGAACTGATAGGACAAGCAATAAAGGCACAATAGAAAAAATTGATTATTATTTTCTTCTTAAAACTTAAAACAATGGCCGTATTGATCTGTAACATTTGATTGGCAACGTCAAATACTTTGCATAGTTTAAGTTTCAGTTCCCAGTTAGACCGAATTAGTTTCAAAATTTGAATTGAATAAAAATGACAGGAGACATTTTGTTTAAGAGTATCAAAGATCATAATTAAAAAATAATTTTCAAATAATAATATCCGTAATGAAATAAGTTTTAGGTGGCTCAGGGGATAGAGAACTGGTATCCTAATGAGGTGACACGTGTTCGACTCCTAGCAGTGATGACTGATAGAAATTATGCTTCCAGCTCGCACCGACCACAGTGTTGACATAAAATATCCTCAGTGGTAGATGAATAAAGGGTAAGAATTCCCTTTGCCGTCGGGCTAACAGTGATGGGTTTTTATGAATTTCCTCTCTACGTAACCCAAATGCGGGTTAGTTTCACCAAAAATTCCTCCCCAAAGGCTAGCTAGTCCCAATGCTTGTTCCAGGAGTTAGTTCCCTTATCTTCAAGATTGGGTTCAAAATTACAAGTATACGGAATTGAACATTGATTGTCGTAAACTTTAAGTTGGGTCGGCTGCTCAAAGATAGTTATAAAATATAAAATGATGTATTTAGAGCTGCGATGGCTCAGAAGATAGAACGCTCACCTCCCAATGAGGTGAAACGGGTTTGAACCCCGGCGATGGCTGGTCGATTCGAATTCAGCACCCGGCTCGCACTGACCACAGTTCTGGTGTAAAATATTCTCAGTGGAAAACGGATAATGAGTTAGAATCCCCATACCGTTGGGCTAACAGAAGGAGGTTTTCGTGGTTTTCCTCTCTATGCAACGCAGGGCTATTTCCATAAAAATATCCTCCACGAAGACTAGCTTATCCCAATGCTCAATCCAGGAGTGCCCCTGTCATCTGGGTTGGGTTCAAAATTACACGGTTACGAAGTTGAACATTGATAGTAGTAAACTCCGAAATTGGACGGCTGTTCAACACTTTTTAAAAAATAAAATAAAAAGATGTATTTAATTAGATCTTTTTACGGTGAAATTGAATTTTAATTAAAATGAACGTATCAAACGTAAACGTATTAAAATGATAAATCACATAATTAGTTTATATATCGATATTTTTTTTTAAAAAATCTAAATTAAATTATGTATCTAATAAGATTATATGAATAACTAGAAGTTGTTATTATTACATTTCTTTACTGAAATACGATGTATAAAAATTATTTCCGTATCTGATAAAATTTACTCTATTAAAATTGCTGCTATAAATTAATATGTACTAAAATAACTGAAAAGATGTTAATTTATTTAAATTCATTCTCTAAAATAAAATGTATTATAATATCGTGCATCTGTATAGTAAGTTGCTTCATTAAAATCCTATAATGAATTAAGTTCCAAAAAAAAAAACAAAAAAAAACTCTAAAAGTTATTTTATATATATTATTAAACAATTGATTAATGTATTACACAAGAATTTAATTTAACGAAATAAAAATCCGCATCTGATAAAATTTACTCTATTAAAATTGCTGCTATGAAATAATATGTACTAAAATAACTGAAAAGATGTTAATTTATTTTAATTCATTCTCTAAAATAAAATGTATTATAATATCGTGCATCTGTATAGGAAGTTGCTTCATTAAAATCCTATAATCAATTAATTTCTCTAAAAACAAAAACTCCAAAAGTTGGTTTGTATATTATACAATTGATTTAATTTCTTAATTAATGTATTAAACAGGAATTTATTTTAACGAAATAAAATGCTTTAAAATGATAACTTTTACCAAAAAATTTTTCTCGGAGTACATTTATAAAAATATAAATTTTTTTATCTCTTAAATAAAGAAACTAGAGATAACAATTACTTAAAGTAAAAAATAAAAAAAAAAAACCTTTTCCCTGCTTAGTTTAAACAAGCCGCCAAGATAACAAATGATTCAAATGAACTTAAAAGAGGCACCAAAACACTTTTCATCCAGGAATAAAAAGAATCAGTCGCTATGGTGGAAGAAATAAGGGAATTTCTTTTAAAAATAGAAAGCTGGAGAAGATCCAGGAAAGCAGGAAATGGGTCAAAAATATTTCTGAGGAACATCTTTGGTATTCGGGGGAAAGCGACGGTGGTCGTCACCTGTTGCTAAATTATCGCAATTCCCCCGTCACTCGGTGTTACTTCACATCATTGTCTGAAAAATAGGTGCCTACTCCAAAACGCGTCATGACATTGAGCTGAGAACGTTTATTTCGGTTGAGTCTGCATATAAAAACACACAATGCCAAGAACTCTGTCAAAAACTGATGATTCAAAAGGCGTTCGTAAATAAGAGTTAGATAAATAACACAGTAATCAAGATAACAAGTCACTCCAATAATTAAATAAATAACTAAGTTAGACATAAATGATACGATTTAGAGTCGCGGTGGCTCAGTGGATAGAGAACTCGCTTCCTAATAAGGTGAATCGGGTTCGGATCCCGGCAATGGCTGGTTGATTCGAATTCCGCACCGACCAAGGTGCAGACGAAAAATATACTCAGTGGTAGAGGGACCATGGGAATCCCCTTGTCGCCGGGTTAACCGTGGTAGGTTTTCGTGGTTTTCTACCCCGTGTAACGCAAGTGGGGGTTAATTCAATCAAAAAGTCCTCCACGGCGGCAAATTTCCACTCAATACTTGATCCAGGAACTCTCTTGTCTTCTGGATTGGGTTCAAAATTAGAAAGCTACGAAGTTGAACATTGATAGCCGTAAACTGAAACTTCGACCGACTGTTTAATAACATTAATACGATTTAAATGATAATGAATGAATATTAACGATTTAAAAAGATATAGTGTTCCACAGCATTTTTTTATAAATATTTTCTTATTATTTTCGTATAAATATTTTACTCTAAACATCATCTTATAGTTTTTCGTATAAATTTTCCATCACATTTTTTTAATACTTTTTCAGTTTGAAATTATTTTCGTTAAATATTAATTAAAAATATTTTCTTAAATAAATTGTTGAAAGATATAATTTTATAGATGCAATAAATATGAATTTTTATGCCTTTTACTTGTGATGTAAAAAATATTCTTTTCATTAAAAAAAAAAAAAAATCACGATATTTTATGTAGGTATATGAGAAGCAAACGTTAAAAAAGATTTTTGTATATTTCGTTGTAAAAATAGTGGCATTTAATGCCATGTAAAATAATATTTTACATTTTAACTTTAACCGTTTGTTTCTTATATATATATATATATATATATATATATATATATATATATATATATATATATATATATATATATATATATATATATATATATATATATATATAACACAAAAAAACAAAGAGAAAAAAAAGAAAAAAAACGAAGAAAATTAATAAGTTATATTAACTGCGCATAAGCTGCAAGTATATAGAAATCATAAAATAAGCTAAAAAATTGAGAAAAAATGGAGGGAAAAAAATATAAAAAATCCGGAAAACAAAATAAAGAAAGGATATAATCTCTTCATCATCTCACACGATTATATATCGCTCCTCACTATGCAGTTTTTACTTAATGTGTTCTAATTTCGTTTCAATTTCTTGAGTGCTCCTCACACTATTGTATTGATATATTTTGCTTTGGCTATATTAATACAATATTAGAAAGCACTCCTTTTTTGCGGATATAATCGTGTGAGCTGATGAAGAGATTATATCCTTTCTTTATTTTGTTTTCCGGATTTTTAATATTTTTTTTTCCTCCATTTTTTCTCAATTTTTTAGCTTATATATATATAATAATAATAATAATAAATAAAAATTACAAGCATTTATGAAAAATAATTAGGAAATTTCCAAAAAGCTTTTTTCTTGCATATAAAAAGTTTAAAAACATTTAAAATGAAATAGCAATTATTTAAGTCATTACAATTCTTTAAAATTTCAAATTCACTAAATTTCATTCTTTACGTCACTTCAACGTGCTTAACAACACAAATAAGATATTCTTGGTTATAAATTAAAGCAGATAAAAAAAAAATTTATTTTTTCCCCATTTCTGCGAGGAAACATGTAATTTTGATTCTTTCACCTTTGACCTATCCAAATTACACGCTCTAACAGTTCTTTATTGCAACATGGAACACTAACAGTTATTAAATAACAGAAGTTACTTTCTATCTCATTGTTCTTTTCGGAAATACCCACGCGTAACAGGTTGAAATATTTCAACCACAAACACGAACAGATAGATAACTTGCAATAGTTTATAGGCGGGGGAGTTTGTTTCGGTATCATATATGTATCGGATATTGACGTCACTTGGGTGTGATATGATGTTACCTTGACATCGAATTTTTTAACCTACATGACTTTGACCCACTTTTGCCATTCCCCCACACAAGATACTTTGGAATGGACCCTACTACCCTTCCCGATGCAACAGGCCCGTATTGATTTTTCCCCAGTTTACAAATGATTATTTCTTCCCTTCTCTGAGAAACCATTTCCGGGAAATTTATGCCGTAATCGTTTTCATTTTTACCTAGAAATTTATCGTCGTGTTTTATGGCGTAATGATTGTCGGTTTCAAACAATGCAATTAAGGATTTCATTAGAGTTTGCTTTGATTTAAGCAATCAATTAGGTGTGTAAGATCACAGTAATGAAATAGACAATTTTGCGTTAATATGATTTTCAGCAATCGTTTTATTTTTACCTGGTTTCTACAGCTATTGTTTTCTTTATCACCGTTAAATTTATTGACGTAATGTAATGGTAATTGAGCATTGTAATTAAGAATTTCATTAGGGTTAACTTTGAATTAAGTTACCAGTTAAATGTGAGATCGCAATACTGAAATAAATGATTTAATAAAAATATGATTCTTTGTCAGTGATCGGTTCATTTTTATCTCGTTTATACTACGATTACTTTTTTATCAGAAAATTTATCGTAGTGTTTACTTAAAGTAAAGATTATGCCTGTAAAGATTACGGCTTTGAACTAAGTAATTTAAGGATTCCATTAAAATTAACTGTAATTCCAGTAATCAATTTAGTTTAATATGCCAACAATCAAATAAACGATTTTTATTAAAAAATATAATTATTTGAGAAAGCATTAATAGAATAGATATTCTTTGTGTAAAATATATAGTTTATATAAATCAATAGTATAAAAATGAAACATCTTAATAACTTTTGATCTAATGATTTGTTTGCAATATATTAAAATGCATGGATTTTGGATAAACGAGTTTTACAATTGTTTGCCAAACTTTTTGATACTCTTATATAAATCTAGAACTATAGTGAAATGAGCAAAGAGGAAAATTTGCATTGAAAGGTCAAAACTTTCGACCGCTCTCTTGATTAAACTATTCGGACCTTATTTTGAGGATCAAGAGTCTAAATCTGCGGAAAAGAAGGTATGTTTATTAAAAGTAAGTTAACTTTTGTTTTGATTTTGTAACATAAAACGTCGTTAGCATAAATTAATAAATCTACTCAGGATTATAGTATTTCGAATCATTAAGATTACTTGAAAATCTGGCCGCTAGATTATAAGTTATTAAGATGTGTTTATTTTTTCTTCTTCTTTAAGCCCTAATAAGCCTTATCCAAGTGTTTTATAAATATTAGGTCATGTCCTCCGAATCGGAACAGATTTTTTTTTCTTTAAAGGGACAATAGTCAATAAAGTAAAAGGGTATAGCTAGATTCAATTGCCGCCTTATTTGGAAATTGTAATTAACAACAAACAAAAAAAATCACAATCCATTAACTCGAGAAATAATTTTAAACGGATATTAAATACCGTCTCGTCTCGACAATTAATAGACAGAGCAATTCAACAAACCGGTCAAACTTTTTTTTTTTACGGGCAATATCAGTAATAAACAATCACAATCCGAATTAACTAAATAAACAGAAATGGGTGGAACGATTAAGCAGTTCGGATTGGTGTCCCATGCGAAAATATACATCTCTTTAGAGCAACCCTAAAGTAGTCAAGGCAATCGAGATCCACCTAAAATTACTATTACTTTCGCATTTTTATTTTGTTTATAGCCTTTAATTTTGTTATTTCTCTGGACTATTTTTACGTTTCGCCTTGGCACGTGCACCTGTGAAGAGAAATCGGAAAAGAAACTAGTTTTCCCATCGCAAGGTTTTATTCTTTTATTTTAAAACAGCTATCGGGAGATTGAAAAAAAAAAAAAAAAGCCTGGTTCTTATCAGTTAAAGGGTAATAGTATAAGTTAGATTTAAGTAATGTTTCCCATTCGTGGGCGAAGAAAAGAATAATTCAGAATCATCATTCAGTTTTAGTTTCTTTCAAGGACATGCCATTCATCCTAATAGTATTTCTACTACAATAATTTTCTAATTATCCGTGGCTAGATTAAGCCACGCTGGTCTGAAATCGTGCGTTAAGAAGTGCTGCATTTAATATAATTTTGAATCAACAACAACAAGTATTTTTGTCAACAGCAGATTCTGTTCCTCGAAATTTTATAGCATTAAATTCTGTCCAAAGATATTTTAAGCACAGGAAATTTTGTCAACATGAAATTCTGTCCCATACTATTTTACCCACACGAGCTTCTGTTCCATGATAACCGATAACCTGCATATGAGAGTTTGTTCCATGATATTTTGATCACACGATACTCTGTTCCGTGATATTCTGTCTACATGAGAAACTGTTCTATATTTTGCCCACACGAGCTTCTGTTCCATGATAACCGATAACCTCGATATAAGAGTTTGTTTCATGATATTTTGATCACATGATATTCTGTTCCGTAATATTCTGTCTACATGAGAAACTGTTCTATATTTTGCCCACACGAGCTTCTGTTCCATGATAACCGATAACCTGTATATGAGAGTTTGTTTCATGATATTTTGATCATATGATATTCTGTTCCGTAATATTCTGTCTACATGACAAACTGTTCTATATTTTGCCACACGAGATTCTGTTCCATGATAACCGATAACCTGCATATGAGAGTTTGTTCCATGATATTTTGATCACACGATATTCTGTTTCGTGATATTTTGTGTACATGAGAAACTGTTCTATATTTTGTCCACATGAGATTCTGTTCCAGGACATTATGTCCAAATGAGATCTTGTTCTACAATATTTTGTCCACGTGATTCTGTTCCATAATATTTTATCCTCATGAAATTCTGTTCCATAATATTTTGTCCACAGGAGACTTGGTTTCACGATATTTTGTCCACATAAAATTCTGTACCACGATATTGAATTGAATTATTATTGAACTGTTTCATGAAATTTCGCCAGCATGAGATGCTAAATTTTTTTTAAGCCAAACTATGTCCCGGGTACAAGAGTTAACCTAAAAGTGTTTAAATTGTTAAAAACACGATAATCAAACCGGTAATATGAGACTCGTGTCAAAAAAAGACTACGAACCTGACAGGCAGCGGATCTAGTAAATAAAAAACCAGGCTGTGTATGTAAATATCGTAAGCAAATTGAAAACAAACTGCAGCTCTTTGTAAATCTATTTCCAATTCCACTAATTCCAATTTGCAATTTCCAATTGCAATCTGCCTATATGACTTAAGACTAATCAGAAAATAGAGTCAGTCTAAATTTGCTTAGACTTATTTCAAGTAACTTGGCATCATTGAGGCACTTTTTTAATTTTATTTTAAATTTTAAATTTATTTCATAACCGTCGCTGAACAACGGACCCAATTTTAGGTCTAACACTACTAATGTTCAACTCCGTAACCTTGTAATTTGGAACCCATTCCAGAAGACAAGTGAACTCCTGGATCAAGTATTGAGGGAAATTTGTCTTCGTGGAGGATTTTTTGATGGAACTAATCCGCATTTGCGTTACATGGAGAAGAAAACCACGAAATCCTCACGCGGTTAGCTTGTTGGCAAGGGGACTTTCTTTTTTTTTCTTTCCTCCAAGCCCTGAGCATGTACCTAGGTTATACAAAACCCTTAACCATATAGCCCAGGACTTGGCCACTAGTCCAGCTCCACTCCAGCCAAGGAACGGATAGGCAAGGAGACTCTAACCCATGATCAGTCTACCACAGAAGATATTTTCTGTCAGCACTGTGGTCGGCACAGGTCGGGTGCACAATTCGTATCGACTAGCCATCGCTAGGATTCGAACCCAATTCACCTTATTGGAAAGAGGACGCTCAATCCCCTGAGCTACCACGGTTCTATGCCGGCACTTTGAACTTTGCTTAATAGCATCTGAGTTCATTGCAAACAGCCTAAAATAAATCAGGCTAATTGAACAATAAATAATATGTATAATTAGCCTAAAAGTGTCTGGGCTAGTTTATATAAGTTTAAAAACTATTAGGCTGATTAGAAAAATATATTAGGAGACTATTACGATTAACCTGGCACGTACTTCAAAAAAATGACTGTGCTAAGAGCCAGATTTTTGGTTCTGGGAAATATAGTACTCGTTTCCCAATGAGGTGACCCAGAAGATGAGGTGACTCGAATCCTAGAGATGCGATACGAATTTTGTTCCTGGCTGGTACCGATAGTGCTAACGAAAAATGTCCTCAGTGGTAGACGGATCATGCTCTTTCCGCCGGGACAATTGAGAGAGGTTTTCGTGGTTTCCCTCCCCATGTAAAGCAAATCTGGGTTAGTTCCATCAAAAGGTCCTGCACGAAGCCTATTAATGTCTCAATGCTCGATTCAGAAGTCCCCTTGTTTTCTGTGTCGGGCTCAAAATTAGAAGACTTTGAACATGGAGAATCCGTAAGCCCAAAAATTGGTCAACTTTTACAGAATGAAATAAAATTAACCTACTACACATTCATCCAAAACAAAATAAAAATGCATCAACTATGAATATGATTGATAAAGTTTTCCTACTACGTGTTAAAAGTATTAATCAACTTAATATTGTGCGTTAAAATTTATTATCTTAATAACGGTATGATTATTGTATCGCGGAAAAAGGCCTTGCAGATTATGTTTACAGTTTAATTTAAACAACTTAAAAAAAAACTAAAACTTTTGCGTTCAAAATCATTTAATGGGATTACAAAATTCGACGCTCGTAAATGAAATGGAGTTTTATTTGTTTAATCCAAACATAAATTTAAAAAGTTCAAGTAGCTTTTTTATTCCATTATATATTTTTTTAACTTGATAAATAGGTGACGTACCACACCTCTCTCAGCATTTCCCAATATTAAAAAGAACAGGGAATGAAAAGGTGAAGGCCGAATTCAGTTTCAAGATCATGTCAAGAGATTGCCCTAGATTTTATATGGGTAGGCCAAATAGCGACGCAAATGAAAGTAATCGAAATTTCTTCAATAAAAGGAAAAATGTTCGCTAATTTTGATAAAAACGTGATACGGTTTTAGAGAAACATGTAAACAAAGAAATGTTGTATTTATTTAGTCAGAATCGTTAGTCGATATATAAGATTTTAAAAAGTTTATTTCAGAAAGTATTATTGTAAAATTGTTTTCTTTTTTCAAAAAAATATTTAAAGGATATAAGAATTGAAAATTTATTGATTAATAATATTCCGATAGTCTTGTATCGAAACATTTAGTTAGTATTATCATAACTATCGCGTTGTATCAAAACTATGCATTTTTAGTAATATTTAATCCATAAGACAAGTCATCAATATTTGGTAACATTTCGATCAATCTGCATAAAAAAATCAATGCATAGAAATCAATCAATATTTAGTAGTTAATTAATACTTCAAACAACAAAACAATTAATACTTCGTAAAATTCTGATCATCGTACACCAAAACTATCTTCTACACTAATATAATAACATAGCATCTCTCAGAGATGATTTATTAAAATTTACATTAACATTACACTAATCAGTGACAATATTATTATGTATTATTATGAGAGTGACAATATTATTATGTAGTAAAAACTAAATGTTTGATTAATTGATTATTGATGACGCTTCCGTCTCTCTTTCTTTGCCCCATAACGGTCTTTACTTTTTAACGACAACAATACAATTAAGACTCTTGCTAGCAAATTTTTTAGTCTACCTTCCAATTTAAAAGAAAATTTTGCAAAAAAAGATATTTAGATTAACAAAGTGAAAAAAGAAAAAAAAAAAAAAAACGCTTCGCGGTTGTTATTGTAGGCTACTAAGGCAAGGTGAACGATTGTTCTTGTTTTCCAGTGGAGCCACCTATGGTCAAGACTTCCGCCACACCCATACGTCACACCCGTTTGCAGGGCGGACCCATTCATTCATTCCCAAATTTTGACCTGAGCCAGAGAACGATCTATCTTCAATTCAGTATACCCAGAGGCATTGATTTGTTATGGGAACTTAGAGGACTTTGTGACCCAACAAATTTAACGTGCAGCAGTCACCATTTACGACACGGAGAGTCTTCGATCGGCTGAATTCGAACTCCCATCCTCACGAGCGTGAGTCCAGTTTCCAGCCAATCCTGAACAGCGATGGCTCAAGTGGTCGAAGGTTCGCCTTCCAATAAGGTTCGAATCCCAGTCGATACGAATTCCGCATCCGGCTTTCCCCGACCACAGTGCTGACGTGAAATATACTCAGTGGTAGACGGATCATGGGTTACAGTTCCCTTGCCGTCAGGCTAACAGTGGAAGGTTTTCGTGGTCTACCTCTCCATGTAACGGAAATGCGGAATATCTCCATCAAAAAGTCCTCCACGAAGGTAAATTTCTCCCAATATTCGATCTAGGAATTCCCTTGTCTTCTGGATTGGGCTCAAAATTACAAGGCTAGTCGTAAACCCATAAAATTGACCCGGTTATAATCTAAAATCAGGCTATCCTGGCCTAAACGCTTCGCTAATTTTATTTAATAACAAAACAGTTCTTACTGATGTGGAAATCAATTTTTATTAAAAACAAAAAGAAAGAAAAAAATACGTAAAAATCTGAAAAAAATAATATGTCTCATTTTAGTATGATAAAGATTTTAACTACGTTTTTCTTTTCCGTCAACAACCGGCAAGTTCCAGAAACCCTTATTTTCTCAATTGATAAAAAACAGCCCGCTCCCGTGATGAAATAACCGGAACGAAATATAAAAGAGGCTCTACATCAAGGGATGGATACGAAAACAAACCAGAGAAATTTAAAAAAATAAAACGATTTTTTTTTTCGATCTTGTTTATCAGTTGAGAAAAGTAAAGAGTACTTCGCCCACAATTCCTGGCAGTGTCCCAAGATTAAGTGTCAGCATTGGTTTTTGTTCTCGAAAGAGAATATCAGCGGTTTAAGTGTCAAGCCGTAAAATAACATGAAAAATTAAGAGAATAGCTGTTTACATCCGGGAATTAGAGTAGCTTTTTTTTTCCAGCAACTACATGCTTACAAAAACTCTGTGGACCCAAAGTTAAGTGCGATGTACGTAAAAGGTATTATCCCTATACTATTTTTGCCACCGCTGTAGTATAAATAACAAGTAAATTATTTACCCTAGATAAATACCCATTCTTTTTTTAAATTCGGTTGGTTACAAAACAACTATTATTTTTGAGGCGTACTCAATATTCATAAACATCGAACAGTTCATTTGTTTGTTTATAGTCACGTGTTTAAGGTTTTCTTTGATAAACATTCTAGATTTTGGGTTCTTAATTATATTCTTTTAAATCAGTAAAGTAACTCGTTAAATTAAGTCGTCATTTTTGTATCGATTCAAAAGAAAATTTCAATATACTGATTCCAATTTGATTTTCAATTTGAATTGAAAATAAAATTTGAAAATAAAACCCCAATTTCAATTTCAACTCATAAACATTTAATCACTTTATTGTTATAAGTTATTTTGAATCAGTGTCTATGAATAAATGGGTTCAAATATGTTTGTTTGAAACTTTTGATTTAACTTTTTCGATAAAATTATTTATGATTTTTACTTTTTAAGTTTATAAAATATTTGAAACGTTAGATACAAATATTTTCTTAAACAAAATGATGAATTAAAAAAATATTCTTTTTAAAAACTTTTTCGAAGGAAACCGATTTCAGAAGCAGCAATTTTTCCCGCCAAGTACTCCAATATAACATTTTTCTGTTGTAGGGCTATAAATAAGTGTAAGAATCACGCCTGCCATATTTGATGCGTTGCATATTTACAAATATAGAATTTTTTCAGGTTCTGTCTAGCGTATACATTATATGCAAATAAGTTTATAGACCCAATGTGGAAATACAGACGATTTTTTTAAGCAAACGATTTCATTATTTTTACTCCGTAATTGCTCTTAAATCATACATTGCGAAAAGCAAACGATTTTTATCGGCAATTTTTTTTCCGTGACACTTTAACGCACACACAAGCGATTGTCAAGTGAAGGATAGTAAAATCCAGGGCCTTGGAAATAAATCTTCACAGGTGGATAGCAAATCTATGCAAAATACTCTGCAAGGTGAAATGCGTAGAAACTCCGGTCTTCTTTTATTGCAAAACCGAAACACTGTCAGATCAAAACATCTCCACTCAACTCGGCAGTTACGCAAGTGAATCTCTATCCGACCTTCGAAGCAATTGAAAAAAAAACGATTTTTTTTTCCTCTTTTTCTTTTCGTACATACATATGAAGTGAAGTAAGTAACTAAGGAAAATGACCTCGACTTTAGTTATTAAAAACGAAAAAGAGAGAAAGAAAAAGATAAGATAGAGTAGGAGGGAAATTCAAATGCGATACGATGCGAAGGAGAGAAAATATGAGATTTTTAGCCTTCAGGAAGATTTTCAACACGGCTTGAGAAGAAGATTCATTAAAATTCATTACATTTAAAAAGAAAAAGTCTGCATGGTAGTCTATCGCTCGGTTGCTTCCTAATATTATTCTTTTCTTTTAATGAGCAAAATACAAACTATTACTGTTTAACGCACTCATACAACATTATATTTTTTAAGATAAGGCAGACACGACTCACTAAAAGCAATTACATTTAAAGAGCTTAAGACCAAACGACATTTATTTCATAATTAATTACAATATAGCTATTAATCTTCATTATATTTTGTTTTACACAAATACCACTATGATGCATAACACTAATATGGCTATTTTTGTTTGTTGGAGGCAATATAAAGAAGAAAAACTACTAATGTTCAATACATTTTGCTCGCTAAAAAAATTGTATTTTTTTTAAATGATTTATTAAAACCCGTCACATTAAAAATACAACCATACTATTTGACATAATTTTTTTTTTTAATAAAAAAAAATGCGCACATATAAATTTATAAAATGAATGAAAATCTATTTCAGTCACAAATGTGTTCAAATGAACAAAAAATATGAGAAATATATTTTATTTTAATAATTGTTAAATTGTTGTGTATTTTAAGAATTGTAAATAAAATAAATAAATAAATAAAAACTTGCAAAAATTTCTTTTAAGCTAATTTAACAGTTAACAGTCAATTTATAACCTGAATTAACAATATTTCCTCTAAGCTGTTATTTAAGCCTAACTATCTGGAACACAGAATATCTTACAGAACGTTCAAGAAAAAAGTAATTCTGTTCATTATCAGGTAAGCTATTAAGTAAAACGCTTACAAGTCGAAGATTAATTGCTGTTAAAATTAACATTTTCTAGCAAAACAACACACACTCTTTCCTAAATGAAAAGAAATATAGGAATTATTAAAATAAAGATTGCAAAAAAAAAATTTTAAGCTAATTTAATTGTTAACAGGCAATTTATAACCTGAATTAACAATATAAACCCATAGCTGTTATTTGAACTTAACATTCCGAAACAGAGAATGTCTTACAGAACATTCAAGAGAAAAGTAATTCTGTTCATTATCAGGTAAGGAAAAAAGGAAAACGCTTATAAGCCAAAGATTAATTGCAGTTAAAATTAACATTTCCTAGAAGAAATTAGGCAAGACTTTCCGAACATGCTTCGCTTCACATTATGTGTTCCCTCAAACGATAGAGGAAAGCGCACGGTTTAAAGATTCGTTTGGGGAAAGATATTTTTTCTTTTTTCTGAACAGAAACTAAAAATAATAAAAATAAACGGCGTTTTAATTGTCGAAAAATAATTTGTTTTGAGCACGATAGTTTCGTTGGGAGTGCAGAAAATTCTATTATGAAATAAAAGTTTTCGTTCGCACTAAGAGAATGATTATAAATGGAAAGGTTCAAATGAAATTTCTTCATGTTTTTTGGCATAAAAAGCAATTTGTCCTTTACTAAACTGTCTTTAATTTTAAAAAAAAAGTCTTATGAATAAATTTAAAGAATCGAAATTCATTTTAATTCTCGCTTAATAGCGTTTCGAATTGTTAAATAAAGCTCTAAATTTAAAATCGAACCTGAATTTTTCTCACGAGAAGTTAAATGGAAAATTAGAATGCAATCAATTACCAAAGAATGAAATAAAAAAGGAGAAGATCTGATAATAACCACTCGCCAAGATGCTAGTCAACACAAAAAAAAAAGGAGTGGCGACTTATATAAACAACTGGTCACGATTTCCCATCGTTTTTTTTTTCTTCTTACTTTGCTTTTTTTCTTTCTAAAATTTTTATAGCTGTAGATTATTTTCTATTATTTTTTTTAAAAAAAATATATAATTTTCTCCAGGCAAAAAAAAAAAAAAATATATCACTAAGTGGGTATTAAAGGAAAAGGACCAATCGATCTGGGTCACCAACTCATTATGTTTGAGAAACAGTGACAGTGCGAGCCGGGAACCGAACCTGGGTCAACTGTTTGTGAAGCGAGATCTCTATCCCAGAGTCACTGCGGATTCAATATTAATTTAACAATACCCTGCAAAGATAACAAATTCCAGAATATTTTGGAATTTTAAAAGTCTTAATAGTATTCTTAAATTTAAGAACTAAATCTGAAGTATTATTATATTTAATTTGATACCTTTCGTTTGGGAGCTGGAAACGCATCATCTGCAGCAAAGGATGAGGAAGCATCGGAATCTATTCCTTCATCTGTTTGGCCATCCATCATAGGGGGGGAAGGTGTGGCACGTGTGGATCCCCCTCCACCCGAACAATAGCTGGATGCTCCCGAACTGCTGGCAACGGCCGATGGTGACCATCCTGTAAATTTTAAAATATATATATATATATATATATATATTTATGCATATAAATAAATTATTATTGCAATAAAACAATGAATTTTTGAAATAAGATTACTGACACTTGCAATCGATAGTTAAGTATATTGATGTAATTGAACAGTTAATGAAAACAAAATACTGAGTAAAATTTGGAAAAAAATACAACTTTGAAATAATGTTATTGTCTGCTTATCTTGCCAAATCTTTAAATATGATGTTTTTTTTTTCCTCTTAACTGCTTTCCACATGCCGTACTGATTTCGTCGAATTAACTAAAACGTTATTTCAAATCTTTTTTGACTAAGTCCCCTCCAAATTAGAGCCCCCCCCCCTAAAATATATATATATATATATATATATAACGTCTGAACTCACTTTTTCTTTACTTTAAATTTTAAATTAGTTACGTAGGTGAAAGAGAATTTGCGACGAAAAGTTTCTCCCCTGGTATGGCGTCCTCTTAACATAGATACTATGAAGAGAGGTTTTTTACTGCCCCTTTAAAAGGATTAATACCAGAGAAAATCGCGTGATTATGGTAAATTTTAACTAGCATTATGTGTTGGCCTCTAGTAACAACAACGTGCCAAAAAAATTCTTAATACAGTTAATCTTTATTCTGTTTGGATGAATTTACTAAGAACGCGTTTTGATTAATCTAATAAAGTAAAGCCATCGGGAAGAACAAAATATACACTGTAAAAAAGTCCCGATACTTTTCTAAATACATGAAGTAGCTACGGTGCATTTAATTTTCAAAAATGTTTCTGAATGTTTCGGAAACCTCTGAAACTGAATCTGATCTGAACTGAATCTCATTGACGCATCGCACTTTCGAAAATAAAAGAAATATTTTTCAATTGATGAGGATATTAGACGAAGATCTCTGAGATTTTCTGAAAAATTTTTTGTCCAATCAAAATTAGTTTTTGAAATTTTTTTACACTGTAATAATAAATTTAAAGAATTGAACTGTTTTAGTTTTATTAATTGTGTCCATCTTTCAATTTTTTTGCAGTATTTCGTAGTGTTGTCTTGATTACGTACTTTTTTCCACCCCGTGCGAAGAAACGGTATTCAACAAGTTGAATGAATAAAAAAAATCTAAACAATAGCTAGTTATTTGAAGTACAAATAGCGACGAAACTTTCGTCCTGATTCTAACAGGTTAATGATCGCATACATATAATTTACAGAAGCTATCTAATTTGCATCATTACAAAAGATAGCTCTATGTTTTCGGCCAAAGAGGCTATCGTTTTGTGGCTTAATCATCATTCGAATACTTCCTAGGAAATAAAAAAAAACTATCGCTGGACCCTTATTAATATGTATTTGACCCCATTGTCATGGTCCACTTCACCGACACCAGACATTTATTAGACCAATAGATCTCGGACATTCACTCTACTGTCACTGAAAATGTCGAAATGATTGAATCAGAGATAAATAAAAATAGTTTGTTTTTAATTAGTCATTACACAATGAAAGGTATATAGTACTGATTAATTAAAAAAACTAAAATTGACAAATTAATTAAATAGTATGTGTTGGTTAATTAAAAAAAACTAAATAACTTGATCCAACACGTCTAACAGTTTAGAAATGCGCATACTCCAAAAAAGAGAGTGATTCCATAATAACAAAAATCACATCGAGAAAAAATTATGGTCGAAACTACTAGCATGGTAAAATTTACCATTTTTCTAGCTTTATGGGGGGGCGCCAAAAAGCTCCGTAATTTTTATCTAAGGTAAGGTTTTGGTAACGATTTTAGAAGCATTTACAATAAAATATATGGTTTAATAATATGTGGTAAAATTTGCTAAATGTGATAAAATTTATATTTTATCATGTTTACTTAAAGCATGGCTGAAAAACTATTTATTCGGTTAAATTACTTATCAATTTTATATATTTTACTAAATTCAAAATTGCGATAAATCATGTAATTTATAGTAATAACAATCATTACAAAATTACAATAAATGTGTGGTAATAGGAACTACTAATTTAAAAAAGCAAAATTTCCGGTTAACCGTTAACATATGAGTGGAAAAATTACCAAAATAATGGTTTAAATATTTTGGTTTTATCAACTAGAATGGTGCTTTTTTCCGATTTTTTTTTTAGAATTTTTTGATCTCCGTGGAGTATCACTTAATATTAAATACAATTATTAAAATTCTGAAAGAAAGGAGTTGATTGTTTCTTTCCATCTAAGTTTTAAAATAATTCCATTTAGTAGATAGAACTCATGCGAAAAGCTCCAGGGATTCTTTCCACTTGTACCACTTTTCTTAACCCCTTTTTCACTATTAACCCAGTTCGCAATGTAAGTTACAGCTTTTAGTATATTCGCCGTTGTTGAACTAAAAGCTAAACAACCATTAAACTTCTTTTGAATGAATAAGTTTATTTAGTAAAATAAGGAAATCAGAAATAAGAGCGTTGTACCCGGAAATTTTCAAGCTTTTTTTTTTTTGAAAACTCCACAAAACTGAAAGTAATTTTCTAAAATAGGATTTTCGGAATAAATAGCTCAACTTTTTTTTGTTATGAATATAATAGGAGATAAGAGTGTTTAGAAGCTTTTTGAAACTGCGACCATTAAATTTAATTATACAGCGATGCAAAAAGGCGATAAGTATTATTCAAAAGAAAGCGCTGCTGTTTTTTGTCAGCTTTAAATTTTTACAGAACATAAATTTCGCAGAAAATAAATTTATTTTTTGTTTAAAATGTGAGTGAACAATATATCGAAGAGAAATAAAAACTCGAAACCTTTCTGCTTAAATATTTCGCACACAATCAAAACCTCTTTATTTCACTTTAGAAAGATAATAATAAATAAAATAATCATAACTATATCAGCTGTACCCAAAGCTATGGATTAATATTTTTTTCAAACTATCTAAAAGATCTAAAGAAAATAATTATAATCTAAAATCTAAAGAAAATAATTTACTTAAGCTTAGAGTCAGTTGATTTTTATTTAAAATGAAAATTTAATTGAAAAAAAAAACTAACAAATATAAAAAAAAACTCATGAAATTTTCAGACATAAAATAGAAGGAAAAAATAGAAAACCGAAATGAAAAAAAAAAAAAAAAAAAAAATTTTTTTTACAGACAAACCGACAATTTTACATTTTTAAAAGCGAAATTGAAATCAAATAATAATCCGTTTAAAAGGAAGATATCAATAAAGATTATCCAAGCGATTATTTTATTCTCTTTTTTTTTATCGGTCACTCTCAATTTGAGATAGTTATCTCAAAGGATCTAGGAAGTAACCAAAATAAGGGAAAGGACCTGCAAAATAAAGATAAATTTCTATTTATTTTCAAACTCCTCTCGCTCTGATTGTGACCGTAACGTTCGTGTCAGTTTGTTATTTCTTTTTTGTAGTTGACTATCCGATAATTTCTCGTCTGTTCTTCTTTTTAGAACTTAATCAAGGAGAAAATCAGCGCGAATATAAATAAAAAAAAATCGTCTGTTCTACTTTTACTATTTCAAATGGAAAGTTTTTTTTTTCTTCCTTTTTTCCTTTAAAATAACCTTATTTTACCTTTAAAAAGGATAAATGTTGTGCCACGTTTTTGAAAGTATGGGAGAAAAAATAAGTTTTTTGTATAAGATACCTGCTTCGAATCAAACTTTCTAAAAGATAACTTAGGTACACTGTAAAAATTTTAATATACGTTTGACCAACGTATAGTAAAAATTGTCTGCGAACATGAATACTAAATTAAGCCACATTTATTATTATTTAAGTAAAGATATTACGATTTATTTTAAACGAAATTATGGTTCTGTTGAAAAGCCTATTAAGGTTACAGAAAATTTACACGATATTCTGGTTCGAAGTACTGATACTGGTCCTAAATACCTATAATATGAGTCACACAAGAAGCAATTTTGCTAAAAGTTAAAAAAGCGTAAAGATAATTTGCGGAATATTATGTTATCAACTTGATCTAATTTTTAGAAAATGAGAATATATTTTGAACGTTATTTTCCTAAGTGTAAAAAGTGTGAATGTAGTTTGTACGATATAATGGTTCTAAATTGAATTAATTTTCATAAATTGGGAATGTAATTTGAACCATATGATATTCGAGGTACCGATACTACAATTCTTACTTGAAAGAATTTCCCTTTGTTAAAAGTAATTTGCACGATATAGTGCTTCAAGCTTGAAGCAATTTTTTTCAGAGTATTGATAATGTTAATGTAAATTACAGGATATAATGTTTCTAAAGCATTGATGTTATAGTTCATACCTGAACTAATTTCCCCGAGTCGAGTATAAAAAGTGTGAATATAATTTTTACGATCAATTCGTTCTAAATAAATTTTTTTTTTTTTTCTTTTTTTTTTTTTTTTTTTTTTTAGATGTGCGAATGTAATTTGGACGATATCATAAAATGGTCCCAAGCACCGATATTACAATCCATACTTGAACAAATTTCCCTAATCGTAGGAAAAAAATGGTTCAAACTTGAACAAATTTTTCATGTGCGTAGAAAGAGTAAATGTATTGGTTCACCCTTAAATCAATTTTTTTTATAAATTTTGGAAATTGTAAACGCAATTAGAAGAATATATTGCCCCTAAATACCAATATTATAGTTCGAACTCGCGCCAATTTTCAAAAAAAAAAGTAGAAAATACGAATGTAGTTTGAACGATATTATCGCTCTAAGTACCGATATTTATGATGCAAATTTCAGCCGATCATATTAAGATAAAACAACCATGCAAATTATACAGCGTGCATGTTGATTAAGGTTGTTGAATCTTGTTCACAAAAATATCTGATTTATTTTATTTGAACAATAAAGCTTATCGATCGATTTTTAATAATATAAACATCAGGCAAATAATGACCTTGGTCCGCATCTAGTATTATGAATATTAGACAACACGGATATACAATGAACATCAACCATTCCAAACAATAATTAAATTTTCTCTTTATTTTTGAATTGCTGTTAAACGGAATCCATATCAGTCATTGGTGTAATTTTAAATTCTTTAAAGATTATTATAATTAGACTATAAATACAAATATGTGCATAAAAAAAGAAGGGGTAGTGCTGGTATTTTAAGATTACAAAACCAGCTGTGATTGCTTTAAGGCAGTTCGATCTAAACATATCTTAGCTGATTCAATAACATTTCAGCTGATATAAACACCTGCTAAGATTGCGGAACTATATATATTCGGAGTGACGTATTTTCTGAACTGTCGATCTGAACAATTCCTTTTAACAAATATTAATTACAATTATAAATGCGTAGGTGTAACATATGTATGTCCTACACTAGTGCGTTATATCACATTCATTAGCTCTATATTTAAAATATTAAACCCACCATACTATACTATAAATACTTAAAAGAATATGTCAAAAGAAAATTAGAAATATGAAAAATAGAAAAATAAAAATAACGTATCCATGTCAGATATTTTTCATTAAATATAAATAGATTATTATAGATTTTATTTATAATCAAATTATTTATTTTATATAATTACATAATAAGTTATATGACACAAACAATAATGATATGAAAAATATGTTTTTAATTACAAATGTTTCGCAAACTATGTTTAATTTACAAATTATTAATATTTTTTACATATTATTAATATTTGAATCGAACGTTAAATATTGAAAAATATTGTAAATTTTTGTGATAAAAATTGATAATTACGATAAATTTGATATAGGGCTTATAGTGATTACAATTACGATAGATTTATTTATAAAATTAGTTATAATTAGTAAATGATCATGATACAATTTATTACAAAATTTATCATTGTTGTTACTTATAATGATTACAATAATAAGAAATATTAAAAAAGAAAATTTATTTACCCATTTCAAAAAAAAATCTTATAGTTCAGAATACCTAACCTTGTATATACCTTTAACAAATCTTTTATGTACATAATACCCTATACATATCTTTTAAGTACCAAATACTTTTTACAGAGCTTTTACATATTTTAGCATACCTTATACCCTTATATAATTTTTCCACACGTTTTAACTTTTTTAAGTAACTGATACAATTTACATTTCTTTGACAAATTTTTTATGTAAACATTTTTTATGTGTACCTAATACCATTTATATACCTTTTACATATTTTATACACTTTTTACAAATCCTTTAAGTGTGTATATTTTTTAAATATTTTTTACAAAGGATAAACGTACCTTATACCTTTTATATATTACCAAATATAATTATTTATTTATGCATTTATCAAATGCTTTTATAACATTGAATACAATTGAATAAACTAATAATAAAGTTTATTTTAAACGCCTTACGAATAAGCTAAATCATCGACCCCAACATTCAAATAGTTTATTAACCCTTTAATATATTCATCAACAATACACTGTCCCGAACTGAATTTTCTATTGAACAAACCCAACCTATCTACAAAGCTTGAGGAACAAAAAAAACTTTATCACGCGAACAGATGTAATATCGATAATACGACGAAAATAATAATGCCTAATACAATAATTGCAATAAAAAAATTGCGGCAGGTGTATAATTTTACTAGCAAATGCGATTTATATTCAAATTTTTTTTCTAGAACTGCGATATGATGTGGTTTTAAGAGTTGACTAAGGGTGTTGTTTTTCTTTTGCCAAAGAAAATAGAAACGCTACAATTTGAGTGCCTTTAACTCGAACTAAACATTTAGTTATCGGCTACGTATACGGGGGCTATAAAACGAAAGAATATTTTATATATTTAAAAAAATTATCAAACTTTTATAAACAGTCGCGAATTTGGCGAGGTTTTGTCATTTAAAAAAATTAATGAGCAATTCTCAATATCCGCTTATTATTAATTTACACAGTAATATAACGCTTAAAATTTTTTAAACAATTTCATTACAAAAGATTTTTTTCCTATATCTCTGCCTTTTCTTCATAATGAGATTTTGCCTCGTTTCATAATTTGCATAACAATAAACTTTCTAGAGGAAGAATATACTTAATCTTACAGTATATAACGTTTTCTTAACCAATAATACAAAGTTTTTTAAATCAATAATATAAAATTTTTTTAACCAATAATATAGCACATTATTAGTTTAAAAAAAACTTACTTCACAAGATGTGAGATACTTCGATTAAAGTTGGACGATGTATCGTGAAACACTGATAGTATTTAGAAATCGCGATAACGACATTTTAAAAAGTATTTTCAGAACCTATCGAAGTCTAGCGATAGACACCAAATATATGATAAATTATCGATAACGATGATATCGGGATCATTTTCGACAGAGATAGATACGATAATGTAAGAATATAATGATTGATTTGAAAAAAATTTACAAAAAATTTTCAGCAATTATTGTATACTGTATTTCGTAATTTTTGACGTTAATTTTCTTATAAATAAAATTAGGAGATTTATGACGAAATGTGAATTCGCAAACATTTGTCAAAACTCTTTCCTCTCTTGGATGTGTTCTGGAAGTTCTCAATAAGTTCAATCGCTAATTAGTGAAATTAGGTGATTTTTGACGAAACGTGAACTCTCAAACATTTGACATAACTCTTTCCTCTCTCGGGTGCGTTCGGGAGGTTCCCTATAATTTCATTTTAAAAGCGTTTCCACAGCATGACAGAATGGTACAGAGGTTAGTTGCTATTTACTAACATATTTCCCGGGTTCAACACCTGGTCTAGACAAAGCGTTCAATCACTCATACACCTTATGTTTAATGGTGTATTGCCTAATCAATCGATATGAAAAATTAAGCATGGAATTTTTTACGAAATTCTTATCGTACAACAAGAGAAGATACAAATTTCACCAATGTGTCGAAATAATAGCTCGGAACATTTCCTAGCAGAAGGTTTCGTCAAAACTTTTTTTCCTTTTGTTACAGAGCCCGGTTACGTGTTTAATAAAATATTTTATGATCCTTGTTAACGTTTCCGTCATCTACTTGAATTAAGCAAATTTGTCGATAAATTTAAACCCTTGCTTACAGCTCTCTTTTTCCAAAAAAGCAAAACAACAGAAAACGTATTTATAATCTCAGTATTACTTATGACCCTTCAGAAGCAATTACTAAGTTCATAGCATATTAGAATCAGCCGTCTAGTTTGTGACAATAATAGAGTCGTTGGCCCTAGGGGGAAAGGGGGAGAAAACTCAAGGATTCTTCGAAGATCGTCATTACGAACGATAAACTTCTACGAAATAAATCCAGACTGAAATTAAAAATGAAGAACAGAACACCACGCCAACGCTAGACACCATAGGGATGAATTTGAAATCGTCTTTATAATTAATCTTGTTTTGCTAGTTCATCGTTCGTAATTATAACTTGGAATTTGCTTAATTTTCAATTCTATGAACAATGAGTGTTTAATCCGTATGGAAATCTGAGTACTAATAAGTAATTCCAATCGCTCGTTTACACGCGAGACATAAGACACTGATCTGTTAATTTAATGCAAGGCGAGAGCGAAATTATGTGAATATGATTATGAAATCAATAAAATTTTTCAAATCGTTTTATTCATTACGAATAAATGTTATTGATGAAGATAATAATTTTGATAGAAAACGATATTTAAGAAAATAATATCTTAAAAATTGATTGACCCGGTTTGAATTTTTTAGGGATGGAATTTTTTGAACTTCATACAGCTTTATTTTTGGCATAAACTTAGTAATATATTATAATAGTAAAGGTAAATTTTTAAGAAAGGTTCAAAAGAAAAATTATTATTATTACACGAATGTGACAGATATTTTTAGGAATTAAAATTCATCATAAAGAACTCGTTTCTCATTGGTCGTTTAAATGATAAAGTAGCCTTTATAATTTTTCAATCAGACTAAATCGTAATATTTAGAAATAAGAAAAGGACAAATTTGCCAAATTATTTCCTAACTTCTATTCAATAAACACTTTATTAAATAAAAAATTTCTACGAATTTTTGGATGTGTACAAAAAATAGCTGTACTAAGGTTGTAAGTGAGAAAATTATTTTTTTCCAAAGAGAAACCATTTAAGTAAAAAAGCTTTTTATTCTAATTTTTAAATTGGATGAAAATGAGACATTTATAAAATGACGAAGTTTTTTAGCGTTGCAATAAAAAAAATTTATTTGTTGCTGTTTATCTTATTAATTTTCAGTTTAATTTAAATACTAATAAATTTTAAAATAAATAAATAAAGCAAACGTTTATTTATTTAACTATTTAAGGTATTTAATAAAATGTTGAGGTGTTAAGCATTATCAATCTAAATTTTCAGTTTTTTTTAAACTATTTTTCTTATTATAAATTTCTTATTTTTTATTGAAACCAATACGACATGTACTTAAATAGATTTTTTATATGAATCAAGTGAATAAAATTATAAATGAACTGTACTCAGAATTCAAAAATATTATAAAATATTACAAAATATTTAGGTTTTAATTTTTTGTTTTTTAATAATGAGCGATAAACGATTTTATAAATAGAACAAAAACAGAAACTCATAAATATCCAAGGGAGTCATTTAAATATCCTTAAGAGCCTTGTTATCAGATGTAAAACAGTTGACAAGTTAAAAGTTCAACGAGAATCATGGCTTTAACGACCTTTGGAGTAAAAGGTTTTAAAAAGATGGTCGGAATATATTAAAACGCAATCACATAATACTGGGTCAATATCAGGACATTGACTCGTTCTTAGAGGTAAGCTTCCCATTTATAAAAAACCGTAGGTTAAGATGCAAACGACGGACGAAAAATGGAAATGAAAGACAGTGTTAGCAAGGACATTTTTTATTTTTATTTTGTTCTTTCTATTAGCTGATTTATAATTTCGGTCATGGCTTTGTACGAGGTTGCATTCGTTACAAATAATTGCTATTTGTAAATACTACATTAACACATTCAGTGAAAAGTATCGATGCAACAATAAGCTTTATCAATCACAATCATCCTTGGCTAACGTCAGGATGATTGTAAACAATTTTGAAACAAAATGGTTACATGATTGGTTTAGGAATTTTTTTTTTTTAATTAGCCAATGAAATAACGAAAAAAAAACTTACAAATAAAATGCTTTTATGATTACTGTTGGTTACTTTATAAAAATATTTAAACATTCTTTGGTTACTTTATAAAATATTGAAACAATTTTACTTTGGTTACTTTATAAAATATTCAAACAAATTAGTTCACGAACGTAAACATGTGCAAACTGGTTTCAGTCGCGTAAAAACAATAAAGCTGTTTAGTATAACCTGATAATATTAAGATTTAACATAGAATCTAATAATTTGGCCAGGGACTGTAAAAAGAACATCTAAGAAATCACAAAGACACCATATCTGGTAAAAGTATTCTGTTCCAATGCTTGTTCAACCTTGACATTCAGCCATATTTAGCATCATCCAGGTGTAGACATGGACAAAACACCTCTTTATCACACATGTTTACTTCTCACAAAAGATTCACACATGCCGTTGACATTTTAAATGATAAATTCTGACAATCTGATTCATCTAAAAATAAATACCGAGTTCTTTTCAAAGGAATTCATTCAAACCTTTTTATTTTGAATTTTTTATTATTATTTTTTTTTGATCAATTTATGAACGTCACGCAATCTTACGATTCGTTTCAAGTTTAACTGGCATATAATAGCATAAGGTTTGTGGACTAGAACTCTAATAGTTTTTTTTTTTTTTTTTATCTTCTAAAAATAATATGGATCGATATTAGGAATGTTTACAATACCATTTTCAAATCAATCATAAAGAATATATTTCAATTTCAATTTCGTCGTTAGAAAGTCTACAATACCAATTTTAAATCAATCATAAAGAAGATATTTTAACATAAATTTCGTCGTTAGAAAGTATACAATACCATTTTTAAATCAATCATAAAGAATATATTTCAATTTCAATTTCGTCGTTAGAAAGTCTACAATACCAATTTTAAATCAATCATGAAGAAGATATTAAAACATCAATTTCGTCGTTAGAAAGTCTACAATCAACAAAAACATAGCTTTGTAATCCATTATTTTAATGCGTGGCTTCACCATGTTACTGTAAATTGTCCCAAGTATTGAAATGAAAAAAAAATAATGATGGTTTAAAAAAACAAACATTTAAATTCAATTTTTTAACTATTGAAAGAAAAGTCATAAAAAATTTTCAGCAATAACCATGCTGAATTTCATTATTTGTGACGAAATGTGAACTAACTCTCAAACACTTGACAAAACTCTTTCCTCACTGGGGTGTATTTTAAAAGTTGTCAGTAATTTCAATCTCTAATTAGTGAAAGTAGGTGATTTTTTGGCAAAATGAAAACTTTCAAACATTTGCAAAACTCTCTCCCCACTGGGTTGTATTTTGAAAGTTTTCAGTAATTTCAATCGCTGATTAATGACATTGGGTGATTTTAGACGAAATATGAACTCTCAAACACTTGACAAAACTCTTTTCTCACTGGGGTGTATTTCTAAAGTGTTCAGTAATTTCAATCGCTAATTAGTGAAAAGAGCTGATTTTTGACGAAATGAGTTTTCAGTAAATTCCAATCGCTAATTAGTAAAAATAGATGAATTTTGGCTAAATGTGAACTCTTATACATTTGACAAAACTCTTTCCTCACTGGGGTGTATTCTGAAAGTTTTCAGTAATTTCAATCGCTAAATTAGTGAAATTAAGTGATTTTTGACGAAATGTGAACTCTCATACATTTGACAAAACTCTTTCCTCACTCTGATGCAATCGGGAGGTTCCAAATAATTTCACTTTTCGCCGCAAAAGTTCCCAATTTAGCCCTATACTCAGGCAGAAACGAAGACTGTCTGTCATTAATGACATTAATATCTTAGTGACAAGAGGAAGGAAGGAAGACATCGCCCAATTATTTCCATCCCCTCAAGGCAGCAACACAACGGAAGCACACTCCAGAGTTACCTATATCTACCTTTTGATTGTGTGCTACCGTCTCGAACTAATCCTGGATTCATCCGGTGGTTTACGGCTCAACCCTCACAACAACCCTCGATTCGCATGTCAAGCACGCGAGAAGGATTACTACACTCTCAAATGCAAAGTAAGGCTCACAGCAGCATGTCGGCTCTTTTTTTTTTTTTTTTTTTTCCTTCTAGCAAATGCGGTCAATCATAGTTCACAGAGTCCCAAACAATATGTACTAGTTGTAATTGGCTTAAGGATTAACGACCTTAAGCCAAATTCAGATTATTATGTCGCCAATCATTGTTTCTTAAAAGGGTTTGATTTTTTTCTGCTTTTTCTATTTCGGTATATTAAGCTTTCAGTCTGGTCAATATATATATATATATATATATATATATATATATATATATATATATATATATATATATATATATATATATATATATATATAATATATATATAACCATCGTTGAACAGCTTACCCAATTCTGGGTTAACGACTACCGATGTTCAATTCAATATCCTTGTAATTATGATCCCAAGGGATCCTGGATCAGTATCCCCAGAAGTATTGATTTGTTATGGGATAAGGGAGGACTTTGTGACCCGACAGATTTAACGTGCATCAGTTACCATTTAATATACGGGGAGTCTTCGGCCGGCGGGGATCGAGCCCGCAATTACTTGTATATCGGTTCAGTGCCATACCAACCAGGCTATCTCGGCCCTAGTCTGTCCTATATTTTATTTTTATAACCGTCGTTGAACAGCCGACCCAATTCTATGGGTTTACGGCTACTAATTTCCAACTCCGTTGCCTTGTAATTTTGAGCCCAATCCAGAAGACAAGGAAACTCCTGGATCAAGTATTGGGAGAAATTTGCCTTCGTGGAGGACTTTTTGATGGAACTAACCCGCCTTTGCGTTACCTGGAGAGAAAGACCACGAGAACCTCCCACGGTTAGAGTGACGGCGAAGGGACTCAAACTCATGATTCGTCTACCACTGAGGATAGTTCACGTCAGGACTGTAGTCGGTGCAAGCCAGATGCGGATTTCGTATCGACTGGGATTCGAACCCGGTTTGCCTCATTGGAAGGCGAACGCTCTATCGCCTGAGCCATCACGGCTCTAGTCTGTCCTATAGTCAAATTCGGTAGTTAAGGTACCAGTACTTTTAACGAATTATAGATTACAAAGGTATTGGCCTCAGTTGTACACACAACAAAGCCCTATATAGCAATAAAAGTTATGAAAACTCATGGACTTAAATTATTTCTGAAAATTTATGACGATAAGTATCGATAGTTAAGGTGCCAGTACTTTTTACGAATCATATACTACAAAGGTGTTGGCCTCAAATTATTGCCGAGAATAATCTACTGATTTAAATGATCTACGCTTTCTACCGATTACTTCTGCAGCCTTGAAGTTTTGAAGAATCGGGATATACATGCTTTCGACGACAAATTTCTGAGAGAATATTTAAGTTATTAACAATTCTGTGAAATAAAGAAAGCATTCCGATAACAAACAGATTATAATTTGAGGTATCAGATATTTTTAATTAAGTAGAAAACGAAACACAAGTCAGACAAAAAGTCAAAAAAATAAAAAAATCGTACATAATAAATAAAAAAAAATTAAAAAAAGAAACTAATTAAAAATTAGCATACTAAGCATTAAGGCCAGAACTTTGCGAAAAATAAAAATCTAAAAAATAATTGTTTAAACTTTTTATTCTTAGTTTTAAAACATTTTTATGAACTTCAAAAAAATATTTCATATGCAAGCAAGTATTTTTATGCGCAAAATAAAAACAATTTGCAAGTTTAAAACCTATTTGGCACCATGGCGATTGTAGTTGGTGAGACAGATCACGATACTGAAATATATCCCCAAACAATTACCTGTTTTTAATCAAAATTCAAATTATTTAAATAAATTTTTACATATTAATAAATACTAAACATATGCTCATTTGTCAAATCATCATGAATTGGGATGTTTTTCGTTAAGGTATGAAAGCATATTAATATCAAAACATGTCTGGAAAGTAATTATATAGTTAACTATTTTAGAACTGCCACCTGTAAATAGCAAAGAAAAACCAGACGACAATTATACCGATGCATATTATCTTAGAAAGATATAGTTTTAGACAGGTAAAGGTGGGTTTACATTTTCGACGGGGGAGGATGAGTAGCGCACATACCACGCGGAAGATTACTGTAAAAAAAATAAAAATAAAAGAAATAAAAAAAGGTAGGAGCAAATAAGAAAGAAAAAAAAAAAAAAAAGAAAGATAAGTGCGCGTCATATGAGTAATATAAGAATACTGCATAATACTAGAGGCGTGGGTAACAACGTCATCGACTGACGTTAATTCCCAGTCAGTGACGAAATGTCGTAAAAGCAGACGATTAAACACGGAGCACCTGGATGAAGCCAAGCGTGAAAGAGTTTTATTCGAAAGATCTATACATTAATACAGATTAAACAGTTGATAATATAGGAATATGCAGCTAGTGTTACAAGTTTCAATTTAGTTTATCTTACTGGATGAAAATTTAATGAAGGAAGCAATCTTGTTATAAACTTATAAAACTTAAAAGAAAAAAAACTTTTAAATATTTACAAAATTATAGAACTTTTGCAAATTAGTAGTTCTAAACTTTGAATATCGTTTTTCTAAAAGCATACATATTTTTTTCTCTTTTAAGGTTTTTACGCAACTAAATCACACTTAGGAAAATCCTTGACTTTAATGCAAAACCTTGCAACTAATATTTACATCATTGCAACAAATATTTACTTCGTATTTACTTCGACGTGCACATTATTAATGTAGTATTACAAGTTTCTCTCTCCTCTTTTAAGTGCATAACTTTTGCATTATTAAATTACTCTTAGTACAAATTTGATTTAAAAGGCATAATAATTCAACAAATATTTCCTTTATCACCAGAATATTATGTTTTGAATGTTAAACAGTGTATATATTAGATATGTAGTTTTGTGTTCGTGGCAAATAAGATTTTTTTAAAAAGATGAACGTCGAAAAGTGTTTCCTTTTTAACCAGAATACTATATTTCCAGTGCTATAATCAAATATTCAACAAAGTGTGCAATACTAAGGTAATTTTTGCGTAACTGGTAGGATTTCTTTTTACCATTATGTGCATAGATTACACTTAACTGAACTATTCCTGAAAGAACCTCTGATTCATTCATTCCATTTCATTTTATTATTATATTACTATGTTCTTAAATAAAATTTTTTAAAAGCATGTATAATTAGCATTTCTATTTCAAAAGACTGAAAAACATAAAGGTGAGTTTAGTTGTATAATGTTTATAAGCAATAGAAATTCTGTGAATGGAACATGAACGCCATGAAATGATCCATTCATTGCGATGTAAACAAAGAAACAGAAAACTGTCTTCGAATAAAACAGCATCAAAATACAAAAAATCATTATAAACTCAATTTAATAATCATTAGAATTAATAATCAATTCTATTTCAGAAAGCTTTACGTCCCTTTAAAAAAATGATTTTCACTTGAACTGGGATCTATCTCTATCTCCAGTTGCTCTGTTGACCTTTGGAGAGTGAGAGGCGTGGCAGGGCTTTCCTCCAATGAGAAGAAAGAGCCCGGGATCACATGACCTTCCGTATGCAGGAAGTGGTTCAGCTTCTGTTGCCAAACAAACCGGTCGGCGTGTATGCTCCCCAAGTCATGTGGTCAACGGACTCTTTTAGATTTTTTTTCCAAACAATGCCGGATTGTAGGCACCTGGAGATTGTTATTTTTTATTTTTTTAATTTATCGACAGCCCCCTACGGCGCCTCGATATGAGTCCTTTCTTTTAAAGATAGAAAGACAAGGAGATGATAAGAAATAGTCTCCTCTTGCGTCAACCGGAAGGGGGGCCCTTTGGAAACACTTGACGATCTGTCTTAATTTGTTCCAACACCGATTCGAAAAATGTTTGCTTTTTTATTTAGGGGGAAAACAGTTTTCACATTTCTACACAACTTAAAAACTACTGATGAATAATGACTTAAGAAAAGAAGAAAAGAAAAAAAAAAAGAAAAAAGAAAAAAAACCTTAAATAGCCCATGTATCGGACTTCTACGTACTGTCTATCTTCGTTGTTCGAAAGTTAGTCCTCAACTATGCCTATTAATTAATTTTAACTATTAATTAAGTAAAAAAATCAAATACAAAAGGTACTTTCTTTTAATAATCAGACCTTTATACGGCACGGATGTGGATTTATGTTCACCCTAATATTTGAGACAAATAGATAAAATTTTCATTAGTCTTCATCGATTTTAATTTTAGTTCAGTAAAGTTAAAAAAAAAGTTAGGAAATAAAAAAAAAATTCTTTTAGAAAATATTCGTCAGTTAAGAGAAAAATTTAAAAATTGTTTTTCAGTGGATTTTAAAGATTCGAATAATGTATTTAAATTTCGTCCCCTCAAAAACCTGTATCACCACGGGGGGAGGGGGCGAGTCACAGTTACGAAAAAAAAAGGTCTCAATAATTTATTTAGAGCAATCGAATGTTTGACCATCTCTCTGAATTTCGATACATCTCTGAAACTACTTACTGAATCAAAAGGTTTTTACACACTTTTTTGTTCAAAGATTATTTTATACATGTTTATAATTATTATTCAATTTAAAAACGTTAAAAAATATTTGTAATAAAATGTACATACTCTTACATCATTGTAAGCTATGGAATTTTAAATAACAAATTGACAAATGCATCATGCCATCGAATATACAAAACATTAGTAAAAAATTGCGACTTCTCATTTATTTTTTAATGCTACAAAACAGCAATAGTATACATTCATCTAGTCAAAATTTGAAAACATAATTTCGTATGATTGAAAGGTAAACATAGCAAACTATGCATAGAGACTTAAATATATACATTATTTTTTATGCGATTGATGGAACAACATTTAAAGTAAAAAATTAATCTTTCATTTCTCGATCGAATTCGGCACGAAAAAGTTTTAAAAAATAATTTTCCTTCGAAATGACCGATAAATGTTTTCTTAGCGTGACAAACAATCGTTTGACGCTTGCAACGCCGTGTTGACAAAGTGTTTAAGTTGTTGAGACAGTTTAACTATAACCGAAACTATGTGATCGACATGTACTATCCAATGCCGCAGTGAACAATCGTTTGTTTATCATTTATTGTAATATTTTGTAACTAGATTGTTAATGCAGGAGTTTTGCGTCGCAGCGATTTTTACACAAAACATTAATGCTATAAAACAACAGTAGTCATTTAATAAATTTGAATATTTTTACTACAGAATTTTGCTTTTTTAGAAACTATTAAAAATACAATGACAAAAAAAAAATAATTATTATTTTGAATAATTATGTTGAATAACTTGCTTGGCAATTGGATTTTCACGTACTAGATACCAATCATAATGGTTTAAGATCAATGGTTCGAGGTTTTAAAAAAATAATATTTAAAAATCAATTTCTCAGGCTCGACTGATTTCATTCAAATTTTGAAATTTGCCATATAAAAATGCATTCTTGAAAATGATGTAAATAATTGTGAACCTTTCAATTAAATTTTTTTCCCTACTATTTATTAAATAAAACTATAAAAAAAAAAATTGTTATTACAAATAATTTTCGTGTGAAATTCTATTTGCATAATCGAATTGGATAACCGATTTATAACTGCGGACAAAATTTTTTCAAATCGCTTAAAAAGTTCCTGAGATATGACGAAATAAGCAAAAAGTAAAATTAAGGGGTCCTAATTTTCGACCGCTCTCAAGACCGAACAAGTAAGACTATATTTCTCAGATTGCGGCTACCCGCTATATTTTGGGTGTCATGTTACATAATCCGTCGTATATAAATATACAGAGAATATACAGAGTATATATATATATCCGTATATACAGATAAAATTACGTTTTAGTGTCGGATTACGCAATTTAAAATATCGTCTGCGTTACCCACGGCATGATCGTTTGCTTATTTGAGCTGCAATTAAAATATAGTCTACATATTTGAGGTCACCGCTTCGAAACATAAAGATTAAGTCTTAGTACCTGAAAATCTGATCACTAGTCAAAAGTTATTCAAGGTGATTATAGTTTCTTCTTTATTTACGCACTTGACGGGGATAATCAATGTACGGATAATAAATATACGTTGTCCCTTTTCTTTCAACAATCAAATAATTTGACGTCACTAATCTCCTATGAGTTCCTCGGACTCTGGTTCAAACGATAACTTTTCACTATAGAATACCTTGATTAAAATATTAACTTTAAACTTTCGAATACACATTAAATTCTTTATTTAAACAAAAAATGCATGCTTAGAAATATAATTAAATATTTTCAGAGTGATTTTGTCAGTTTAATGCGTGATATACATCGATAAATATTCCATCAAGGGCAGGCTATTATTAAAGTAAGTAACGATATAAGCAAAACAGTCTTTCATCTCAGTTAGCAAGGAAAGTCCTCAATCACATGTAGGAGTGACTCACCTTTTGTGAAGGACTTTTTGCATATTACTATTTGCTTTACCCGGAGAGCAAAACCACGAAAAACTTGTAGAATTCGCTAAACCGAAATGATACTTTAATTCAACACATGATCAGTCTACCCAAAGGGTACAGTCGAGATACGAACCTGAATCGTTTGTGACGAGACAGCGCAAATCATGTACCCAAATATTTGTTTTGTTTTGAAAAATTATCACTTTTTTATTAATGAGAACAGATTTCGGTGAAAAGGGCAAGTGGCTCTTAAAATTTGTTTCTTTATTTATGTACCAGTATTTTTCCCTAAATGGGCACTAAGCTCTGCGCACGAGTACTTTAAACCCATGGGAATGGAATTAATGCTCCAAATTTCCATTAAATATTTCTTATTTATAAATTTCTTTTTAATAAAGATAAAATAATTAAAAAAAAAAACTTTCAACACTATCGTTAAAAAAAAAACAAGTAATGGTAATTTCACATATTAAAGTTATTTTATTTAAAAATTGAGATAACTCGCCAAAAACAATCCATATTTAATAGTTTATAAATAAGGTGAAAAAATTGGATTGCACCCAGTTGAAACAGGCAAAGAGAAATCACAAAAAGATTTCGACCTAAAACTAAAATAACAAAAAAACTGATTTTACGGTTGTTGCTAAAAATTTTAACTTGTCTCTAAGAATAGGTTTGACATCAGGAGACAAGAATCCGAAATTTCTCTAAAAAGAAAAAATAAATCGTATTTTTTTCACTAGTCAGAACAAGGACAAGTTAATCGTAAACAGATTAGTCAATCGAATCTAAATTAGTTCCGAAAATTGGATTCGAATTCAGACGACTGGAATACAATTTTCCAGACAAAACAGTCGGAATCATTTCTTGGCACGTTTCTACGCATTTCCAGCCAAACCTGAGACACGGAATTTCAAGACCTTACATAATAGTAAAAGCATGGTTTTAGATAATTGTAACAAATTGTTTAATATTATCAATACGTTTTTTCTTTTGAATTTGGATTATCTAACTCCTCGATAACTTTCCTCAGTCTTTTTTAAAGAAATGTTATCAAAATTTTTGTTTGTTTGATTGCTCCACTGTTAAAAGAAAATCTTTTGATTTGTTCAATTAGATACAGCCAATCAGGTTCAACACGCGCGTGACGTTGCTTGCAGGTATCCAATTATATCTGATTTAAATCACACGGTTAGGCATAATCACTTCACTTCTTCTCGAGTTGCAAGTACCCAATTATGACAAATGAGACAAAGCTTATTAAGTCGAAACTATAGGGGAGAGTGGGGTCAATTGTAAAATTTTTTACTTAACTATTTTTAACTAACAAAAAATCCAATATATTATTAGTATTAATTAACAGACGAGTAAAGTAGACTATCCTCTACTAGAAAAAAAAAATAAATACCTTATTTTAAATGTTATTATATTAGTTGTTAACAATTTTTGATCGTCGTGCACTTGTTACAATTGTCCCCACTTACGCGGTCAATTGTAACAGTTCATAAATTCAACTAAAACATAGTTAATTATACATATTATCATAGTTGTGATATATTTTTTTATTGATCAAAATAGTAGTGATAGTTTAGGAGTAAAAATAATAATGAGCAGAGACCTGAAGGGTTAAACTTTTAACTTTAAGGGGTAAAAAATTTTAATTTATGCTGTAAAAGGTGACAAATAAAATAGTGTACATGCAACACAATATAAATGATATAGGAAACTATTGGTGGTTCTTAAAGAGTTAAGTAATGGTTTGTAAACATAAGATTATTTATTTTCAGCTTTTACATTCGTCCCTTTACTTATTGTTACAATCGTCCCCAAGATGCCATTTCAGCTTCATTTGTTAAAAACAATGCTAGTTAATTAACAAAACTAATCTTTTTTTGAAATGTTAATTAATTAACGTGTCCACTTACATATTCGGTTAATAATTTTTATTTGTTTAAACAAAATTACTTGGTGACAATATAATATTCTAATACCCAAAAAAGTACTTACGTAGCGTGAAAATATCTTTTGTGATGTAACTCTTTCAAAAGTACATAAAAATGGTTGCCAGCAGGGGTGTGCATGTAGATTTATTAAATACACCTTGTGCGCCACCTAGGAACCAAATCTAGAACCTGGCACTCGAAATTTTTGCTCTGTTACAATCGTACCCTGTTACAATTGACCCCACTCTCCCCTACTATCAGACATTTTGAAAATTATTAAATTATAATATCGTTCAAATTTGCAGTAATCAAAAATAGGGTTCCAAATTGAATCACCTTAAGGTTCAACCATAATATGGTTTCAATATTACGGTTCTAAGTTGAACCCTATTACCGTGTTTCTTATCTAGAGTGCACGATACAATGGTTTAATTAAACATATTATTAAGGTTAGAGAAAATTCACAATTTATTATGTGCAAGACACGGATATCATGGTTCACTATTGAACCTATATTCCTGAAAGTGTATTACAAATAAGTTTTGAGAAAATAATCCCAAACCCGATTCTTTATGTCAGGAGATAAAATGTAAACATCAAACTACATGTTTGCCGAGAATGAACAATAAAACGTTTAAAACTACCATCAAACAAAAGATAAACTGTTGTGAATAGGGATAAAAACTTTTTATTAGTTTGTGCAAACAAATGAAGTATGTTTATATATTTAGTAAATTTTAGTAGCACAGCGCAACAGACGAAAACTACCTTCATGCGTGAATTAACACGTAATGGCGCATGGAGATTCGTTCTCTGACGTCATACATCACATGATCAAAGAAGCGCTGATGCCCAATGTAATTGCCAAACACCACATGTTTAAATATCTATAGAGGAACTATAGCTTTGGTCATATTAATATAAACGGAAAACTGTATTGAAGTGCTTTATTTAGATAGGAATGGGAAAATTGTGGGAACATCTACGAAAGAAAAATATTAGAAATGCTTTATTTATTTTTTGTTTCATTTACTCATTATTTTATCACTTCATACAACATGTAATATAAATACTGCTTTTCGAATTTCAGTCATAATTCTATATTTTCAAAACCATCATTTTCATAAGACATGCCAGTCATTTTTTGATATAACCTTTGCCTTGTTTAAAAATTTTAAATGAGTCAAAAAATAACAAACATAATTTTCCTTAATGATCATCATTTTGAGGCGAATGCCGCGGTTGTTCAGGGGATAGAGCATTTGCCTCAAAATGATGTGATCCACGTTAGATTCCCAGCAGTAGCTGGTTGGTACGAGACGAGCACAGTGCTGACGTAAAATATCTTCAGTATTAGACGGATCATGGGTTAGAATCCCTTTACATCAGGCTAACCGTGAGAAGTTCCTTAGTTTTCCTCTCCACGTAACGCAAGTTCGGGTTACTTGCATCACGAAATGCACCACGAGGGCTTAGATAGTCCCAACGGTTGATTCAGAAGTTACCTTGTCTTCTAGGTTGGGTTCAAAAGAAAAGGGCTACGGAGTGTGGATTGATTAGTCGTAAACTCAGATTTGAGTCGGCTGTTCAACGCCGGTTATAAAATAGAATAAAATGGTCACACGCAAATCTATTAAACAAAACGTTAAATTCAAACCGCAATAAAAATAAACTCTAAATTAAAAATTTGTAAAAAAAAATTATGCAATTGTCATGTAAAATCGTAAAAGGTAACAAAATGTAAATGAAAAATATGTAACTTCTTTCATGTGTAAAAGATTGCATTAGCCTCTTATAAATTTAACGAAAAAGAAGAAACAAAAACCGCTTCCGTAAAACAGGTTTTCCTCCTAACCAACATATCTTGCAAGAAAAACACATTTACAGCAATCGTACCATAGAAGATGTAGGGGAAAAATCTTTCATAAAATTTTGTATTTGTAAACGTTAAGAAGAATTCCTAGTTTTTCCAATAATTTTCTAACAAACAAATACAATGCTAATTAATTACAGATATACGTAAATTATTTACATAGGCAGCTTCGTGAAAAACAAAATTTATTTCCTTCGTTTCACTTCCTATTTGCTGGAAAGTACAAAAAAAGAAAAGAGATATCTAAATATGCTTCGTACATAGAAAATCATTTTTAAAACTAAATAAATTCCATTTAAAATGTTTATTTTAAAATGTTTAAAATCATAATATTGAATTTAAATCGTTGTACTTACTTTGCATTAAATCGCATGTTTAGTTTAGACAAAAACCCATCTACAAATTACAATAGAAATAAATTTGGGTTTAAATTAAATAAATTATAATTGAAATTTGAAAATCAGCAGAATTGTTAGTCAGCTTGAAAAGGTAGCGTTTATTAATTGCATTTTTGAATGATTTTAAGAATTTCTTTTCAATAAATTTTTTTAAATGACTGGCGTATTTACTATATGTTTGTTAATTTCACAATTAAATTTTAATTTGATTTGTATATTTTTTTTAATGACTATGATTTAATTTCATTAAAGCCGTGAGTATCCACTAATGTATTCCTAAAAATTGGAGTTAGTTAATTGCTTGTTTAATTTTTTTTAATTGGTTTGAATAACTTCTTCTCAATTAATATTGTTTAATAATATCTTTAAAAAATCGTCTATTATTTGTATTTTTAAAAGTTGAGTTTGATAATTGCCTTTTTTAAATTTTATTTCGTGTAAATTTTTTTCTTTATTTTTGTTGTTTAATAATTTCTTTATGAAGCCTCTAGCTGTGTTCCTAAATTAAGTTTTTAAATTGCATATTTAAATATTTATTAGCTTTGAATAATTTCTTATCAATTCATTAATTTATTTTTTCAATACCATGCCAATTTCGAAAATGTCATGCATATCAACAATCTTTGTTATTATATCGTAATTTTAAATTTATATTTGCAATAAGACTTACAATCTTAGCGGATTCTTGTTGTATTATAACAATATTAAAGACATAGGGAATAGTATTCTTAACCCAAATGTTTAACAACTGAAAACTATATAAAAAAGATGTCAATTTACGGTCATATTTTATATGCAGATTTTTCATGGTTAACAATTAAAAATATACAAAAAAAGATGTCAATTTACGATCATATTTCATAGGCAGATATTTTCATGGTTAAGGTGCATAATGACAAACGACCTACACGAAAAACACGTGCATTCGAACCTCGCGCACCTGTTTCTAACAGACAGATTCTTCTTTTACGCAAAGACGTCATTATTCTAACAAGTGCAGAAATGAATTGAACTCGATATATTTCTAAAAATAGTATAAAATAAACCATAATTAAAAATCCATCAAGATGCTTTTCTTAATTATTTTTTCGATCAACGAGGAATCGGGTAAAGTGTTTATCCTTAAAAGTCAGCATGTGGAAGAAACATGCCTTCGAATTATGTCACATTCTTAGGTGGAGATGCTAATTTCGTTCTACTGATCTTCCAACTTCCTAGTTCTAGTAGCAACCTTGAAGTGCTCGGTGCTTGGCAAAGGTCCAAAAGATCGAATTCGAAAGAAGACCTTGAAGAGCGGGTCACCTGAGAGAATCTTCTATTATTTCTTTCTGCACCACCCCCTGCGCCGCTTCCCTCTTCGAAAAGTAGGAAAGATAAATAAATACGGTAATAAGGATTAAAAATTCGATATTTCGCATTTTATATAGAAATAAACCATTAACGAAACATAATTACTTTTTTTGAAACGCACTTCTACCCTCTACTACATTCAAGAATGGTAAGTAATTACAGAAATAATAATAAAAAATTCGATATTCTACATTTTAGATAGAAATAAATCTTAATTGGAACGTACCACTTCCCTCTACTACGTGTAAGAATGGTAAATGAATACGGTAATATTAAAAACTAGTCCATATTCTGCGATAGAAAAAAATCATAATTGGAACGTAACCACTTACCTCTACTACGGGTAAGAATGGTAAATGAATACGGTAATATTAAAAACTAGTCCATATTCTGCGAGATAGAAAAAAATCATAATTGGAACGTAACCACTTACCTCTACTACGGGTAAGAATGGTAAATGAATACGGTAATATTAAAAACTTAGCTAGTCCATATTCAGCGAGATAGAAATAAATCATAATTGGAACGTACCACTTCCCTCTACTACGTGTAAGAATGGTAAATGAATACGGTAATAGTAAAAACTTAGCTAGTCCATATTCTGCGAGATAGAAATAAATCATAATTGGAACGTACCACTTCCCTCTACTACGTGTAAGAATGGTAAATGAATACGGTAATAGTAAAAACTTAGCTAGTCCATATTCTGCGAGATAGAAATAAATCATAATTGGAAAGTACCACTTCCCTCTACTACGTGTAAGAATGGTAAATGTATACGGTAATATTAAAAACTTAGCTAGTCCATATTCTGCGAGATAGAAATAAATCATAATTGGAACGTACCACTTCCCTCTACTACGTGTAAGAATGGTAAATGAATACGGTAATAGTAAAAACTTAGCTAGTCCATATTCTGCGAGATAGAAATAAATCATAATTGGAAAGTACTACTTCCCTCTACTACGTGTAAGAATGGTAAATGTATACGGTAATATTAAAAACTTAGCTAGTCCATATTCTGCGAGATAGAAATAAATCATAATTGGAACGTACCACTTCCCTCTACTACGTGTAAGAATGGTAAATGAATACGGTAATAGTAAAAACTTAGCTAGTCCATATTCTGCGAGATAGAAATAAATCATAATTGGAACGTACCACTTCCCTCTACTACGTGTAAGAATGGTAAATGAATACGGTAATAGTAAAAACTTAGCTAGTCCATATTCTGCGAGATAGAAATAAATCATAATTGGAAAGTACTACTTCCCTCTACTACGTGTAAGAATGGTAAATGTATACGGTAATATTAAAAACTTAGCTAGTCCATATTCTGCGAGATAGAAATAAATCATAATTGGAACGTACCACTTCCCTCTACTACGTGTAAGAATGGTAAATGAATACGGTAATAGTAAAAACTTAGCTAGTCCATATTCTGCGAGATAGAAATAAATCATAATTGGAAAGTACCACTTCCCTCTACTACGTGTAAGAATGGTAAATGTATACGGTAATATTAAAAACTTAGCTAGTCCATATTCTGCGAAATAGAAATAAATCATAATTGGAAAGTACCACTTCCCTCTACTACGTGTAAGAATGGTAAATGTATACGGTAATATTAAAAACTTAGCTAGTCCATATTCTGCGAGATAGAAATAAATCATAATTGGAACGTACCACTTCCCTCTACTACGTGTAAGAATGGTAAATGAATACGGTAATAGTAAAAACTTAGCTAGTCCATATTCTGCGAGATAGAAATAAATCATAATTGGAAAGTACTACTTCCCTCTACTACGTGTAAGAATGGTAAATGTATACGGTAATATTAAAAACTTAGCTAGTCCATATTCTGCGAGATAGAAATAAATCATAATTGGAACGTACCACTTCCCTCTACTACGTGTAAGAATGGTAAATGAATACGGTAATAGTAAAAACTTAGCTAGTCCATATTCTGCGAGATAGAAATAAATCATAATTGGAACGTACCACTTCCCTCTACTACGTGTAAGAATGGTAAATGAATACGGTAATAGTAAAAACTTAGCTAGTCCATATTCTGCGAGATAGAAATAAATCATAATTGGAAAGTACTACTTCCCTCTACTACGTGTAAGAATGGTAAATGTATACGGTAATATTAAAAACTTAGCTAGTCCATATTCTGCGAGATAGAAATAAATCATAATTGGAACGTACCACTTCCCTCTACTACGTGTAAGAATGGTAAATGAATACGGTAATAGTAAAAACTTAGCTAGTCCATATTCTGCGAGATAGAAATAAATCATAATTGGAAAGTACCACTTCCCTCTACTACGTGTAAGAATGGTAAATGTATACGGTAATATTAAAAACTTAGCTAGTCCATATTCTGCGAAATAGAAATAAATCATAATTGGAAAGTACCACTTCCCTCTACTACGTGTAAGAATGGTAAATGTATACGGTAATATTAAAAACTTAGCTAGTCCATATTCTGCGAGATAGAAATAAATCATAATTGGAACGTACCACTTCCCTCTACTACGTGTAAGAATGGTAAATGAATACGGTAATAGTAAAAACTTAGCTAGTCCATATTCTGCGAGATAGAAATAAATCATAATTGGAAAGTACCACTTCCCTCTACTACGTGTAAGAATGGTAAATGTATACGGTAATATTAAAAACTTAGCTAGTCCATATTCTGCGAGATAGAAATAAATCATAATTGGAACGTACCACTTCCCTCTACTACGTGTAAGAATGGTAAATGAATACGGTAATAGTAAAAACTTAGCTAGTCCATATTCTGCGAGATAGAAATAAATCATAATTGGAACGCATCCAATCATAATTGGAACGCACCCCTTCTCTTTATTACTCGTGAGAATGATAAATAATTACGGTAATAATCATAAAAACTTAGATATTATCCACATTTAAGATAGAAATAGATCATTTTTTTTAAAGTTTTTGATATTATTGTAATTATTATTATTATTATTATTATTTATTTTTTTTTTTTTTCATTTACTTATTCTGAATAAGTCCCTTTCCTCTTTTCAACATAGAAATGGCCAATAAATACGGTGATAAGAATAATAAGTTCAATATTCCTCATTTTACAAAGTGACAAGGGAGAAATAGAATAAATTTGGAGGAAAAACAGATTTTAAAAGTAGTATAGGGTAAACTAACCAGTGAAGGAACACTTAAGCTTCGCTTGCTTTTTAAAAAATCATATTAATTTCAATATTCGTAATTTTAGTTAAATGACAGTGTCAACATATTTGCTACTAATTGCAAATTACGTAAAAAAACTTTTTTAGAGAACTTACATAATATTGTTTTAAAGTTTTGGAGGTTCAAATAACAAGTAGTAAGAAGACCAAGTGAAGGAACAGCTCTTACCAGTGAATGAACACCCAGTAAAGGAACACTTAATTTTGGTTATTTTTTAATGCTCTTTATGAATTTATATTCCATACAAATATCTAAAAACAAGCCTATTCTTGAAATTATAACATACAAATACTTGGAAAAATGTTAACTTTTTTTTGTAATTATGAATTGAAAAGTAAAGCGTCAACATATTAACACATACTGTTCATTCACTGGGAAATCTATGCCCAGTAAAGGAACATGACTGTTCCTTCACCGGTTAGAAGTTGTTTTTTGTATTTTTAACATACTTTTGATGCAAAACATCCCTAAATGTACAGGAAAATTAAATTTTTTTTTTATTTTCATTAACTTAGAAAAAAAAAACCAGTAAAGGAACACTTGTTCCTTCACTAGTTTTTCATCGTTTGGTGATCCAGTGAATAAACACCCCCTTATCTCAGTACTTGATTATGCTATGATGTTTAAAAAAATAAACAGTAACTTCAATAACTATATTTTGAATTCTTATTTTCACAGTGACAAAAATAAAACTATTACATACAATTAATTCCACTTTAAACATATAAATACCAACACTCACCTTATAATTTTTTCAAAGAAACAAGGTGTTGCAGAGGTAATAACAAATTTAAAAAAATTTCCAGAGAAGTCTATGTGACCAGGTAATCCAAAACATTTCTAGATGATGACTTCCTATTGTTTGGCAGTAAGCTATTGTTACCAATCAATCTAAAGAAAAACTTTCAAATTCTTATTTTTAATCAATATATATGAAATTTTCCTTCAATGGGTAGTGTTCCATCACTGTTGGTTTACCCTATATTATATATATAAAGAGAGGGAGAAAGAGAAATTTTCAAGAAAATACCATAGTATTTTTTATAAAAGAAAAAATATTTTTTCACATACAATCTGACTGTGCATATCTCACACTATCTAATTTACAAAAGACATTAATAGAGAAAGTTTAACTTTATACACAGGAGACTATATTTAAAAACATTATAGCCGTAAAATATCAAATAATCTTTAAAAGCAAAATAAACAAAAAATATAACTTATAAAAACAGTTTCAAAATCCTCGAAAACAATTTGAAAAAACGAAAATAAATGCAAAAAGGTAAAATTTTTCAAGGAAGTTAAGCGATTCGCATATTCTGTACGTATTGGAAATTGTTCTTTACTACTTTTATATTTGAAGAAAAACATCTAAAAAAAAAAGGAAATAAATCTTAATATAAAAGTTTTTTTGATTTTCGGGAATGCATATCTTTTATTTAAAGGTAAATTTTATATATCCAAAGGAAAGAATGGATAATAAATCAATAATCGTAAAGAAGTTCAAGGATAAGCACACATTGAATTTACAAATTCTTGTTTTATTTTATTTACCGATCTCTGTGTGGAATATACATAGGGATGGTCGCTTTTATTTGATTTTATGATCTTCTGAAGTATAATGGTAGTTTATGAGGCTCGAGACATTGTTAGTAAAATTTATAAAATATATTCTTAAAGTTGCGGTTTATTAGATTGTGTATGTTTTAAGGTTGAGTTGGGATAAGCATAAAATCAAAGATTGCTAATATTTGTAGTATTGTATGTTATAAAAATATGTTGCAATTTGTAATATATATACTTTGGCTGAAAAATGAATAAGTTGTCACAATAATAGATGTTTTTCTTTTAGCTTTTTGTTTAAAAAAAGCAAACCAATGAATTTCGTAGATAAATTGAAACTAGTTTGTAAGTATTTCCTGAACAAATTACTGTAAAGGTACTTTTTACAGTAAAATCCATTTTTGAACGTAAACTTTTATGAAATAAAAAATCGAAAAAAATACCTGAGTTTTTACAGTAATATTTACTATAAAATCACTGAATTACTGTAATGAAATAAACAGTAAAAATTACGGTAAAAATTTTATAGTAAATTGATTTTTAAGATGATGCAGATGTGCCAGTTTAAAAAAATCGTTTTAAAAAAATCATATTACATAAATAATTTTTTTAAAAATATTTTGCATTATAATTTAAAAAAAAAAAAAAATTCATCTCTCATAAAAATAATTGTTTAAAAAAAATCATCAGGCACTCTCTTTAGGACGTTGTTCTTAAAAGTTAACAAATTACCCACCCAATCCATTTTTTCGTTAAAAAAAAATAATAAACTAATTTCGCAGATAAATCCAAACTACTCTGTAAAAATTCCCGGACCAAATTACTGTAAAGATGCTTTTTACCGTAAAATCCATTTTCGTACGTAAACTTCAATGAAATAATAAGTCGAAAAAATAACCTGAATTTTACAGTAATATTTACTGTAAAATCACTGAATTACTGTCATGAAATAAATATAACAGTACAAATTACGGTAAAAATTTTTATGGTAAATTTATGTATCCAGGGAAATTATGTATGAATTTAAAAAAAATCATTCTAAAAATATCATCTTACATAAAATAGTTTTATTTTTAAAAATCTATTGCATTATGATTTTAAAAAAAAAAAATTCATCTCTCATAAAAATAATTTTTAAAAAAAAAAATCGTCAGATACTTTCTTTACGACGTTGTTTCTAAACGTCATCAAGTTACCCACCCAATCAAATCTAGTTTTTGCTTTCAACAAAGGGACATATGATATGCAAAGAGTAATCGAATCTGGTTTAATGGTTTTTAGAATTTCAATAGTCCCAGAGGCCACAAAATTAAAATAAGAACAACAGAAAGAATAAGCAGTAGACAGCGGGGCGTCCTTGTCCTGGCCTTGGAAAAAAGCGAATATCAAGAGGGCGTAGCCGGAAACTTAAAACTAAACAGCGTTAACCTGTTTGCAGTTGACAAGATATAAATTCTCTTTTTTACATCCTTTTGGCGATGAAAAGTGTCCGTAACAAGTCGCCAATTACCATTGTTTGCGAGGGAAGATCCCAATGAATCCAGGTTGTCACGGAATTTTGTGGGCAAAATATAGCCGCTGTAAAACGTTGAAGCACAATACATGGTTTTGATTGTTACTTTATCTACCTTTTTTTTATTCGGGAGTTAAAAAAGAAGCCAGGTGACCCAAAACTTTCAAAAGAGATCTTAAATGGACGAGGAAAAGATAATATTCTCGAACAACATTAATTACAAAGTGCCGGGTCTTTTTGTTTATTGGCGTAAATAATTTGTGCAGGCTTTGCTCTGATTCTTTACATCAAAAGCGATATTTATTTTTTTTGTGTGTGAATTTTTTAAAAGATTTTAATCAGTGAAAAGAAACGAAATTTTGTTTCCAGATCGCGTGTAAAATTTGAATTAATGTTTTTTGGCGACAAATTAAAGTCTAATTGCAGTTTGCACGCATAAGATGACACTTTTATTTACCTTTAGATAAGGATTATACCAAAACACAGAGAACAAGAGCCATATTATTGTTCACTATTGCATATTTTATACATCTGAGTGTTTATAAATGATTTTCTATTCGTTGTTTAAATGCATTATGCATTTTTTTTTTAAATGAATTAAAGCGTAATGCATAGCATTTCTGAAGAATTAGACGAAAATTCATAAATGTTTTAAAGAATTTTAGTGTTTTTCCTAATTTCCCATAAAGAAGGTAATTTCAAGTTTTCATGAAAAATTAAAAATTCAAACTAAAATTGTTCGTTTGGCAATAAATTAAATTTAAATTTTTTTAAATATTTAGAGCGTTGTTTAATTTCTTACGAAGAATTAATTAGAGGTTGATTTAAAGTTTTTTTTTATGAAATTTTAAAAGTTTAGGCAGTTAAGAGTTATTAACAACCAAGAATTTGTTATAATTAATCATTAATTAATAAAATAATTTTATCACAAAAAAACCTGCAATAAAACAGTTTAAAAAAACCGAATGCCTAGGATAGCTTTTTCAAGCAAATTGTCATGTGCTAAGTAAAATATAAAAAAAATAAGCTCTAATTAATTATAGATAGTTAGTTATTCTGTATTAAATTTTTAAATACTAATGTCAAAAATAAAAAACAAAAAATAAAAACATATATTTTATCCGAAAGTTAAAACAAAAAATTTTATGAGCATAAATGCACCGATTGAATATTTCTTAAGAAATTGATAACAGTTTAAAAAAGTATAATAAAAGTTTCAAGCTAAAAAAATAAGAAATAGAAGCAAATATATTACAAATAATTAGCAATCTTTAGTAAATGTACTTTAAGAGTGTATCGTATAATTGGGAACTTGCATTTCAAGAAGACTTCCCACACCCACACATGTGACTTATGACGTCAGCTAATCTTTATCAGCGAAATGGCGTATTAAAGTTGAGGTAAGTTTCTCTACATAAGTTAGAATGTTAATTAATGATAACGTAATTAAATACAAAGCCGTATCACACATCGAATTAGTTGAAATATAATTCTTTCTCGTCTACTTCTTTTACTTAACTTTGATTTATTATTTGTTTATGTATATTTTATTGTAACCGTGATATATTTTTGTTTTGTGTACCTGGCAACTTCAATGCATAATTAGTTTATTTTTGTTCCACATGGCTTCATGCCTGTATTTTTGTTAAGTCTCTGTGTAAATATATAGTGAAAGAATTGAAATCTTTGTGAAAGGATTTAGAATGTGTCACTAAAGAGAATTGATACTTGACGGGCTTTGCTTACTCGAAATAAAATGGAAAGAACAGTTGCTAACGTACATAAATGCCACGTTTCAACAACGAATCAGGATCGAGATACAACCACACTACGTCACTTGCAGGTTTATCATTTATATTTAAGCTTAAAAGTAATTTCCAATTTACAGGGAGGGGTGAGCGAAAAGTTGGGCACAAATTGTCATGTAAATCTCAAAGAATAAAATACGAGGAATAAAATTAACTTTCTACTAAACACAAGATAAAAAGAAAATTTTCCTTTGCTCTCCATCGCATTTGAAGTGGTTGGAAAAAAGGAAGGAAAAAAAGAACAACCTGACATATAAGACGATCTATTTCTGGATCTCTCAACTCCAGTCAGCTTGTCACCAATGAGGGAAGAAGGAAGGAAAAATAAAAAAAGATATGCTTCTTTAAATGATATTTTCATTGCATGGTGAAATGACAGCAGAGAGATCGAGTTTCGCCCACTCTCCCATCCAAGTGACAAGGCCAATCTATAAACAATGCATTCATATAAACTGCCCAGATATTGAAAAGATCTTAATTTACATCTAGTAATTGTAAGAGCTTCATTGATTAAATGCCAGCTTCAATTTTTGATTTGTTTAAGAATGTTTTTCGAAACTATTTCGACAGGGAAAATATATAAGTCACAGTCTGAGTTTCTAAATTGTAAAGCAACGCTTTATTTTTGAATTAATGTATTGAGTTTTAAGAATATATTAGGCAATTATTTTATAAATTTAAAAAAATGTGTAAATCTTTTTAAAGTTAATTTGGTGAGAAAAAAATTAAAGAGATTTGAAGTTAGTTCGAAATATTTACTTTAATCGATTTGAAAGTTTTTTTAAAAAAATATATATATATTGAAAATGTTGGGTAACTTTCCAGTAAAAGAGCATTTTTAAAAGTCAAGTTTTATTCATTTATAGTTCGTTGCGGAAATATTGAATTATGCTAATTTTTATTAATTTCAAACTTGAAATTCACTTTTAAAAAATATAAGAACTAAAAAATCTTTAATTAATTCCAAACTTGAAGTTAACTTACAATATAACAGCTAAATAACAATGTAATTTTGGTTAAGTGTTTAAAAACATTAGTAAATATTGCATAACTACATTATTTACCATTTGAAATTGATTTTTATAAAATTTTATTAATACTAAGATTTTTATCCAAAGCATTATATAATTTTGATCAAGCCAATGTATAAATATAGTATATAGTATATTCTGACTATTAGTAATCAATGATAAGTGTTGTAATATTATGAAAAAAAATAAACATAGATAATAATCGAATGATAAATATTTATTAGATTATAGGTTTTTAAATAAACTAAAACAAAATACAATAAATGCATTGAAAACGAAAAGAAAAAACCTTGTTATATAAAAAAATTAGAACGCGTGAAAACAATTTTTAGCAAATCTTAAAACCGTTCTATTGTAAGAATAAGATTAAATATTTATAGAACAATTTAACCTATATCAGAATTATCTTCAAATCACTCAGTTTATAAGCGCATATGCAAATTAAAGACAATTCAAAGAAATAAAAAATTGCATACTATATCACAAACCGCTAATAAAGATAATAAAATGAAAGTTTCAGATTACGATTTTTAAGCAACGGGGTTAATCAGATACGACGATAAGCGACTTTAACAGCTTCTATAATGTCACTTAACTTTAATCCTATCTCATTTGGCAAAATTGGCACCATTTTTCTCATCACCGTTTGTCTTATCGCCTTCACTTGGCGTGACAAAAACTCACGAGAAGTCTCAAACAAAAACGGGATAATACGAGATCGAAATCGTTAGGGATAGTAAGAACTACAAAGAATATGAATAATTTCTCTATCTCTGATTCGTATGATCACGAAATTGGCACGAATATTTTATGCCAAGAAGCAGTTGATGATTTCATCTGTTGTGATAATAAACTAGTTAAATATTTAAGATAAAAAATATGATAAAATTATATCGAGAAAAATTATAGTCTATTTTTATAGAGCAATGCCTGATTTACGATAAACGATATGCTACTTAGATAAATAATGAAAAATTGACACATTGAAAAATATATTTTATCAGAAAGATATCAAATGGTAAAATTTGAATTTAAATTTAATTCATAAATACAGCTAAAAATAAACTAAATAACCCATTCTAATCTTTTCGACAATAAATAAAAACAATTAGTTAAAAAAAAACGATTTTTTTTTCCTCAAATGAATGAGGGAAAAAAATTTAAACTTCTTCCGAAGTAACTACTAATATAATTAGGGAATAGACAAAATAAAATTATTTACGTAAAATACCAGGGAGAAAAGAAATAGCAACATTTAAAAAAAAAAACTACCTTAATATTTCTTGTCAAACTTTTGAATTCAAAATAAAATAACCGAATTCAAGAATTATTTTTCTTTGATAGTTTTTCTTATTTTTTAAAAGAATTTTTTCTCGTAAACAATAAGTCAGCTTATTTTATTCATTTTGATCATTATTTTATTCATTTTCTGCGCCCAAAACAAATTCAGAACTAGATTAGATACCGTTGTAGCCTAATAAACTCAACTGTTCGATATAAAACTTGTTTTATTTTATGAGTTTTATTGATAAATCGGTTATAGAAAAAAAAATTCCATTCTTCACATTATTATCAAAATATCAATATTTAATCTATTATCAAGATAACTAATTATTATCAAAATAATTAATAGTCTTTCTTTGGTTAGTATGTCCACACCTACTAATAAATTTTACTCATATATTTGGGGTTCCGACAAAATATGCTTCATCATTGAGGGTTCCGCAGCATTAAGAAATTGGGAGCCGCTGACTTAGAATAACGGACGTTTAAACATCTTGTAAATATTTTCAAAACGCAGTTACCTAAATAGGTTTTAAAATATTTTTGTTTTATATCTTCTTATGTTTTTATTTTTATGAAGATTTCATTTTTGCCTACCATTAATATAACTTTTTTTTACGCAACTTTTCGTGAAAACTAATGAATCAATTCTTGATAAGAAAAATCTATATTAACAAAAAACAACTGATAATTTTATCTATTTTAACAGGCGTCCTTTAGTTAGTTCCCCATATAAACACAGTGCAAGAAAAACTTTATAAATAATAGCTCAATTATTTATGTAACTCTTACTAACAGCTTCGTAAGTAGCCAAACAATAAGGATTATTTTTCTTACTATTTAAAACTTCTTATCATAATAGCAAAAAAAAAAAAAAAAAAAAAAAATTCTTCATTCAGGCATGAGATAATTGCTAACTATTACAAAATAGTTAAAAAAACACTCATGACTTTTAAAAAAATGTGAAAGTAGTCTAGCAGTGATAATTTAACCTTTAATCAAGGACAGCGAGGCGAAACTAGATCTGTAACATCAAAAATTTTGCATATTTATTTTCTATTAAATAATAGCCAAATATATGGATTTTAAGCAATCAGTAGAAGTATAATTCATAATTATATAATCGTTTCTTTATTCAAATCTACCAGACAAGAAATCATTACTTTAACTATTACGTAACTAAAAAGAAAACCACTGACAACTAACAAATAAAAGTGTCGCGCCGGAAAGTAGTTTAGAAGTGGTTAGGAGTGGTTTATAACGCCTAAAAAAAAAAAAGTCCAGGCGTGCTATTGCATACAGCAAGCAGAGAGTTCAGTTTCCTTCAAGGACATGCGGATGAAAATGAATGCGCGATGCGGAAGTGTTGGCGAAATAAAAACCAAAAACAGAATAATCATGTCCAACATTTGCTCTTTTGAATTAAATCGATGCTTACGAAGGCCGAGGTGAAATAAAATACGAGACGCGCTTGAATGGTGGCAATTTTTCACACTATGTTTGATACCAGATTCTGAAAACTCAATTCAATATTAAAACAGAAGCGTTTGACCAATACATTCGAAGAAAAGTCCGGTTGCAGCGAGCCACGACGAAGGTCGTCGTGTGACCTTGGCAGTCATTAACAATTGATTCACAATCTAATTTACTGAAAGCTGTAAACAACTGCGTATTATATATCGTACTAAAGACAACTTTTAAAATACATTGGTTCATGTTTACGTCTTACGCTCATATATATGATCGAATAAAAATACACTGTAAATTTGCGTACAGGTCTCATAAATGTGATAAAAATTCCGCTCATTTATAAGACCGACAATATATAAAGGGAAAACAGGTCGAATAGCTTATAATACGATAATACGTAAAATCGAGAGCATATATTATGCTGGATTTTAAGATCAAGTACAGACAATACGCTCATATCAACAATAGATAAGGTGTAAAACGCTCACAACGATACAACATATCTGTACACAGGTAGTAACCATGGCGCAAATATGTAATTTTTGAGGAAAGGAGAGTTCAGATTTTTTTTTCCAACTTTATGTTAAGATTATTCAGGTTTTATAACATGGTATCAAACCAATTTAAGAAACAAATAGAAATGATGTCCTTGGAATTTTGAACCCAATCCAGAAGACAAGGGAGCTACTAATCAAGTATTGGAAGAAATTTGCCTTCCTAGAGGACTTTTTGGTGGAACTAACCCGCATTTGCGTTACATGGAGAGGGAAGGCACGAAAATCGCCCATGGTTAGCCAGACGGCAAAGGGATTCTAACTCCTGATCCGTCTACCACTGAGGATATTATATATTTGTCAGCACTGTGGTCGCTGCAAGCTGGATGCTGAATTCTTATCGACCAGTCATCGCTGGGATTCGAACTCAGTTCGCCTCGTTGGAACATCAACGCTTCATCCCCTGAGCCATCACGGCTCTCCATTAAATAAGAGCAGCATTTAATAGTAAAGAATTTCCATTTGAGACTGGCTACTTAAACTGTGGATATTGGTTTCTAATTCTGTTCAGGATTTACGCTGAGCATTAGGCTAACCGTGGGAGGGTTTTGTGATATTTTTTTCCGTGCAAAACATTTGCCGGTTAATTTCACTCAAATTCTCATCGTAAGTAAATTTGTTCATGTTCTTAACACAAAGCTTAATTATCGAGTTGGGTTTAAAACAACGAGCTGAAACAGCTCTACGAGCAACACCGTATACATGAATACGTTTGAATACCTTATACATGAATACGCACATTACGTGTTACATCACAGTGAAACTTTTCATATGACGTCACTCGACATGAAGTAAGAAACGCTAAATAAAATTTGGAATCTGATTTTTTAAAATTAAAATTCAACAAGACACCATTTTCTTATTAAAAAACCACAGAGAAGAAAAAACGCAGATCGCCAACAACGCAATTAACGATGAAAAACGAAATACTAAATGAGACCGCACGCGATTAAATCAACAAAACACGGCACCTGAACTAATATATTTATTCTAACATATTAAATAAAAAAAGTCACTAATTCCATGATGGGAAATGCCCTTTTCGAGGAAGGTGCTAGCGCTGCCTCGTGAAGCGCGTTGTTGTTCGCAATGAGCAATGACAAGCAAGGTCGCAATCCAAGGACCATCTGAAAACAACAAGCGAGCTCGGTGGAGAACAATGACAGGGAAGGCCACGCACAACGCTTTCCAAAGGGGTTTTGGATACTATTAGTTCCGCACATTTTCTCACTGAAAACTATGTTATATTCCTTTCTTCGAAATAGAATAAAATTTCAATGTTTAGAATCTTCTGTTTAACCTTCATAGTTGTTGTTTGCTTCCTAATCGTGAACCCTGGACATTGAAATTGTTAAATCCGGAAGGAAAAGAATGCTTTATCACTGATAACTTCTTTAACTCTTTTGGAAATGGTTTCTGTTTTATTTTCATTTGTTTATTTTGAAATAACTGCATAACATTAACATTTTGATTTTCATTCTTGAAAATGAAATAGAAATTTTTTTTTAGAATTTTCTACATATATATATTACTAGAAAAGCATTTACTTTTGCATAGATAATCCGGAAAATTCAAACCGTTAATGGGCTGGGTTTAATCAGAATAATTTATAGAATAACGACTTAATTAATTAACACTCCAATTTAAGGCCTGAAGACACACTGTAAAAAATTCCGGATCAAATCACGTAAAAAGTACTTAGTTCACTTCACGTAAAAAGCGAGTGTATACAACAATAAATAGCGCCAGTTTTAGCAATTTTATAAACCGCTGCAGTAATATAAGGATTTTAAAAAAAAAAGAGATTTTTTTTTCTAATTAATTATTTGGGTTAAATGTATTAGTTATTATTTACAGTAAATTATTGTTCCAAAATTGCTAACATTGCAGTTTATTATTATTCACAGTAAATGTATGAGTATATGTACAGTTCATTAATTATTTACTGCGAATTATTGTTCCAAAAATACTAACATAACGTCCCGCAGTGGACTGATCGTAAAAACACGGTTCCCAGTAGAAAACCGAAGTCAATCATCATTGGCTGCTGTCAGTAAGCGGGTGGGTGACCACTTTGATCAGCCTGCGTAGGGACCAAGAGTGGCCGGTATAGGTCCTCGTTAAACTGTTCTACCGTAAATTGCTCGACTTCGCGCGCAGGTCGTCGGGCTACCAAAATAGGGGTGCCATTCCCACTGCAGAGGATCAAAATTGTGATGTCACGTCTTCAGACATCCTCAGGGATGTTTCCCAGACCGTCGCCAATAGCCCATTGGGCAGCTCTAGTGAGACGTAAATAAAATACCAACCTACTAACATTACAGTTTAATATTTACAACAAATGCTTTAGTTTATGAAAAGTTCATTATTATTTACAGTGAATTATTGTTCCAAAATTAATAAAATTATAGCTTATTATTTACAGTAAATGTATTAGTAAATATACATTTTATTATTTACAGTAAATGTATTAGTAAATATACATTTTATTATTTACAGTAAATGTATTAGTAAATATACATTTTATTATTTACAGTAAATGTATTAGTAAATATACATTTTATTATTTACAGTAAATGTATTGAGAAAATTAATTAAGTTGATCCCATTAATTTAATTCCTATATATAGGGATAAATTTAATTGAAAATTTTGAAATAGCTTTGATTGAAATATTAGGAAGTATATATAATAAGAAATATAAATGCATTTTTTTTCTTCTTTTGAATCACCTCGTTACCTACTTTATAAACAAAAATACATTCTAAATGTGAGTCATACTAAAAATACTTCGTCAAACAAATAAAAAAAACATCGCACTAACGCCCATACGACACGCTGAGCCATCAACAAAACCCTTCCTGTGTTTAGTCCGGTTCGGTGGGTTAAATGACAATACATTAAGAGGCCCTACGCAAAGTGGGAAAAAAAAAAACTATCTGGGGTATCTATTGATATGGGTGGTTTAAATTCAATTCCCTTAAAAAAGAGTAGCAAACCTTTTATCCAAACAATGCCATAAAGCAAATCAATAAAACTATTTTTTTTTTATACCTTAGTCAGTAAATATAGATAGTTACTGCTTTGTAATATAGATGACCAAGTTAAATAGACCATAGAGATGAAGACAGAATAAATAAATGCTATAAAACATATAATAGCCTAATTTAAGTTGGCAACTTAATAAAGTGTAATTTAAATTTAATATAAAAACCTATGAAAAGTAAAAAAAAAAAAAAAAAATCGACTAAGTTGTATGGTTCGGTCTAGCACCTTAAAATTACAACAACTTATGGTTCAATATGGTTGCAATAGTTTGAACCATGTGGTTTGAATTGATAGCAAAACTCTGATAAATCAGGTTCAATGCTGATCCGATTTATTAGAGAATGGTGCGTTTTTAAATAAGTGATGATAATGCCTAAAGAGCGTAATCCTTTTTCTTTTTTTAAAAAAAATCTTTATAGAGAACTTACAAAAATTAAGTTTCACTGTTTGTGGTTTTCTTCTTTATGTTCAAATGTAGATTAAGTTCAATTAGCAAATTCACCTAAAAGGCGAATTTGAGCAGTGATGGCTCACGGGCTAGAGAGTTCGGCTTCCAATGAGGTGAACCAGGTTGGAATCAAAGCAATGGTAGGTCGATACGAATTCCGCATACGGCTTGCACTGACCACACTGCTGACGTAAAATATCCTCAGAGGTAGACGGATCATGGGTTAGAGTCCCCTTACCGTCGGGCCAACCGTGGAAGGTTTTCGTGGTTTTCCTCTCCATGAATCGCAAAAGTGGGTTACTTTCATCTTAAAGTCCTCCACGACGGCAAATTTCTCTCAATACTTGATCCAGGAGTTTCCTTGTCTCTTGGATTGGGTTCAAAATTAGAACGCTACGGAGTTGAACATTTGTAGCCGTAAACCCAAAAGATTATGTCGGCTGTTTTACGGCGGTTATAAAATAAAATAAAATGTAAGGTGAATTTGTACAAATATCAGACGCAGGATATTGTCTTTTAATTCACACGGATACTTAAATTTACGTCACTAAACTTACTTATGATTAACTAAAATAGGTTAACGATAAACTATGCATTACAAATTTCTTACTTTCGTCATTGTTTAAGAGAGAGCATACGTCACTATAAAGTCTAAATATAGAAATTATCTTTAATATAAAATTTGAAAAAAAAAATGCATTAAATAATTTTGATCAATAATCAAACGTTTTAAAAGGTATAATGTCTTATCATTTTGTAGTAATTCTTACTTTTTAAATGTTCTAATTTAGAACGACATCACAATACAAATCTAGCGCAAAAGTAAAATAAAATAAATCGCAGCGCAAAAAAAAAAAAAAAAAAAAAAAAAAAAAAAATAAAATAAAATAAAATAAAATAAAATAAAATAAAATAAAATAAAATAAAATAAAATAAAATAAAATAAAATAAAATTAAATTAAATTAAATTAAATTAAATTAAATTAAATTAAATTAAATTAAATTAAATTAAATTAAATTAAATTAAATTAAATTAAATTAAATTAAATTAAATTAAATTAATAAAATAAAATAATTAAAATAAATAAAATAACAGAGTTAATTAACGAATCAAAACTACCCCCAATCGATAAAAAAACGGAATTTTCTTTGTTTATATTCTGATTTAAAAAAAAACTGATAATAAAAAACTGATAATGAAACTACACATGAAATAAACCTATACCTCTAGGACCTTCAAAAACCACAAACTAAGAGGGGAATGCCCTAACTTCGTTATCGTCAATAACGGGGTGTTCTTTCAAACTCAAGAACAAAAAAACATTATTCTATGAGTGGAATGATCGCGATGGAGTCGCTAAGCGGTCGCTTGCGTGTTTCTGGGCACGCACGCCCGACAAGTTCGCCCTGGGGCGGTGCCTCTTTCCCTCACCCCCTCGCTAACTCAATTGAGCTCGAAACAATAGGGCGCTGCCGAGTTCGCTTACTTGGCCAAGGCAGCAATCCACCTGGGCCACAACATACCGATGTTTGTTTTACTAAGGTCGCGGTTGTTGTTTCCAATTCGTTACCTGCCGCCGAAATTGGCGATTAAGTGTCGAATCTAGTTAGCGCCAATTATTGGAACAATAAGTTATTAATAAGATTTTGAATCATGCAAGGTGAATAGGTTAAACAATGGTTGATTAATGTTTTTGTAACGAAATATGCTAATTTATATGCTTTGAGGCACTCAACTTAAATATAATTGTTGATGTTATAAACCTTCGAATTTATTAATTTCAAGATATCGATTCTAAAGCAAAAGACAGTAGGTGATTCTGAAAATTTACTCAACCATTTATCAATAGGTCTTTAAAGTTAAGTTATTTTCCTCTCGACTTTCAATTAGGCGAGATAAATTAAAAAAAGTTTAGCACATTTTTTTTTTAAACTTTATATTTTAAAAACAGCTTCTAACAGCTAGACCAATTTTTGAAGGGGGGGGGGAAGAGTCCAAAAATAATTTCAAGCACATTAACAAGTTTAAATAACAATTCAAAACCGCTGCGATTATTAAATGACATTTTAAACGCGTAATTCTCGAATTGATTATTTTAAAAATTAATAAAAAGGAAAACTTTTAATGGTTTAGTATGTCAATAAGTTAATCCTAAAAATCTTTTTTTTTTAAAAGACCAAATGCTGTAAACGAATAAGTTTTTTTTTTCTCTTTTTCATTTATTTATTAACACATATTTGTTTACTATATGCCATTTATTTATAAACTTCCCTTTTAAATTAAAATATACGCCAATAAAACTTTTGGTCTTTCTTTTATACGATAAGAAAAAAATGCACTCGTGTTATATCGGTAAATAAATAGTTTTATAGCAGTATCAATAAACAGTATCATTAATGATAAATAGTATTAGTAACAGTTTGTGAAACAGTATATAATATTGGTAACAGTACCTCATTCGCGTTACATGGAAAAGAAAACCACGAAAAACCTCCTATGTTAGCCTGACGACAGGGGAATCTCACCCATGATACTTCTACCACTGAGGATATTTTACGTCAGCACTATGGTCGGTGCGAACCGGATGCGGAATTCGTATTGACAAGCCATCGCTGTGATTCGAACCCTGTTTATCTCATTATAGGCGAACGCTATATTCCCTGATCCATCGCGGCTCTAGTAATAGTAATTATTTTCACTAAAAATCTACATTTCCACATTTTTTAGTGACAATAGCTATTTTCTAGTAATAGTTATTGTCACTCAAAATGTAAAAATGCTCAAAATGTAACGAAACAAAAGGCAATTCATGTCGTAAAAAAGTAGTGGCGTGTCCGGGTCTGGCAATAAAAAAAAAAAAAAATAAAAAAATAATTTAAAAAAAAAAAAGTCATCTTAAGTCAAGTCTGAAAGATCAAGAAATTTTTTGTCAGTTTTAGATCAAATTTCCTCCTAACATTTTATAGAGGAATAAAGGACTAAAAAAATGAATGAAAAAAACTTTTTTTTTTCAACCCAGAGTCATTTATTTAAGGTGAGGGAAAAAAGATAAAAATATTTCCCCAATTCAATTGCGGATGAGAAAGACCTCTAATCAAGTTTGAGGTCAAGGAGGGAGTGAAGGCGCCAAGACTTTCATTATGCTTTATTTATTTTGGTAAGATCACATTAAAAAAAGTGGGGAATAACTTTACGGTTTACCTTATAAAAAAAAGGCTTCTTGCTTCACGATAGAAATGTCTTAGGCTAATTGAAATTTAGGCGTTTTGCAATGAACCAAGCTGAATGAAGAGAATCCAATCATCGGCCTTATGTTTTTCAAGTCAATTACAATCAGCCTACATGCCTTTAATTAGTAAATGTGTGAGGAGTTACTTATCTGCCTTATGTTTTTCAAGTTCAATCAGCCTATGTGCCTTTAATTATAAAAAATGTGAGGAATTACTCATCTGCCTTATGTTTTTCAAGTTAATTACAATCAGCCTACGTGCCTTTAATTATATAATGTGTGAGGAATTACTTATCTGTCTTATATTTTCCAAATTCATTACACTCAGCCTACGAGCCTTTAACTAGGAAATATGTGAGGAATTACTTATCTGCATTATGTTTTTCAAGTTAATTACAATCAGCCTATGAGTCTAATTAGGAAATGTTTGAGGAATTACTCAATCAGACAGCATTTGTGTATGCTTATTGCAATAAACCTTTTAAAAAGACTATTTACAATTAGCCTTTACATAAGTTTTTTATAATAAGCCTTCACTGGTTATTTTAAGAACTGACAGAAATAAAGCAGGCTAATTGAGAAATGGATGATCATTTATATAATTAGCCTAAGGATATGAGGACTCACTGCAATAAACTTAAAAAGTGTGCAATCGTGTCAGAAACGGCCATTTTCAATTTTATTCTCAGAATAACTGACCAGCTAGTGAAAAAGAATAATATTAATAAAAAATAATAAAAGAAAGAACAGAGCTTAATGTCAAATTCTAGAAAAGAAAAGCACTTAATGGAGACACCGCTTGCTGTGAAAGAAGTGCAATTTTAGAGGACAAAATTTTAGTCAGCAAATGGATTCGGTAACCATGGAAACGGCAGAGTTGCTTTTAAGAATCCTGATTTTTCGTAAAAAAAAATTTTGTTTTAGATAAAACAAAGAACGATTTTACTGTTAAATTTTTTTAAATACTTAAATGTAAATAGATTAAAGTTTGGATTATAACATACCTAAAAATAATAAATATAAAATGAACTTATTATGAATGAATTTTATTCATTGGCAAAATAGCTCATAATATAGTTCATTATGAACAACTCTTCGTTCCAGATGTCCATACATACGCATAAAATTCAGTAATACAATCACATATGAATGTGAAATAATGCATAGAAAAAATTAGTATTTCTACATATTCACATATATGACTCATTGTCAAAACTGAAAAAGAAGGAAATATATACTTATGAGATTGCAAATAAAAATTTAGGGGAAGAAAAAGAATAAACACCGTTATCAGAATCTAAGAATCATTAACGACGAAAACGGGATTAAAATCATCAAGCCTTGATAAAAAACAATTACCTTTTTTTAAATAAAAAAATGACACAATTTTATTATTTTTTTTTTTTTTTATTTTTCTTTAAAAAAAATGGAAAAAATTACATCTAATTTATTTTAAAATCTAATTTAAAAAAAGTGAGGAATTTGTACAAATTATTTTGCTTAAATATACGGCATGCAAGCAAAAAAATTGGAAACATAAAGTGAAATTTAAACCAATGACAACTTTAAGTGATATAATTAAGCCTCTTGGAAATAGTTTTAACCCCCTAATAAATAGGTCAGGCTATAACTTTGCCGATAGCTTGTCAGCTGTCCATAAAGCTCGACCTTATGTTTAAATAAACACCGAAATGAGGTTTAGAGATAATGTTTAACCTTTGCACGTGCCTTATTGCACTTGAGAGGGAGATGAAAACACAAATATACGAAGAAAGAATAGCTTATTTATAGTTTCCACTTCCAAAGCCTCTTTTAAGAGTTCTTTTTCCTTTTTAAAAAAATCTGAATGAGAAAATTACGAATACATAAAACAAATAACTAAAATTAGAATAGACGATACGTGAAATTTTTTTAAAACATTTTATACGTTATTTATACATTAAATTAGTATCTTTTTTCCATTTCTTATCTGTAAAATCGCTAATTTTTCCTTTCATTAATTTGCTATCTTTTTTGGGGAGTACTTTCTCTTTTTCTTTTATAAGTATACCATCTACTACTTTCTTTTATTTATTTGCTGTCTTTTTACTTTTTCTTATTTGTTATCTTTCCTATCGTTTCTCTTTTCATTTTTTAGCTGTCTTTTTTTCATCAATATATTTGCTATCTTCTTTCTATCTTTATTTTAATTTATTTTCTTTTGTTTATTTGCTATCTTTTTTTGTGTACTTTCTTTTCTTTTATAAACATATTATTTATTTTCTTTTAATTATTTGTTGTCTCGTAACTTTTTTCTTATTAGTTATCTTCATTTTAACTTAACTTTCTATCGTTCCTCTTTTTATTTATTCGCTGTTTTTTTATCCTTAATATATTTGCTACCTTATTCTTATCTTTTATTTATTTTTATATATTTTCTTTTATTCATTTGCTATCTTTTTTTGTGTACTTTCTTTCTTTTTATTTAATAAATATACTATCTACTACTTTATTTTATTTATTTGTTGCCTTTTTACTTTTTCTTATTAGTTATCTTAATTTTCCCTTTATTAATTTTTACTGTTTCTTTTTTCATTTATTCGCTGTTTTTTTCCTTAATAGATTTTCGATCTTAAAAACAGAATGTTACTCTAGAAATGTCTTATACGATCAGTCCTTACATACACATGTGAGACCTGGACAATGACCCGTGGAGATGAAAATATGATAGCAAGATTTGAGAGAAAAATACTGCGAAGCATTTTTGGTGGAATAAGTAAAAATGGTAACTGGTTTAGAAGATCAAACACGGAACTTTACAAAGCATATAAAGAACCTGATGTCATTAAATTTATCAAAATTCAAAGGATTAAATGGGCAGGCCACATTATAAGAATGGAGGATAAAAGGACAACCAAAAAAGTTTTCAGTGCCAGGCCAACAGGTACAAGAAAAAGAGAACGGCCAAACCTAAGATTTTTAGACTGCCTTGAAAAGGACCTACAAGTTTCAAAGATAATAAACTGGAGAACCTTGGCTAAGGGCTAAGGGAAGAATGTCTTGGCATAGGCTTGTTGAGAAGGCCAAGGCCCATCCTGGGCTGTCGTGCCAATGAGAAGAAGAATATTTGCTATCTTCTTGCTATCCCTTATTTAATAGCTATCCTTGTTTTAATTTCCTTAATTTTCCATATTTACGACTTTCATTCATTAGCCAACTTTTTTTTTGTTTATATATTTGCTATCAGCTTTTTTTTTTTTTTTTTTTTTTTTTTTTTTTTTTTTTTTTTGCTATATTTTTATTTTATTTGCTCGCTATCTTTATTTTCCTGTTATTAAATATTCTATCATTTCTACTTTCATTTATTCGTTACTACCTTTATATTTCTTTTTTACTATCCTTTTCTTTTCTTTTTGCTATCTTTTTTCTTTTAATTATTTGCTATCGTTATTCTTGTTTATTAATTTGATATATTTACTTCTTTCATTTATTTTCAATCTTTTTTTCCTTGTAGTTATTTATTTATTTTTTTATTCATTCGCTTTTTTTTCAACAAAAAATTGTAGTATGTATTAATCCGCTAGCTCAAATTAAGAATTTTTTTAAACACGTAAAGTTTTCATATACAGCAAAAACTGGTATAGATCCAAATAAATCATGAATAATTGCTTGCATAACAATTAAAATCTGCTAAAAGTAATAACTTAAAGTAATAATTGATATTATTATTTATTAAATAAAAGAAGTTAAAAATAAGAAAATAGTAAAAAAAAATTTATGCTAATACCTCAAATTATACTCCAATTAAATATATAATTAAATAATGGTATAAAGTTACCGGAAAGAAATATTAAAAATATTCACAATAAAATATTACGAAACAATAATTATGTCATATTTGAAAATATCAATAAAATTAATTAAATAAAGTAATAAAATTCTCTAACATCAGTAATTGTGTCCTATTTGAAAAATCAATTAGTGCATTTTATTCGGAAGTTGAATTTATTCGAAAATTAATAATTTCGAAAATGTTGAGAAATCAAATTCTACCCCAAATCAGAGCTATAAAAGCCTGAAAAAACGTTTAAAATAATAATAAAGGTAATTAAAGAAAATAATGAAACAAGAGCCATATACACAATATCCCATTATCTAAAACATTAAGCAAACCAGCTTTGAGCTCTCTACACCCGAAGGGTAAACTCGAGTAATAAATACCGGGAAAGCCTCAAGAGTTCAACCGTTCCAAACGAGTAAACACGAGGGCGCAAATAAAAGCATCCTAAGGATAGAAGCCCAAGAAAGAAATCGGGCGATATTCTGTACTCAAAAATCGCCAAAGAACTGAAAGTGAAGAAGCTGTGCTCCATTTATCGGCTCTATAAATAAAAAAACAAGCACCCGGTAGAGAAAAAAATGGAGCGTGACACGTTTATTTTTTTTTTATAATTTATTTTTTCCTTCGATCTTAGAATAATGGTTGACACCCTCTCCAGTTAATTGGGACAAGCTTTCCCCTGTGATATACAGTTGTTGTTTATTGAATTCGAATTTCCTCCTTGTTTTATGCTAAGTACCGAATAATATATTTTGGCGATATCCATACATTTTATTATGAAACATTGTGTTAGTTGCTTTCATTTGCTGACCTCCTTATTTATGAATGTAGCAGCATGATAAAATCTCAATTCAAATAGATGTTAAAGTTTTATAGTAGCTAGTAAACTATTTTATTAATTATTTTTGTTGGATTAATATTTAATTTTATAACGTTTTTTATTAACTCGTTTTTATGTCAGTATGGAATTTTGCATTCCAAATTTCGACCAGCTAGTGCACTAAAATCATCATTAGAGCTCTATAGCGATTGGCAAAAATTCCGGGCAGTTGAAAAATCGACGCACGCGACAAAAAATTCAAAATTGAGAATTTTTGTATTCGTCATTTTTGTATGCTAAGCTGCATAATGTACAAAAAATTTTTTCAAAAATAAGATATTTTTTTTTATCAATTTTCTGAAGTTCCATTTCAGTGTTAGAAAGAAAGTAATGGTCAAACCACTTTTATAGAAATCTATCGCAAAGCACTTATTCGTTTTTACAATTGCAAAACAGAACAAAAGTTAGAATCGTTTCCTGCCAGCTAAACTCAGAATTAATTTATGGCTAAATTATCGCCACAGAGAGTCAAATATCCGACCAATTTCAGACAAACTAGAGTACTCAAACCTCCCTACTGGAGAACTGTGCCTAATGGCAATACAAGTTTCGATAGACTTCTAACCATTACAAGCGGAATTTATCTCCATATTTTAGGCACAGGGAATTCGACGTCAGTCACAACTTCATGTATCTAATACAAAAAATACTAGCCGTTCTAGCCTATCTCTCAAATTAATTAAAAACAGTTAAGAAAATTTCAAAGATATATTATTTTGGAACAGGTATTTATAACAGATATGGCGCGTATAACCGTTCTTGCGTATCTCTCAAATAATAAACAGTTAATAAAATTTCGAATATCTATTATTTTGGAACAGGTATTTATAACAGATATGATTTTGCATCTGTTATTTTAATATTGAGTAATTTCGGCTGTAACATGTAATTTTATAATACCCGTTACCCATCTCTAATTATAATGTATGAAAAAAATTAGAAAAAAAAATCAATAAAAAAATAAGCGAGTTCTTTTTCTAACTTGGTGCTCCTTCGTATATTTAAGTAATTTCTTAGTAAAAAAAATCACACAAAGTGAAGGCCACAAATTATATTTCTTCTTCAACTTTATAATACGAAAAGAACAAAGAAAAAGTAAAAAGTGTATCCGGTCATTACGAATTAATTATAGAATTGGAATGTCAGCAGCGCCAAGGCGAGAATAATTTTGAGTAAATGGAATAATAAGAAAACATGGGACTCACCTGTGATGGGGGGCAGGCAGGGGGATTTAGGACTACAAGAGAGACTCATGAGAACCATGGCTGCCATGCAATCATCCATGACACCATCGTCTGCACTTGACCTTCGTTTCCGGCCACTATAAAAAAAGAACGTAAAATGTCCCGTTAGGTTCCATTTGCATGGCAATAAAAAATATTACAGTGAAATTTTTTTTTTTTTTTTTCAATAAGCTGGAGTGAAAAAAAAAATAATTCCACAAGTTTAAATTGAAAGTTATTCAAATGATGATATAAAAAGCATGTAATACTTAAGAACAGAAAAAAAAAAAAAAAAAAAAACTAGGATAACTAATAAGTTTTTAAAAATCTTTACTGTAAACATACCATTCTTTTAATCAAGTTTCAATATTTAGATGATGTTGAAAATATGAAGTATTCAAAAAAGAAAAAAAAACAAAAAAACTCCAGTCTGTGAAGATGTGATATGATGAAAAAAAATCCAAAATAGATCTTTTGTTATAAACAAATCATTATTTTAATATTTAAATATAGAAATCACTTATGTCAGGGATAGCTTAATAAGTTCGAAAAAAGATTCTTTACGGAAAATAGACCATTATTTTAAAGGAGTTTAATTATTTAGATGATTATATTGAAAACCTAAACTATTTAAAAGCACTTAGGTCCATGATATATAAAAATAAAAACATTCTTCCTTACATACAAAACTCTATCCTAACAAAGCTCAGTTATTTATTTATTTAGAAAATGTGTTATGAAAAGGTAATGTTTAAAACCACTTAATTTTAGGATATGTAATAAGTTTCGGAAAAAGACTTTTCATTGTAAGCATATTCTATATTGTAAATTTATTAAAAGAAAGAAAAAGTAATTTAAATTTTTCACCAACAACCAAATATTTCAACTGTACAATTCTCTGCCATTTCAAAAACAGTTGCAAAATCAACAATCAAACTTTCAATCTACTAAATCAACAAATAAATAATAATAAATGAATTCAACTTTTAAATTAAGTACAAAAAAATGCAATTACAAATAAAGATGGGAAAAAAACATTAATAGGTTTGTAGTGCATGGTTAACTAGAATTTTATTATAAAAATAAAAAATAAAACTGCGCACATTCAATAAAGAAGAGTTTGAGATGTGTTTAAGCACTAAATTTAATAAGAAGCAAAGAAGAAATTCCATAACAACTAAAACTGGGTATCTGTATTGTAAATAATTATTTCTAGAAATGTAAACTAGTACTATAATCAAAGTTATGCGCTATCTTATTTGCGAAAACTTTTGACCTGTTAGATCATTAATACCTAATCACTCTTTTAGATTGCCTATTTTCTTTCTAGTTAAGATATTTTTCATAACAACAATCTTTAAAAGCTTTCAAATCTAAGCATTTAGATTAGTTTACGATGTATTTTTAATACGAATTGTTTAAAAGTTAATTCGTGTAATTTTAAGATAGCACTCATAATTATTCAAACTTTGGTAAGAAAATTTGCCAATTCATTTTTTAAAAAAATACTTTCCTTTTTTTAAAATGCTAATAATGCATATAATAAGTCAATGGTTCAAAAATCAATAAACCAAGTTATCTATATAAAAAAAAAAAAAACTTCCAGTCAAACAGAAATCTTTAAAATAATTAAAACAATTTTTAATGCTTATAAAAAATTAAATTTAACAATCTTCCTATTGCTAACGATTATCCTATTACTTTCAGATAAAATAAATAATGTAAAGAGATAAAATAAAAAGATGAAAACATTTTTAAAAGTATAAAATGTAATAATGTATAGAATTAGATGATAAAATGCACTAATTTAAAAATGTTGAGAGTTAAATTATATGATAAAATGTAAATATTTAAGTAGACAATTTAAAGATGTTGAGATTTTGGAGAGAAAAATTTAATAATGTAGAGAATTCGATGATATAAAGTGTAATAATTTAACGATATATAGAATTTAAAGATGTGAATATTTCGAAAGAATATACCGCAATGTACAGAGTTTGATGTTAAGCTACAATAATTTAAAGATGTAGAGACTTGGAAAAAAAGAAATATTATAATTTTATAATATAATAATGCATAAATTGAAAATTATTGCTGATATGTAGTGTCATTTCTAGGTAAATTTTTATACCAAAATTTATAGTCTTTTTTTCTGAGTTTTATATATAACACTTTTCTAAAATCCAATTCAACGAATTCAGAAATTTACAAAACAAACATACATTTAAGTCGTTTAAATGTTATTATATTTCCCTTAAATATATTGACCTAAAAAATTTAAACTACAAAAATTCAAAACAAGAAACTGTCGTTAAGAATATTAAAAAAGTTCAAAGATATAAACTCTTCCGTGCAAAAGAGTTCAACTAAATGGAGCCCCAAGGGTTCGTAAAAACACGAAGACCTATCTGTTTGAGTTCGTAAAGTAAGCGATGAGTTTTTTTCAAGAAGGGTGCTCCTACGGAGCGCGACCTTCTTCCCCTCTGGGCCATTGCTGGCCCATTTTTTAAGCTTTTCCGCGTTGCTGAATGCCACATACTTATAAAACTTCAAACACAAATATATATTTACAAGAAATAATTTAATCCTAACTAATTTTTCTAAAATAAAAAGAGGAAAAAAAAAGCATTTATATAAACGTTTTATAATTATACGATTCAGATCAAGAGTAGCATTATACTATTTTTATCACTACTCGTTTATTTAGTTTCTTTTATCATTTTTAATGTTTTACAATGAGTGTTTTTTAAAAACCGGAGTCAGTACGGCACGCACCAAATCGTCAAAACTACTATCATTCGTAAAGAGTTTAAACTATTCACTTGAATTAAATGATCTGGAACGAACCCAACTAGCTTTGGTTTTTAACAAAACAGCCAAATATTTAAAAATTAAAATTATTAGTAATACTAAAAAAAAAAAGTTGCATGCTTTACATAATTATTACTATTATTTTGGAAAAGAATAAGAAAAATAAATTGCACAGCAAAACAATGTGACTTGTAGTTTTTTTAATTTATTTTTTGATTAAGTATTAGAATCATCCTGAAACTCCCTCCCCCTTTAAAGAAAACATCTACACAATTTATTTACTCAAAATATAACAGTTGGTTAACTTTGTTTTAATCAAATTATTATAAAGTTTTTTTTTTAAAAATTCCATTTTACAATTTCCTAAAATTGATCAATGGCTAAGCTAATTTAGAAACATAATCCAATAAAATATTTAATTTGAAAACATAACTGAAATTTTATAATTTTTAAAGTTTAAAAATGAAGATACAAGTATCATAAGTGGTTAACGTTTATGCCTTTTGAAGAGTGTTAATTTGAACAATTTTTGTACTTTAACGCCAACATTAAAAGGCAGCAGCCTTAAAAAAAAGAATTAGTTTTTAGAAACAATCTTATGAAAATTAATGAAAGCCAATTTAAATATAAATAAATATTTTATTAATAAAAAATTAAGGAAATTAAACTTTTATAAATATTTTGAATAGTGAAAGTGAATTTCAGCATTTTTTTCTTCTTAGAACACGGCATAAAATCTATTTAATCGGTTAAATTTGTTTTTCAACTTTGTATTGTTACTAAATATGTAGTAATAAGAACTATAATTTCGTATGGTAATAATGTGTGGTAATACTATATAGCAGAATTTCCGGTAAAATATTAACATAAGAGCGGAAATATTACCAAATGAATGGTTTAAATATTGTACATTTTGATTTTATTACCTAAATTAAGGTTTTTTTTAATTTATTTTTTTTAATGACTTTACCACATAAGCATGGTAATTTTACCAAAATTTCTTTTTTTGTTTTTTTTTTCTTTTTAAGTGGCAATATCAATATACTTCTTAATAGGATTGCGACAATTTTAAGACAATTTTAATACATTCAATTGAAAATTTGCGAAAATTTTTTTATATTTTTTTTTAATAAAAAGTCTCGACAAAAATACATTATAAACCTTTTCTTAACCTTAAAAAAATCACAAACATAAAATACTAAAGATGATAAGTAATGTAAATTCTACTCTACTTTAAAAACTATTAATCAATGAGATTTAAATCAAAAGAATTGAGCGCTTGACCAACAAAATTTCGATCGTGAGTTGCAACTGAAAAAAAAAAAGAATACTTTCTCTGGATTTGCAACGCGATGACCAACAGTGGCAAATATGAGGTCACCAAACACTCTCATATGGGTCCAAGTGAGAACGATAAAGGCCGAATGCCGTCCCACTGACCCACTCACTCAATGTCAAATCCTTCAACATTACGAAGATGCCATAAAGTTATCACTTTTATAAGCCTTCTTCCATTTTTTTCTCTCCATTTTACATAAAATTTTCATAATTCATTCGAATTGCTTACAATAAACGCGAGAAAACAGTACAAATACGATCATATTTGCATCTGAATGCCGGTGCGTGTTCTCTAAGAACTTTTTTAGAGTACGCAATGGATAATAAATAGTTTTTTCTTCTTGAGAAATGGGAAAGTGACGATTTTTTTAGAAGAAATTACAAAATAGCAGGCAATATTTTAGATCTTTCCTGTTTTTCAATAAATAAAACAACAGTGATTTGTATCTGTTTTTAGCAAAATCAATAATTTTTACACGGTTTAGAACAAATATTTTAATTTATTTATTTTTTTAAGCAAGTAAAAACAATAATCTACGTTACATAAATATAGGATTAACAATATTGATTTAAAAAATCAATGTTGACTTGTTTCGTTACATTGAAACACGAGTTGTTGAATGGCCATATTTTATGATAAATATAGGTTAAGGTAATATTACAAGCACTATCGATAATTATCGAAAACAACATTGTCATGAATGTTGATAATTTAATCTGGGTGAAATGAACATTGAGCAATTTAAATATAATTCAAATTACATTGTAAAGTTTGAGAAATATCGGGAAATGTCTATTAATCGCGTTAAAAAAATTCCGATATCGTTAGGAAATACTTGCAATAATAAACTATGTAACTATAGTACTTGTAACGGAAACTGTTTGATATGTCATGATACATTAATACATTTCAAACACGTCTATAACTATTTAAAAAGTGTTCTCACAATATATCATGCATAACATGTCTTGCGATAAATATCGAATCCGAAAACATTACAATCGCTATTAGTTATATTGAATACAATATTATCGTAAGTGTTGTCAAGTTTAGATTACGTAAAAAAAATAATGCCAATATAATGTAAAATATTCAAATTAGAAAAATATCGCTATGTGTCAAGGCAGCGAAGTACGAAAATTGTGATATCACATAGTAACTACTTGTAATCATAAATTATAAGATTACTTGTAAGATTAAAATTGTAATCAAAGTTAATGATATTTCTATAGCAAATAAATACATAAGTGTAATGTATGTTTATAGTAAATTACATTATTGATCATCTCTGGTGTTAGTGATTTTGAATTAAATTTGAATTAAATTAAATATTTAAAAATAATTTTGAATTTCACTATAGTTTTTAATTTAAGAAACAAAGTGGATTAATTACTTTTCAAACTAAACGAATCATTTAACTAATAACACGTAAAGTAGTTCAGACAAATTTATAAATTTTTTTTTTTTTTATTTGCTTATATGAAACAAGAAAACAACACGAAACGCAACCGTTATCATTATTAACAGAAAGGAAACCGTCTCCGTTCTGTCTAATATGTAACAAATCATTAGTGGCAAAGCCAGCATGAAAACGACTAGACGCAATCGTCTGCTGTCTTAGAAATTCCCTATCGGCAGCATCCATATGAACAGCTCCCTCACGTTTCAATTACAATAAATCTTATCCCATAAACAATAAAGCGAACGAAGTTTACTTTTTTTTTTTATCCCCTCCAGGTTATGTCTGTAATACGAGACTTAACAGTAAATATCTCGAAAACAGAATAAACATGATTTTTAAGCCGGTACTTAAAATATGAATTGTCTGGACTCCAGACAGTTTAGATTACAATGTTGTTTCATGTAACGTAAATAAATTCAATAATTTAATCAAATATCGTCTATCGTATCACCAGATAAAGTTTTTATTTGTAAGTTTTCACAAAATTTTGGTTTTAAGTAGATTATTGTAATATTACCAATACTGTACTATCAGGGCTTTACAGATCACACGTATGCAACCCCCAAATTTTTCGAAAACAACAAGAAATTTTTCAAAAAATTTTTTGAAACTTTCATTTAATTAGATAAAAAAATTCTTAACTTCAGTTCAATTCATTTAAAGCCATTCAGGAATTTTTTTTCCCTTCCATTTAATTGTGTCATTAACTCTCAGATATAATTCATATGAAACAAGTATTAAACCATTTTTCTTCATCCAGCCCCGAAATGTTATTCTAAAAGCAACTGAAGAGAACATTTTACCAGGAAACACCGTTATTTAAAGAAAAAGAAAGATAAAACGTCCAACCAAAAATAAATTGAATCAAATTTCCATGTCCATTGATAAAAGGATTTGATTTCTAATTACAAATGATTCATTCTTTTTATGGTAATCAAGAGTTAAATTAAGGAATAAAAGATTGATTACATGCGATAATTCGCACGTGATTTCAAAACCATGTTACGGTCACGTGAGTACAGCTATCCACTCCAAGGCGAAGCAGAATTGGGAGTTCTCAGTAGAAAACAGAAGCCATTGAAATTTAACATGTGAATTAAAAGTATAGTTGGTTTAAGTGCGTTTTTCTGGGTAAATTTCGAAGCTAGTACTATATTTATACTTCCTGTTTTTAACGAATAAATTCATACTGGAATCGCAATAGCTCGAGGAATATATATTTATATATTCTACAACTGTCCAATTTATATATTCTATAAAATGTTTGATTGCAATTATAAATTCCTACTGAAATTGTAATAGTAAACCATATTTAATGAATTTCTATCATTAGTAAAATTGGAATTAAATTCTCGTTGGCATTAGTCATTATAAACGTTTAAAGCTATCGGTTGCAAATTGTTTCTGGAATAGTAATAGATCCCATTTAATAAATTTGTATTATTATTAAAATTGGAATTAAGTTTTTTCCCCCTTTGGAATAACTCACAATAATCGTTTGGAATTATCACTAAAATAATCACTAAAATCGTTCTGAAATTACTCACTATAATCGCAATCATTAATATAAATTCTCAGAGGCTTATGGAATTAAACAAAATTGGGGCATAGTTGAAATTAAATTTTTTTCCGGAATAAAAAGAAAACACGATGAGTGTTCAATATAATATCTTTGATGGCAAATTTTAAATCAAATTCTAATAATTGATTATAGTTAATGATATAGTAATTATGAATTTGCATCAGTACTTGGATTGGAATTAAATTCTTGTTAGTTTTACTCTCTATTTTGATTGTAAATTCTTTTTGGAATTGTAATGATTAATGTTGAAATTTAATGGAGTTGTATTATTCCCGAAATTAGATTGTTCCTACAATTATTCACAGTTAATGTTTCCTATTTTTGATGGCGCATTTTTCTGAAATTCAACGTAATTATGTTTCAAGAATCGAATGAAATTAAACTGTTGCTATTCTTATTCCTTATTACGAGCATTTTTTGTGTACAATGGTAATTCCTGACTAAAATAATAATAACTGATAGAGATAACAAACAATTTCATTATTTTTTTTCTGATGAATAATTAATAAATTCAATTTTCAGAAACTCATTTAAGCTCTTTTTTTAGATTTTTAAAAAATAAATCTAAAATAGTAATAACGTCACAATTAACAGCACTTTCCTAAAATCTGCACAAAAGAAAGAAAGAAAAACTCCATTAACAACGTGTTCGAAAAAACTTCACAAAATATTCTAAATAAAAGTCTCATTACATTCAAACTAAACAACCAATTCCATTTTCCGTTGTGAATTACAATTCAACACGGTTCGCAGTTAACCTACAAAGTTAGAAGCATAATGTTCACGTTCAGAAACTTCCATCTTCTATCAAAACATCAGAAATTGTTATTTCAAACTTGTGAATGAAGACTTTCTACACTCCTTTTTTCTCAAAGAAGGGGTTAATAGCGACAACTTCTTTCACCCCTTTCTCCTCGAGAACTAGAATGTGTGCTATTTGGGTCGAGTTCTCTTTCTTTGCAAATAACAGCTAAGTTACCTACAGTTTTTTTAAAATCAAATTTGTTTTTATTTTATCGTCATGACATATCACGCAAGCGATTTTGATGTTTAAAATCGTTTTCATGCCTGCCAACTGTATTTATTATAATTAGCAGAAAGTAATCATTGATATCATTATTTTGTTTATTTATTTTTTAAATCTGATGCTGATTGTAACAAATTTAATAGGAGTTAATTTAATCAATTAACCGCTCTTTACTACAATGTTCTCTGTTATTTGGCTTCAGAAAATTTTGATAAAGACAAGGTAATTTTGGTAAAATTGACAAAAATATGTTTTTATACTTTGTGATAAAATTTGATAATTTTATCATGATACCTTAAAGCACGTCATAAAAACCATTTTATAGGATAAATTTGTTTTTCAATATTTTATCTTTTACTAACTGTGTGGTAATAAGAATGATAATTTTGAAAATTAGAATTCCCGTTGAATCGCAACCATATGAATGGAAAAATCACCAAATGATTGAATGGTTTAAATACCGTATATTTTAGTTATTATTATTATTATTTTTAAAGCGGAATAACATTTCTTTTTTTACCGGTAGTATTACTATACAGTACAATAATTTTATCAGAATTTTTTCTCCGTGTACATATAAAGAAATTAATAAAACCATTTTTAGAATTTCGATTTTTATTTTATCTTTATTGATATTTATGTTGATGATTAAAAGTAAAATATTTTTTAAATAAGAAATAAAACTGATATGATGTGTATAAATTTAGATTATTTCCTTATCATAGCAATTCTTATCTAGATGATTTAATTAGGTAACGAGTATTTTTTGAAACAAGTGTAATACTAATGTAATAACTTGTGCAATCATTAGAATGTGAATGATTGTAATAAACGACATAAAAATTAGCGGAAAATCAATTTGGTCCCAAGATTTTATAATTATTCATCTCAGAAAACGAGGAAACTATCGAATAGAATACTGATGACTTCCTGAATTAACACACATTTACGCAATACGTGTTAAAAACTAACTATAACATCATTTAGCAGCATATAATACTTTTTTTTATTGTTTCTTAATTCCAATTATCATTATGGTTAATTTTTATTTCATACCGCTTTCTCTCAATCATTTCTCAACTTTAATTATCTTTTCTTGTTTCTTTCACTTTTTTGTTCATAAGCTTTTAATAAAAGTTTCCATTTTTTCCTAAACTTTTCATAAATGTCTACATTTTTCAGTCACAATTTTTTTCCTATTTTTTTTATTAGTTTCCCCATTTTCCTCATACAGTTTTCCCTCTTTTTAACGAATTTCCAGCATTTTTTCCCAAAGTTTTCCCAGTCACATTCCCATTTCCAGAAAATTTTCTTTTATATTCATAAATTTCCAAAAAGCATCTTTCTATTTAATTTAAACATTTTTTAAAAAACTCAAATCACATTTTTAACAACTTCCGTTCTGTACATTATATTGTTTTTTATTGTTTCGTGACTAAAATTAATATTTAATCTTTTCCTCCAAAATTTCTTTTCCATTTATAAGTTTTTTTAATAATTTTTCCATAAATATTTCTATATTTTTCCACTTTTCGTAAGCATTCCAATTTTCAAGTCTAATTTATCCTTCTTATTTCTTAAATTAATATATTTTTTCTGAACATTAATGCATTTCCTAAAAGATTTCTAATTATATCCTTAAATATCTCGATTCCGTTCCATAACTTTCTCCATTTTTTGTCAAAATGTCGATAAATAAAATGCTACTAATATAAATTTTCCTTTTTAAAAAAATAAACGAAATAAAAGTAAAAAAAAAAAAAAAAAAAAAAAACTTTTCTATTTTTATTACTTAGACTGATTTTAAATTAAATCGAAATATTAGTAAATTCGAAAAATTTAGAGCAATAATTCTTTTTTTTTTCTAGCGACAAAATCGCTTGAATTCCGGTTAACTCATTCTGCTATATAATTTACTAAACATTATGAAATAAGCCAGAAGATTTATTTGCATGAAAAACACGCGTCACTTAAAAATACAAAAGCACAACAGTCCATAGCCGGTGGAAAACATTGCGAAAACGCCACCAAATTTCCTTGCAAAACAATCATTTCGTATTAACAAGTGTCGTGTGGCAACATTTTCTTCTTATGAAATGGATCCGGTAAACAAGGATTGACGGAGAAACAGCAGCGCTTTTGATCTACTAGAAGATTTTTACAAAAGACGCTAGCTTAGCGAATAATAATCAAGCCTTCATGAATATTTTATTATTCTTCTAAGGCGAAAACCTAGTAAAGCACTTTCTCTTCTTGCTGGAGTTTTCGTTAAAAACAATTTACACAGCTTATGGTGTCATGTGACTCGACGATTTATTCTAGGATATCAGTTTATAAAGATAGCGTGCGTTCCGAAAAGTTGGCCTGCGTTTATTATTTTTTTCAAAAATCACGAGAAGCGGTTATGACATCTTTTGATCCGTTCTTTGTTTACTATCGCATAATATTACCATTCGTACACTTTTAGTTAGATAATAGTTACATTAGTTAGAATAGACAAATGTTTTTATACGTTAATGTTCTTTGTTTTAAGACAATGTGAGCGCATATGTTTATTTGGTTAGTCGGGTAACGCCAGGAAAAAGCAACAAATTCTACGCGTAGAAGTTTTTATTTCAAACAACATTATTTTCAAAAATAAACTCGGTGAGTTTTTAAATTTATTTAGTTACAATTTTTTTTAAAGTACAAAATGATTCTAAGCATTAAAAAATTTAATAAATTTTGTTTTAAAAATTCAGTTGTTTGAGCGAATTTTAAAAAAATATTTAGATATCTATGGACTTATTATTCATTTTCATGCAAAATAATAATGTACAGTGAACACAAAAAAATAAACGGACCATCCTAAATAACTTTTGATTTAATGATCGGATCTTCACGTTCTTAGACCCACTTAAAGTTGAGGTGACCTCAAATATGCTAATTAATTAGTGCAGACGATCATTTAAATTATGAAATCGATTTATATACCGATAACTACATTTTATCTTAACTCTAGGGCAAATTTTCTTTTGAAATAGGTATTTATTTCTTTAAGTTTAAACCTTAAAAAGTCGTCTTCAATGACAATTTTTGATGTGTGATGTAACGATTTATTCTGATGGTTAAATAGCTTCATGATATATTTTGTATACAAACAAATTCTTAAATCTTGGAATGCGTACAGCAATTTTTGTTTACAATAGTACAATAATACCTTAGGTTCATTTTTAATTGAAAATTTTATTTTATATTATAACCGTCGTTGAACAGCCGTTCCAATTTTTGGGTTTACGACTACTAATGTTCAATTTCGTAGCCTTGTAATTTTGGACCACTCCAGAAGACAAGGAAACTCCTGAATCCGTACCCCCAGAGGTATGATTAGCTATGGGAACATGGGGGACTTTGTGACTTGACAGATTTAACGTGCATCAGTCACCATTCACTACACGGGGACTCTTCAGCCGCGAAGATCGAATCCACGACCTCTTGGACATGAGCCCAGTGTCCTACCAACCAGGCTACCCCAGCCTTAAATCGAGAACTGTAATAGTTAATTATTTTACTTAACCTTTAAACTAACTATTTTTAGACTTCGGTTGCAGATGTCTTTATTTGGAAAAAGGAGAGGTGCCAACGGAAGTAGCAAACAAATGTACTCTGCATTCTTAGAAAATACGTTTCAATTCGTAATCCCTAAAGCTAATTTCGATAATTCTTAACTGTTAAGAGTAATACTTGATTCCTAATAGAATCATTTTAATTTCAGAAACCACAAAAGCTTATTCCAAAATTTAATTAGACATCGACATTTTATTTTATTTATGTTAGAAATTCGTTTAAATTAAATTCTGATTCGTCCATTCACTAATATGCCAATTCATTGATTCGACCGTTCATAAATACGTCCATTCATTGATTCGCCTGCTCATAAAGGCGTTCATTCATTGATTCGCCCGTTCATGAATTCTTATCCGTTCACTAAAACGTGCATTCATCAATACGCTGAATCACTAATTACTTTTTTTTTCCTTTATTCATTCACTTTATCCAGTATCATTCACCAAGTATCAGATATAATAAGAACACTTATTTCAGTGCTACGAACCCATAATAATTTGCTCTTAGATCCTTCGAAAGAACCACTAGAAAAAAAAAAAAAAACTAATAGTACTAAGGGAAATGGGAACGATCGTCATAGCAACGGAAAATATTACATAACTAGCGTTATTAATTGACACTTTCTATTAATAAATGCTGTCTAAATTCAAGATTAACTTACATATGTTTGTAAACCTCTAAAAAATATTGGACGCTTCACTAGCAAGTACTAATTAGTACTTGATAAAATTAATCTCATTTCTAATTACCAGGTACATGACAAATTGTGCTTGAAAAGCGAAGTCGAGACAGCAAAAAAAAAAAAAAAAACGCAAATTGGTGCCATATTTCTCTCACGCGCGACTTGCTAAACTAATCCTAATCAATCACAAACGGACCAAATCCCGATGGCATCTACCTCCACTGACTTAAAACGGACCAAAATTGCCGGATATCCTTAAATACCGGGACAAAAATTGTACTGCGTCACTGAGAGTAACTTCAAAAACCAAGTCGTCCCCAAACTTCTCTGTTTACCTTCTAAAAAAAAAAAATTAAAAAAAATATATATTGTTATCTTAAAGCCCATCCCATTTGCACAAATAAAAAAAAATAAAGGGGTAAATACTCGAGAAAAAGAAGCCAAGTTGAACGAAGCTGAATGTTGTTATGGAAAGGAAAACTTGGAGGTCAACGCGCAAGCGCATCTTTACGCTTCCCGGTTCGCACGTACCACAACGGAAGAGCGCATGCGCTAGGCACTGTTTGTTGACAATCTAGCCGGCTTTTTTTTAAGGTCGATTGGGGGGCATATCTACAGGAGAGCATTAAGAAACTTTAATGTTTTTCTTTACTCTTTGTGCTCAAAGGATTTAGCGCAGTTAAGTATTCTAATCGCGGAATACAGTAAATATTTATATCCAGTAATAGAGTTTTTTTAGACGCTTTAGAAAGCAAAGCGCTATCGCTATTTTATTTTTTCTAGGCAAACAAAATCTCGTTTATTTAAATTGAATATTTTTATTTATGGAATGACGAAGAAATTATGTCAAGGTGAAATCGCAGAACATGATCTCTCACATGGGCAATTAGAGCAGTTAAGGCATTAATTATTAGAGGACATTTTTTTTTTAATAGCCTAAGAATCTCAATCAAAATAAACTTAGATTATTTATGATTCGAAATTTGTTTATATTTATTTTATACACTAATAATAAGTTCCTCTAATTGCATTGAGCATAAATAACGATGCAGCGACAAAGAATAATTTCTTATTAATAGGGTCACTTATTAACAGCAAAAGTATTAAATACTTGAAAATATTTAGTAATTGCGAGAACAAATATTTGATTACTTATTATTTGAATGTATCGCATAAAAATAATATAATAATACAGGTAGGCATATAGATATAAAAATTATTTATATTATAGAGGTGGGCCGAAATTTAAACTTGCCAAAAAATTTTAATACGTTTCGATTGAAATCTGTAAGTTCTGTAAGAAATATGTAAGTTAAGTGTGTAAATGCTAACTTATAAGTTAGCATTGATATTATAAATGTTTTACAAGTCGCTTTCATTTTGATCATCCTTTATAAATTACGGAAATAATATTTATTGAAGCTAATTTATTGGCTTGAAGTTAAAATATACGTAGTCTAAAATGGTGTGATTTATTATCTCATAGAAAAGTATAACGTAAACAAAATATACATACAAATTATAAATAAACTAGTTATTTATTTTGTTTTTTCATGGAATATTTTAAAATATAGCTCTCATTAAATCCATGCATATGATTTAAAAAAAATTATATAAAGATAGGGATTTTAAGCTCAATGTTTCAGCATTTTTATAAATATTTTGAGTAGTTTATATTATGAATGTATTGATAAATAATTAATTTAAATATTCATTTATTTGTGTCCGAAAATCGGGCAATATAGTATGAAACATAAGGATTATTATATACTAGGAGGCTTCGCAATCCAATGCTCGCTTTGCTCGCTCATTGGATACGTTCTTAACGTCTAGCTTTTGTATACTTTTTTGAATACTGAAGTTCCGATAACTTTTCACTGTAGAAAATTCTAAACCTGTACATTTCAATATTAATTTGAAATTGCAATTGTTAATTTGGGCATTTGGCGATACAACACTTATAGAATTGAAGGATTTGTTACGTCATGCGCTCAGGTATCATAATTTTGATTTAAGTTAACTTTCAAAAAATTCTATGGCTGGCAACAGCATTTTTATTTTTTAAATTGTTTATTTTTATTTTTGCCGCAGCTGGATTGAACAACCTGATAATGCTCCCTCTGGTTATTGTTTCCGTTTTTAAAAGCGCTATATGTTGAGCCATCTCGGCTAGATTTGGCATGTGACATTTTTAGATGCAATCATTGGTCGATTTTCTAACGTTGCCATTCGGGAAGTTGTAATGAGGCTTTTTTTTTTGGTGCCGTGTAAGAGAAATATATATATAGATGAGCAATAGAGCAACAAACGCGTGACATCGCTTACAGGTATCCAATTAAATCTGATTTAAATCACATGATCAAGTAGAATCACTTCACTTCTTCTCAATTGAGAGAAACTGACATTGAATGTTTTTTTTAAATTTTTGTTTTTGTTTATTTTTTTACGGCAAGCACTGAGTTTTCGTTCTTCACCTCGAAAGATGACGGAAATGTTGCTCATTTATCGTTACCCAGTAGGCACCTGTGAACTTAAGTAACGGAAGCGAGCAACATTACCCACGCATTTATAAGGTAGGCCATATTTACACATCACAGAACAACACAGAGAGAGGGAGAAACATCCACGCCCTGAGCGGGATTCGAACCTGCAACCATTGGTTTCACAGTCAGGCACGCTGACCGCTCGGCGACTTGGCTGGCTGCTTTTAAAACTTGAAAAGGTCTTTAATTTATTTTTCATAAAGGCCTTTATTTTTAAAAGCTGCATATTAGAGAATTCGATTTTATATCGTCTCATAAAGATCATCAGGTAGTGGGCCGGTGAAACTTAGTACAACGTTGCGTTATAACATCGCACAAGTAATAGCCATTTAAATATATTCTAAAAATGAATTTGTGGCGCCTTAAGCAAGTGAAACTTGATAATGTATTTGAAATTTATTTGGCGAGATAACTTTCTCAGCTGAAAGAACATCGTTGTCTCTATTATGAAAAAAATAATATTTTCTAGCTGGCGTTAAACCTCCTTACAGACTCGAAAGTTGTAAGGTCACTATCAAGACAACTAATGACGGAGAATAAAATAAATAAATACAAAATAAATAAAGAAATAAAACAGACGAGTGTACTGGTAAAACCGCAAAAAATACTTTTTCTTTTATATTCTTAGTATAGCCTCCGGAATAGCAACATCATTAAAACCTGTGCTCGTTAAATAGCAGTTTCCTTGGGATACTTACCAAGCTATAAAATATGAGTTAGAGCATCGTAACCTTGGCGAAATTTAAAGGGGTAATATTTTTTTTTTTTTTTTATTTTATTTATTTTTTCCTTAAAATGAAAATTTTTGAAGCTTTTAAAAAAATTAAAATATGTATCCAAAAACTAACGTTACATTGTAGAGAGTTCAATTATCTATCATCTCATAAAAAAAATAAACGGAAATCGGATGAATAGTTTCTGAGTCCAAATACAACTTAACTTCGAAGACTGAGCTTATGTTTTAATGTTGAAATATAAACTAGAGCAGCGGTTCCCATTTTTATTTTTATTTTTTTTTTTTTTTTTTTTACGGCTACGGAAATCTAAATGCTAGAGCATCTTTCGGGGGGACACCAAGTTAATAAATAAAATTAAATGAAAAATAATAATAAATTTTTTTTATAAATGCATAGTTTATTTATGAAAAATCGCAATTTATTTAATAGTGAGCCGTGATGGCTCAGGAAATAGAGCGCACGCCACCCAAAGAGGTGACCTGGGCTCGAATCCCAGCGATGACTGGTCGAATCGATACGAAATCCGCACCTGGATCACACCGACCACAGTGATGTAATATAATCTCAATGGTAGACGGATCATCGGTTAGATTCCCCTTACCACCAGGCTATCCGTGGGAGACTTCCGTGGTTTTTCTCATCATGTAACGTAAATGCTGGTTAATTCAGCTCGCTTATTTCTTATGGTTATTTTACTAAAATACTTTCATATAAATAACAAAAGTATTACATAAATGATGGTTTATTGTTTGGATATAAATACAATGGCTGGCTTCAAAAATCATTACTGGTTTAAAAAATTTAAACGGAACTGTGAGCCTTCCATGAAACTCCATTTGGGAAGCGCTGGACTAGAGTGTCTGAACTAAAACGATAGAGGCAATAAAGTAACAATATTTGGACAAAACATGAAGGCAACCACACACGCTGCTAAACTTTATTTATTTAATTTTATTTCTTTCTTTCTATCTAAGCAATCTACAATTCATCTACTTAAAATTTTATGATAAAAAATAAAAGTTGTAATTCAACAAATTTTCACGCTCTGGTTAATTTATGCTCCTAGCGTAATTTCAAACCAGAAAAAATAAAAAAATTCCGTAACCTAGCAACAGGTGGCAGGCCTAATTTTTAATTCTTTTATAAACATGAATTCCTTTAACTCTTAATATATTACACGCATGCAGTAAAAAAAAAAAAAACACGAGTATAATTTTTTGATTAATTTGTCTCATATAAAATAAGATATTATTTAATAAAATGGTAAAAAAAAACGTATTTTGTTCTTTTTTTTATAATTCTCATTAAACTTAATAAAAAAAAGCACTGAAAATAATTTCACTGATCTTTGTGGATGTGACAGACGAAACTTCAGGAAGTGTAGCCATTAGAGCGTACGATAACAACGAAATGAACAAGCCATAAATATTCTTTGCTTGACGAATGATAAATATTTCTTACAAGACCTGGTTTAAAAATTCCAAGCGCGTCTTCTTTTGCTTCTTCTAAAGATAGAATGCTATGAACATTCCTTGTGATATTTTATGTTTTTGACCACATACCAACAAGTTTGAGAAAATGACATCCAGGTTAGAGTCATGTACCATGAAGTACAGCGTTCGTATAATGCAAATCAATTAGTTAAAATAAAAATAAAATAAAAAAAACAGTTTAAACATTTTTAACTAGATTCAAATTAACAAAAAAACCAGTTTAAATTTAAAAGAATTTTGTAGTTCTCAAAAACTTGTGGGGAATTTTTCGATTTAAAATTTGAAAAAAAAAAAAAAAATAGTAATTTTTTTTTATGGAAAAATATTTAGTTTTTATTGAACTCTTATATTGATTCATACCATAGGGATAAGTTTGGTAAAAAAAAACAAAAAAGCTAAAAATAGAAATCCAAAAATGTTATGCGTAAAAACAGTTTTTAAATAATTGAAAAAATACCTGAAATTTAAACGAGAAAAAAAGAGCATGTAGAAAATATTTATCTACAGAATGTTGTCAGCGTTTCAATGGAAATATTTTGATGCGAGATTTTATTTATTTATTTAAAATGTGTAAATAAATCTCAATGTGTGATTTTTAAATCACGTGAATACTAATCTAAGCATTTAATTTTAAAATTGCGTAAATACGAATCTCATTGTTTAATTTTCAAATCGCTTGAAAGCGAATCTCGATGGTTGAGTTTGAAATCGCGTGAATATGAATCTAGATGTTTGATTTTAACATCGCGTGAATACGAACCTCGATGGGTTCTTTTAAATCAGGTGAATACGAACCTCGGTGTTTCATTTTAAAATGGCGTGAATACGAACCTCGGTGTTTCATTTTAAAAAGGCGTGAATACGAATTCCGATTTAAAATTATTAAGTCACTTGAACACGAATCATAATTGTGGCTCTTAAATCGCGTGATTGCGAAACGCGATCCTTCAAATAAATACGAAACACGATGCGAGATCTAAAATCGCGTAAATAGGAATAACGATGCGTAATTTTAAATCACGTATGCATTGGTAGAAAAAAAGCGTAAAAACGAATATTTTTTTTCTCTTTTAGTAGAAGTTTCTAATAGTAAAAGTTTAATATAGATAAAAGTTTAATAAATATAAAAATATATCATTAACGATAACAATGCACATCAAATATGATAATATCGCGAACCTTATTGATAACATAGCATATCAAAAAGACATTATCGCGAATATTATACATAAGATAATGATTGAATACGATATTATTGTGAGTCTTAATACACTTTACTTGAGTTAAGAAAATATTTACCAATGTAAACATAATTCAAATTAGTTGTTAAATCACGAAATAAGGTTAAATCACGATGTTTTTAACAATACATCGCGACATTAATATTCGTGAATATTGGTACCTATTATGTCGTAACATTTACTGTTATTGTGAGGAAGTAAAACAAGATAAAAGTTTTGAAAACGTATCAACAACAAATCGCTCATCATTTTGTTAGTTAAATGGTATGTGATTTGTTTTAACTTAAAAAACTGCTATTTGTCCATTTATGAATTCATGAGGATTGCTCTTATTAAATATATATTAAGTATTATGGTTATTAAATGAGTTTGAATATGTTATTTGATACTTAATAATTATTTGAAATGTTTTTTTTTTTTTTTGTTCTTTTTTTTTTTTTGTCTTTTAAGTGCCAACATGCACAAAACAATATTAAAATAAGTTCTTTTTTTTTCTTTCTTTTTTCATTTTGAAACATTTCCACAAGTCTTAAAAACTTCCCCCTCTTAACCCAGTGAATTCCCGTTTCTAAGCCACAAATAGTTTAGCGGAAACTTTACAAAAATATAATTAAAAAAATAATAATAACAAAAATTTTTCATTGTTAGTTACAAAAAATTTTTTTTTCTTCGATTAAAATTTGAGGAAGTTTAAAATTATTTTAAACATAAGAAAAAGAAACATCATTTTTAAATCTTTATATTGCTTTGTGTGAAAATTGAAAATTCTAAAATTCCAAATCCATTGTGCAGAAAAGAAGTAATAGTAAAAAAAATTATAATAAACTTAATGACGCACTAATCAGTTTATCAATTTTCAAAACATAACAAAAATAGTTACGTTTTTCATTGTGTTTTGTGCAATATTTAATTATCAGAAATTAAAAATATTAAAACTTAATAACTTTTGTTTGCTAAAAAATAAATAATAAAACAAAAATTAAATTTATCCATTACATTTAAATAAAAACAATAGTCTTTTCTATTAAAAATTATGCAACAGTTTTTCTTTAAAAGAAATCCCAATAAAAAAGGGTTAAGGAAATTCCATATTTCTTTAGAGCAGTGACCGGCAAACACCCCTTTAGAATGTTTTCTCTACAATAGCAACTAAAACCGGCAAAAACGATTTGACAGGCGTTAACCGGTCTCCCCTCCATGGGAATGGTGACAGGCCGCAAAACAACAAGGTAGCGGTAGGAGTCAGCTGAGATGCGGCGCATGCGCTCTTTGCACTTTCTCTCCTCTGCGTAACATAACAGCTGACTATTCACAACATTGCGAGAACTAGTTTTCCATAATGAAGAGTTTAGCTATAAACTAACCCCTCCATTGTTTATTACCTATTATTTTATGCCATACATGTTTAAGTATATAATATTTTTTAATATTGTTTTTAATTATATGAAATAGCCATTGCGTGGAGCACCTCTATAGTAAACAAAACATCAACAGAGGAAGAAACCCATATACTTCTTTTAGAAATGAGCGATAATATTTGAGAAATAAGTTTCTTGTAAATCTTAATTTTTGTTTACTAGATAAACTCTCAAATCATAAGGATAAAAAATAGACTAAAATTGCAAAATTTAAACTAGAAACATGTCTTTAAAATCAACATAATTAGACTTTGATTCTTATGTTTTTAAAATAATTTATTATTCATAATAATATCCTTTTTAAATATGCACAATTTTATAAAATTTAACATTTTCGAACAAGAAAATTAGAATCAGAAATAAAAATTCTCACGAAAGACTTATAGGCTTTTATTTTAAATGTAACTCAATCTATTTAATATTTTTCATTAATAGAAAAATAAATGGAATTAAAAAATCTATTTTCTCGTAAAACGATTTATTATAAAACTTCGATGCGACAAAAAGTCATTGTTTAAAAATATTTATGACGATAACCAACGAGTGAAAAAATTCAGATGATGATTATCACAGAATCTAAGTGAACAAAGCAGACGATTTTAATTGAAAATAATTAAATAGAGTGGTTACCGAACCAAAATAATTTTCGTAGGGAAAGAAAAATCCTATCCATTACTCAATGCACTTTAATGAAAATTGTCATTCACCAGCGCGATATGCTATTAACATCTTTCAACAAACCGACCATAGAACATTTCGATACATCAAACAAACAAGAATGTTTATAAACACGCGCTCCTACAATATATATGATACCCGAATAACTAAATACAGGTGAAAGTTTCGAAGGACCAATGGAATGTGACATCTTTTTACTATTCCCGATTGTATCGATATACCTAAATTATAAATTCATTTTGTACTTGTATAAATAAAATTGCTTAACATCTCTGCTGTTCCCGATAAATTAGCATATATTTATCACCAAGTTCCATTTGTTGCATTAAAAACATCTGTGACGGTAATCGCACTTAAAAATTCAGACGATTATTATCACAGAATATAAATAGACAAAGCAGACGATTTTAAAATTTGTTATAAATTTTAAATATCAAATAAATGAAGTAAGATGAAGTTGTGGTTGTTACAAAACTAAAACTTTTAATGAGAATAAAATTCCGATCCATTACTCAACGCACTTGAACGAGAGCATGAAAATTGTCACTCACCAGCGCGATATGTTATTAACATCTTTCAACAAACCGACCATAGCACATTTCGATACATAAAACTTAAGAATGTTTACATACACGCGCTCCAACACTACATAATTCCCACGTAACTAAGCGCAGGTGAAATTTTGAAGGACTGTAATGGAATGTGACGTCATTTCATGACGTTAAGTTTCGAAATGGAAGTAATAAAAAGAGAATAATTCGCTTTCAGTCGCGTATTCCTTCTCCCATATTTACAAAGCAGCTGTGCTGATAAATATCGATATTCGCGCTATCTACGCATTTAAGTTCTTTTTTTTTTTTTTTTGCCATCCTTTCGCTAACCATAAACCTGCTTAAATAAAAGATACCTAAAAATCTCTTTTTAAACACGGATAGTGGGTTAAGCATTACAAGGTTAGGTGATACATATTGAATTAAAGAATCTGAGATGTAGATTAACCCGTGGATCTTTTCGTTGCCATTTTGAGGTGCTTTTTAGAGTATAACAACGTATGTAAAGCAGTTGCAGTGAAATATATAAATAAATAAATCATGCTTCTTATCGTATGAAATTTCAGTATTAAAAAAAAAGTTAGTAGACATAGTATTCGGTTTCAGTTTTGCGATTTTTTATGTTTTATAAATTATGAAAATTCAATTTTGTAAAATAATCTAAGTTATGTTATTAGTTATATAAAGTCCGATGCATCTAGTATCAAAATATTCACCCTTTTTAATAATATAAATGCAACACTAGAAGCATCATATATTTTCAGGAGAATTAATTTACATTATTAATCATGAAACTGCAAATTTAGGCTTTATCTTGGTCACCTTGTCAATCACCTCCCCTCCCCCGTTTACAAAAACCTAAAAAATAAAACAGTACACCAGTTTTCATTTCAATAATTTTAGCCTTAGATAGAAATTGAAACTTGATGATAAAATGTTGAGAATAGAAAATGTGATTTAAAAATAAAAAGTTTTCATGCCTTATTTTACTGAAAAATTATAAATAGAATTGGGAGGAAGAGTAATTTTTTTGTTAAAGTCAACGAGCTAAGAAATAATGCAAGTTCAGAATCTATTTTCCTATATAAGTTCAATACTAAAATATGATATATCTGAACTTTTTACTAAGGATGAATGATTAATTTTCCAAACATATTTTGCAAGAAGTAAGTCATTTAAAAGCTAGTTTCATATTTGGTGAGCCATAAAGATTAGACATTATGAATTACAGTGACACTTTGCAAACATGAAGAAATCATCCAATTCCTCAATAAAAAATACATAAAATAAAAATAAGTCAATAAAAATAAATAAATAAAATAAAAATAAATCGTTATAAATCATCTTGACCTTGAAAATAAAAACACAGAAAATATTCTAAGGGCAAAGTTAAAATTAAAAACTAATTAGAATGTTATTTTAATATGAAAGCGGTGGCAACATTAGCAAAACAACGTTTTCCCATTTTCCTCTATTCCAAATGATAAAAAGAGCAAAGGGCAAGAGGTGAAATAAGCCACTGTTGACATAATGTCGTATTATGTAATAGCAGCTGGAAATCACTCGTATAGTTATGGTGCCCTTGCTTTGTTTTCGTTTCCTCCTACGTCAAATCGAATAGTATATTCAATCTTAAGTTGCAGGCGATATTAATTTAAAGAGGACTATCTTCATTTTATATTACTTCAAGTAGTTATGCATTGTTTAAAGGAACATGGAATCTTAAAAATCATAAAACTTACGAAAAAATATTTTAGTATAAAAAATGACGAAAATTTGTTCCCCATTTGTTATTGACGTTTTTATCAATTACATAGATCTTAGATATAATAATAATTATATAGGCAATTTTACGTTAATTCACATCCAAATAAATTTTCGTTGATTAATTCAAACAATTTTTTAAAAAATTACTAAGAAATTCCATGTTAGTTTCCAAAATTTCCACTTTCAAGGTTAAAGGTCTTCTTAAAGTTTTATAAGTGTTCAGAAAAAAAAAGAAAAAGAAAAAAAAAAGATGCTCGATACAATTATTATAACTGTTGGGTTAGTTGTTGCTTATAAGAATTTAAAAGTAAGAGAAAAAAAACTATAATTTTTGGTACAATAAATTATATAATTAACTTTTCGACTCGCGCAAATAAATTAATTTTCAAATTAAATATATAGGTGTGATCCCGAAGCAGATATCTTTTTCACGCACAGTCTAAAATATATATTTAAAAAATTTCCAAAATTTTCGAAGTTAATAAGTAAAAAAATACATTTAAAAGTTACAGCCATGCATGAAAGTGCAAAACCGTAACTCTTAACTCTTTGACATTTGGAAAGGGGGAAAAAAAGAAGAAGTTCTGTTGCCATCTGCGAGCGTATCATTTTCGACAAGCAAAGAGGAAAAGAAACCTTTCTAGTTTCGGTTCTTTTATTGCGAGTGTAAAAAGCACATAAAGTTCAAAAAAAAAAAAAAAAATTAAAAAGAAAAAATTACTTTCTCTTTGAACTCATAATTTTTCTGCCAAATTCCACATTCCGTAGTTCCGACAGTTTTTAGCGTTTGCATAATTAGAACATTGCTACGGGGCTGAAACTAAAATATGCAAAGCTCAAGATTAGATTGATACTTTTTGCTTTTCGTTCAAGAAAACGATAAATATTCCACTTGCGGAAGACCTTAAGAATTAACTCGTTGATAAGGTACGCACGACGGACCGGTTTATAAGCGAAATGCTTGTCCAAATGTTAAACTCCTTTTTTTCAAAATTTATTTATTAATTTATAGGACACCACAGGTTTCAGTCCACGGTTTGAAAGTTGACCTTGTTAGGAAATGGAACAGCGGTCTGTTTCACAATAACCACCTTGGTCGTTTTTTTGTGCCGGCAAAACCTAGATTTGTCAAATCGCTTTCACACATGTATTAACGAGCTTAGAATATTAAACGATTCCATTGAAAACGATTAGAATCAACGGTAGAACAAATAGTGACACATCCAATTATATTTTATTTTCTAAAACAAGGACGATTATTCAGACTTCAAGTTCTAACAAATGTAATTAAATATTCTCCTCTGGTAGAATATTGATTATTTATTTATGTTGTCTTCTATTAAAATTGCCATATAACCCTGGAAAATTATTTTTGTTATCAATCAAACTTCGTATGAACTTAACGTTTACATCTTTAAATAAAAAAAGCAAAGAAAAAATTAAATTCATTCGATATAAATTAAAAATGTACAAGGAAATTATAATTAATTAAAATAAATTATGGATTCAAAAAAAAAAGAAGTTGTTTTTAACAATTAAATATTGGCAAAAAAGTTTTTAAAGAAATTAAAATTTTAAAAAAAATGATAAAAAATAAAAAATACATTGATATTTTATTCTACTTGGTTCAAACTACTGCAAATGCTGCATTTTGCCAGTTTTTGCAATGCGTAGTCACGTGACAAATCTGCGAATCTCTGTACTCGAAATTTTAACATCGCGATACATCGCCAGAAAATATCGATGCGTCTCAATTTTTTGAGATACCTTTTAAACTTCACTAATTTACTTTGGACAATATTTTCGTTACCCACAAGAACGATATCATACTTGATGTTTACTAACGATATCATCGTTGTTGAATATCGTATCCAGGAAATATACTGCAAGTAGATAATCACGATGCATCGTTAAAACATGGTTTAAAATATTGTTAAAGGAGAACATGGTTTAAAATATTGTTATAGCAAATTTAACGATTTTGCGATTTATCGCACAAATCGCGATTCAACATACTTTTGCAATTTAAAGCAATATGGACAGAAGCTGCCGAATAATAGAAGAACAAAAGTAAATAAATAAATAAATAAAATACTTTTTTTTAAAAAAAAATGGAAAAAATACATAATAAATATATTTATCTTTTTGCAATTAGTTTATATTTAGAAACTAATAAAATTTTAATTATTTAATTTTTCATTATTTATTTTTAACAAGAATCAATCATTATAAATTGAAAAGCAGAAAAGTAATAAATGTAATAAAAAACGTTCAATAAGCATTAACCACTTAATATAGCGGTTAACGCTTAACCACCTATGTGAATATTTTATAAATACTAATACATTCTACATTAATTTCTTATGTATAATACTCCGATTTCGACTGATTGTTGTCATTTCTATAATGCTATGATTTCATGTTTTTAAATTCAAAAAGAAAGTAACTGATATTGTATAGTATTTACATTATAGAAGGAAATATTTTCCTACAATGAATTATATAATGAATATAGTTATATGTATATCATAATGAAAGGAAAATATAATTTTTTGAAACTAATTTCTTCATTATAATGTTTTTTCGAATACTTTATTAATATTTGTTTTCTGTTGTTGAATCGGGGGTATGTAAAAAACACGGTCTTTAGTAATATTTAAATAATATTTTATAATTAATTTCTTTTATTTTGTAATCGACACACATTTTCGAATTAACATTTTGTTGGTTCCGATCTGCGAAACTTTCTGAACGGCACTTTTTTAAACATATTCATCATAAATAATCAATCAGAAACAATACACGATAACAATGTTTACAATCACAGAGTTAATCAATATCATAATCAATGCTCGCCAAGCTTGGCACGATTTTACATTGCAAATTATTCATTGTAAACAGAGAACGAAACACCGGCGAATCAAAACCGTTCCCCTGTTGCCAGGGTTGAGATAGCGATGTAAACTCATCTGACAGAACTGACCCAGATTGCTGCGCAGTGCCAACTTCACTGCCGGTTTCTTTCTCTTTGCAAGTGCCGGAGAACTAAAAAGGCCCCTTGTTATTTTTAAAAGAACTTAAAAATAGCCGGATTTGTTGTTTTACCCTCATATTTCGGGATTATATCACTGACGTCTTAATAAGGAGGGTTAATAAAAAGATGAAAAGGTGGTTATTAGCACTACAGAGGCTTTGTTTACAATTTGAATGCGGCTTATTATTGAACATTTCTACATTAATTAACGCTTTAAAATGCATCAAATTTTCTATTTTAAATATAATACTAACTACTTCTATTAATTAAATAAAAATTATACAATAGATTAATTATATTAAAAAAAATAAAGATTAGTAATGTACCACTAAGGGGACAATAATGTTTAACAACACATATCAAAATAAATATTTATAATAATTTCACATTATTTTTAAACATTTTTCACGTAAAATTTATAAACATGAAATAATGTCGTTTCGCTAGAAATACTATTTTAAAATTTATACCAAATTAATTCACAGAAATAAAAATTATTATATATGATTTAAGTGGGAAATCTATCTCTTTTAACTAATAAACAAAGCGTTAGTCTACAATTTATTTCTACAATTAATATTATTTATAGCTTAAAAAAAAGTATACAAGATTTGTTTGTGTTCCTGTGTACAAGAATACACAGTTGAAAACATAAGTATGAATATAGATTTATTTGAATTTAAACTCTTTTAAGCTTATTAAACTAAAATAAAACTTCAATGATTAGATTATACCTTTAAAATATGCAAGTAAACAGAAAAAATACAGATGTAATATATTGGCATAACAATAGTAAACAAAAAAAAATCTAGATGTGATTGAATGGTTGAGCAACAATAATTATTAAATAGAAATCTAGATGTGATAGAATGGGTCGGCAACAATAATTATTAAATAGAAATCTAGATGTGATTGAATGGGTCGCCAACAATAATTATTAAATAGAAATCTAGATGTGATTGAATGGGTCGCCAACAATAATTAAAAAATAGAAATCTAGATGTAATAGATTGGTTCAGCAACTGTAAACAATGAAATATAGATGTAAAATATGTACATACTTCTGGCCATAGGGCACATCAATGCTCAAAGATGATGCTCTCCTTCTCGGCTCTGGTTGACCATCGGCTAAGCGAGAATAGTCCGTGTCCAAGTCCAGCAGCCGAGCTGATTTTCGGCTCTCAATCAGCCGAATCTCTTCAAGTCTTTTTTTAAGTCCAAGTCCAATGGAAGGAAGTGTTAACTCAACTTCATCTGTATCTGGCCTGTGATCATTCACGATACCTTTAATTTCTCGTCCATTATAAGTCACAAAAACTCTTTGTCCCGTTTGAAGAATTACGTCCATGACGGTTTTGAACCCGGACCCGACCAAATCGGCTTGACCATACTCGCTAACGGATTTATCATCCAAACATACAGTATATACACTTCTATGGTCATCGCTCCTGGTGGCTTGAATCACACCGGGGACATAGAGCCCCTGATCATTTGGGGCACACACACGGGTACCTAAAATGGACCTTTTCGCTAATCTTTTTCCTGTTGACATTTTTACGGCTATGTAGAAAATAAAAACAATAGTTCTTGACACATATTTTTAAAGTAATAATATTTATTACTTATATCCACTGTTAAACTATGCCTGTTGACTGCCTTTTCGAATATTTCTTTAAAAAAAAAAAAACTCAAACTTATTTTAAGTTATTCCAAAACCCAAACGATTCCTTTCAACTCTTGACTTGATCTGCTGAAAATCATTTCCCTCAGCCGGCCGGGCTCACGTCAACAAACCCACGTGACGCAACGGAGCGCGTGATTGGCTGATAAGACTGTGCCGCTACACTCTCATTGGATCCGAGGCCGGCTTGTCAAACGTAACGAGGAGAAGCCGGATACCGGAAAAACTAAAGATATCTTGTGCCGATTCCCGGCAATTTGACACAAATATCCGCCGGTTCACCCTCGAATTTTTAAAATAATATCGTTCGATGAAGTTTTTGGAGAAAAATAGGAGTCCACTTTCATTTGCGTCAATGTTAATGTCGAAATGCAAGTGCACGCCATGTTGCAACTGTAAACATGTTTACACCCATTCCAATCTTTGCACATCCTCCCCTTTTTCTCCTACCTCCAGAAACCCCTAATCCAAAATATAACTTAATATTAATTGCTTTCCTATACCTTAAAAGAAGGATTTATTCCTATATTTTGGAAAAGCGTCGTAGATTTCCTTGAAATCGAAGGAAAACTTTCGATTCTTCTGAAAAGGGAGGATAAACAGTGTTTAGAACAGCTGATACACCATCAAAGAGAATTTCGGTCGGTGACCTTGGAGGGAGCTGTCTTCTTAGCACGTTCTACTGCAGATGCACTTTATAGTTCTTCTAATGAAATAAACGATATATCTTTTTATTTCTTATTTTCAAAGAAAGATTAAGATATAACTTTTTTACGGTTTAATCGTTTGTTATTCGTATAGTATTCAATAATAAACAAACGATAAAAATTATAAGTTAATTGAAATCGCAATAATTTTTCTTGATTGTGTAGTAAAAATTTTCTTTAAAAGACTTTTTATTATTTTTAAAAGAATATTGAAATTTTGCATATTTCTTAAATATATTTTTAGTTTTAAACTTAAAAGCCTCCATCCGCGCAGGTTTTTGTTTTACAATCGGTTTTCTTTCGATAAACAATAAAAAATATAATAATAGTATGAAAGATAAACTTACAAGTTTTGCCCGGTTGCCATAGCAACTTCATCCACAAATTTTTTTTCTTTCTTTTTATTCTTATTAGATTTTGATTGTTATACAAAATGGTTACGTATTTTTTGCCAAAGCATTTATTTTGCAACAGCGATAAAATTTATTTTCAAAATTGTTTTCGAATTTTAAATAGTTATTGTGCATTATTAATGGTGCATACACATTACATTGTTTTTATTGCATAAGCACTGTTTCACATAAAATTATTACAAAAGTAATTATAACTTATTTAAAAACAAATATAACTTATTACAAAGTATACATATATATCCTATTTATCTTTTAATAACAGCATAAACTGTACATTAACCCTTAATTAACAGTATAAACCTTTGCAAAATATTAACCTTTACAAGCTATAAACCTTTGCAACAGTATTGACCTATTTACCTTTTAATAACAGTAAATAACATGTAAAACAATTTTAATAACACAAAGTTAACCCATAAAAATCTTTATCATAAAATGTTGCATAACAACACAACATTATGTTTTACTTTAATTTGTTAAAAGAAATAAATCTTTCTGTTTTTAGTTTCTCATTTTTAATAACAGTCAAAATCAAAAACGTAGTAGTAACAGAAAATAACAGTAAGAAAGGATGGTAAAAAAATACTGCACGTAAATAACGTTAAATGAAGGAAAAATACATGATTTATAGGTACATATATTACATATAACTTCCATTAATTTTATTATAATTTTTATTAATAAATATTTACATCACTGGTATAAGAAACATCCCAAATAACAAATCATTTTCTAAACATCATATATTGATATTTAAAAAATCTGGGTAAATATTCATTGTTGTTATGTTTAAAATTTAAGGGTTATTCTTCAATGTTTAATTGCACAAAGGCCGGAATCGGTAATGCTGCGTCAAAGTTTTTCGAAGGAGGACGTTATATATATATATATATATATATATATATATATATATATATATATATATATATATATATATATATATATATATATATATATACATATATATATATATAGCACAAAACCTGGCTTAAAAATCTGTGCAAAACAGGCAAATCATGTACCCTTTTCTAAATAAATAAGAATTTTTAAAAATCATTACATTTGTATAATTAAATATCAACTTTATTAATTATAAACTTTAAATTATTATAATTACCTTGCGCACATCCATTTTCGAGCCAATCCAAGGTAACTAACAAATACTGCAGTTAGAAAGCGCTATAAAAGATCCCTCTATTTACGCTTCTAACTCTATTCTCACTTCTGTTTTAATAATTTTTAATCTGGCAATTTTATTAAAAAATAATTTTAAATCATTTTTGAAAGATTCAAGCACATATAAGTTCATTTGAATTCGCTACTCGCTTTATTGATTTCGTTTTGTGTTTTGTTCTGTATTTTCTTTTACATGCTTGCTATGATTTATGCTTGCTATGTTTTATTTCGTATATATTTTTTTTTTTACTTAATGTGTTCTATTTTCGTTTCAATTTTATTGAGTGCTCCTCACACTATTGTATTGATATAATTTTCTTTGACTATATCGATCCAATATTAGAAGGCACTCCTTTTGCGCGGATATAATCGTGTGAGCTGATGAAGAGATTATATCTTTTCTTTAATTTATTTTCCGTCTTTTTAATATATATATATATGTTACATACTGTGACGCCTTCCTTACCTCTGTAACGCTTCACATTACCCCGTATCCCGTTCCCTTGTCACATTACATGCTATATTACAGAAACATATATTAACAGTTCAGAAACTAAATGCATGTAATAGATCGTACTTCAAATTCTTTTTTAAAATTTTTACTGTGTGTTTTAGTGACATTGGTGAGCGTTCCAACAATAATGGTTGGATGTGTAACGAATTGTTTGATTACTATTACTATTACAAAGAAGAAAAGGGGGTTGTTCTTGAAACCAAACTCCATAAACATAACAATAAACAAATAATATATCTGTATATTAAAAAATTGTAAGGCTCGTCGACGTCACTTGTTTTGGGTGTTCACCTTGACGTTGTACTTTGTTCTACTGTGTAATAAACAATAAGGCTCAGAAACTTGATATTGCTAAAGTGTATAGAAAAGTGTACAGGGATTACGACGGGGAAAAGTGAACATATGCTAATTAGTTTAAGAATTATTAACTGTTGAACTTGTTGAAAAAAATACCATACGGGCCGCTCAAACAGGCAGCAAGAATGCAATTACAGAAATAAAATTTGGCACTCCAAAAGGGCCATATTTAGAGTTTTCTTCCCCCCCCCCTTTTTTTTTTTTTCGAAATTACAATTTTGTCGAAAGTTTTCGCAATTTTAAGTGTTTTTCTATTATTTTTGCTTTATGTTACATTTTGCTTTGTTACTCAATATCTGTGACATAGAAACATAAATTACGAACGTGTTATAAAAATATACAAGGAATTCGAAGGAATAAAAAAAAAATACTATTCGAATATTAGCTCGAGAATTATTATTAATAATTAAACTAATAATAATTGATAATGATTAAATAAATGTCCGCTTCTCTGCTGTCCGCTGAAATGCAACCGCAAAGTTTAAAAAATTTAACTTGCTAATAGGATTATTTGGAATTTTAAATCGACTTTTTTTCCCCCTCGAAATTTCTGTTTATTGCAATTTTAAGAGCTTTTTTTTGCAGTTTTTTTCCCCTTAAATATTAATTATTTATCCATTGTTAGAAAAAAATTTAACTCTCTCTAGATTTTCATTTTTTAAGCTCTCGCTTAACTTGATGTCAAAAAAAAAAAAAAAAGGAAAAAAAATGAATAAATGAAAATAAGTAGATGTTGTCAAATATAAACCCTAAAATTTCTTTCGAAATTTGTAAAAATATAAAGAAAGAAGAGAAAAAAAAAATGTTTCCAAAACTGTTATATGAAATAAGGTTATCGTTTTATTTATATTTCTTAATAAGTAAAATTAATTATTTTTTTTTTACTGCTTATTGCGTTGCATATTCAGTATTCTTAAATTTAATTTTATTTTAAAGTAAATTTAGTTGTTTTTCAAATCCAGCTATTATTCCTTTACTTTTAACATAATAATAAAATGTGATTACGTAAAATTAAAATAATTATCTGTGTTTTAAACGAAATTATAAAAAAAAGGTTAAGGGTAAAGGTTTTTAAAAGGTTTTAAAAAAAAGGTTAAGGGTAAAGGTTTTTAAAAGGTTTTAAAAAAAGGTTAAGGGTAAAGGTTTTTAAAAGGTTTAAAAAAAAAGGTTAAGGGTAAAGGTTTTTAAAAGGTTTAAAAAAAAGGTTAAGGGTAAAGGTTTTTAAAAGGTTTTAAAAAAAAGGTTAAGGGTAAAGGTTTTTAAAAGGTTTAAAAAAAAGGTTAAGGGTAAAGGTTTTTAAAAGGTTTAAAAAAAAAGGTTAAAATCTGTTTGCAAAAGGTTAAAATCTATTTCATATTTAAATATGGCGTGTAAGAACCATATTTTAGCAAGGTATCAATCCATCAATCTTTTGTAAATTAATTCAAGAAGAAATCACAATTTTGTTTTTTCTTTTATACGCTATCAACATACATTTATGGAAAATTTGAATTCCTTGTGTATTTATATTAAAATATTATACTATAAAAGCTAGCATAATTGTTCTTTATTTCTTATTTGAATGTGTTTTTTAAATCATATTTTACAAAATGGCTATTCAACTGAGGTTTAAATCAGAGTATTAATCTAAAGTTCAAAGCTGTGGAGTGGATAATTGAAATGTTTGACTCCGACTTGACATTCTTGAGAGCTTGACACCGACTCCAACTCCGGCTACCAACATTTCTGAGAGCTTTACACCGACTGCAACTCCGGAGATTTCTGAGAGCTTGGCTGATTCCAAACTACGAACATTTCTTAAATGTTGCTCGAGCTCACAACTCCGACTTTTATTGAAATTTCACCGAATATTCGAAAATAGTAGTACCATTTCTAGGTAAATTAATTTAAGTTTATACGATTAGAGTCAAGTGTATATTATTTTTAAAAAAAATTAAAAAATAAAGCATTCCTGCAATGGCCTATTATGAACTTTTTGGAGTCATGAAGCTTAAAGCTCCACTATTTCGTGACCAACGACATGGCAGTGGCAGTGTGGTAACATTACGCGCAAGCCGCCTTTACCTCTCAAGCAACTAGTACTCCAGTATCTGAAGCTGGGTGGTCTTCAAGCTGCCACTGAACATTTTATTTCAAATTTTTCTTAAAATACCATACTAGTTGAAGAAATGAATTTTTAATTGAAACTTAAACTGTACAAAATAGTTATAAGAAAAGAAAAATTATTATTATCATTAGAGCAAAAAATTACATATTCATTATTAAAAAGAGTAGTTTATAATTTATGTAAAGAATAATAATGTTAACTGGTTTTTTTTATTATTAGCTGTCAATTATTGTTAAATTGAAAATTTGATTATGCTAAATTTTAATTTGAAAATATTTTCCAAAAAAACCAGGGCAAACACGTAGAGGAAATTCGCTATTTATTTAAAAATAATTCCATTTCAAACAATATAATTATTTAAAATGACCGCTCTAAATAAATGAAAACGATTATAAAAAATAACTACAATAAAATAATATTAAAAATTGAAAGCTTCCAAGGATTTCTATCTACATATAGAGAGCATTTTTTTTATATTCAAAACACATGTTATAGTGAATCTTGCGTGGCTAAGAACCTTGAAAACTTTTCATAACATTTTTTGCTTATTAATTGGACTAAATCGTGTCATCAAAGTAAAAGCCACACGTGCGAAAGCGCGTCATTTTTCTTATTTTGTCCTTCACGCCAGTCTTAGAAAGAAACAGAAACTATTTATCGTTTGCTTTTGTTGATTGAAAAGAATTTAAAATTGTTGTTAAATTAAAAAGAAAGGTAACTGAAGGATATCTTGCCAAACAAGATTATTATTATTTTATTGATAATCATAATATAATAAAATAAAAACTTGCGAATTCAATTAAATTCCGTCTATTTTTATTGTTATGGTAATATTTATTTTAATTATAGTTTTCTATGAACTTTTTTAAAACGATAATTTTTTCCTCATCGATCGCTGGATGAATTCCAAAAAATTTCGATCTGCTTTTCTTGCCTTTTAATTCACATCTGCTACTATGACTATCAGGTATGAAAAAATAAAGCAGATTTATTAACCCACCGATGGAAAAAGTTCTCTTCCAAAGTTTCGATCGGCTTTTTTTGCTTTACAATTCATACCTGCTGCTTTACTTTGTCTATATGTAAGTTTGAATATCAGATCCGAAAGAAATACAACGGATTTATCAACCCACTGATGGATAAAGCTCTTCGATTTGTTGCCTTTGTCTTCCATTTCTCACCAACTGCCTTAGATTGCCTTTATGTTACAATAAATATCATATTTGGAAGGGATAAAGCAGATTTATAAATATTCAGCTGGATGAAAATTTTCGCCGAAAAATTTCGACCTTGTCTCCCAATTTACTTCTTTATACTTTACCAATTTTAAAAGACCGCCTTTATGGTCATTTGATATCATAAGGATATCAATACAAGATGTCGACAAATTCATCGATGAGCTCTTCGAGTTATATAACCGTCCCAATGCATTAACATGAAGAAAAAAAAAATCTATTTCCCATGAATAACGCAGAAAGAGCGTGGTGGCTCAGGGGATAGAGCTCTCGCCTCACAATGAGGTGAACCGGGTTCGAATCCCGGCGAAGGCTGGTTTATAGAATTCTTCACCCGGCTCGCACTGACCACAGGGCTAACGTAAACATGTCCTCAGTGGTATATGGATCATGGGTTAGAGTCCCCTTGCCGTCAAGCTAACCGTGGGAGGTCTTCGTGGTTTTCCTCTCAATGTTACGCAAATTCGGGTTAGTTGCATCAAAAAGTCCTCCACGAAGGCAAATTTCTCCCAATACTTGGTCCAGAAGTTCTCTGGTCTTCTGGATTGGGTTCAAAATTACAAGGCTATGGAGTTGAGCATTGATAGCCGTAAACTGAAAATTTGGTCGGCTATGGTTATAACGCAGAAATGAAATTAAATGATAAAATAAAGCAGAAAAAACCCTGCATTTATATCCTTTTTCGAATGGTCGATCTTTATTGAAATAAGCGCTTAACAAACATGGTTTACAAATCAGTATTTTATTTTATTTTATAACAGTCGTTGAACAACCGAAACAATTTTGGGGTTTACAGCTGCTACCGCAGCCTTGCAATTTTGAACCCAATCCAGAAGACAAGGGAACTCCTGGATCAAGTATTGGGAGAAATTTGCCTTCGTGGAGGTCTTTTTGATGGAACTAACCCGCATTTGCGTTACATGGAGAGGAAGACCATGAGAACCTACCACGGTTAGCCCGACGGCAAAGGAATCTTACTCGAAATCCGTCTAACACTGAGAACATTTCACGTCAGCACTGTGGTCGGTGCAAGCCGGATGCGAAATTCGTATCTGCCACCGCTGGGATTCGAATCCGGCTCACCTCATTAGAAGGCGAATACTCTATCCCCTGAGCCATCGCAGGTCTATCTATATCATCTTCCATGGTTCTGCGTAACTCAGAACCAACTCAGTCTTCTCAAATATAATTTTTGTCATTCGTCTATCTCAATTTCACTGTCAAGGACATGAAGGGAAGAGCTTTTATCTGAAGAAAGATTTGATTCTTACTGATAAAAAATTCTGAAGTGCTTTGTATTATGTTAGTTATGAGCCGATGATGAAAAACTGAAGGTGCGATGTTATAATTTTGAAGCATGGCTTGATTTGTAGTAGAGTATTATTTTCTTTTCTTATTTTGCTTTCCATGTTAGTGAGTTAATCTGACTGATGAGGAAGTGTGGAAAAAGTAATTTCTAATAAAAATATATTGGGGAAGAAAACAGTGTATTACAGAAAACATATTCAGATTAACTCATTTCTCTCTCTCTCTCTCTCTTTTTTAAATAGAACTATTAAGTTATTTGGAAAAATATTGTCTTATTTCTCAATCGGGTAATACTCCTCAACGAATGGGGGATGTTAGATTCTTTGATTACATATTTGAGATGTCTTTTTTTTTTTTTTTTAAATTGGATTTTACACTTCAAAATATCAGTTAAACAATGAACCATAGCATCGTTCAAATTTACTCTAACTTCAATATGGTGTTAAATTAAACCATATTTTTCAATTCAATTTGATCCATAATATCGTACAAATTCTCACCAACTTTAATATAATGTTAAATTGAACCATATTTCAATTCAATTTGAAGCGTAATATCGTTCGAATTCTCTCTAAGCTTAATCGGGTGTTAAATTAAACCATAGCTAAATTCGTTTTGAGGCATAATATCGTTCGAATTAACTCCAACCTTAATAAGGTGATAAATTGAACCATATTTCAAATCAATTTGAATCATAATATCGTTCAAATTCATTTTAACCTTAATATGGTGTTAAATTGAACCATATTTCATTCATTTTGAATCATAATATCTTGTAATCAAGTTCAAGAAGTACTATAATATGGTTTAACTTGACAACTTATCCGGATTTCAGCAAATTTAAACGGCACTGTGGTTCAAAACATTCCGTAATTTATGATAGAATTTGAAAAAGGTTATAGTTAATTTTAATTCTTTATAAAAAAGTTGTTTAAATGGATTTATTTTTAACTTAAAAGTTACGTATTTATTTTTATTTATTGCATGTTGAAATTAAGTGTAATGACATTTCGCGTCTAACTGAACTCCTGCATTATTGGAAATATTGACGTGTATTGAACTATTTCTTTGGCTGTAACCTTATTATAGCACCAATTTGAATTGCATTATCAAGCAAATTAATCGTTCTTAAATTTGGTCGCACTATATTATGATTCAATCAAACAAGAACATCACGTTTCTATTGTTAGCCTGAAATTTGAAGCAAACTTCAAGAGAAAAAAATCCTTTTCTAGGGGCTGGTAAAAAAAAAAAAAATGTTACAATAATATCATGTAATATTCATTGAAATTGAGACCACATTGCTTCTCAAAATAATCTTATTTATTACATTCCCCATAACTGGTAAGTTGAATTAATATTTGATATTTTATCACAATTACAAATTTAATGTTTTTTTATGAATAAACAACGGTGATTCTGCAACATTTCCGGATTAATCTCGTTTACCGTAACATATATATATATGTTTATTTACAATACTTGAGAACAAAATATATCGAAAAGGAATACATTAAATAATTGAAACCAGTAAGAAAACTGGTTTTTCAAATCTCTGGTAGTTTTCAATCAGCTTGATTACCTAATAAAACTAGGAAATATTTAAATTATCAACTTATTCTTTTCTATTCTTATTCTTATTATTTTCTAGAAATAATCGCTCCACGAGTTATTTTATTTTATATTTGTCGTTGAACAGTCGTCCTGAATTTTTGGGTTTACGACAACTAACGTTCAACTCCGTAGCCTTGTAATTTTAAACCCAATCCAGAAGACTAAAGAACCCCTGGATCAAGTATTGGGAGAAATTTGCCTTCGTGGAGGACTTTTTTTTGGAACTAAACCGCATTCGCGTTACATGGAGAAGAAAACCACGAAAGCTCTCCTATGGTTAGCCTGACGGCAAGGAGTCTCTAACCCATAATCCGTCCACCGCTGAGGATATTTTGCGTCAGCACTACGGTTGGTGCGAAGCGGATGCGGAATATGTATCGACCAGCCATCGCTGTGATTCGAACCCGATTTACCTCATTTGAACGCGAACGTTCAATTCCTCGTTCCACGTATACGTACTAAGACGGCATTATGATCTTCGTACAAAATTTTTATTTTGTGCCAAACGACTTCTGCAAATTTTAACTAAAAGGCAGAAATATTTTCTTATTTTATATATATAAAAAAATGCTTTAAAAACGTTATTATTCGAGAACTTTTGGTATTGGTTTTTTCTTTCACTTTTAACTCGTTTTATTAAAAAGTATAAAATATATTTTTAAGTTATTTCATTTGCATAATTTATACGCGTTTTTCCTTTGTCTAATAACACTTGGAAACAATTTTTTTGTTCCATTTATACAAATACTTCATCTTGCCTAATTAGGTTGTGGGGGATTAAAAATCTGAAATTTGTTGTCCTCCTAAAGCTGCAGGTAATTTTCATAATATCTATTTTTTGAGGAAATGTACTAGTAAAAAACTTTATACATAACGGGGGATTGCGTAAATTTTGCGACAAACTTCTAGGAAAATCAAGGCACACTATCACTGCGTCATCGGTAGTCGAACAAGGCTAGTTGCGCTTCCTTATTATTTACCTGTCCAGAAGCACACGATAAAACAGTTCATAATAGGAGAAGTGCTCCTAGCGGCGTATGATGACAATTCCTGGCACGGGTTCCTATGTAAATTTGAACCTGATGATGTTCCCTTAAAAGTTTATCTCAACATTTATCCAACCCCCTGTTGTCTATTACGTTTTTTAACATGGAATTATCGATAAAAAATAGACATAAAATGTCATAAAAAGCATGTAGCTTGGAAAAGTGCGGATTTAAAATCAGCGATAAAATATTTAAGATCTGTTAAAAGAAAAACCTCATACAACACAAAACAAGAAGAAATATTCCCTAGAGTAATTTAAAGGTATTATATCAAAATACAATTAACTCCGGATATAATACAGTTAATTTATAAAATACAATTCTCTGATTTGACTTCAAAACATGTTTCCCACATTATCTTTCCTAATAAACATGTGCCATAGATTGCAGGTCAACCTGTTATAGACCTTATCCCAGTTTTTATAATGTATAATGAAAATACTATTTAATCATTTATTCAATTACTCAATTATCTGCCAATCAGAAATTTTAATCAATTTTTATTTAATCAAAAACGGAAAATTCGAACTTTGAAGTTAGATAAATAAACCACATTGATTTTCGTCGATTACTCACTAATATATATTATCTTATCTGAAATGATTGCTGTCAATTATACATCATTAAGGTTCTAGTGATAATGAAAAAGGTTTGAGTTCATTTTCACGGGTACAAGTTTCCTTCAATATTTTCCCCGTCATATGATACTGATAACGTATTGCACGATATTAGATGAAATCAATTCAGCTTTATCGAAATGTATTACTGGTGTAATTTATATTAATATAACAAAAAAAAAAAAAAAAAATTCTTTTTCGCATAGTTCATCTAACAAAATTCATCTATATGATTTACACTCTTTAAAATTTTATGTATGTTTAACTAGACGGCATGTAAGAGTTTCGGTTTGTAACACCATTGGGTTAAGAGGTTAATATTTACCTTAATAATTTACAATATTGGGTGAAATTAATACATCGTTATAGAAACGTTTATGTGACGTTGTTAATTGAAAAAATCATAATTATGTTTTTATACTTTTCTGCGAAGTTTTTCTAAATTTATCTAGAAAATTTAGAAAATGCTCGTTGATAACATTTAAAAGTTTCGGTTAATATTACAATCGGTTAAAGGTGCAAATATTTTATAATATTAAGTGAAAACCATTTGCAATATTTTTAATTAATATTTGACAATATTTCGAATTAACATTTTACAATATTAAGTGAAATTAATGTATCGTTATAGAAACGTTTATGTGACGTTGTTAATTGAAAAAATCATAATTATGTTTTTATACTTTTCTGCGAAGTTTTTCTAAATTTATCTAGAAAATTTAGAAAATGCTCGTTGATAACATTTAAAAGTTTCGGTTAATATTACAATCGGTTAAAGGTGCAAATATTTTATAATATTAAGTGAAAAACATTTGCAATATTTTTAATTAATATTTGACAATATTTCGAATTAACATTTTACAATATTAAGTGAAATTAATGTATCGTTATAGAAACGTTTATGTGACGTTGTTAATTGAAAAAATCATAATTATGTTTTTATACTTTTCTGCGAAGTTTTTCTAAATTTATCTAGAAAATTTAGAAAATGCTCGTTGATAACATTTAAAAGTTTCGGTTAATATTACAATCGGTTAAAGGTGCAAATATTTTATAATATTAAGTGAAAACCATTTGCAATATTTTTAATTAATATTTGACAATATTTCGAATTAACATTTTACAATATTAAGTGAAATTAATGTATCGTTATAGAAACGTTTATGTGACGTTGTTAATTGAAAAAATCATAATTATGTTTTTATACTTTTCAGCGAAGTTTTTCTAAATTTATCTAGAAAATTTAGAAAATGCTCGTTGATAACATTTAAAAGTTTCGGTTAATATTACAATTGGTTAAAGGTGCAAATATTTTATAATATTAAGTGAAAACCATTTGCAATATTTTTAATTAATATTTGACAATATTTCGAATTAACATTTTACAATATTAAGTGAAATTAATGTATCGTTATAGAAACGTTTATGTGACGTTGTTAATTGAAAAAATCATAATTATGTTTTTATACTTTTCTGCGAAGTTTTTCTAAATTTATCTAGAAAATTTAGAAAATGCTCGTTGATAACATTTAAAAGTTTCGGTTAATATTACAATCGGTTAAAGGTGCAAATATTTTATAATATTAAGTGAAAAACATTTGCAATATTTTAATTAATATTTGACAATATTTCGAATTAACATTTTACAATATTAAGTGAAATTAATGTATCGTTATAGAAACGTTTATGTGACGTTGTTAATTGAAAAAATCATAATTATGTTTTTATACTTTTCAGCGAAGTTTTTCTAAATTTATCTAGAAAATTTAGAAAATGCTCGTTGATAACATTTAAAAGTTTCGGTTAATATTACAATTGGTTAAAGGTGCAAATATTTTATAATATTAAGTGAAAACCATTTGCAATATTTTTAATTAATATTTGACAATATTTCGAATTAACATTTTACAATATTAAGTGAAATTAATGTATCGTTATAGAAACGTTTATGTGACGTTGTTAATTGAAAAAATCATAATTATGTTTTTATACTTTTCTGCGAAGTTTTTCTAAATTTATCTAGAAAATTTAGAAAATGCTCGTTGATAACATTTAAAAGTTTCGGTTAATATTACAATCGGTTAAAGGTGCAAATATTTTATAATATTAAGTGAAAAACATTTGCAATATTTTTAATTAATATTTGACAATATTTCTAATTAACATTTTACAATATTAAGTGAAATTAATGTATCGTTATAGAAACGTTTATGTGACGTTGTTAATTGAAAAAATCATAATTATGTTTTTATACTTTTCTGCGAAGTTTATCTAAATTTATCTAGAAAATTTAGAAAATGCTCGTTGATAACATTTAAAAGTTTTGGTTAATATTACAATCGGTTTAAGGTGCTAATATTTTATAATATTAAGTGAAAACATTTTGCAATATTTTTAATTAACATTTTACAATATTAAGTGAAATTAATTTATCGCTATAGAAACGTTTATGTGACGCTGTTAATTGAAAACATCATAATTATATTTTTATACTTTTCTAAAAAGTTTAACTAAATTTATTTAGAAGATTTAGAAAATGCTCTTTGATAAGATTTCAAAGTTTCGGTTAATATTACAAACGGTTTAAGGGGTTAATATTTTATAATATTATTTGTCAGTATTAAGCGAAATTAGTATCGTTATATAAACCTAGCGGTGACGCTATTAATTGAATACATAATTTTGTTTTTATACTTTTTTAAAAAGTTTATCTAAATTTATCTAGAAGATTTACAAAATGCTCTTTGATAACATTAAAAAGTTTCGGTTAATATTACAATTGCTTAAGGTGTTAATATTTTTCAATATTAACTGATATCATTTTACAATATTATTAAATGTTAAGGTGTTAAATTATATTACATTTTAGTTAAATTAAATTTATAATATTATTAAATGTTAAGGCGTAATTTTACAATGTTAAGTGAAATTAATACTTTATCATCGCAACATATCAGTGACGCTATTAATTGAAAAAATCATAATTATGCTTTTATACTGTTCTATAAGGTTGATCTAAATTTATCTAGAAGGTTAATAAAATGCTCTTTGATAACATTAAAAAGTTTCGGTTAATATTACAATTGCTTAAGGTGTTAATATTTTTCAATATTAACTGATATCATTTTACAATATTATTAAATGTTAAGGTGTTAAATTATATTACATTTTAGTTAAATTAAATTTATAATATTATTAAATGTTAAGGCGTAATTTTACAATATTAAGTGAAATTAATACTTTATCATCGCAACATATCAGTGACGCTATTAATTGAAAAAATCATAATTATGCTTTTATACTGTTCTATAAGGTTGATCTAAATTTATCTAGAAGGTTAATAAAATGCTCTTTGATAACATTAAAAAGTTTCGGTTAATATTACAATCGGCTTAGGATGTAAACATTTTACAACAACAGGTGAAAACATTTTACAATATTATTAAATGTTAAGGTTTTAACATTTTACAATATTAAGGGAAACTAATGCTTCATCATCGAAACGTATTAATGACGCAATTAATTAAAAAAAAATTATAATAATTTTTTTATTCTTTTCTACAAAATTTATCTAACTTCATCTAAAAGATTTACACAATACCCTTTGATAACGTTAAAAAGTTTCTGTTAGCATTACGATCGGTTTAGGATGCTACATTTTACAATATTAAGTGAAATCTATACTTCATTATCAAAACGTGTTTGTGATGTCATTGATTAAAAAAATTCACAAAAAAGTTATTATTCTTTATGTAGTTGATCAAAATTCCTCTTGATCATTGCCCTTTAAAGTTCTTTATGGTTTAACTAGATAACAAAAAAAAAATTTCGTTTACCATTTTCTTTGGCTTAAAAAGATAAAATTTTACAATGTCTGATGAAATAAATACTTCATTATCGAAATATATATGTGGCTCAATTAATTTATAAGAATATAAATAAAAAATTGTTCCTTTTTATCCAGTTTATTCAAATAAAATATAACACTTCATAGCTAAAAAACTTTTATACACCAAACATAATTTGAAACGTAGTTTTTAAAGATAATATTCTCATTGAAACATTAAAAAAAAATGGCAGATTTTGATTTTGATTCAACAGTTATAAGACTTCAAATAATTTTTCAGAAAGCTTTGTTACAACTGTAGTAAACTTCTTAATGTCCATAGAATTAACTTAAAAATTTTCCTCGTACGAAACATGGAGATCGATGCCTTAGGGGTAAAAATGGCATCCATTACGAGCATGTGAGTCAATAACCAAATAAGAAAGTCAACTGATGAAAGATAGTAACTGCAACGCATCATTAACATCGATCAACAGTTGTTCGACGATCTAGTTCATCCACCCAACCACATGATTTTCTTTCTGTTGCCAGTCCAATCCAACTAAATTATAGTATGTATCACACTTTCTCTCTTAAGATATCAAGATTATGGAGTCTGATTTATACAGACATTGGAAAGCATGTGGGATGTGTTTTTGGTGGCCCGAACTGATTTCCGTCCTGCCATTAGGCAATTTTTTTTTCTTTTCTTTTTTAAGTGAAGGCTGGAGGATAGGGATGGGTAAGTAAAAACGGGTTAAGAACACTTCACCACACGTGTGGGTGGGAGGATTACAAGCATTTAGAAACAGGCATGGATGCTGGTTATTTTTTAAGAAGTTTTTGTTGGGTTTCTGACTTTTTCCAGGAGATAAGTTACTGTAAAGATAGATCTTAAAATAAAGTCAGGTGTTTGAAAACTATGGGTGGATATATCTGCTTTTAAGCAAAAAGTTTGAAAAATAGCTATTTAAAAAAACGAGCATAGTTCTTTAGATTGATATTGTCATTTGATAGATATTGTCAAATATTAATTAAAAATATTGCAAATGTAATATAAAGAACAGCTATAACAGACGCTTATTTGTTGAAGTGTAACAGCTGAAACAGATCAGCTGTCAGTGTTTTCATTTATTTTCTTAAACCTCGTGAGTCTTTATATACGATGTCGCTTCTCGTCGGTTTACTGTAACTGTAACTGTTTACTTTAACTGTAGGACGATGTTAACTGTACCAACTGCTACAGACTAATACTTTTAGTATCTGTATTAGGTTCTTACAGCTAATAACAGTGAGAAACGATGCATTAAAAGAATGAGAACTGCATTAAAAGATACTTAATACACTGACAAAATGCATTGGGTGTTTTAATTTTATCATTATTTTAGAACTATTCAACCATAAATAAAAATCTATATGCACAAAAAATAGAAGAAAAAGTAAGCTTTGAACACTAACTAATTACAACATTTCATACAATATATTGCAACGTTAGAATATATAGGTTTCTTTCAGAAAAGAAGTAATTCTGCAAGAGTTTCAAAATATCAGTTGCACAAAATACGAAAAAATAAGATAAAATATAACGTAATTCACTATCTCTTATAGCACTTTCTAAATTCATTAGCCTTTTTGATTTACTAATGTTTTTAGAACAATTCAACCGTAAACAAAAGGCTATTTGCACAAAAAATAAAAGAAAATATAAGCTTTGAACACTAACTAATTACAACTTTCATACAATATATTGCAACGTTAGAATATATAGGTTTCTTTCAGAAAAGAAGTAATTCTGCAAGAGTTTCAAAATATCAGTTGCACAAAATACGAAAAAATAAGATAAAATATAACGTAATTCACTATCTCTTATAGCACTTTCAAAATTCATTAGCCTTTTTGATTTACTAATGTTTTTAGAACTATTCAACCATAAACAAAAGGCTATTTGCACAAAAAACAAGCACAAAAAATAAGCTTTGAACACTAACAAATTACAACTTTCATACAATATATTGCAACGTTAGAATATATAGGTTTCTTTCAGAAAAGAAGTAATTCTGCAAGAGTTTCAAAATATCAGTTGCACAAAATTCGAAAAAATAAGATAAAATATAACGTAATTCACTATCTCATACCACTTTCAAAATTCATTGGCGTTTTTGATTTGTTAATGTATTTAACCATTATTTAATGTATTTAATCATTTTATTACTGTTAAGAGTAAATAATATTTTTGTTCAGTGACTTGTTTTCTTATTTTCATTTCATTTTTTCATTAAAAAAACAAATCTATCAGTTACAAAGTACCTTCATATTTCATAAAAATTGAGAGTCAATAAAATCTATCTTTTAAAATCTTTTTTGTTTGTTTTACAATCTGATCACTTTTATTACTGTTAAGAGTAAATAATATTTTTTTCATTGACTTGTTTTCCCGTTTTATTTATTTATTTATTATTTTTCATTGAGAGAAAGCAAATCTATCAGTTACAAACTACGTTCATATTTCATAAAAATTGATTGTCAATATAAATCTTTTTTTCTAAAATCTTTTGTTTGTTTTACTATCTGATCACTTTTATTACTGTTAAGAGTAAATAATATTTTTTTCATTGACTTGTTTTCCTCTTTTCATTTTAATTCATTAAAAAAAGCAAATCTATCAATAAATTCTATCTTTTAAATTTTTTTGTTTGTTTTACTGTCTGATCACTTTTATTACTGTTAAGAGTAAATCATATTTTTTTCATCGACTTGTTTTCCTATTTTAATTTTTTTTTCATTAAAAAAAGCAAATCTGTCAGTTACAAAGTACATTCATATTTCATAAAAATTGAGAGTCAATAAAATCTATCTTTTAAAATCGTTTTTGTTTTATTTTAGAATCTGATCACTTTTATTACTGTTAAGAGTAAATAATATTTTTTTCATTGACTTGTTTTCCCGTTTTATTTATTTATTTATTATTTTTCATTGAGAGAAAGCAAATCTATCAGTTACAAACTACGCTCATATTTCATAAAAAATGAGAGTCAATAAATTCTATCTTTTAAATTTTGTTTGTTTGTTTTACTGTCTGATCACTTTTATTACTGTTAAGAGTAAATAATATTTTTTTCATTGACTTGTTTTCCTATTTTCATTTTTTTTCATTAAAAAAAGTAAATCTATCAATTACAAACTATGTTCATATTTCATAAAAATTTAGAGTCAATGAATTCTATCTTTTAAATTTTTTTTGTTTGTTTTACTGTCTGATCACTTTTATTACTGTTAAGAGTAAATAATATTTTTTTCATTGACTTGTGTTCCTATTTTCATTTTTTTTTTTTATTAAAAAAAGCAAATCTATCAATTACAAACTATGTTCATATTTCATAAAAATTGAGAGTCAATAAATTCTATCTTTTAAATTTTTTTTGTTTGTTTTACTTTCTGATCACTTTTATTACTGTTAAGAGTAAATCATATTTTTTTCATCGACTTGTTTTCCTATTTTAATTTTTTTTTTTTTTTTCAATAAAAAAAGCAAATCTGTCAGTTACAAAGTACATTCATATTTCATAAAAATTGAGAGTCAATAAAATCTATCTTTTAAAATCTTTTTTGTTTGTTTTACAATCTGATGACTTTTATTACTGTTAAGAGTAAATAATATTTTTTTCATTGACTTGTTTTCCTATTTTTATTTAAACCTTCTTAATCGAATCATGATTATTTGAAAAGAATTATTGATGAATATTCTAGTCAAAAATGCGTGTAACTTATTAATTAAGGTTATATTATGGGTCTTACAAAAAGAGAAACACAATTAAAATGTCTCTTTAATCTCAGATTACTTAGATAATGGATTTCGAAATAAAAAAATTAGAATGGTTTTAACATGCATTTTCTAATGGTACTTGCTTTTCGTTTTTAAGGCGACGCTCAAAAAATTGGAAATCGTTAAGCATTTTGTTTTTTGTTCTTCAAATTCTTATGTCGATGTCCTACTTCGTCAGTCAAGTAAAGAAATATATTCAAATTCTTCGCGAAATTTGTCTACACTTTGTTACAATAATTCTCACCGGTATTAGGATTACAGAATTTTCGGAACCACAAAACAAGAGATTAAAAGAAGTTGAGTTGCTAAACAGCTTCAGCGGGGACAAAAATTCTTTCAGATATATCTTATCGTCTGCTTTGTTGTACCAAAGCAAAAACCTTGGCCTTGTTTAGGACAAGAATTGAATACCCGAGGGCGTCTTCCTACTCTTTTTTTTTTCTCTAAATTAAAATTCGAATTTTGTTTATAGCTGTATGACACAATCCTCGTCATGGCTATTGTTTTGGGTTGTAAGTTAAGCATAATACCAGTCTTAATGAATTCTAATTCTTCCTATTTTCATAGATTATGAAACAGCATTGTTAGAATTTTTTTACTGACTAGCTTTTGTGTCTGAGTAATTAAAATTTCGACCATTTTTAGCTAGCTTTTAATATCTTTTTAATTTCCTAATTTTTATTCGTCGAGACGTAAGCACCAACTTATTTGAATCATAACTTACCAGTTTTGGTATAATATAGGTTTGATACGTAGATAACACAGGTTGTATAATACTCATGGCCAAAAAAATAAAATCTAGACAGCGCTTCCTAATTCTTTTTTACTATGTAACCCTAAATGATCGAACTTCTTTTTTAGCGAAAACCTTGACATTGCACACAAAATAAGTTTATCAGCTTCTGTTATTATATTAAAAGAAGAAGAAGAAAAAACAGGGCTACTAATTATTTTGAAAATATTTAATGTGAAAAATGAAATATTTAGTATGCGTTAGTTTTGGTGTAAGCATATGTGGAACGAGACTCAAAGAAGTTTGAATTATGGTTTTCAAAAATGAACTGTTATTAACGTTGAGAATATTTATCGAAGAAAAGTCCATCTTAATTACTGAATTTAGTTATTTTATTTCGATGTTCGATGATGAGAAATACTAATCGTTTGAATCGTTGAGAAATACTAATCGAAATGATCGGAGTTTCACGTTCTAAGGCTCAAGCTTATTGGTTTGACGAAGTAATCTCAAATATGCTGATTGGTTCAAACGATATTTTAAGTTAAAAATTCAGACACAAAATTGTACCTTCTTTGACTAAACGTGCCTTTTTTTTTGTGGCAGATTTGGATTTCTGACCCTCAAATTATAAGGGGTCGCTGAAATTTGAAAAATATGGTCCTAACAGGAGAGCGAGGTTTAAAGATTGAACCTCTTAATGTTTATTTTACTTCTTGCGTATTTCGCTTCATCTGGAGAAATTTTTAAGCGAATTGAAAAAAATATTGCCCACAATTATGAAATTCGTTAATCTTATGATAATTCCACACAAAAAAATTTTTTTTATTGCCCATTATTTTCTATTAGTTTTACTTAAAAAATGGTCGAAATTTTTTTTAAATTTTAGAGCATACAAGTCTTCACATCATTTTCAAGAAAATAATTTTATATGGCGAAATACAAAGTTTGAATGAAACCGGTCGAAAAGTTCATGAGAAATTTTAAATATACAAATAATAACTATCATTAAGTATTTTTTTATTATTTTTTTATTTAATAATAGTCGAAACATTTTGAATTGTAAGGCAAACAATTTAAATGATTTTAGAAGAATGTAATTTTACATGGCAAAAAAAAAGAAGAAAAAATATTTGAGCATAATCGGTCGTATAGTTCCTGAGAAACAGAATTTTAAAAAACCGACCAATAACCATTCGACCGATTTCTTTAAAATGTTGTAATTTGCAACATAAAATTATAATCTTTAAAATTATGTAAAAAATTTTGCACCTTATTATTCTAAATTTTTTCGACTATTATTAAATTAAATAATAAAAAATAATAAACAATTATTATTAATTATTTTTCGCATGGCATTATCTTTAAATTAACGAGTTTTATAATTGTGTGCAAAGATTTTTCAATTCGCTTAAAAGGTTCTCGAGATTAAAAGCAAAATTCGCAAAAAGTAAAATTAACATTAAGGGGTCCAAACTTTCTACCACTCTCCTGGCCAAACTATTTGGGACCATATTTTCCAGATCCTCTTATATTTTGAGGGTCAGAAATCCAAATCCATCGAAACGAATAGGTATGTTTATTCAGAGAAAGTACGTTTTTGTGTCTGATTTCATAACTTAAAACATCGTCTGCATATTTGAGGTTACCCCCTCGAGCCATTAATTTTTGAGACCTAGTACGTGAAAGTCCGATCATTAGATCAAAAGTTATTCACGGTGATTCATTTTTTTTCCAGCACTGTAATATGTATGTATGCACTGTAATAAAAATTTAATACACCACAATGTACATATTTTGAAGCCCATTAATCAATTTTAAAACTGTATGAAAATAAAATTGTGGTAAATTGCGCACTGTACATATTTTGAAACCCATTAATCAATTTTAAAACTGTATGAAAATAAAATTGTGGTAAATTGCGCACTGTACATATTTTGAAACCCATTAATCAATTTTAAAACTGTATGAAAATAAAATTGTGGTAAATTCCTCACTGTACATATTTTGAAACCCATTAATCAATTTTAAAACTGTATGAAAATAAAATTGTGGTAAATTGCGCACTGTACATATTTTGAAACCCATTAATCAATTTTAAAACTGTATGAAAATAAAATTGTGGTAAATTGCGCACTGTACATATTTTGAAACCCATTAATCAATTTTAAAACTGTATGAAAATAAAATTGTGGTAAATTCCGCACTGTACATATTTTGAAACCCATTAATCAATTTTAAAACTGTATGAAAATAAAATTGTGGTAAATTGCGCACTGTACATATTTTGAAACCCATTAATCAATTTTAAAACTGTATGAAAATAAAATTGTGATAAATTGCGCACTGTACATATTTTGAAACCCATTAATCAATTTTAAAACTGTATGAAAATAAAATTTTGGTAAAAATTGCCTATTTTTAGTATTAGTTGATAAATAAAACTTTCTCTTCATGGATAATCATACCAAATCACGCGTAGAACGCTACAATAACAAATTAAGAAACCTGTTTCTATCAACACTATATAAAGAACATAGAACAGTAATGAAAGAAATCTGTTCTGTAATCAAATATCTTATCAACTTCCTATTTCTAATAAGAGGAACATAAGCGTGTGCGTTCAAATAATTGGGCAGCTCAATGCAATGCGGTAATATAATAGTAAGCATAATGGGGAAAAAAATAGCTTGGGCATTCAAATATTACGGCAACTATGCAATGCGGTAATATAATGGTAAGCCTAATGTGATAAAAATAGCTTGTACATTCAAATATTACGACAGCTCAATGCAAAGCAGAAATAGAATGGTATGCCTAATGGAAAAAATAGCTCTTGCATTCTAATATTCAGAGCCTGACAAAGGCAGGGGCATAAGGGGCAGTTTCCCCGGGCCCCACATAAGAGGGGGCCCCCAAATCGAATTGAAAGTTTATTTTAGGCTTCCTTCATTAATGTACTTTTTTAAACAAAATATCAGTACTGTGTAAAATCCGTCAGTTTTATGTAAACTTCTTCATTAATATATCGTATGAACACAAAAAAAATTTATAATTTGTAAATCCATGGCTTTCTAGTGCGGAATTCAGCTAACTTTTCACAATTACGATGGAAAAATTTGGCCAATCAAAAGCCTGTATTTTTACTAATAGCAAAAGGCGATATGTTTACAAAAATACAGGCTTCTGATTGTCTTGAGTGAGTCATCGTAATTGTGAAAATTTAGCTGAATTACTCCTTAACGTCAGCAAGGATATGAATTTTTCGCAGCTAGATGACAAAGTTAGCAATCAGAAAACTGCATTCGGTATAATAGACAAAGAATTGTCAGAAAATCAAGAAAGTGGACAGAAAAATTTTTCGTCTGACCATTGGAGGGGGGGGGGGCTTGAATTGGACTCGCTATTTTAGGTTCTAGTAAATTATCTTGTTATACATGTACAATGAGGTAAAAAATTTATATACCTAAATGAAGTTCAATTCTTTATTACTGAAGTAATGCAGCAGAGGGGGGCCCCCAAAGTAGTTTTTGCCCCGGGCCCCAATTAGGCTAAGTCGGGCCCTGCTAATATTACGGCAACTCTATGTAATGCTGTAATATAATGGTAAGTCTAGTGGGAAAAAATAGCTCATGCATTCAATTATTACGGCAACTTAATGTTATGCAGTAGTATAATGGTAAGCCTAATGGGTGGAAAATAGCATGTGCATTCAAATATAAGCGCATTTCAATGCAATGTGGTAATGTAAATGATACGTCGTATTTTCAAACTGACAAGAAAATTTTTTTTAGATGGGTTTTGGTGAGAAACACCCACCATGAATTCTACGTAGGCAATAGGGTTTTTATTTGTGTTTCGCTGTTGTGTTTTGGAAATCCTGATAACTTGCCAAGTACTTATCTAGAAACAATACTAAAAAAAGTTTAATGTAAAAACATCACACTTTTAATCTTATCGTTATATTGTCCCAAGTCCTACAATTTTAAAGCTGAGTGGGAAAAATTGCAAGAAATTGCCCATTTTTCTTATCAAGTAATAAAAAATAAAAACATTTTCTTTGTGGATAATTGCACCAATCACACTTAGGACACAACAATAACAAATTATGAAACACTTTTCCGTCAACAATGCATAAAGATCATAGAGCAGTAATGAAATAAACCCGTTCTTTAATCGAAATATCTGCCCAACTTCGTATTCCAAGAGAGAGAGAGAAAAAAAAAAAATGGCGTACGCATTCGAAATTACAGCAACTCATTACGGGTTGGTATTAGGGCAGTCATTCTCTTTTCACCGCGTGGAACGAAGAGGCACGAATTCAATCATCTTCGCACGAAGACGTAGGCAAGGAGCAGGCAGCGACAGTTTTTTTCCTTCTTTTGCAAGTCCATTAAATTCGAACTTAGCATAAGATGGTGGCAGCTTTTTTACAAGGGAGTACGGAGTCCACGTAAAATGGTGTAACAATAACGTGTTTACTGGCCAACAAAGCGTGACGCCTTCTTCGAAAGTCGAGAAATCCAAGAAGTTATCTCACTGGCTTGATTGCTATCTGCCGGAGTAGCGTTTGAGTTCATTTAGAGTTCTTTGTTTCTTTGATTGCTTTTGTTGGCTCATTTTGTTTGACATTTGAATCGAACGAGAAAGGCAGTGTAATTCTGAAGGAAGTAGTTTGTTTCTTCTGCTTCATTTCCTTAATTCATCGGCGGAGAGATTTAGATCAATCGGTTGACCCAAGTCTTTCGTGATAAATATTCCTCTAAACTATGAATTAATTACTCAGTTACAAGGATCAGTTACTTTCTCCCGTGTAACTGAATCGAAATAAAATAATAAGATGGAACAGATGCGAAAGTCATGCGACAATTTGCTGAGATTAAAATCTATACGGGGAGCTGACGTCAATGCTATTACATCACAGTACTCTTCATAAATTTCAGGCAGATATCATCACTCGCAATCACACCCTAAGAACCTGGAGTACCTAATATTGTCAAAATAAAATGAGTTTTTAAAATTTCTTTTAAGTTCCTTTAAGTTGCTAGAAGAATTTCCTGACTTTAACAATGATGCCTAATGCAGTGATGCATTATGCATTGGTGTCTTTTGCAGTGATATCTTATGCAGTGATGCATTATGCAATAATGCTTAAATTATGCAGTTATCCTTCTGGAAGAGAATGCAAGTAACTTGTTCCGTTGCTTCATTTCCTGCATTTATAAACACCGAGATTTGTATCACTTGATTACTTTTAATTTCTTTCTTTATATATAACCTATTTGTTCAACTCGTACAATCACTGATTAACCAATAAAGAGAGAGCAAACAATAGAGAGTATTACTCAAGTGCTAAAAAATTCTGTCGTACAATATTTATTAAAAGGCTAATAATACAACTTTTGTTAATCGATCAAGGGAGGCTAACAAAACAACTATACATAAACCTATCAATAATGGCTAATATAACAACTATATGTTAACCTATCAATGGAGGCTAATATTACAACTATATGTTGACTGTCACATGTACATTTAATGTAAAGTGACGTACATTTAATGTAAAGTGACAAATTAATCTTTACTTTTACTTAGCCTTTAATTTTTCTCTAAAACTTATTTCCTTTTTTCTTCAATATAGCTTTTATTTTTACTTTTAACCTTTCTGGTTGACCTTGGTCAACGTGGTCTTTGAACTTCCTGTGGGGAAAGTTTACCCCTCTTTTTTTCCACGCCTTTCTGTTTTACTTATTTTTTAGGGGGGCTAACGAACCAATCTCTTTCCTTTAATTTTCAAACTCTCCTCCTCTTTAAGTTTAATTGGCTGTAATTTTTCTGGTCCAACACCAAGTTAACAAATTTTAAAATCACTTTTTATGATTTTCTCTTTTGTGCTTCCTTCTGGCTAGTTCCTTTTTCCGAGATGCGGACTTCGGGTCCGTATCGAGGGATTTCTTTTTACATGTTTTTTTTAACCTTCATTTTTTTATTAAATCCATAACAGTAATTAATTTCTAAAAATTAAAAATCAACATTTAATCCTTTATGTTTCGTTAACATTAAAATCCTCTCAAACTTAATCTTTCTTTCCATTTTTATTTTAAAAGTTAAATATCTCGTTCCTTTAATTTTTACTTTTATGCTTGACGTAAATTCTCTTGTCACCCATTTCTTTTTTAAAAGATATTTCTTGTGCTACAAAAAAAAATGTGTTGAAAGATATACATTGTTTTTGAAATAAATAAAATAAGTAGTGTTACAAAACTAAATATTAAAAAAAAAAATGTTTTACGAAAATAAATGTTCAGCTGAAGAGAAAGATTTGTGTGTTTTTTTTAGCTTTACCTTCATAGCCAATAGTTATTACCTGTTTCCTCCTGTATGTGGTGAGTAAATTTTTTTAATTATTGTTATGGGCATGCATAAATGTGAATTTGGAAACGTCAGCTTACTGCTTTAACATATATTTATACATATCTGGATATAGCATGTCATTATTTTAATTATCTTCTAATTTTGATTAATTCTTAGTTTTCACCCTTGTTCTAAATTTGGTGATACCAATTTATCCAATTTGTTCAAACCTCACACTTTGTGACCCTTTGGACCTATTGGGTTATTGTTATACCACATTAGCATTGTACTACCACTTTCCTTAACGATTACATTCCCGTTAATGTAATACCCTTTTGTAATTTTCGGCCTTAAGTTGTTTTTTATGACATTTCATTCATTTAACTATCTTTTTCATGACTATATCCAAATACAATCTCAAATACAAGTACTATATACAAATGATTTCAATTTTGCAATATTAATACATTAAATTAACTCACTTTATACGCACCATCTTAATAATATTTAATTAACTCTAACAGTTGACCTATCAAGGGAGGCTAATATTAGGACTATATGTTGACCTATCAAGGGGAACTAATATTACAAAAACATGTTGACCTATTAAGGAACTTATATTACAATCATATGTTTATCGAAAGAGGGCAATGTTATTATTAGAACTATATGTTGACCTATCAAGAGGATCCAATATTAGAATTATATGCTGACCTATTAAGAGAAACTAATATTACAATTATATGTTTCTTGAGGGAGGGAAATAATACTACTTTATGGTGACCTATCACTGGAGACTAATATTACAGCTATTGTTAATCGATCAAGGGCGGCTAACATAACAACTATACATAAACCGATCATTGAAGGCTAATATTACAACTATATGTTAACCTATCAATGGAGGCTAATATTACAACTATATGTTGACCTATCAAGGGAGCCTAATATATGTTGACGTATCAAAACGAACTAATAACACAACTAATATCGAAGGTGGCTAATAATATTATTACTACTGTATGTTGACCTATCAATGGGGCTATTATTACTGTATGTTGACCTATCAATGGCGCTATTATTACTACTGTATGTTGACCTATCAATGGAGGCTAATATTACAACTATATGTTGACCTATCAAGGGAGCCTAATATATGTTGACGTATCAAAACGAACTAATAACACAACTAATATCGAAGGTGGCTAATAATATTATTACTACTGTATGTTGACCTATCAATGGGGCTATTATTACTACTGTATGTTGACCTATCAATGGCGCTATTATTACTACTGTATGTTGACCTATCAATGGAGGCTAATATTACAACTATATGTTGACCTATCAAGGGAGCCTAATATATGTTGACGTATCAAAACGAACTAATAACGCAACTAATATCGAAGGTGGCTAATAATATTAATACTACTGTATGTTGACCTATCAATGGGGCTATTATTACTACTGTATGTTGACCTATCAATGGGGCTAATATTACAACTATATGTTAACTGATCAAATGATTATGATATTACTACAATATGTTTAGTTTTCAAGGGAGGTAAATATTACAACTCCATTTTGAGTTATTAAGGATAGATAATATTGCAACTACATATTAATCTATTAAGTGGGCTAACAATTCAGCTATGACGGGTCAAAATTTAGATTTTCCGATTCTCTTACTGTATGGCACTTAATCGAAATGTTTTACATTTGGGATTTTTAAAAATTTTTGATGAATGAATGTCACGGTAGTTTTCACCCTGATTTACTTCTTTTAAAATATTCCTCTGCTCTTGTTAAAGGGGTATTTTTCACATCTGTAGTAAATATTTTAAAAAAAAATCTATTATTTTAAAGTGAATTTTATTCTTTGCTAACTTCACATTAAGTAAGAGATTATCACACCCTAAGCAAGCTAAGTTTATGAAGAACACCTGTTTCGTGAGCTATTAATTTGAACAACTGGCGTGAGTTAATAAATTTTTTATTTCAACACGAAATATTTTTCTGCAGAAAAACTATTTAAAAAAAATAAAAAAATTAGAAAGTTTTGGATTTTTTTAATGGCATAAATTAAGGGCCGGGATAGCCTGCTTGGTAGGGCATTGGCCCCATGTCCAAGAGTTCGTGGGTTCGATCCCCGCCGTCCCGTGTACTGTTGCACGGTAAATCTGTCAAAGCACAAAGTCCTCCATGTCCCCATAGCAAATCTGGTATTGATGGGGGTTAAAGTAGTTGTAGTTGTAGGTCAAAGTTGTTGTAGTTGGAGTAAACTACAAAAATAATGTAGTTTTAAGACCACTGCTCAGGGAGTGGAGCGTTCGCCTCTCAAAAAGGTGACCCGGGTTCTTATCCCAACGGTGGCTTGTTGATACGGATTCTGCTTCCGGTTCACACCTACCACATAGTTGACGTAAAATATCTTTGGTGGTAAACGGATCATGGGTTAGAGTCCCTTTGACGTCGGTCTAATCGTGGGAGGGTTTAGTGGTTTTTCTCTCCATGTTACGCGAGTGTTACAGGAGTTCCCTTTTCTTCTGAGTTAGGTTCAAAATTACAAGTTGAATATTGAGACTCAGAACTGGGTCGGCTGTTCAACGACGGTTATAAAATAAAATGAAATGTTATAAAATGTAATTTTAGAGTATGGAATATTTGAGTATAATGTTTAATGGGCAAGAGCCGAAAGCGGCTATACAGCAGCAAACACAAATGAGTTTACCTTAATTTAACTCATATATGCTGGGCCATAAATAAATAAAAATATAAAAAGTTAGTTTACAAAAGAAAAAAAAAACCGGCATTGCATTTATAGTTTTAAAAAATTGGATAATTCTTTCTGTTACCTACCACGAGCGTTAAATACAGATACATCTCAATATTTATATTATTATTATATTATAATAGATAAAACTATCTTGTTTTTTTATTTCTTATTTTTAATGATTATTAATGATGAAACAATAAAACTTCTGTGACTTGAAAAAAAAATTGACTAGATTTTTACAAAATATAGAAAATATTCTAGGCATTAATTGGTTGATGAAATCTAAAAGTATTTTTAATTAATTCTGGAGCTAAATCTTTGAACTAAATCTAAAGTGAAAAACACACACAAAAAATATACTTAATATAACTTTTGAAAAGTTTTGAATTTTTTTAAAAATTTTCGAAGAAATTTGAAAACAAAAACGAAATTTATGTGTATTATTTCTCAATGAAAAATACGATACTTCTGCAATGTGTTAATTTTCATAAAAATTCTTCAAAAAGGTAATCATTCTATATATCAATCGCTTCATATCTTTTAGCTATAAAAATAACCAGTATCATTAACTATACAATTATATGGTATAATGATTGCACGGCAAATGATGATTACAGGGTCAAGTTCATTTTCCGGCTACTGATAAACACCTTTCCCCCATATTTATTTATTATTATTATTTTACGATAAAATCAAAGTTAAATGGGGAAACAATGGAATTATTAATCGCCGCATGTGATACCAACAATAATAGAGTAGGAAAAACCAATATTCACCAAGGACAAAAATTCACATAAATCAAGATATTAATACCGTTCTATTCTATTAAATGTAATTTAGTTCAGAAATTTCAATTAAGGTTTAATACGAATCAAGTAATTATAATGATTAATTTAATTTAATTCATCTACCGTACTAATTTATCTAATTATTTGAACAGTTGTTATAATAATTTAACAAAGTATGGTGAAACAAAGAATTTGAAATTTTTTTTTTTTCAGAGTGGTTTAATAAAATGTTTCTGTTGTATTGACCATTTTAGTATAACAATAAAGAATGTTATTCTCTGTTGTAGAAGAATTTTTTTTTTTTTTTTTTTTTTTTTAAAAATCAGATTTTAGATATTTTCCTACTTGCAATCGTTTTCCCCATCCAAGCAAAGTCATTTTGAATCGAAATCTATTGTTTTGTCGAAATGTGCACATTTTAAAATGTTATGTATGATAGAAAGTCGCATAAATGTTGCGACGAACTTCTAGCACATCACCAGGGTTAAAACTGCACAGGAACCCATGCCCAAATATATCGACATACACCGCTAGGGGCGCTTTCCTATTATAAACTGTTTTTTCGTGAGCCTTTAAACAGCTTATAATGGGGAAGCGACCCTAATCACGTGCGATGACATTTCCAAGCATGGGTTCCGATGCAGCCCCGATGACGTGCCCTAAATCCTCTAGAAGTTTGTCGCAACATTTACGAGACTCCTGTTATACATAACGTTCTTAAACTATTTAGTAATTATCCAAATCGTTTATAATTCTAGTTTTATGAGAATTTTAATAGCGATAGTGTATAAATAGCATATCAAATAAAAACAAAATCTCAATTCTGTGGCCCATTGACTCAAATTTTTTTTTTTTTTTTTATATTTCGAAAAAATATTGGCCAAACAAATATATCCTTAATATAAATCTTAGCCTATGTTTACCCCTCTCATCTTCATTAAAAATATTTTGCAAACATTAAAAACTCATTTACGGTTGTGCCCAAAGTCCTTAACAGATTTTAAATGCTTATTATTTGATATTAAAATCATTAAGTATAAAAAATAAAAATAAAAATAATTTTGAACAGCAAGATTCGGACAATATACAGAGTTAAATTTTTTTTTTTCAAAAAGAAAAAAGATTAGCATTATTTTATGAAAATGACAATTAAAGCAACAAAAGAAATGTTCATTACTTCCTCAGTTTTCAAATGAAAATACTGTTGCCATAATTTTATCGCAAGAGAAATAAATTCTTTTTTTATTCGCAATTTTATTGATAATGAAACGCTGATTGCAGTCGTTTCGCACGAAAGCGATAAAAATGGTAACAAACACTAATTTACCAAACTTAAAATTCTATAAGTATTACATTTCGTTTTGATTGGTGGCATCAAATTTTTGTTAGTTCGTTGACTTTCTGATGTGATGCTTCTTCCATATATTTAATTAACGAGGCCAAAGCTGATAGGCAATAATGTTTTTTTTTTTCTTTATTTCCATTTTCAATAAAATATTATTTTCTTTTATTAATGATGAGGACTTTGCCTTATATATATAAGCAAAAACCCTCCAGCACCACAGCTAGCGTTGCAGATTACTATAGCATATGCAAATTTTTAGTTTATTTTTATTTTTAAAAAGCAAACAAACAAAAAAAGAAAAAAGGCTACTGTTTAAAACAATTCATACTTTTTTTTAAAATTAAAATTAAGCAAATGAATTTAAGAGAACTAAAAGCAGAGAATTTTTTTTCTGATCACTGTGATTTGAAGAAACGCAAGTTAGTTATAATTGGAAATTCATTTCAAAAACATTTTTGGCTTCAACTGGAAAAGTTTCTGAACTCTTCATAAAAGTTCCAGGTTAATTCTACGAAAGTCTCTGCATTCTTAGAAATATTTTCAACCGGCGGATAGGTGGCGCGACCTCCAACATGACGTCACATACTCCCTCCATTCCTTATATACACATGAGGTGTTCCTATTTCTCAATTGTTGAACCTCACTCAACTCAAACAGACGAAGATGGCAGCACCCTAACTCTTCTCATCACCATTCGACTCACTAAATAAGAAGCTATATTACTATTTCTCACTAGTGGAGCTAGATGACGCTACTATACGTAAACTAAACGATTAGATGTCACTTGAAAAAACGCAATTCAGCTAAAATTCAAAGCATCCTAGAGTAGTAACATCTGTACTTGCGGAGGTATTGACGAAAATTTCATTAACCTTGAGATACGGGGATAATCTTAGAAGTCCATATTGTCAAAAATTTTGACTGTAATTGAGGAAAATGTCGGGTTTAAATCTTATACATATTTCTCTAAAAAAAAACACCCTCAGTACTACTTAATATCAATTCCAAATTTGGGGTCACAATGTGAAATTATGCCCCCCCCCCCTTAATTATATGAATTTAGAATAAGGAGCCTTTTATAAAGCTATATTTTTTTCAATATCTTAGGTTCCTTCCTCCTCCTTGTCACATGGTGTCACATTTCGCCATACACCTTACTCCCTTTGTCACATGTCACGCATAATTACATAAACATATATACTAACAGTTAAACAATCTATGTTTTAGAGAGCATATTTCAAGGTTTATTTTTTCACACTTATTGTGTTTCAACCATTTCTGTGAGCTTAACAAAAATCAATGCCTTTATTTTGACCAAAATGTATTCTGTTACACTTCTTATTACCCTTGTTACAAACTGTCACGACTTCACCCCACCAAACGTGACATAGCTCAGTGGTTAAGGCATTCAGCTGTCTTATTGAAGAACTTGGATTAGATCCTTGGTGGTGGCTTGAAGCCCACTCAGTTTCAGATCGATGGGTACAAGTTTGTATAGAAAGTAAAGGCGGTCGGTGCACAATTCTGACCGCATTATCACCGTCATGACCATTGGTGGCGAATTTGTGGATACTTAAACTCCTCCTCGTTCCTCAACGAGTTGTTGCAGGAATGCTTTATTTTTTAGCGTGACATCATTTGAGTAAGTCCCCTAATTATATTCTTAATGGACTTTGTGTAAATACTTATATTGATATAATCACCAATTACATATTTGAGAACCGCCGTGGCGCCGACCGACCTGTGTAGGGGGCAGGGAACTGTCCTTGCATCAGAAAGGTTCTGGGTTCGAATCCCGGGCAAGGCGTGGATGTTTCTTTCTCTCTCTGTGATCTATGTCCTTTCTCCTTTGTGTGATTGCGTAAATGTGCGTAAATGTGGCCCACCCTATGAACGGGTTAGTGGCAGTGCGGCGTGGCAGAAGTCGAATTCTTGACTATAGATGGCGCCACTGAAAAACAAGAACAATCGCACCCTCTTTGCCTAGAAACAGGCACATGACAAAAAAAAAAAAAAAAAAAAAAAAAAAACGCCGTGGCTCAGGGGATAGAGCGTTAGCCTCCCATTTAGGTGAGCCAGATTCGAATCCGAGCGATGACTGGTTGATACGAATTTTGCTCCATGCTCGCCCCGAGACAGTGTTGACTTAAAATATCCTCAGTGAATGGGTCAGAATCCCTTGCCTTCGGGCTAACCGTGGGAGGTTTTCATTGTTTTCCTCTCTTTGTAACTGAAATTCTGGTTTGTTCCACCAAAATGCCATCCATGAAAGGCAGTTATTTGATGCAGGAGTTCTTTTGTCTTCTGGGTTGGGTTCAAAATTACAAAGCTGCGGAATTGGCAGTCGTAAACTCAGAATTAGTCGGGCTATTCAACGCCGTGTATAAAATAAAATTACGTATTTGAAGTTGCGAAAAAAGATACAAATTGCGTTGGATCAGGATTTCGTTAAAATTATTAACTTCTTTTTTTTTTCTTTAAAAAAAAAGAAAAAGGACAATTTTTCCCCTATCTTTTATTATTATTAAATGATGCAGATGTAACGATAATTAACTTAAAAAACTTGTTGAATAACCAAAACTTATCTCCGCAATATAAAATTCGCGAAAGCGAAAAATACCCATAAAATAAATAACACGTCCGAACTAAATTACTTTTCACATGTATAATAACAAAACTAAAAAAACAAACAGAAACAAAAATTATTAATAATGAATGCTTAACAAGACAGTGATTAATGGATTTAGGAGAAAAAAACATACTCTGAAGCGAAGAAAAAAAAAAGCAGGATAAAAAAAAATAAAACGAATCTCTTTTTCTAGCTTAAAGGAATCGTTTTAGAAGAAAATGAAAGAATAAATTTCAATAAAGCCGGTAATGGAGCGATGATATATGAGTTTTAGTTTTTATATCGGCGGACAATTTGTGTCAGTAATGAATTGTAATTACAAAATTATTGCAAGGGTGGTGCTGAGTTTTTGAACTTGTTACATAAAAATAATATTTGAGGAGAATTATGCATAATAAACACCATGAAGAAACTTTTTTGTATTATATTATTCACTTTTCTTTTTAAATTCGACGTCATTTTATTAGCGTGTTCTATCTTATTTATCTGGCAATTCTATTAAAAGTTTTGCCAACTGTTTTAGATAAAAGGTTATTTTTAAATGTTTAATGATACGTACGTAACGATTTATTTTTGTATTTCATTAGTTTTTTTTAAATTTAAAGTAATGTTTTTAACTTTTTAATCTTTTTTATTTGATAATTTTTTTTAAAAAAAAAAGTTTTTTTTTCTAAAGTTTTGAGTGATAATTTGATTTTTAAATTCTCGAAAGCTTAAGGTCTTAAATGTCGTAATTATTCCCTTCTTTTATGATATTTAATTAGAGTGATACTGTGATTTTACGGTAATTATTACAGTAAAAAGTACGGTATATCATTTTTTTTTTGTTCGGTAACATTTTTCGGTAAGCTAGCCAGGTGGCCGAGCAGTCAACGTGCCTGACTGTGAGGCCAGTGTCTGCGGGTTCGAATCCCGCTCAGGTCATGGATATTTTCCTCTTTGTGTGTTGCTCTCTGCTGTGTGCTAATGTGGCCCACCCTATGAATGGGTATCTGTGGCAGTGTTCTGTGGGTAATGTTGCTCGCCCCCGTGACTTAGGTTCACAGGTGCCCACTCGGTAACGTTAAATGAGTAACAGTTCAGTGCCTGCCGTAAAAAAAAATATCATTTTTCGTTAAAATGTATTTTACGGTAAAACATCCTGGGTACGTCATCCTGAGTACGGTACGTCATCCTGAGTGCCTGTACCTTTATCACCCTGAAATTTTTACAGTATAGGTAATAGTAGAATTTTAATATAACGATTCATCGCCAAAAAATATCGATAACAAACTACAATATTCTTTCAATTACTCCAATTGTTCTTTGATGCCGAAAAGATAATTTTTTTTAAGCTACGACACCATTTCTGCTGACACTCGTGTAAAATGTCTTCCTGAATCCAAATGGGAACCCCTTTTGCCCGATATCAATCAGTTTTAACCATTGACGCAGATGGGACACCAGTATTTTTTTTATATTTTTTTCTGACTCTCTGATTACAAGAAAAATATTTCTTGGTATTTTTAAATTATTAAAAAAAAAAACAGTTTGATAGTTAATAAGATTATCAGAACAAAACAAAAAAAAGTAGTCAGGAAAAAAAAATTTTTTTTCCATTCATATTCAAAATTTTATTAATAATTGATTTTGTAAATTAAAGAAATTTCAATGAGGAATCACTGTTTCTTACAGATCTAAAAATAACTGCTAATAAGTGCGAATTTGAAAAATTGATCTGGAAGTCAACCGTGTTTGGGAGATTTTTTCCTTTACTGCGCAAAAAGACTCCGGTGGTTTGTGCTGTACTTCATAACCATAAATTATAAAAATACTAGATATAATATTTTTCTCTTATTTTAAACTAATAAAAAAGTATGAAAAGTATGTTTAATAAAAATTCTGCGTCATAAAAAACTAATAAAAAAGTATGAAAAATATGTTTAATAATAATGATAAAAAATAATTTAAAAAGTATGAAAAGTATGTTTAATAAAAATTCTGCGTCAAGTGGTTGTGGGAGTGGTTTTATCACTTTTTGAAAATTTTATAGCCGTGAATTTGAATTAAATAAAAGAAAATGTATATTTTAAACGCTAAATTTCTTAGAAGGAATATTGAGATGAAACGGGAAAGTTGTAACAAGGTGGGAGATATTGGGTTTATTCGCTTTCTAAAATCGTAAAAAATTATCCTTACTTTTTTTTCCATAAGTAATTAAACACATTCCTACTTCCTACATCCCTCTTTCATTTTTCACACATTTCTACGAAATGTAAATACTTGGTCACAATTTATAAGCTAGTGTTCAGGGGGGGGGGGAGGCCAAGAAGTTTTTATTCTGTGAATCTAAGAACACTTCTTTTGCAATAGCTTCAAATACACTTTTAGTAGCAAGGTCCGTGCTCAGGACTTAAAATTATTAGCCAGTAAATTAGCCGAATATCAAAAGTATTAGCCGAATTTCAAAACTCTTAGCCAAAGGCAAATCTTAAAAGTTATTTTTACTGATATTTTATTTTTACTGATATACCCCATAGAAAACTTCAAATAAAAATAAAAATTTACTGTTAATTGAATTATATTATAAAATGCAAATTCAAATCAAGAGTCATTTTGCAGTAGGAGTAAATGAATGGGGGGGGGGAGAGGATAAAAAAAGTAAATATTGCTCAGTCTTTTACGGAAAAGAAAGAGCAATAGGTTTGGATTAATTTTTGATAATTCATATACTAGAGCAGTAATGTAAGGATAAACCTGAAGCTACATTACGCTATTATCACTTTATTTGTTGTATATATTATTGTATTATGTATATTGTATATAGTATTGTATATATTATTGTAAATTTTGCAGCAAGAATATTTTCTGCAAAAACAGTCTGACGATAACAAGCCTCTTTATCACGTGATATCGCGTGATCCGATAATGAACGTGGTCATATATATTTTACGATAGTTTGTCTCATGCTTACATAATTTCTCTTGTGGCTCACATTATCTCGACTTAGCATAATTCTAAATTATTGTGGGACGTATCTAACGGAAATTGCGGTATTCGAATAAAAAATACAGGATTTGTTTAAAAAAAAAGATTCCCTTAAACCTCTAATTTTCTTTTCAGATCGAGGGGAATACATATATTTTCTTTTCGGCAGAAAATATCATTTGCCAATACTTTCGCCAAAATACAATTTTTTCCCGCCGAATTTACGATTTTATAGCATTTGATGAGGTGGCGAATGTTAATGCTGGCCTGTAGTAGGTACAGCTTTCATTTTTTTTTTCTTTTGGTGGGAGGGGGGAATGATAAGAAATCCTAAAATGGGAACATTTGATCTAGGAAAGAGATTTGGAAGGATATGCTTCCATTTTTCATAAAAATATATTTTAATCGAGTTTTATTATATCGAGATTATATATTAAATCGAGTTTTATTTTTTCACTATTTCTCTAATTTTCTAGCTTCCAACCCCCCAATTTCCTTCCCAAAATACATCTAAAGAAATTATAAAAAAAAATAGCCACTCTTTTGTCTAAAAGAGGACTCAGAAAGATGGTTTATGAAGCACTATGTTATTATCATCTAAAATACTTATAAAATTATTGTAGTCGATAACTAATGTATATTTGATATTTATTAGAAATGTCATGAATAAATATCGAATATCGTGATTAAATTGTGATATTCAGCATATCTCTTGAGAATATTTTTTAAAAGTAAGTTTTCGCAATGCATTTTAAAATTATCGGTTTTCATGATACTTAGTCCATTTCTAGTCGAAAGTATATCTTATTACAATTACTTAAAACTAAGATCTAAGCTTGATTTTGAAATTCTTTTAATGTTTCCGTATGTAGACTTTTGCAAAACATTTTTTTGAACTTTTTTTTAAAATAATAGTAATTTGTCATTAAATTTCAAATCAAATAGTTTCCAAAATCGCGTTATAACAAAACAGAATATACTATGCATTCACCCTGGATTATTGTGGTATTTTTTAACATTTGTTATATTCTATGTTTTATTTTTCGCACGAACAACAAGTCCTCTAAAAGATCGAGTCAACAAATACAATCATCTAATTTTTTGTTACCTTGCAAAAACCAAATCAACCGGTTGCCTGTCATACCTTATCTCTGTGTGCAGGGTCACTGTTTTCGAAATTTCTACGATGTTTTGTTCTTTTCATTTTTATCTTTTTTGTTCATGTTCATCATAGCTTTTTTTTATTCCTTTAATGGAGTTGATGCGATGGTTAAAAATAATAAATAATGTAACGCAATATAATGCTTTAAAAATAAATTTTAGGTCATGTTGCTAAGGTAATTTTGTTGCATCAATAAAAGTAGTCTGATTGTTTTTTAAATTTTATTAAATAAATGTTAAAAACAAGAGTTTTGAAAGTTCTAGGACCAGCGTGATATGCAATGCAAAGTCTCACGAAAGTTTTTCTGCTTTCATGAAATTACAAAAAGATAATTAAATATTTTTAAAATTAATATTGCCTAAAAATTAATCATTTTTTCAGAAATCTATATTATATAAAACACTAAAGCGTATTTTGTCACAAAACCGATGAAATTTATTTTCTCGTGTTGGCAACAAAAAGCTAAAACAAACTGAGCTATAAGTTGGACAGAAATGAGGTTAAAAGCGAACAGTTCATGTAAACAAACTGTTACTGTTCAATATAATTATATTTTATAACCGTCGTTGAACAGTCGACCCAATTTTTTTGGCTTTAATACTACCAATGTTCAACTCCGTAGCCTTGTAATTTTGAACCCAATCCAATTACGTTAATACTGTGGTCGGTGCGCGCCGAATCGACCAGCCATCGCTGGAAATCGAACCCGGTTCACCTCATTAGAAGGCGAACGCTCTATTCCCTGAGCCACTACGGCTTTAATATAGTTATAATTGGGTACTTGCAAGAAGTGAAAGATTTTTCTTAACCTAAGTGATTTAAATCAGATTTGATTGGCTACCTGTAAGCGACGTCACGTTTGTGTGTCGATCCTGATTGGCTTTTAAATGGACAAATGCCACAATTTACCTACAATGACGTCACATGCAGGCATCTAATTATGCTTAATAGTTAGCGATGGAGAGAGATGCGTTTCATCACCAAAACGGTTCAACGACAGTTATATTACAGTGTACCCTTTTTTTTTTCGATTACGGAAACCTTGAATGATCGACCTTCTCTTAACGAAACTTCGAAACTTTCATTAAAAATTGTAAACAAATATCGATCAACTAAAAACCATTATTTATTTTTAAAATATTTAATGAATTAAAATATATTTATAAAGTAATTTTAAAATGTGTATTGAATAAATGCAGAATGAAAACATTTTCAGCGTGTAATTTTAACAATATTAGCCATAAAGGGGTTTTTATATCAGACAGTTGAATTAACAGGCCTAAAGCGGCATCTAGCCTAGATCATAATTTGATTTCATTATATGCATTAACTGAAAATAAACAAAAAATGTGGTTTTCGTTTAAAATGAAAATAAAAAAGAACGAAAATGAGGGTTAAGAGTACTTATCAGATTCATATTAAATACTTAATAATAATATAAATTTAATTGCAGTTTTCGTCACTGATAATGTTGTTCTAATTCTCGGAACATGATTTGGGAACTGATAGTCTATTGTATCGAACTTTCTTGCTGTACCTTAATGATACCTTACATAAAAGTAATAAAACCAATAAATAGATACAATAAATTGCCAGGTTTGAATACTGTTTCCTTTTTTTTCAATTTTGAGTTCTCCATTTTAGAACTAACTTTTATAGACACATTTCTTAAATAAATGAAATCTTAAAACTTTTTCTTTAAATTCTTCGAGAAATTCCTTTACGACATTCAGCATATTGGTTTTGAAAATCAAGAATATAAAAACCAATAATTCAATAACCTTAAAGTTATTTTATTATCTTAAAAATTATTATAATACAATCGATTTTAAAAAATTAAATTCACTGACATCGTATTTAAGGGTTATGAAAACTAAAAAAAAAAAAATGTTTTAAAAAGTTACCGAACTCTTAAAAAAGTATGAAATACTATATGACTTGTTGGAAAAAGCCAACTAACTTTCAAAAATTTCAACAAAAGTGATTACTTAACTGTAACTGCTAACAAAAATAATTTATGTATATTTTAAATAATTTTAGTTGCTTCTGCTGTGGATTTTCTTCAACAACAGCAAAACAAATTTAAAATAAAAACTTTCCGTAGTGGATAATGTTTTCAAGAAAGCTGCATGAATGTGATCGGGAAAAACATGGAAAATAATAAAGATTAATAAAAAGAAAAGAAAAAAATTATTAAAATAAAATATTTTTAAAAAATATTTAAAATATATATATAAATTCGGAAAACAAAGTAGGAAAACAAAATAATGAAAAAAAAAATAATCTTTTCATCAGCCCACACGATTATATCCGAAAAAGAGTGCTTTCTAATATTGTATCAATATAGCCAAAGCAAAATATATCAATACAATAGTGTGAGGAGCACTCAAAAAAATTGGACAAACTAATATATCAATTGATATCGCTATAAGATATTTTTTAAATAACCATGATTAATTCTTAGCGCAGTCTAAATAGTCATGAAGTATTTTGTCACTTTGACGAAATGTTCGTTCGCAGCATATATTACGGAAACGGTTTCGTCAAATACGAAGTTTCGTGAAATTTGAGTATCTATTTATTACAATGCACGCTGCCACTATATAGTATATGAATTTCAAGAATGATTAATGAAATTCTGGTTTCAAAACTTTGAAAAATATATTAGGAAAAAAAATCTAATTTTTTAATCATTTGTAAGAATGACTAGTTTAAAAAATTTTAAATTTTCATAAAACTCTACGAATCAAAATTAATGAAGTCACTGAACTCGATACTAAATGTACGCAGGCAATGACTGATTCAAACTTCATCCTGTACCGTGACTAGTGGTATTTAACATCTCGTCATATTTTTCATGACAAAGAAGAAAATTTCAGATCAAGCAACTTCGGAACACCAACTAAAAGAAGTTAATGAAGTACTGTCGTTGTTTATCTAATTCATGCTAATAAGAATAACATTCAGATCAAAATATCTCACAGACATAGATTTATTTATATCATTTGTAAGAATGACACAAAGATGATGGTAATGAAATTCATTACATCAACCTCTATGAAACTGAATTTCGTCATTAATACATTTCGAATAAAACTGTGATGTCATTAAATTGAACAATAGTTTCAGCGAACTGACAATTTAGTCATTGTCATAGAAGCAACTCATCGAAATAAAACAAAAGGTTAGAAAGATTACCAAAACAATAATGGAAATTAAAATGAATTTTTTATTAATGCGATGACTGAAAAATGTGATTTTTTTTTAACTATTCAACGTATTTAAAAGATATTTTATCTATCTAATCTATGTATTGTTGACTCTGATAAATATTCTTTAGACTTTTTTTTAGACTTAAAAGTGCAATCTATTGAGTTTTCTAAAAACAAAATGGTATGACTGACATAACTTCAGACAAAACAAAAAGTTTTTAAATAAACGAATTTTTTTATCATTTTATCACCAGACTTTAAACAGCTAAACTATACAGCGCATGCGCATCGTCTGCAAATAGTGATTCTTAAGGCTGTTTTTCGAAGACTCTGCCTTTACGCAAAACTATGCATTTCAGTGAAGAAAATCCACTGTTTTGTGAAAATAATAAGCATTTATTATCTGTTTTTTCACTATTTGAAAAGATACTCCAAAGTGCATTATCTGCTAAAAACTGAGAATTATTCATAAGTTTTAATAAATTCCGCGTAGGTGGAAAAAAAAAATCTCGCCAAATTAGCAATAATGAAGTTAAATAATTATTTAAATATTTAAGCTGTTTTTGTCAGTTCTAAAGGTAATGGTTAGATAATTACGTCAAGATGGTACGCTATAAAAATTCCAAATCAAGATACGATGTAAAGTCCGAAAACCGGTACCGAAAAATCGATTTAACCATAAAATCTATTTTTACCGTAAAATTCATTTTTACCGAAAAATCAATTTAACCGTAAAATCTATTTTTACCGTAAAATCCATTTTTACTGTTAAATATTATACCGTAATTTTTACAGTATTATTCATTTAATTAGAGTAGTTCAGTGATTTTTCGGAAATTATAAATGTAAAAATTGCGGTTTATCAGACTTTTTGTTTCGTTGCATACGTTCTGGTAAAAATGGATTTTACTATGGATTATGAGATATTCATGGATTGTGAGCTATTTTTACCGTAAAATCCAATTTGACCGTAAAACATTATACCGTAATTTCTACAGTAATCTTTATTTAATTGGAGTGATTTTACGAGAATTATTAATGTAAAAATTGCGGTTTATCTGATTTTTCCTTCCGTACCATGTTTCGGTAAAAATTAATTTTACGGTAAAAAGTACCGACAACCTGAGTGTCGGTACTTTTTACCGGAATTTGATCCGGAATTTTCTACGCTGTATATATTAGGTCAGTTTCGTTGTCACATAAAAAGCTCAATAGAGTAGTAATTAGGGGAATGCTGTGAATTGTCTTAAAAGTTGAAATTTTTGTCCAATATGGAGACTTTAATTTTAACCCTCTCCCCCCAAATAACTGTTATGATATCTTCTTTAATGTAATTTAATTTATATTTTAATTTAATTATCATTAACTGTTTATTTAGTTGTTTTTAATAATTAAGAAAGGGATATAAGATTAAATAGACCTCCGGTTCTACCCTTGTTTTTGGTGAACACCAATAGTTCTTCGCCATGTTTTATGACGTCACCTATAGATCGCCGTCGTGTTTTTAATTCGCTGTGACGTAAGTCTTTGAATGCTTTTGTAAGTTATTTAAATATAATTTCATATTAAGGTTCTTGTTAATGTTTCGTTTTTATTATGAAAAATATAAATAGTATTTCGGTAGAATATTTAGTTAAAAAACTCTTAATACAATTTAAATATTATTAAAACTAAGTTTTATCATCTTTGAATTCTCTCATTCATGAAAATTCAGCTCATTGAAAAAAGTTTTGTAAAAAAAAACATGTAAAAAAACATAAATTTATTTTGCTTCAACTTTCACCTAACATAAATTGTAGTATATGATATTAAAAAGAATAATAGTATTATTTAAATAAAATTTCACTCTTTGACTTGAACCAATGTCATTATTTACGGTAAACAAAGAAAATGTATGAATAAATTGTTTATTTATAATTCTTAAAACATATTTCAAAAATAAAGTTTCTTTTCAGTGCTCAAATTAAGCATTCGTGTCGCTAAGCATTCATTCAATTAAGCAAATAGAAATTTGTATGCTTAAAATAGTATTAAAAAAACATTTATAAGAAAATAAAAAGATTCTTTTAGTACAAACTGTAAGGCGACAGAAAAGTATTACAACAATTGATGAACAATTTCATCAATTAAAAGTATTACTTTTTAATTGATCAAATTGATACTAAGAATGAAGTTTCAAAAAATTTAACATTGAAAATCGAAATAACCTTATTTTAAATATTTATTGAATAAAAAAGTGTAATACTTATCAAATTAAGATCGAACCTAGATGATTTCCTTCCTCACTCGCTGGGGCTATTAATTATTCATATGAAATTAGATTTTTAAAAAAAACTAAAAAATAATGTAAGTATCAAAAAGTATAAATATTTCTGCAGTTTTCTTTTCTTATGAATATTTTCTTGGAGTGCCAGGTTTAGAAATTTTATTGTAGTATGGTGAGAAAATGCGTGATGTTCTGGTATTAAATGAATCTTCAATTTTACATTTCTTTTCCTAAAGTTTTGATAACAATTCCTGTTTTGTAAAAAAGAAAATTATAACTAATTCCTTTTCCGTTGCTGTTTTGGAAACAAGCTTTGCATGCTGCAGCGGCGCATACGTTGAATGGCATAATTATATATTTAATTTGGTCATTAATTGCAACTTTTATTTTAAATTTTAACGAACATCATTTACAAAAATCAACAAAAGATATAAAAATGAATTCTATTCTAAAATTTAAATGTATTTTAACACAAATCAAAAGGATACTTATTGTTTTGAATTCGAGAAAATTTGTGTGAGTATCATTATTATAATAAAACTAAAGATTGATTACTTTTGAAAAATAAAAGAAAAAAAGAGCGCGAAAGAATAAATTCAAATTCCATGTTTCAATAATATTTATTACTTCAAACAGATTTTAGAAATAATACAAAAGAAAAAAGAAAAAAAAGAAATTCTAAAACAATTTTGAAAGAATACAAGGCAGATTTAATTTAGCAACAAATTAAATCTAAAACAAAAATAAGTTTTAACATTAGTAAATTTTATCAGAAAATAAATATTGTAAAATTAATCAAATACAAAAAAGTAATGAATTTGACTACGTTTTATAAAGCACAAGCTGCTATAAAATTCAATAAAAATAATTTTTTCTAATCTTGGTAATATTATTTTATGTTTACTAATCCTCTTTGTTTTGTCTATTTTTCGATTGGTCTACCTATTCCTTTTATTTAAGATTTGTCAGTTTCTGATAAATTATACATTTTTCCTCATAAATTATAAATTTTTCTCCAGATGGAACCCAACCTCATATGCAATGTTTTGAGTTAAGTTGTGTAAATGTATAGATCTAATTTTAACATCGAAAATATAGGTAAACTTTACTTCATTTTTAACATCAGAGTTTTTTCTTCAACATTAATTCGATTCCATTAATTCTAAAATTTCTATTATAAAATTAAAAAAAAAAAAAAAAACTGCAAGTGAAATTGCATTTGAATAGTCGATTTATATTTCGAACAACTTTCAAGATAAAATCAAATCTGAAACTTGAAATAGTAGCTAGTACTAGCAGAAGAAGTATCTGATGAGTTTATGACGTCAAAATGTCGCCTTTAATATTCCCTGTCCATTTTCCCTACTTGGAGAAAAGTCCCTATATATCAGTTACATAACTGTTGAGCTGATGATTTTCTTAGTGTGTGATTATTTCTTTTTAACTTGGGATTGGTTAAATATATTTTTAGCTTTTTGATTGGATATTTTATTCCTACCCTAAGATGATTGTTTTGTTTTTTTAATTTTTTAAGGAATGGATTTTTGAAGGGCATTGCTGGAGTGTGGAGAAAGAATTAATATGAGATTGAAGGAAAGATTATAAAAATAGAAGTAAACACTGAGATTCAAATGTGTTTAAGATTAAATAAAAATCACGATGAGGTATGATGTTTTAAAAGGTGTATCTTCAAAAAAAAAAAATAAATAAATAAATAAATAAAATTGTTACCAATCACTTTCCTTCTTAATTTAAAAGAATGTTCTTCAAAATAGTAATTCATTTAATATAAAAGTTGCACAAGTTTTATTAATTTACTTATTACCTTAATCCCTTTATTTTATTTTTATAATTTCATATTTTATTTTATAACCGTCGTTGAACAGCCGACCCAATTTTTGGGTTTACGACTACTAATGTTCAACTCCGTAACCTTGTAATTTTGAACCCAATCCAGAAGATAAGGGAACTCCTGGATCTAGTTTAGGTACCAATTAGCCTTCGTGGAGGACTTTTTGATGGAACTTACCCGCATTTGCGTTGCATGGAGATAAAGACCACGAGAACCTCCCACGGTTAGCCTGGCGGCAAAGGGACTCTAACCCATGATCCGTCTACCACTAGGGATATTTCACGTCAGCACTGTGGTCGGAGAAAGATGGATGCGGATTCGTATAGACCAGCCTTCGCTGGGATTCGAACCCGGTTCACCTCTTAGGAAAGGGTACGCTCTATCCCCTGAGTCATCGCACCTCAATTGATCCCTTTAAAAAAATAAATGCAATGTATGTTAGTTCTTTTCTGTGAAGCTGAATCTTGCACGTAGTCTCATATTTTAACCATTAATCGGTCCGCCGGCCATCTTGTATTTATTGAGGGGGAGATTGAATTAAAAAGAGGGAAAACTTAAATAGCTGCGGAGACGGGTTAGGTTTTGTTTCCTACTTTTTTTTTTTTTTTTACGCTGAATCGAATGAAATCAAAACTAAGTTCATAGAACTAATGGTTCAAAAATTATAAGGGATAGAAGAAGTACAAAGTAAAATTTTTGTGTACAAAAAGAACAGTTTTCTACTTACACCTATCTACTCTTCTAATGTGATTAAATGCTACATAAAATTGAAAAATATTTTAAAAAATTGGGTCCTTACTTAAAAAGTAGAAATATGAAAGTTTAATTTCTTTAAAAAGGAATTTATGTTCAATATGTCCTACAAGCCTTCCGCCACAAAAAAAGAGCAATCAATTAAATGCCCTATTTTGAAGGGAGGGGAAAAAACACTATTTTAAGGTTTACAAGAAGAAAAAACTTGAAACTTATTATCTTAATGCGTATCATATATACGTGAATCAATAGAAACAATAATTTTCTCGTTTAGTTAGTTATCAATGTCAGATCATGGATAAAAAGGTATAAGAACAAAACTGTACTTTGTATGCATAAAAACTTTAATAACTTCTTAACTATTAGTTCTATCGTCTTGTTTTTCACTTCTTTCGATTCAGAGTAAAAAAATTAATTGGAAGCGATGACTCAGTAGTCTAGACGAAAGTACCAGACGCGTAAATAAGTATTAATTAAAAATTGCCGTTTTTATATAAATTATTTCTACAAAATATCTTTTGACTTATTATCTCTAAGTCCCATTGACTTAGGTTATAATCTCATTCAGTTAAGCGTAAAAAAGTACTCAGAAAAAACAGTCTAGATAAAAGAAGGTTAAAAATACCCCCTCTTTTGATTACTCTCCTCTCCCCCTCAGTAAATTTAAAATGGTGACTAAAATTGATGATATAGAAGAATCAAACTATTCAGGTATCTATATTAATCCTCAATCCCAATATTTAAAAAATTATCCTATTTCCCCCTAATTATTTCCGTATTCAGTAATTTTTATATGACATGGGAACTATTTTGAGATTAGTTGAAAAATAATCGTTTTAATTAACGCTTAAGAGTTCTCTTTCTCCAAAATAAAATTAAAAACAAGATGAAGAAAAGAAAGAAAACAAAAAGAAAATCTTGCAGGCATAATAAACATTTGAATATAGCAAACGATAGACCATTAAAAATTATCTTTTGACATTTTACCAAAACATTTTTGTGCCGACTTTCCTGCTTATTTTGTGCCGAATATCCTGCTTAGAAATGACTGTTTTAAATTTAAATTTCGATCTAATTTAGCAGAAACGGAAATAATTTACCTTGCAAAAAATTACACGCAATTATTTTCAATAAAAGTCACGAAAGGCACAAAACATGAGCATTAACCATACATTTCTTTATATCTGCCTCAAATAAATCGATTATAATGTGGCAGTTAGTTAGTTTATTCCAAGGTTGAACTAGATCAGTAATTTAACTAAGACGGTTACAATTAAATTTAGCCTTGGTTTATTGAAACGTATAAAAGAAATGTATAGATATAGTTAAGGGGAAAGAAATTGGATAAGAGTTTAGTATGGTATTGTTGCAAATTTCTGTCGTCTGCCTTGTCCGAATAAGAACAAATATGTGTGTATGGTTTGTTGGGTGAAACCATGTGAAACTAAAAAGTTTATTTTCATATTGTGAAAGAGAACCTGTTGTCTGGACTCTAAAATACGATTTCTATCAGACAGAACAGATGTTGTCTAGAGAACAAAGTACTTCATTAGTATGCATAGTGTTTTTTCGAAATAAAAAAACTTAAAAAATAAGAAAGAAACTTCAAAATAAGTTTTATGACTTTGCATTTAGATGTATGTACAACGTGCTCGCAAAGAAACAAAAAACTCGATCGAGGGACTGGCCTTAAATATAAATATGCTAATTAATTTGTGCTACAGACGATATTTTAGGAAACGTAACAAATACGTATTTTCTATGAATAAACAAATTTTTTTTCGTCGAATTCGGACCTTCAAAATATGCAGGGTAGCCTCAATGGCCCTAATACGTAAGTCGGAAGAGACGACTTATTAAAACTTGATATCTCAGAAACTATTCGATTTCGGCAAGTTTTATATTTTGTCATTTAAAATTAAATACTTGAAGATAATATAAAAACTTGTTCAGGGTGCTCATATTTTCTATTGTTTATTTACTTTTTATTTATTTATTTCTACTTTACAGCTCACAAAATTAAAAACAAAGCACCTTAATAGCTTTTTATTTAATGATCGGATAACCGCGTACTAAAATGCAATAATTGTTAATGTTTCATGGATAGAGGGGCTAAATTTAAATATGCACATTAATTTCGCATAATTTTTTTGGTAATTGGTATCTGACATGTATTGAGACAAAATTTTAGGGGAATTAAGGCATATTATCAGCATTAAAATTGCATTGTGTAATGTGAACCCATGACCGGAAATGTCATCATATGCCTCTAGGGGCAATTCCCTACTATTAATTGTTTCTTCGTGTGCTTCTTAAAAGGTCATAGTAAGGAAGCGCCCCTTGCCGAGTATGACGGCATTTCCAAACTTGGGTTCTGATGCAATTTTAATCCTCATGATATTCCCTAACTCCCCTAGAAGTTTTTTTTCCCCACAAAATTTACGCGACCCTCTGTTATATAGAACGTTTTTAAACTTGTACATTACGACAGAAAATAGACTAAAATTGCCATTTCAAAAGAAATCTGACCCGAATTAGGCAAGGTCAAGTATCTGTATAAATGCAACAATAATTTGTTTCTCAGTTAATTATCAGAGTTATTTAAACTCCTGGGGCCGGGATAGCCAGGTTGGCGGGGCGCTGGACTCGCGTTCGAGGGAACGGGAGTTCTAATCGGGCCGGACGAAAACTCCCCGTGTAGTAAATGGTGCACCTTAAATCTGTCGGATCACAAAGTCCTCCATGTTCCCATAACAAATTACACCTCTGAGGGTACTGAAATGGAGATAGATCGTTCTCTCTGAAATTACTATCTGTGGATGAATTAATGGATGCATGAATGGGTCCGCCCTATAAACACGTGAGACGTATGGGTGTGGCAGAAATCAAATTCTTGGCCATACATATCGCTACTGGAAAATAAGAATAATCGAACCCCTTGCCTTAATAGCCTATGACAACAACATTTAAACTCCTAAAAGCGAAATCTCTTACTTCAAAAGACCATTAATCCTATATATAAAAAATGTGAAGAATTAAAAAAAAAAAAAACATGGTAAGTAGTTCGTTTGAAATTCAAATGAAGATGGAAGCTCGTTCGGAATGAAATTCAAAAATGGAAAAAAGCACTTGTATTTTAAAAATATATAATTTTATTACTGCCATTTTACAGCTGATCCAATTTTTGGGTTTACGACTACTAATGTTCAACTACGTAGACTTGTAATTTCGAACCCAATCCAGAAGAAAAGGGAAATCCTGGATCGAGTATTGGGAGAAATTTTCCTTCGTGGAAGACTTTTTTTAATGGAACTAACCAGCATTTGTGTTACATGGAGAGGAAGATCACGAGAACCTCCCACCGTTAACCTGACTTCAAAGGGGAGACTAACACATGATCCGTCTACCACTGAGGTCACGTCAGCCCTGTGGTCGGTGCAAGCCTTATGCGAAACTTGTATCGACCAGCCATCGCTGGGTTCGAACCCGGATCACCTCATTGGAAGGTGAACGCTCTATATAGTCGAAAACATCTGTGGTGCTTTTTTTCCTAAGAGCACCACAGACAGTGAGAACTCAACGGGATCCGCAAATTGTTGTGCCTTGGGCCCTGCAAAAAATCAGTTGCGTAGAGTTGCGTTTAGATGCCGAGACTAGCTCCTCGTTTTGAGGTTAAATTAAATACTTTTAATAGGAGGGATGTAGTCATTGAAGAGGAGAAAAATATAATTAAAAGTAACAACAACAACAACAACAACAAAAAAAACACCGATGAGACAAATTCAAAACCATCTTTCAAATTTCTTTTTATCAGTAATTTTCAGGCGAAAATTTGATTTCTAAGAAAATTATCGTTATGTCTTTTCTATACAAACAATATTTTAATCGTAACAATCTTAGTCATATAAATAATTGTCTAAATATTTATATAAATATTTGTATAAATGTCTATTATTCGTCGTATAAATATTTAAATTCGGTCAAATATTTATATGATTAAAAATAGAATTGTATAATAGAAATAATAATAAATTTAAAGTTTTAATGTCCTTAGTCTTTGATTGGTTACCTATTTTTGGCCAATTGTCTGCAGCCGATTGCCCCTTTGCCTCTTCGGTATTACCGCGAAGCCACGGTTCTTATAAACACAATAAAATAATTTTTACTTGAAACCTTTGCGTGATAAGAAATTTTTGCTGCTTGATTTGCCAAGAAATGTAAGTCACATATAGATCTTTTATTAAGAGTTTTCAATTATTTTAAAAAACTAGTCCGTTTTGAGTGACCGTTAAAACGTATTGCCACAGTACTTACATTAACATATTTGCGTAAAATTAAAAAGGGAACAACCTGAATAACTTTTCGAATTTTTCACGTACTACGACTCAAATATAATGTGATTCGAGGACCTCACCTTGAATTTACGGATTAATTAGTGCAGATATTTTCATACACAAAAACGTACTTTCTCTGGATCCTTTTTTCCGACGGATTCGAATTCTTGATAGATACAGAATAAACAATTAGTAAAAAAATTTTAATAATTGTTTATTTAAATCTAAATATTTTAATGGCCCAAAAATTGCTTATTTTTTCACAATCTGGAAAACATAGTCCCAGTAATGTAGGCAGAAGAACAGTCGGGAGTTCGTATTACTTAATGTTAATTTCATTTTTTGTGTATTTCGCTATACCTTAAGAATGTATATGTATATGGGATATATATATGAAATCTTCCTTAATAACAAAACTTTTAATAAATAGCTTTTATTTCGATATTAACAAATCCCAGGGCTACTTCTAATCTAGAAAAGATAAAATACTGGTAGTAAAAAGGTTTCATTTTTATCGTGTTTTTCGGGAGAGTTAACTATCTCTGTCTACCACTTATTTTTTATATTTTAACATATAGATTTATTTGTAAAAATTTTTACATGCAAGTAACTGTTAATGAGCACTGGTATATGCACCTCGTATATTTCTTCAAAAAATGGAAAATATGAAATGATTTTGCTACCAGCATTTGAAATTTTCAGGATAAGTAGCAAACCTGAAAATCTTTAAAATTTTTGATACGCATCAGTATTGGCGAGATATTCAAAAGGAAAAATTTTCAACTCAAACATTCGAATTTTTTATTAAAAATATTTCTCAAAATTTAATTTAACAATATTTTGGCAAAATTTGCCCTAAAAAACCTTTTTTGTCATCCCAAATTAGTTTTCTCCATAATCGAAGATAAATTTCAATAGGTATTGTATCATAAATATTTACTGAAAATTTTAAGAAATAGCTGGCAAAAATGAGTAAAAGATATTATTTTAATTTTATACAACATAGTTTAATTAAAAAAAAGGAAAAATATTTGGTTGCCTGCTTCAGTACTTAATAAAATTATTTACAGATTAAACTAAATAAGTTCTAATATATACACATATAATAGAAATTTCTCAAGCGTACGTTGTAATATTTTAGTTCACCATAAATTATTCATAGCTCTTTTTATTTATTTATTTGTTTCATTTCATTTATTTATTTTATTTCATTTATTAATTATAATTCATTTATTTTATTTCATTTACTTATTTTATTTTATTGTATTTATTTATTTTATTTCATTCATTTATTTTTTTTTTTTGTATTTTCACTGGATAGTTCTTTTTCACTCACCACTCTCATCTAAAAAGTTTTTCAAGTTTTATTGGGTATTTAGCGTTAAAAGAAAAGATTAACGGTTTTTGCGTTTCTAAACAGTAATTTCAGAAAGTAATGAGAAAACGAATTGAAGTCAAACATTTTTGTAGAAAACATTTTATTTCAGACTTTGAACATTTTTTTAAAATAGAAAATTGAAAGCATTTAAAAAAAATAATAAAGTTGACATTTTTTAACTAGATTCTAGTAAGTGGTTTTGTTCCGTAAAAAAAAGAAAAAAAACTTAAAACAATTATTAGTATTTACAAGATTCTGACAGAAAAAAAGTAAGTTCGTAAAAAAATTGGAAACAAACATTTTTGTAGAAAACGTTTTATTTCATACTTGAAACATTTTTTAAAATAGAAAATGTATTAAGCGTGTATTTAAAAAAAATAATAAAGTTGACATTTAACTAGATTCTAATAAGTGGTTTTGCTCCGTAAAAAAAACTTAAAACGATTATTAGTATTTACAAGCTTCTGACAGCTCTTCAAAGCGTCCACCTGGAACGAAGCTTCGAAATTTTCAGCAGGCAATTTCTTAAGATAAATGGCGATGGGTCACAAATTATCCTCCATAACCGATTTCAAGAGATTTTTAACTAAACATCAAATTATTTCCAAGAAAACGATTGTCAAAAATCGTTTGCTTTCGCTCTGCTCCAGATCTGTATTGTTGCATCAAGCAGAAAATGATTCCAAACAATCAACTGTGGCAGAACGTTATAGTGTTGCCAATTAAACATGGTTAATTGAGTATTTTAAGCGTGTATTTGCTTCGCTCTTTAGATATGTTCCTTAGACGTGGTTTTCTATTATGTCCTTCCTTCTCTGAATTAATTTTTCCTTCTCCTCAGGCTGTAACACACATAAAAATACGCAAAATTTACTTCCTTAATCATTAGTTAATGTTTCTGTCAAGATTAAAGTTGTGTACTAAATCGGTGATTCGAACCATCATAGTGATTCGTTTTTGATGCTGATTGGAATCATTGATTTAAATATGTTCGTAGAAATAGTTTGATTTGAATTTGTTATTCGAATCAGTTAATTTTAATTAATATTTTGAATAAAATCCACTCATTCATTCTCCTACTATTTTGGATCAGTACTTATAATTTATTAAAAACTGGCTTAAATTATAGATTAGCTAATTAAAAGCGTAATTATAATCAGCTGATATGTGATTAAGGTATCCGGCTGGGTAAATCGACAATTTCGACAAAAAGTTTTTTATTTATTTATTTTTTATTGTTATTATCATTTATATTTGATTTTAAGTCCATTAAGTTAAAAAAATTCTTTACATTTTTGAACACTGATTTTTAGAAATAAAATGGCAGTTCTTTTTTTGTAAGTTGACATACAAAACCGAAACCGAAAGTAAAATTCCGAAAAAGAAACTACAATTATTTCTGTGATTTTTTGAATATTTTAACCCTTTTATTATTTTTATAAATTATACATTTAAGACAAATAAAAATTGTTTTTAAAAATTAATTTTCGTATTATAAATTTTTTGTTGTTGTTGTTTTGACAGTTTTCGTTCATTTAATAATTTTCTAACATTTCAGATTTTTCTTGCATTTTAAATGAAATATCTGGAGAACGTTGATTGGAAAATCTCTTAACGCTAACGTACGTTACGAAAAAATTTATTTGTAGTTAGTTAGAATAAAACAAAAATAAAATAAAAATAAAAATTTAGAATTCTTTGAAATTTTTTTTTATTGATTGTATAATATTAGGAATGTTTTGAATTTTAAAAACTAAGGCCTAAGTTTGAATTAGTTTTTTCATTTATCAAGCTTTGAGTCACAATGTTTAGAATTTCTCTTTACAAATTCAACATTAAACAGTATATTTAATTTTATTTCTTTATGTTTTTGAAATTTTTCTAATACTTTAGTACAAAGCACAGGTAATTACATTCTTGATATAGAAAAAAAAAATTTGAATTTTTTAAATTTATGGATTACAGGATAAATTTATGGATTAAATTATGGTTTCTCATAGAGCTGTTAGCGTGACATAAATAATTTATAAATTTTAATCTCAGATTTGCCCTTATTTTAAACTTAACATTAAATTATAATTTTAGCGCCTCTGCTTACCAAACATTAAATTAAAATTTTTAACTAAGACTTTTTTATAAAAATTGTGTCGAATCACTTTACTTCACTTTTCTGTCGAATCACGGTATTTTAACTCATGTATAAATTGAAAATTCAAAATGCTGTACCAATTTTCTAAAAGTATTGGAGAATAATTAGTCATCCTAAAAGTATTGAATAAAAATAGAAAAATGAACGTCTCTTAATTTTTTTAACAGCTAATATATAAAATTAATAATTTGAAAACGATCCAGTAAAACTTTTATTTTTAAAATCGTTTGCTCGAAGCATTGTGTTATTTTTTGATACCAAAAATTTTAGAGTTCAATTTTACGGAAAACAAGACGTTTATGATACTTTTTCTTTTCTGTAACAAACCTCATTGCAGCAGCATTTAAAGTTGAACAAAATTTAAGAGACAGCTTAAATATTATCATTTGTTCCACACCATTTGTTACATTTGTTAAATACGTATTAACATTTGTTCCTTGTTGTGGTTCGAGGCACGAATATTATGTATGGTTAAATGTTTAACTAACGTTCCTAAAGATATAGAAAATAAATGGTTGTTTTTAAAGTAGCTCATTAAAACTGAATAATGAATGAGTTTCATTTTTTAATGGCTAAAATATAAAATAAAAAATTTGAAAACGATTCAAAAAATTTTTTTGGAATCGTTTGCTCTAAACACTGGGCTTTTTTTGTACCTTTTGAGTTTATTTAAAAAAAAGGCATGTAAAGATACTTATTATTTTTATTTTTGGATCTAAAAGGCTAATTTATAGTCAAATAAATATTCAAACAATTTCGGGTCACGGAGTTGCTTAGGAAAGAAAAAGAAAGACGGGCCCTGTTTCTTTCCCATTTTACAAAACATAAATATGCTAAGAAAATATCCAAGTTTTCTTTAAAACAATTTTTATCAATAAGTTATTTATTTTGAAAAAAAAAATATTAAACACTTCTTTTTTATCAACAAAATAATTCACATTTCGTTGAGAACTTCATTCTTTTAATTCAACGATCTAACTTTTTATCAATAAATTCAAAATATTTTAAAGAATGTAAACAATTAATTAATATTCAAGGAATCCCCGCTTACAACATTGAAATCCTCAATTTGCATTAAAAAAAAACTAACAAAAAAAAACGAGAACAATGGCGAAAATTTAACTGATCTGAATCCTCATAACCCGTTTTTAAAATTTCGTAAAAGTTAAATGCCAAGGCGTAACAGAGCGATTAAATATATGCTTTCATTTCGTTTTTAAAAGCGAACGGAAATAGGCCATTAACAATCCTCTCTCCTTGAGTCAAGGACATATATGCAGTTTCGGAATATACCCTTCAAATACTGTTAAAGCCTAGATCCATCACATAGCTCAGTAACACTAAATGAGCATTGCCATCGTATGAACTGAAATATTTTTTTCTTTTAAATTGTTTATCTATTTACAAGAGTTTTTCATAGCTATGGGCATTTTCCTATTTTGTTTTAAATGACCCTATCAAGAATTTGTCAGGCGTGGTGCCTTTAACACAACATTGAGTAAGATCAGGTTTCTAAATAATGCTAGCATTCATTTATGCTTCTTATTTCATGAAGCCATTTTATTATTTAATTCTTTTATGTAAACATTCGGCATTGTCGTCGACTATTCTTAAAAAAAAAGGAAAAACTCTGGAATATAAAAAGAAGCTGGAAACTAATTCCGAAAAATAGTTTTTGGAAAATAAGATTTTAAAATAAGTTTATTATTCAATTCTTTTATGTAAATATTAGGCAGAATTGCTAAATGTAAAAAAAAATTCTACATAATATAATAATATAGAAATTGTAATAATATAGAAATATGATTAATAGAAAAAAATATGAATAATAGAATATAGAAATATATGGTAATAGAATATATGATTAATAGAATATAGAAATATGATTCCACAAAGAAATACTGTTGATTCTTATAAAAAATAATATTGTTGAATAAAGAAAAATTCTACACTCATTATTTCTATAGAAATATATGGTAAGAATATATTATTAATATATTCTTTTTATAAGAATGTAGAAATATGATTGTTTAAGGGTTCTACACTCATAATTTCTATAAGGAAATATGATAGAATATATAGAAATATTATTAATAGAACTTAGAATACAGAAATATGATTCTATAAAGAAATATGATAAGGGAAGCTGGAAAATATTTCAGCTAAATAGTTTCTTGGAAATAAGAATTCAAAAAAAAATTTTTTTTTAAAAAAATTCTTTCATGTAAATATTTGGTAGGATCGTTAAATGTAAGAAAAATTCTGCTATCATACTTTTTATAAGAGCTACGATAAAAAAAAAATAAAAAAAATAAAAAAAAATTAAGCTGGGAAATAATTCGGCTAAATGGTTTCTGGGAAATAATATAGATTTTTAATATGAACTCAATTTTTCAATTCTATTTTTACACTTCAATTCAATTTCAATTTTATTATACGCTTTTCAATTTTAAAATAGTAAATATTTTGAAAATACTTGGACAGTTAATATTTATGATAAATTTTTAAAACGAAGGACTGATTTTTCTATAATTTGTCTCTTTTTTTAAAAAAAAATAAAAGCAATTCTTGTGAAGAAGATAGACATTTTATTTTTAAAAAACTGTAGTGTTGATAGTCTACTTAGCAAATCGTTTTCTTGGGTATATAACAGTATTTTACCTCATGAACTAATTTTTAAATAACACTTTTTTCATTCCCTTACCAATAAAACTTGGATTTTCGAAGGTTTAAAATTTTTCGTCTGCATTTTTATGATTAAATTAATGGTCAACATTTTTTCCTTACGCTTTTTAAAAAAGAAATAATAATGATGGCAGTTTGCTGTGTTTTGCAGATATGCGGGCAGCTACCTCAGATACTTGGTCAAAAAAGAGAAAAAAAATTTAATCAACTGATTTGCTTAAAAATTTTATTTTGTTACGACTGAGCGAACTAAAGCTCTAAAATTTGTTTCCATATTATTATTTTACTTAGAAAATTAAATTTTTTAAATATAATTAAAAACTTAACAAAAGTATTTTATGAAGTATGGAATATGATTTTCAAACAAACTGAAAACGAAGATTTAGATCATTAAAATTAAAAAAATATTTTACATTTGAGAAATTTTCTTGGGAATATTAAATTTCTTCCGCGTGCAATTACATAAAAATGCATTTTTATACGCATCTGTGAATACACAACGAATATACAATGAGAACATATATCATTTTTATGTTTCTTCTTTTTATTTAATACGTTTTTTGCCTCTCAGAAAATACGTTTTTTAACCAAAGAGGGGGCCCCAACATCCACACACCTATGTACCATGACCACCTACAGTAGTATAGATAGTTACATAACCACCTAGAGATAGTTATATGTACACCACTGGACATTTGGACCCACGTGTAAAGAGGTGGTACTCTCCAGTTGTCACGAGAACTCCTTTCCCCCAAAATTATGTAGCTTTCTTTAGTTACGTTAACTATTTTTAAATATTTTGAGAAAGTAAAGTTTGTAAATAGTTAAAGCTAAATATTTTGATAATTTTTTCTTAAAAAAAAAAAAAAAAAAACTTATTTTTCACAATTATTGCATATATTTTCGTGCACAAAATCTTAATAACTCTTATTAGAACCTCATCCTAGCGACTGTTGACTAGATATAGATTCTAACACATATATCGTCTCTCTGTATCAAGGCCAAAAAGCGAAGATAGTTATATTTACAAAACTTTTACTAATAAAAACTTTTATTACTTTTTAAATTAATAGGTCTATCAACTTGGTTTTGATATCAGAGCAAAACATTGCAAACTTGCCTAGATAGTAATGTCGGAAGCTGTTGTTGTAGCTGCTGTTGAAATTGCACTCTAGCATGCAAAACCTTAATAACTTTTAACCGTTCGATCGACTTCAGTTTATTTCACTTTATGTAATTTAGAAAAAAAAAACCCGAAGAAATGCCTCATATGTTTAGAAATCAATATTTAAGCTATTGTTTCCGTAACTGTATAAATAAATGGCTATGCATTCCAAGATGAGGCCGCTTATAGCGCCATCTGGTGCAAAACGACATTTTTTTTTCTCGTAAACGAGACGAGCAAATGAGAGGGAGTTGACATCATCAATTTAGTTGAATAGATAACTAGTATACATTTATTCTAGGTAAATAATTCTTCAAACATGCTTTTTTTTTTTTTTAAATATCCTACAATGGGAAGTGAAGGTTTTCCTCTCCGTGTAACGCAAATGCTGTATATTTTAAGGAAAAAAATTATCTTGATTAACTTGATATAGAAGTTTCCTTTGTCATCTGGGACGCTCTCAAAATTGCAAAACTGAATATTGATAAATTCGCAAATCCGATATGAATCGGTTATTTAACATCGGTGATAAAATAAAAATAAAATTATACATAAATGCATCATCCAATTCCCGAGTTAAACAATTCAACCAATATGAATCAGCTGTTCAAATCTGGGGATAAAATATAAATAAAATGATACGTAAGTGCATCATCCAATTCCCGTGTTAAACAATTGAACCAATAGGAATCAACTGTTAAAATATGTTGATAAAATAAACATGTCAAATTTCATTTATCAAAAGGTACCTCAAGATAAAATCAAGAATCAACTAGTCTAATGTTCTAGTGAATTGGTTTTTAATATTTATTGTGTAATTAGCCACAAGTGCACCAACCGATTCCGGTGTTAAAAAGTTAAACCAATATGAATCGCCTGTTCAAATCTGGTGATAAAAATAAAATGACACGTAAGTGCACCATCCAATCCCCGTGTTTAACAGTTGATTAATCGGTCGTTAAAATGAAACACTGTCGTAGCAATAGCGCTTAATTTTTCACTTCCATATCTTAGTCTAGTTCACCGACTCTCCAAGCATCTCAAAATAAATGAACCATTTTTATCTCGCTCTTCACTTAGCAAAAATTTCTCGAAAGGAAATCGTGTTTTGCAAACCTTTCAGAAGAAAAAGAAATTGACTTTTAGAGAATGAAAAATGAAACTGTAGTTTCGATAGACCTCACTCAGTTACGACAGATCTTCCTTTACCGGCCGGCACGCTGTTCTATTTCCCCAATCTTTTCCTATTTTTTTTTTTTTTTTCAGTTGAACAGTTACTTCAACTTTAACGACACTTGCAGAATACCATACGATGTCATTCGAATCGTTTGATACGAACAAATTTTTTTAACGCTCTCGACCTCAATTCTCGTTTTCTCTAGCGAATTTTAATCCTCTTTTTCCGAACGCAAAACACGGAAAAACTAATCAACTAGAGAGTGTAGGAGGAAGGACGAAAGAGCATTTTTTTCCGAATATACGCACGAACATTCCGATTAATTGAGAGAATAGATAAAAAAAAATTAAGGAATAAATAAACAGAAAAACATGAAGATGAAATACGTGACAGATTGAGCGCAATGACCAGTAATGTCTCTTTTTTACTAGAAACTGTCAATATGTTGAAAATGAAAAATGAATTGTCGTCTGCCATATCAGAGCTATATTTTTTTTTCTAAATTGAGTTAAAATACCATGCGGAACTAAGTATTTAATTGCAAAAGATAAATTTACTAGCTTATAAGAAAACTTTTCCGTCAACCATTTTTCGATAGTTTTTGCTACAATTTTTTAAACTTTATTGTTCGACTGTTTAAAAAAAATTCTTTTTATTAATAATGTTTGTTACAGCAAGCAAATGAGGCAAAGCTTATTATACTAAAATTACAGTCTAATGTCTCTTTTTTCTAACTAATAATGTCTCTTTTTTGTTACAAACTGTTAATTAGTCGATAATGACTAATAAACTGCTTTCTACGATTGCCAAATCTGTTCTTTTCTACTAAAATGACAAAGTACACTAGACGGCTGTAAATATTTAATTGAAAAAAAGAAAAGAAAAACGATCATAAGATGATCTATCTGCTAACTTTTTGGGAAAACTTTTCAGTTTTTTTAACCGATGTCAGCCATTTTTTGAATACTTATTGCAATTTTTTTTTTTTAAATTTTCATACTCTTATTTTTTGTTCTACTTTTTACAAAAATATTTTGATTCGATTAATAACGTTTGTTATTGCAAATGAAGCAATGTTTATTAATTTAAAGCTATCAGCTAAAAGTTTATTTTTTTTCTTCACGCGTCCAGTAATGTCTCTTTGTTTAAAAATTAAACAGTAAATGAGTCCAAAATGAAAAATAAATTATCTGCCTCATTAGAAATATGTTTTTATTTTATTTTATTTTTATTGCGGCAAAACATTGCATCGAACAATTGATTTGCTAATATTTTTTTTTTTTTTTTTTTTTTTTTTTTTGCTCTTAAAATGATTTGCTAACTTACGGGAAAACAAAATCTTTTAGATTTTTTTTAACTTGTGAAAACCTTTTTTATGTACTTCTTTCAACACGTTTCGTTAATTTCATTGTTTCATTCCATTGTAATTAATTTATTTGTTCCACTTTCAAAAAAAAAATCTTTTGATTTAATTATTGATACTTATAACAACAAATTAAACGAGGTTTATTAAGTTGAAACTATAAGGAGGTTTTTATGATAACTATTTATTCCCAATAAGGGGGCATATTTTATGATTTTTTTTACTTACAACAAGGAAATTTATCGAAGAATAATTGTCGCTGTCTGTTTTGCCTTTTTTTATTTTATTTATTATTATTTTTTTTTAAGGAATTTATAAGGCCACTAGTATCAAGTACTTACTTACTATAGAATGTATAAAATTTAAAAAAAAAAAATCAAAAATATAATCAATGATAACTCTATTTTTCAATTGCCCTTCTTAACTAATCTTACGCCGACCGGCCTGTGTAGGGGCAGGGAACTGCCCTTGCATCAGAAAGGTTCTGGATTCGGATCCCGGGCAAGGCATGGATGTTTCTTCGTCCTGTGTGTTCTATGTCCTTTCTCCTTTGTGTGCGTGAATGTGACCCGCCCTATAAACGGGTTTGTGGTTGAGTGAATGGTGTGGCAGAAGTCGAATTCCTGGCCATAGATGGCGCCACTGAAAAACAGGAACAATCGCACCCCTCTGCCTAAAATAACAGGCATACGTCCAAAAAAAAAAAAATAATAATAATAATAATCTTACGTTCACGTGCAAGTTAAAGAGAAAGTGAATGTCAGGATTTGATAAAAAAATTTCGAGTGCATTAATAAGAAACAACACGTAATTTAAAATAAAATTTTTATTTTATTTAATTTTTTTGCTCTCTTATTGACTTATCTGCGTTCCAATAAATAGATGTATACAATTTTTGAGCCGTGGTGGCTCAGATGTTAGAGCATTCGCCTTCTAATGAAGTGAACAGGGTTCGAATCCCAGTGATGGCTATTCGATACGAATTCCACACCCGGCTCGTACCGACCACAGTGCTGACATAAAATATCCTCATTGGTAGTCGGATCATGGGTTAGAGTCCCCTTGCCGTCAGGCTAACCGTAGAAGTTTTTCGTTGTTTTCCTTTCCATTTAACGCAAATGCGAGTTGTTTCCATCAAGAAGTACTCTATGAAGGCAAATTTCCTCCATTACTTTATCCAGGAGTTCCCTTGTTTTCCGGATTGGGTTCGAAATTACAAGGCTATGGAGTTGAACATTAATAGTCATAAACCCAAAATTGGGTCGGCTGTTCAACAGTGGTTATAAAATAAAATAAGTGGATGACACTATAACAGCACAAAATTTTCCATCGTAATGTGAGAAATGGTTTGAAACGCTATCGCTATGTTTCTAAAACATAATTAAAAAGGTTTTAAATAGAAGTTGTCTACATTTCAACATTTTTTCAATCCAATAAAAACGTTTTAGAACATTGAATAATTTAGGTTCAATTATTAATTGAACATTAATAATTGAGAATCCTTAATGTTCTATGTGAATTAGAACTGTATTACTAACACAAGATATAACGGAGTTCTATTGCTCCATGTTTACAATAGTGTTTTTCATACTTGTAGCGATTACGTAATTTACTAGGAGCAATAGTGGCGAAGGAACCCAAAATTTTCACGGTGTGATGCGAGCTGTAAGCAAGTCATTCTGAAGACTCTAGAAGTAGCTGCTCAAACATTAAGGACTGCAAACCAACACTTACATCAAATCATGCTGAAATTTTGAAAGAGACCTTTATGCAAATTAAAATTACAAATGTAAGTTATTACAAACTATTAAATCTGTAGCATAATTACAATCATTGTTTAGTTAAAAAAAATTAGTAAAAATAATTAAATAATTAATTATAAAAAAAAATTATTATTATTTTCTCTTCGAAAGCAGAAAAATGTAATAAAAACCTTCAGTAAAAACATGGGTGGTTATCGAAACTCAAGGTCATTTCTAGTACCAGGTAATATCAAAATTTTAAAATCGCTATAGATTGTTAAGAAATATCTATATTTTACGATTAAAAAATATGGCTCTGTAAAATATGGTTCCAATAGTTAAGTTCGGAGAGTCGTCGAAAGTTTGGCACTAATGTTATTTTACATTTTGCGTATTTGGCCATATATCGGAAACATTTTTAGCGAAAGAAAAACTTTTTGCACACAGAAAAATGTTTTTTAAAAATTAATTTTTCAAAGTAAGTTAGGAATAATTTTTAATAATTATTTTAGTATCATATTATTTAATATTTGTCGAAAATTTTGTTTTCTAAGTTACATAGCCTCTCACTTCATTTTAAACTGTGCAATTAAAAATAAAAATGCACAAAATATGAAGAAAAAAATAATAAAATCTGAGTAATAATATTTCAAAACAATGTGACGTGTAAATTTTCATTTCTCGAGGTCTATGAAATATTTATCGACACTAAAAAATCAGGTATGCCTGAATGTGTTTTAAATAAAACGTCAAATTTAATTTTTAAAATAATGATAATTTTTAAAATATTTTTTAAAATAATCTTTTTTTTAATCTAAGTGCGTTTGAATCATTTTTAAATCCACTTCACATGATAAAGATAAACATTCTGGTTTTTTTTAAATATAGCTTTTAACTCAAGCTACCAAAAAAAAAAAAAAAAGATAAATAACTGATAAACAAAAAAAACAGCTTTTGATAACAGAAAAAGTCTTTCCTCAAAGCAAAAACAATTCTTTGTTTAATAGTTAAACATTAAAATCAGATTATTTTTCTTTCACTATAATTGCCCCTTTCTCCTAAATCGTTTTCTAGGAATAAAAATTTTTTAAGAATCGTTTGCGCTGTTACAATTTATTTACTTCAACTTCACAAGAACTAACCTGAATAAAATCGTTTGACTAACGATAATCAGAAAAAAAATGTTTTTGTTTAAAACATGAAGAATTTTTCAGACTGCTTATCAAACATTGTCTGGAAATCAACTATAAATGATAAGAAAAAAAAATCACCTCTACCGTGTTATCATGAATTCATTCTATTTTTAAGGTATTTGCACTGTCCCCTCTATTGATGTCGTTTGCTTTTTTTATACCGATAATTTCTCAGACATGCAGACTACAAATATCACGTTCAAGGTTTTCTTTAGAATATTCTGATTTTTGAGAATCGGAGAGGGAATATGTTTGACGGAGCAAAGAATTCCAATCATAAATATTATTGTAATTGCGGTCGTTTTCGTAACATTCTCCTCCATTTGTTCAGCAGTTTTAGGAAGCGCTTTTAATAACAATGGACTTTTTTTTATGTTAGATAATTCTATGCATGAAAATTGATTAAATCTGAAATGTAAAACTTCTTTCGTAAATAATAATTTAAATAACTTTATTTTATAAACTTTATCCAGAAAAATAAATTGAAATAATTAAAAAGGAATGAAGTGATTTTTAAATAAAATTGTTTAAATTTAACTACAGTTAACCAGGTATACTATACGTATAACGAGTAATGAAACAAAATATTTTTAAAAAGAATCTAACTAATAAAAATGTACAAAATAACTACAATATTATGCCGACCAGGTGGCCGAGTGGTTAGCGTACCTGACTGGGGAGCCGATGGTTGCGGGTTCGAATCCCGCTCAGGGCATGGTTGTTTCTTTCTCTCTCTGATCTATGTCCTTTCTTCTGTATGATGGTGTGTGAATGTAACCCGCCCTATAAACGGGTTTGTGGTTGTGTGACGTGACTTAGCCATAGGTGCCCACTGGGTAACGAGAAGAGAGTAGCAATTCTGGCATTTCTGTGGCCAATGGGGAACTTGCCCCAAGTGCCAGCTATTAAAAAAAAAACTACAATATTATCAGAAAGTTTACTTAAATTAAGCTCCTAATGATGAAGTATAGTAAACCTTAGCATTCATATTTTCTGTAAGAATAATATTTGAATTATTTTAGCGCAATTGGGTACTTGCAACTCGAAAAGAAGTGAAATGGTTATGCCTAACTATGTGGTTTAATTGGTTACCTACAGTCGACGTAACGCTTGGGTGTCGAACCTGATTGGCTTCCGAATCTACAAACGTCACAGCTTACCTACGATGACGTCACTTGGAGGTATCCAATTTACAATATGTATGATTCTGGGTATGTAATATTTTCGATTGTTGAGTAGCAAAGATTCCCCCCCCCCTCCTGAGTCCGATATATTCGACAACATTTAGTTTAATTTTGACACTTCAAAAACAATATTTTTTTTTTGGTTTTATTCTCGTTGGTCGGTATTTCTAAATACGGGGAAAAATTATCACAAAAGGGAAAAAAATTGTTTTAAGTTACCGTTTGTATAGTTTAATGGTATAGAAATATCTTATTTGAGTCTAGAGAATGTGAAAAAATGCATTATAAAATATCCTAATGCAAAAAAAAAGGGTTAAAAATTAAAACGCATCAATTTTATGCAATAATGTAAAGCAATTAAAAATAATATTTAAGTTTCCGATATAAATGACTGTATTATCGTCCTACGATATAAATCGTAAGACGATATAAATTACTGTACCGAACTCTGCAACGAGGAGAGTCCCAGCTATATGGTTCATTTATTTATCAAATCCGATATGAATATGATTTTATATATTTATATCCAATATGAATTTATAGATCTTTGGGCATTTATTGTATTCAAGATCTGCCTGTCGTGACTCATGCCACAATGTCACCGAAGAACCTTTAAGACTTAAGAAGCTAATACCATGCACGCATATTTGGGATGAGTTGAATATAAAGCTTAATGGCACAAAAGTCAGACTCGGCTATACTGCGCCAAAAGTCAACGGTTTTACGTAATGAAAAAAAGAGGAAAGAACACTGATTCAATTCCAAATGCGTGTTTAAAAAAGTGCAATTAACGCAATTCGAGAAAACCATGCTTTGTCGTAGGGTTGGTTGATTTGTGTGACTTATGTTGATAATTTGAAAATAGGAAAGTTTGACAAACTTTCCTCTTTCCCCCACCACAGCGCCTCTGGCGGTGAACTAAGACAGTCTGCCAGGAACCGCCGTTAAATACGGACGTATAATTCGGAACCCTTAACCCCTCTTCCAAATTCTTGTATTTTTTTATTCTTGTTTTATTTTATATGTGTTTTGTCCTTTTCAATAAATATTAAGAGTTAGTTAATTTCTGGTCTTTCATTATTTATGTGAATTGGAAAATACAAATAAACCCAAACTTCCCCAACAAAAGGAAAATTACAATTTTTTTTTTTCATTTCGTTATTTAAAAAGAAAACAAAATTGAAGAGCATTCATTCAACTAAGTAGTTCTTCCTACTTATATCATTTCTCAAATTCCTTTTATGCATTCTTTAACTGATTCGTTAAACGTTTCTAATTGGATGACAACAAGAGACGTCACGGCGTGGGTGTTGAACCTGCTTGGCTGTTGAACAGTGGTATTTGTTAGTGTCATGATGTCATTCTACTTTCGACACCCATATGTGACGGTACCCAATTGGATATTTGCATTTCAGGAAGAAGAATAGCACGAGTACCTACACACGTGACCTATGACGTCAGTACCAGCTGATAGTTTATAAGCAAAATGGCGTGTTAAAGTTGATCTGAGTTTCTCCACATAAGTTAGATTGGTAATTAACGTGAAGTTAATTAAATACAGCGCCGCATCACACATCGAATTCGTTGAAATATAATTCTTCCTCGTCTGCGCCTTTTATTTAAAATTTATTTATTTTATTGTAACCGTGATACATTTTTGTTTTGTGTACTTGACAACTTCGATGTATACTTAGTTTGTTTATGTTCTACATGGCTTTGTTCCGGTCTTAGTAAGAAATATATAGTGAAAGAATTAAAATTTTTGCGAAAGAATCATTGTGAAAGAATATAGAATGCGTCACTTAAAGGAATTTATACGTGGCTAAGCTTACTCGAAATAGAATGGAAAGAACAACCAATCGGGATCGAGATACCGACACTACGCCACTTGCAGGTATACCATTAAATCTGATCGGAAATTTGATTTGGCTTCATAGAGAAAAAAAAAACAACCTGATAATGTAACGTGAACACGTCGCCTTGTTAAATACACAACCCTATCCAATACAGCGAAATGACATTTATAAATAGTTCGATGTGAAAAGCTTTTTAGTTAGTGTTCAAAAATCGTTCCAACTGAGTTGAAACATCTTTGTCAATTAAAGAGGGGTCAAGAATTAAGTATAAAATGTGATTATTTAAATCTTTTTTTTTTTTAAAGAAGTATAAAAATGGAGGGGGGAAACATCGAAACTTTGTAATAATAAATGCTTGACACGCAGAATTGTGTGACGTAAATAAAGTACTACTAGTCAAGTTTTACTAATTGGAGATAATATGCTTTTCCCTTTTTTTTTCTACAACAACTTCGGTGCAAGGACCTGCAACCTTCTCTGGCGAATTTCGAAACCTCAACTACGGTCTTTAATCTTCCTCTTTCTTTCGCTATACTGTTAATGAAGTTGCTACTCTTGCTTCAATTAAGGTCCCACGGTGGACTGATTGTAAAGACAAGGTTCCCAGTACAACACTGAAGTCAAGCATCACTGGCTGCGGTCAGTTAGCGGGTGTGTGACCACTTTGATGAGTTTGCATAGGGACCAAGAGTACGCTGTATCGGTCCTCGTTGAGGACGCAGTCGTCGAGCTACCAAAGCAGGGAAGCCATTCCCTCTTCGGTTTATTAAAATTGCGACGGCATGTCGTCGGATCATCCTCAGGAATGTTTCCCAAACAGTCGCCAATAGCCCATTGTGTAGCTCTAGTGCGACGCAAATAAAGCACCCGCCTACTTACTTCAATTAAGCGCTTGTTTGATATCTGCTTAAGCGTTAAAGCTCTTCAGTAAGACGGTAGGGCACGAACCTACAACCTTCTCAATCTCATTGTTGAAACTTGCTCTCCAGGCCACCCTTGTATGCTCTTTCATTAGATGATAGTATGTGTTGGTTAGAGTAGACAGCCGAAAGCTAGATATTAGTTTTCTAACTGTTTATAATTCAATCCAGAAATTAATTATGTATTATTAACTTCTGAATATTAAAACAAAAAAAGTATGGCTATGTGTGGAAAATAATGCAATCAAATTGAAAAAAAGGATTTAGTACGGACTAGGTGTCTACAGTAAGTTTTGAAATGTGAAAGTAGCGAGGTTAAATCCCACCGTACTTTGTTGAAGCCTTTCTCTAATTTGTGTTATCTGTTCTTCAATTTAAAGAGGATCCATAAGCCGTTCTTTGTATCGAACACATAAGCTTGCATAGGTATGTGAATGACTAAATAAATAAATGAGGAATCTCGCCGCTTTACCTAACGCTCTGTAACAGAGATTGGGGGCTCGTGTCCCACTGTATTTCTGTATGTGTCTTTGTGATGTTCATTTTTAACTTAAGCTGTCTGTTTTGCAACTTAACATAATGAGCACGCAAGTTTGCATATTTATATGCGCATGTATATATACGATAAATATATAAACAATAAATATGTATACAACAAATATATAAACAATAAGTATATAAACAATAGATAGATAAAAAAAAGTTTGAAATTTATAGTGACGGTTATTTCTACAAGTGGATTTTTATGGAAATTTGAGTTAGTGTTATATTACTCTCGATGTTTCTTTAAAGTTAAACGTAGTGCCATGCTACTCTGTCCTTACTTTTTTCTTGAAAGATTCTGGGATTCATATGTGGATTATGGATGAAAAAATATGCAATTAAATGAAAACAAACATTTGGGAAGTCAGCTTTAAAGAAAAATAAAGGTGAGTTTTTATTTAATAACCTATAAATGACATTGCTTTTTATTAAAAATATTGCTTGAAGTTTATCATATAGATCAGTGATTTCCAACTGGTGGCCCTCGGGCCGCATTCGGCCCGCAAAGTTTTTTTTTTTTGTGGCCCGTGAACTAAAATATATTAGTTGTCAATTTTCAGTACGGACAATTTTCGTAAAAAATCTATATGGGCTTTAAATACTTTTCATTCGTTAAAAAAAAAAAAAAAAAAAAAAAAAAAAAGTTTTTTTGTTTCTGTAAAATTTAACATACCAACTGTGCAACAAAATTTATTTCTTAGGTTTTGCATCTAAGAAAATATTTAAATACAAAAATAATCGTGTATGTTGCCCTTTTTAACTTCGTTGTTTTTTATTTTGTGAATCTAATTTAGCATGTGCGTGTCAGAAATTTTCTCGAAGTAATTCTCCGATTTAACTTTTTGAAACCATTCATTTCGGACGAAATTATTTACATTTGTAAATTTTAAAATGCATAAAAGAGGTAATGAATATCACGTTTTATTTAAATTCTTTGAATTGAATATGGCCTGAGCGGGAAAGAGAAAAAAATCGCATTTCAGATGCTCGATAATTTTTTTTTTGTTGCTATAATTCCTAATAAGACGAAATTTTTTTTTAAATTTATCACAAAATTAAATTTAAAACAAAATAAAACCTTTCCGCTAGATTTCTTATTAAGAGAAGATTCAAAATGATAAGTAATGACATTATTTGTAATGCCTGTTATTTTGTTTTTTAATATTAAAAAAACTTTATATTTAAAGGCAAAATATAAATCTTATTTTATTAAGTTTCCATTCGAATAAAAGTGCACTTCCTCGTCCCTGTTGCAGGCGCCAATGAGTGTCAGTTGTGTTACCTATCTGTTGTACATTAAATATTTAATACATAGGTGCACATTAAAGTTATAGTAGCCAGAATTTTTTAATATGCAATTAAATATTTTTAAAAATCTACTTGTTATTTAAATTTATAATTCAATACTTTTGTTTTGTACAACTTGATAAAAACCTGACAATAATATTTAATGTTCCTTCAAACATGAGAGTCATATATAAAATGTTGATAAAATTGCGGCCCGCCATTTGACTGGCGTTTTTAATTGCGGCCCCCGGCCTCATGTAAGTTGGAAACCCCTGATATAGATGATGAAAACTTTATATTTCACACTAACCAGTGTCAATAGTATTGAAAAATAGATATAAAAAATACTTTATTCTTCTTGTAAAATTTTCCTGTAAGAAACATTTTATTTTCTGCTTAGATATTCTTTACGCAACTTAAATTTAATATTCTAACTAACTCAACGCAGTGAGAGCACTGTTTAATTCAGAGCAAATTAATGTCTAATTTTCACATTTCAGTAAGATCATAGCTTCAGAACAAAGTAAGACCACAATTTTAGAACAAGAGATCACAGTTCCAGAGTTCAGTAAGATTAAACACTTTAATCGCAATTGAAGTTTAAGAAATTTTCATGTGATTAATAACATGATTTCCTGTGATACGTTTTTCAGAAATTAAAGCCGTTTACTTTGAATATCATAAACCCCACTTTTTTGGTAAAGAGGAGTCCAGGACCTTATAGCATCGCTGAGATATTATTCTTATTAAATTGGTTGATTTCCTTTTTTATTTTTGCATCAAACTCAGTTTTTAACATCATTTGATGTTTTATGAAATATGGAGTATTGTTTGTGTTGTTGCATATATCTCAGTTTTTTAGCAGTGTGCTAAATCAGGTCTATGAACTCTGTCACTCTAAGAAAGTCTAATACTGGAATTGGGTTTGTGAAAACATCTTAGCTGGAAAGCCCCATACAATATAATATATGGTCAGGGGTGGCCTGCCCCCCTATTGGAAAAAATTCATAAAACCAGTATCAAAAATCAGTAAAAATGATACCAGAACCAGTATTACCATACCGGAAATTTAATAACTGGTATGAAACTATGCTGGAAATTTTAAAACCAGTATCGCCCCATACTGGAAAGTTTAAAACCAGTATTGCACCATACTAGAAATTTAAAATCAGTATGAATCATACTGGAAATTTTGATACCAGATTTCTAATATACTGGAAAGTGTGAAATCAGCATAAAATTGTACTGGAAATTTTGATACCAGTTTCCAAACATACTGGAAATTTTTAAGTAGTTTTAAAATATACTAGCTTAAATTCTTAGTAAGTACATATTTTTCTGGAAATCGAACCGTTTTGACATTTTCAATTTTCATTCTTTTCTTGATTATATACTAATTTCCAATAATTAATATCTTAGATTTTTATAAGAATTCTCAACGTATATATCAAAGGCGGTGAAAACGTGCACTTTCTATGAACATTAATTGAAAAAATACATATTTAAAATTATTAAAATCATTTTAGAATTTTAAGGGAAAGAAGTTTTTGAGTAAGAGTTTTACACATTTTAATTACTTTAAAATCTGCTTAAAGTCATTTAAATGAAAGTAATTTTATAATAAAAGTAATCTAATAATAAAACTTTTTTTTACTCGTTTATTATTTATTTACTTATTTATTTTTTGATTTACAAAATTTATTTTAATCAAAGTCATGATGACAAAAGAATATTACGAGGGTTGCTATTTATATTTCTGGCCTAATAATGAAAAAACAAATATGTAGAATCAAAATTGGTTTTATTGTTTTTCAAAATATTCTCCATGATGATCAAAACACTTTTGCATGCGTTTGAACCAATTTTCAAAGCACTTTTTCCAGTCCGATTGAGGTAATTCCAAAACATGCGCTTTGAATGCATCAACCGCTTCTTCGGGGGTCGAAAATCGTTGTCCACGTAATTTGTTTTTGATGTGTGGGAATAAGAAGAAATCATTGGGTGCCAAATCAGGGCTGTACGGCGGATGACCCATCAGTTCGATCTTTCGCTCCGTCAGAAATGCCTTTGTTTGAGTCGATGTGTAAGAGCTCGCATTGTCATGATGAAGAATGATTCGCCTGTTCTTCTGCTTTTTTCGAATTTCTCCGATGACTTCTGGCAAACAAATGATCGTGTACCATTCAGAATTGACCGTCCTGCGTTGCTCTAACGTCACTGTTGCCACATGACCGTTAATGCCGAAGAAACAGGCAATCATTTGTTACTTCTTCCTCGAACAACTTTTGTTGGTTTTGCCTTGTCTTGAAAGACCCATACAGTTGATTGCTGTTTTGTTTCCGGCTCATATGCATAGATCCATGATTCGTCACCTGTGTAGATGTTATACACATGATTTGATGTACCTTGAACGTATTTTTCCAACATTTCCTTACACCAATCGACACGAGACTTTTTTTGAGCGTTTGTCAGATTAGGCGGGATCCAACGCGAACAAATTTTTTTTATGCTCAAATGTTCATGCAATATTTTATTGATGTCCAAAGACGCCTCTATCTCACGGTATTTCACATGACGATCTTGCTTTATCAGTTCACGCACAGCATCGATCTTTTCTGGCACAACAACGGATTTTGGACGACCTGCACGGGATTCGTCCTGGATCGAACATCGACGACGATTAAATTCGTTATACCATTTTTTTACAGTGCTGTAGGATGTCGCTTTATCGCTGAATAAAGAATTAAGTTCATCGAAGCACTTTTGTCTTGACAATCCACGTCGAAAGTTATGAAAAATAATGGCACGAAAATGTTCACGATTCAATTCATTTTTTGGAAGAGAAGAAGTAAATCGTCTGCTGAATTTATGTTTAAAAATATCAAACTTTCGATTAAAATCGTCTGCGGTCGCCTAGCAACACTTAATGTTGCCAAGGTCAGAAATATAAATAGCAACCCTCGTTTTAATTGTATCATTGTAAAATTTATTATAAATTGTTTTTAATTTTTATTTATTATTATTATCTTTGGATTTATACTAAACTAGAACTATGTTGCTCCTAACCGAAACTAATTTATCAATTCGTAAAATATATTATTATTCATTATCAATCATTCAATTATCAATTCGTAAAAAAAAATCGTAATTAGTTTAGGTTTCAAACAACTTCGTAGCAAAAGAAATTGTTTACATAAATTAAAAATTGATATAAAAAAATCTCAAACTTTTTATCTTCAAGAATAAACCTCTCCTTAATAAATTTATAAATTTCAGTCAGCTTTTGAAAATAGTAATTAATAAATTTAAATCATAAAACAAAATAAACTTTTTTGAATGAAATAAATATATTTGTTTTGTAACTATAGAGTTAATTCAATTCAATTGGAGACTGTTCACATATTGCGTAAAGTACCTAACGTCAGGAGATTGGTGATCTGTTTATTTTTTGCTGTCAAGGGGGGGGGGGGTATGAGTAATTCTTACGTAAAACATTAAAATCCCCTTATTTTCAACATTTTGTTGTAAAGCAACAAAAAAATTTAACAAAAGATACGGTATTAAGTTTCAGCTTCAGAATGAAAGTTGAGTTAAATTTAGAGAAAAAAAAAATTGAAGAAAAATTTCGAACAGTTCTAGAAATAAAGAGTTTTGAGCACAAAAAGATAATGCAAAAGATTCCCAAGGAATATTCTACTCAAATAAATTAAAACGTAAATTTTGTTTAATGCTAAGTAACATCGTTTATTTGTATTTAATCCAGAAATTAGAATTCTACAGCAGAAGTCCAAACAAAAACCAGGGTAGGGGGGTAACGAATTTCTTACGTAAGCATGGCAGAGGATTTGTAATATGCTTATTTTTGCTGACAAAAGAGTGGGAGATCGAATTTGCTAAAAATATTCTTGGACAATATTTGAACTGCCCCTTTTCTGTGTCACCTTTCACAGTAATATCGGGAACTAGTTTCCACATTTACACCTTAATATTTGCGACTCCAAATACATGTTCCTTTCTTTTAACATTTTTGACAAAAACCTAACCCATTTTATTCGTTTTTATATACAAGGAACAAGAGAATTTTTAATGTAAATAAATCAAGCATTTCTGACGCTTAAACAGTTTCGTCAATTATTGGTATAAACGTTTCGTCAATAATTCAACATTTTTGAAAAAAGAAAACAACTGTTTTACGTATATGAGCAATTCTACAAATAAACGCCAATCAGGCGGCAAAAAAAAAAAAAAAATAAAATAAATAAATAAATAAAATAGGGGGGGAGCACGCTATTTCTATATGAATTTTCTTCTTTTTTACACCCTAAAAAAAGAGAAAAAAAAAAATCGTGAACATGAAATTTTTTCTTTTTGACATACTTTAAATGACAAAATACCAATTTTAAATTTTTCCCGATTTCTTCAATTTACGAGCTTTGATTAAATTTTTTTATTTTTGTTTTTTATACTAAAATATAATCTTATAGTATGAAATCTCCATAGATACATTTTAGAGAGACATTATAATAATTTTATATTTATGTAAAAATCTGAATAAATGGCTCAGCATTTGTAGAATTGCTCATATCTTCAGTAACAGCTTATTATTGACGGATAATTTTTTATTATATATCCAGTTACTTAGCTTCTGGTCACTTTCACACGTAAAGCTGTTTCAATTAGAAAATAGGTCTGCATCCTCATTAAACTCGGAGGTGAAAGTTTAAATAATTTGCTTAAATATTTAACGTGCACACAAACAAGACAACTTAAAATAGAATTCCACACTTCCTGATTATATTTTTTTGATAAGTGGAAGCCTGCAAGCAGGATCATATTAATAGCATACAGAGCCCCCGGGCACAAAAATGTTTTAGATCATATAGCATGCTATGATGTTTAAAAACGAACTGAAAAAACTTCACATAGGTAAATAAATCATTTTTTAAGAACTGCAATAATTTTAATAAATTTAAACACATTTTGATTTCCCCCAAAACTTAAATAAAGCATTTTTAAACTATGCATAATTTAAAAAAAAAATTAAATGCCAACCGGTTGTAATCCTCAAGTAATAAAATAATTTTTAAAACCATGAAAGTTAATTAAACAAATTAAATAAACAAAGGTATAACAAATCAAAAAAAATCGAAAGGTATGAATTATTTTGTCAAACTAAACAGTTATTAAAACATCTTTCAATGTCCTAGTATCTAGTACCTAAAATTTTCATTGTAACGTAGAAAATAGATTTCGGTGGCCTTTTTAAGTTTTCTTGGTAATAAACTATTCAAATCGTTGGTGTTTGCATGATAATCAATCACTATTTGTAGAAAAAATGCACATTCTACAGTAGAATATATCTATTTAAAAAAATATATACAAGGAAATGATGATTATTCCTTTTTTTTTAATACAATTTATAAAAAGTAAAATTCTCAAGGGCCAGGGTGTGCCCATGCTTGAAGACGGTACTGGTTGCTAGTGACGTCATCGTTGGTAAATTTTGACATTTGTCTATTCAGAAGCCAATTGCACTTCAAGAAGAAGATCTCGAATACCCACACATGTGACCTATGACGTCAGCGCCAGCTGATAGTTATGAGCAAAATGGCGTGTTAAAGTTGAGCTAAGTTTCTCCACATAAGTTAGAATGTTAATTAACTTGAAATCAATTAAATAAAGCGCCATATCGCACCTCGAACTTGTTGATATATAGTTTTTCCTCGTCTACGTCTTTTACTTAGCTTAGATTTAATATTTGTTTATTTATTTTATTGTAATCGTGATATATTTTTGTTTTGTACACCTGGCAATTTTGATGCATACTTAGTTTGTTTATGTTCTACGTGGCTGTCTTTGTGTTAAGAAATATATGGTAAAAGAATTGAAATCTTTGGGAAAAATATCTTTGTGAAAGAAGCTTAAGCGCTTAAGAGAATTGATACTTGACGGGCTTAGCTTACTCAAAATAGAATGGAAAGAACAGTTGCTAAAGTAATCAAATGCCTCATTTCAACAACCAATCGGAGTCGAGATACTGACACTACGTCACTTGCAGGCATCCCATTAGGTTGAACAACCGTATGACGTCGCTTACAGGTATACAATTAAATCTGATTTAAATCCCATTGTTAGACATAATCAAATTACTTCCTCCCGAATTCAAAGAACTCAATTAATTTTTATCAAAAAAAAAAAGTTTATAATTACTGTGACTTACGTAACTGTAACTTACAGAACTGTGACTTATTTCAACATAGAAAGTATTTCATCATTTGTAAATAAATAAACAGAAATTAAGAGATAGAATAAGTTTCCTAAAAAGGACCTTTTATAAAACTGTTTGATCAAAAGAATTATTTTTCTTTGAAATATAAAAATTTAATTTCGTACCCCTTGTAATATTTTATTTTATAGCTGTCGTTAAACAGCCGGCTCAATGTTTTGGGTTTACGACTACCAATGTTCAACTTCGTAGCCTTGTAATTTTGAACCCAATTCAAAAGACAAGGGAACTCCTGAATCAAGTATTGGGAGAAATGTTGTATTCGTGGAGGACTTTTTTGATGGAACTAACCCGTATTTGCTTTACATGGAGATGAAAACCTCCCACGGTTAGCCTAACGGAAAGTGGAATCTAATGCATGATCCGTCTACTAATACTGAGGATATTTTATGTCAGCACTGTGGATGATGCGAGCCGGGTGTGGAATTTTAATCGACTAGCCATCGCTGGGATTCGAACCTGGGTCACCTCATTGGAGGGCAAACGCTCTATTCCCTGAACCACCACCACTCACCTCTTGTACTATGTTAAAATCAGTTTTTTTTTATTCATTACAATATATGGATATAATGTAACGTGGTTTGTTACCCGAAACTTGTCTTCTTATGCCTCAGTTGTCAAAACTTTTTTCAACTGGTTTTTTTTAAAATTACGTTTTCGCAAATCACTTTCTAATGTGCACTTTCTAAATTATGATTTTTAATATAATATAGTTTATAAATGCCCTTTCTAGGTTGCAAAACATTATTTATGTGTTGTTTAAAAGTTGTGCAAACTTTGAAAGTAAATTAAAAAGTAATTACAACCATGAGTATTATTTTCTTACTAAAATAAGGTGAACTTTTTATACTATATTTGTTAACAACGTAAGTAATTCGATTGATAGTAGAGAAGAATGTTGAAATATCTGAATGAATTCCCCCTCTTATGATAAAAGCATAAGACTTGGCACACATGTACCACACATATGATGCTTAAATTTAGGATAGTTTTGCCAACATTGTAACAGCTTCACAGCGGGAGTACAGAAACAAAAGGGTGTTTCCTACGAACTTTTGATCTATCGTGTAATTGTTGTAGAATGGAAAGTAACTTTAAAGTAAATTTACAAAACAAAGAATCACACGTTAGAACATAAACTTGGGTACCATTAAAAGAAATTTTTTCACAAAAAGCGTAGAAAGTTGCCAACCTTGTAAGTAGCTTTGCAAACAAAGATGCCAGATATATTAAAATCACAATTTTTAATTTTTTGTTGCTTACGTAGGGTGGCCATTTTTTTATTTTGCTCACTGTAAACTATTCTGTCAAATAGTAAAAATTCTGTGGAAAATGCAGATATCGATATAATCTCCTCCTTAGACCCAGAGCTTAGTATATTGGGCAACATTTGGTACAATTTTGTCTCTTGATATCTATTTTTTATGTCTCTATGCTTTTACAAAATGATTGCCAATATAAAAATAAAATTGGATTCGGGTTTTTTTTTTTTAACTACAACGAAAAATTATGAGAAAGGTAAGAAATTTGATTCAAGTAACCCTTCTTAATAGTTTAAAATTTCCCCATAAAATTTAGCTGATTTTGTTCCGGGAATTAAATAGGAAGAAATACTTCATTAATGATTTTGTATCATTTTAAAATGGGAAGAAATACTTTATTAAAGATTTGGTTTCATGCCTAAAGTGTGAAGAATTACTTCATTAAGGATTTTACTTCACGACTAAAATGTGAAGAAATACTTTATTAAAGATCTTGTTTCGTGGCTAAAATGGGAAGAAATACTTTATTAAAGATTTGGTTTCATGCCTAAAGTGTGAAGAATTACTTCATTAAGGATTTTACTTCACGACTAAAATGCGAAGAAATACTTTATAAAAAATCTTGTTTCATGACTAAACTGAGAAGAATTACTTTATTAAGGATTTTACTTCATGATTAAAATGTGAAGAAATACTTTCTTAAAAAAATTGTTTCATGACTAAAATGTAAAGAGATACTTTATATATATAAAAAAAAAATCCTTCACGATAAAAAAAAAATTAAATTTGTTACTATTTTATGTTGTAATTGTAAAAAAAATCAAGTTTAATTTTAAAAAAAATCAAGTTAATTCATTGATTTTTTAAAAAAAATTATTACATTGTTGAGTTTAATTTAAGCTAAGCTTATATTTATAAGCAAAAATAGCTTCTATTTTTGCCATTATTTTAAGTTCACTTCCCAGAAGATTAATAAGTTGACTTTAAAATAATTTTAAGCTTGATGTTATATAAATAATGCAATCACGTGTACCGAAGATTTTATAGGCAAAGTCATTTAGTGATGTTCTTAAATACTGGTTAATTAAAGAAAATTAGCTATTCTTTCGCTATATTAAACTACTATGCGTATATAACATTTACTTTTCTTAATATTACACTGTAAAAAAACTCTGTAACTCTTTGACCAGTATTCGGTACAAAGTTTCTTATTATCCCAAAGTTTAGTTTTAAATGAAAGATTATTTTATTATAGTTATACCATTAATTGTGAAATATGACCGAGAAATACTTCCATGGTGCAACTTACTGCACCAAAATTTGGTAAAGGACACAAAACTTTGACAGTGACTGTAAATTGAACTACATTTGTTTACGACACCGTGTTAACTTTTCAACTCCGTGTCGGTGTACCAGAACAACTAATGCATGTTGTTTCAAATATCAACTTATTTAGGTAGTTAAATGTTTTATTTGCATTAATTAAAGTTCATTTCTTTTATGTTGCCTTTTTTTGGTTGGAGGTATAAAATGGTTAGAAGTGTGTCATAAATTAACCTACTTCCGGTAAATAGCAATCTTTGCTTGCTTTTGAGCGCTTTAAAAATACCTAATAATGGTTCAACTTTCCTCTGCTTTTATATATAAAAAATAATAATTATAATAATAAAAATTAGTGTTTTTTTCTTCAAAACACCTACTTTTGGTGCAATCTTTTACTGATATTTGGAGTTGGTGAAAATACCCAAATATGGTAAAATTGAGCTCTATTTTACGTAGCCAGCAAATGAATACCATTTTTTGATGCAACGTGACTCAGATTTTTTAACAGTACATGCTAAAAATGATATTAAGCAAATAATGCTTTCTATACTATATAAAATACTAGCTGTACCCCGCGTGCGTTGCAACGCTTTCAGTTTGAATTTAAATTTTGTATTTAAGTGTGTAAATGAGATTTGCGATCATGATTTGAAATGAGAATTTTATTTAATGGTGAAAAAACCAATGTTAGTCTCAACAGTAAATTCTCCAGAATATCGTAAGTGCATTTTCAAACAGACATGTATGGTGATGCACACGGACCATGAAACATATTTTAGATGATGATCTGAAAAAAGTGTGGATCAATGGCGACATCAGGTATTTCTGCTGATATGAGCTGACCAATTTGGCATGGTATGATTTTCTCAATAAGCCAAATTATGTGGTAATTCTCTTTTTTTACTATTCAATGGAATACATCAAGCACCGTGTCTCTCCAAAAACATGTCTTTTCGCAATAAAACCAAGTATAGAGCTTAGTATTTGTTTTAACTCACGTGCGGTAATGCATCATGAAGATCCGATGATGTTTGCCTAGTATACAAAAGATCTTTAATTTTAGCTCAAGCAGGATTACATGTGAATGTAATAAATAACTCTGGCTGCCCATATGCGCACCGATACTTGTAGCACCGAATGAAGTCATTTGGAAACACGAATGTCCCGACATATATTCGCCAAGAAAAGTTTCTATTGATTTGCTTGACCCGATAACAACGTTGATAATGGCTCGGCTGGCGACGTTAAATCTGGTAGTTTCACTTTGCCTGCAGAACAGCAAATTTCAGCTGTTTCATTCTTAAATTTGAGAGCACTACAAAACATGCATAATTGATCCATTTTTCCGATGATGACGCTTGGGGGAAAGACTATAGTCGGTTGTCGGATCATAGTGAAATGCACTGAAATTCAAATCAGAGTATTGGCAGCGTCTTAATAGTGAAGTGCGTTCTCGATCGGATTTCATTCTTGCTTCCCGTTGCTCTGGTGTTTCCGATGAACGGGCGTGAGTAGTGCGTAGTTGATTCGTTAACAGTCTTCCTTCCCGTTGCTCTGATGTTTCCAACGAACGGGCTTGAGTAGTGCGTAGTTGATTTGTTAACAGTCTTCTTTCCTGTTGCTCTGATGTTTCTGAAACACTGGTAGTTCTCTTTTTGCGTGCTTGAGATGTTGATCGACTAAGAGCGATTCGTTTAGGCGGCATATTTTTGCAAATATTCTCTTTCAAACAAAAAGAAATGTAAAAGTTGAAGTGGTCGCAAATTTGCTAAATCGAAAATTCACATATTTATTTTAAATAATAATAAAGCAATAAAAACGAAATAAATTAAATAAGAAATATACTAATGATATAATTTAAAACAAAAGTCTATTTTTTAAATGAAATAAATAAAATGAATGTGAATTCGTAAACTTTGTAATAATAAACAATCTAATAGTTTTCAAATGACAACTGTCAGCAATGAAACCTTCAAAAACTATATTTAATTGTGCTAACCTAAAATTGCATATTAAATATAAATAATTATTAAAAGCGTGCAATTTATATAAAATTTGCCTTTATTTTTATTAAACATTTTTCACAATTCGCGATCGCAACGAACTATAGGGGGCGTTGTTGTATGTGCCGAATCCCTGCGATTTCCATATGAACAGTCATTCAGTTTAGTGATGAGCAATAACAGGTATTTTCAAATAACAGGTTCCAGCTGTTACAATACAAAAAAATACCTGTTCCAAATACCTGTTCCAAAATAACAGGTCTAAGGAAAAAAGTCCACTTTTTTATATTTGAAAGATAACTTAGAATGGCAAGTATTTTTGTAGCAGATACATATTTTTCTATTAACTTGACAAAGTTGTTAGGAAAAGTATTGTTTCTTTCTAAGAGTAAGAAAATATCGCGAAGTTTTTTTCTATTTATTTTTTTAAACTAAAAGAAAGCAGTTACTACATATAAATTTTTGTTTTATTCTCTTTAGGCTCGGTGAAAAAACTATATTTCGTCTTTTTTTATGTATACATATTTTTTGTTTTTGTTTTTTGTGATTATAATTTAGATTGGGTAGTTCAAAATGGTTGAAAACACTTCAAAAGCATATTTGTTAGTGTAATCAAATATAATAAATAATAATAGAAACAATAATTTTTGTTAAAAAATATAGTTCTTTTTAAGGCACTTTTAGGAGAAATGAGTGACGCAGAAAAAATTCTTTTACAAAATTCGCCTCTTTTTAACAAGCATAAAATAATTTAGAAAGCTTAGAGAATTAAAAAAGTTTTGAATATTACAATGTACATTGTTTCTAAATCTAAATAAAAAGAATTTAGGAATTCCCTATTACATTCTGTTTGACGATATAACTAGAATCTTTTGATTTCTACAAGAGGGGGAAAATGGAACTTCATAAATATTGAGATAAATTAGAAATTTTTAAAAAAAAATTGATCTCTGAATTTAAAATACAACATATAGTGTATTATTATTTTTAAATCAAAACAATGTAGGAGTTGCGCATTATATTCTGTATATGTGGCAGAATAACCAATATTTTTTTCATTTGACAGAAAGAAAAAAATAATAGTCTAACTGCAGGCATTGCAACCTCGTCGCAACTTTTTAAATTGTTCAAATAACATCATTTTATAGTTTTAAACAAAAAAAATATTTATACAAAAATTTAATTGATTGAGCTTTATCAATTTGCACCAGCTAAAATATTTAGCAAATTAAATATAAATATAGCATAATCCCAAACTTTTAAACATTTTTTTAAAAGTAAATATTCAAAATAAACTTCAGTATACGAATTTAGCATAATTTTTAAAGAAACAAGCCTTTTTAACAATTCCAAACTTTCCTTGGATTATTTAAATAATATTTTTCTTTCAAAACAATTAGCACATTAATTTCATAATATCACATACTATGCAGCCTTAATGATAACTTTAATGTCAAAGGAAAATTCAAAACAATAAAAAAAAGAAATTCGCCAAATTAACTGTAATAGATTTTTTCCTTTCCGGCAGAATATTATCATTTAAAAATATTTATTTATTTTCTTCAAAATTTTAAAATAAATAAATCGTTTAAGCAACAAAATAATAGGCAATGGCAGAGAGACATCTATAACTATGCGAGTGGACGAAATTCAACACAATGACAAATCACTCTTCACAACATTGATTGAATTATTACAACAAATAACTATGAGGGAAATAAAGGACACGCCTTCATGTAAAGATATTGAGAGAGTCGATTCGTAACCTTGAAGGTCACGGTCGAAAAAGGAACCGAAAGTGATATTAGGGGGCCAATGGCGTAAAGAGGTGCCTGGATTCTCGAAGTAAACTACTTGATTAGATGTCCCCCAAAAGACGATTGTAATTAATGCAGTAAATACAGTAGTCGGAAAAAAGAGGGGGGGGGGGGGAATTGGAGCATTTTTATGTAAATGCAGGCCGTAGTTACACTATAGTGGGCAATTCACTATTTCAAAAAAAATATTCTGAATTTTTCATTAAATGTATAAAATACATAAATTTAATGACCCCTAAAACTTTATTACTAAACTTCACTATTAAATCACATTCATAAAATATTTTGTTCAAGCCAAACATCTATTAGATAGTTTCCTAATAAAAATAATAGCAATGTAATTAGTCTTAAGAGTCCATAATCGACAACTTTATGCTTCCTTTGGCTGAAAGTTAAGAATTGTTTCTCTTTTTTCATGAAAAAAAATACATATTTTCATATTAATCTACTACCCTTCATCTTCTCTGTACTATTGTACTACCCCTTCATGCTTCGTCATAAGTTCAGCATTTTAAAATAGACAAAGTAAGTATTGGTGTATAGTGTATAATGTTTGATATTGAGGTGACATATAAATCGACTACGTCCACCTTCATCTAACAAATGGTACCACATAAATAAAAGGGTAAATTAACATATATTATATACTAGGGAATTAGTATTCAATATTTATAGTGGTAGTTACACCACAATAATATAGCTTGCATACAACGAAAATAAAGTGTTTAAATATAGCTTGAATTCGCATACTAAATATAGTTTTAACAATTTTAACACCCCTTTCTTATAAGGGAATAAAAAGTTTAAATAGTTATTACCTTGAAAAAAGTAAGAAAAAAATGCGAAAGAGAGAGAGAGTAAGAATGTATTTTGTAGGAAATTTTTGTGAATTTTTTTTTTTATCTTACATGTAGGAAATATGTATCAATATCAAAATTAGGAAAAATATTTAAATGCTTATACTTTTTGCATCACAGAAAAAAAAAATTAAAACAAGAAAATGTAATTAGAAGCAACCTGCCCCCCCCCATATGGCCGAGCATCATTGCCTATTCCTAAATACAAATTTGTTCAAAAATACTAACCTGCTTCACCTGTTCCAAAATACTAGGCTGTGAAAAAATATCGCCTGTTCCAAAATACTAGCTGTGAAAAAATATCGCCTGTTCCAAAATACTAGGCTGTGGCAAAATATCACCTGTTCCAAAATACTAGGCTGTGGCAAAATATCACCTGTTCCAAAATACTAGCTGTGAAAAAATATCGCCTGTTCCAAAATACTAGCCTGTGACAAAATATCACCTGTTCCAAAATACTAGCTGTGAAAAAATATCGCCTGTTCCAAAATACTAGCCTGTGATAAAAATAACAGGCTGTTCCGATATAGCATGTTTAAAATATTAGGTGGTAGTTTTATTAATAACAGGTTGTTAAGACACAGAAGTAGAATCACAAAGGGGGTAGGGGGGGGGCTAGCAGTGGACTATCAATAATTTTCAATTTTTTTTATTTAAACTTTAGAAAGGCTATTTCTTATTAAGAAATTTAAGACACTTTAAATGTATTTTAACAATATAATTGCAGAATAATCATTTTCTTAGTGAAATAATAAAAAAAGGCATTTAACGATTTACTTCGGACGCAAAATAATTTTAACGAAGCGAAATTTAAGTACTATTATTATTTACGATTGGAATTAATATTTAAATTTAAGTTTATAGAACGACATTTAGTTTTATTGGAACTAAATTTTATGACTTCTATTACAGCTCTTTTATTTTTTAGACCATGAAAACACAGAAATTGAGACTTACCATGATTTCACATATACGTTACAAAACTTATCGTATGCTACTCACGTCCCGCAGTGGACTGATTGTTAAGACACGGTTCCCATCAGATCACTGAAGTCAAGCATCACTGGCTGCCGTCAGTGTGCGGGTGGGTGACCACTTGGATCAGTCTGCGTAGGGATCGAGGGTGTGCGGTATGGGCTCACGTTAAACTGTTCTACCGTAAAGTGCTCAAATTCGCGTGCAGTTCGGTGGGCTACCGAAGCGGGGGTGCCATCTCCTCTGCAGAGGATCAAAATTGTGATGGCATGTCTTCGGATAATCCTCAGGGATGCTTCCAAAACAGTTGCCAATAGCCCATTGTGCAGTTCTAGTGGGACATGAACTACAACGTATGCTACTCACGCGAGAAGTTTTTAATTCTTGCTGATACAAGTAAACAGTTTTTTAAAGTCTATAAATTGCTTTTAAGTTTAGAAATATCATGTTTACACTTAGAGGGAGGGGGGAAAAAAGAATGTTGAAAAATTTTTGTTCTATTGATCGGATTTTCACGTTTTAAGTGCTATCTATAATAAGAAACATTATTTGACTAAACCGATCGTTTGTTCGATGAATTTGGATTATTTGTTTTTCCTTTTAATTCTATTTTGGCTTGTTAATTTTACTTTTTACGTATTCCATGCAAAAAAAAAAAAAAAAAAAAAAAAAATTTAAACGAATTAAAAATTTTTTATTCATTATTATAAAATTTGTTTAACTAAGGGAAGTACAATGTAATCTTTTTGAAATTATTTCTTAATTTATACTAATTTGTTTAATAATGGTTGGAACAATTTTGAATACTAATGCACATTACTCATGTATCATTTTAAACTATGTAATTTTAAATGACACAATGCAAAATTCGAATGAAGTCATGTATATAAACATTTTTAGAATAATTCATTTGATTCTAGCAAAGTTACTCGTTAAATTATTAGATTTAAAACAGCTCTTAAAAAATTATAATACTAGAAATACCAAATACAAAACTTGTATAGACCCTCGCAATGTCTGGCTACGGCCCTGTAATAATAAATAAAACGTGATTTTTTTTTCTTATTATAAACTGCACAAAGATCGCCACAGAAAAAAAAAAAAAAAATTACATTTTTAAAAAAAGTAGAAAAAGAAATTTTTGCCAAGATAATTGAATTAAAATTTTTGCCTAGTATTTTGGAACAGGCCTTTCGAAGTAACCTGTTATTTTTATAACAGGTATGATTAAATAACAGGTTCCAAATACCTGTTCCAGAAAATATTGGACATCTCTAATTCAGTTACACTGGAGACGTCTTTAATGTAGCATTGTAACGTTCCATCTTTATTGTGGCTGATTAAATTTAAAAAAGAAAAATGTTTGTTTTCTTTCTTATGCAAACGAAAACAAAATGGTATCTCTTTTTTTTTAGAGAAGGAACATTCAGAACACATCGGAAAAATATTCGTAAATAAAGAGAAAAAAATAGGTATATTCTTATAAGAGTTCAAACCTAATGCCTGAGAAATAATTTTACTAAATTTAATGGTATAACATGAAAGGTGCCCGATATTTACAGTCTCCCGCTAGATGGCGTATCGAGTGTTGCGATCGCGAATATTCATAAATCCGTGATACGACCAATATTCTCGTTGATTTTACTTGTGCTTGTGCTCACCTGACATAAAGAAACTTGTGCGAATTATAATTAAATATTAAAGTATATGTAATTTACATTTCTAAAAGAATAGAGCTATAAGATAGAAAATAACACTGTTGTTATCTTCAAGATATTTGAAAACTGAATCGTTTATAGCAAAATTTAAAACAATGGCTAACTTTTAACCAATCAGAAAATTCCATTTCGATTTTCGCTGATACCGCTGGAACGGTTTGTCGCAGAATGTTCTAATGTCGACAGAAACTTTCCTCGTGCTTTGAACTATCTGTATGCCAAGTTTCATAGCTTTCTGTCGGATGGTTTAGGAGTCTAGATGTCCCGGGAAAGCAAGTGTTAAAATTTACAGTTTATAACATCTTTTTGATTTGCATATTTCGCCATTTTGATCAATCTTTGTTGCGCTGTAAACATAACGTAATAAAATAAGTACCATATTTTAATGTTTTATAGTTTTGCAGAGTCCTTTTTTTAATCATTTTAACAATCCAGAAATAGCTTGTTCTATTTCCGCAATATTACCCTCATTTAAGTCTTATTTTTACAAGTTTTTAATGTAAAGAAAACAATTAGCTATATTTTTTTTCTTCATCGTGGGAAGTAAAATGCAGTAAAGCGGAACTGTACCAACACTACCGATTTCCGAAATCGATATTTTTGTAATACGCTAAACAAATTTAGCAACGTTATTAATCACTGAGGTAATCTCGTTTCGTGTTTAGTTTTGGTTTTCTGACGAATTCTGCGGTTTAAAAACCTTATCAATTTTAACCTTATTTCTATCTTTTTTTTTTATTGTCCTTTGAACTTCGGTATTTTTTTTTAAACTGACCTCAGCTATGAACAAATAGATGGCATGACGTTTTTCTGTGCCCGGATGTTATCATTTTGGTATAATGTTTGATATTTAGGATTTTTATATATTTATCGACATCTGCTGTTTTTTAACTTGATAAATGTTTATTTTATCTCTCTCAAAACATGTTTACTACATTTATAATTCAGACTGACTGATAAGCGGTGGAACATGTTCGCAATACTTTTAACTATGATGTTCATTATGAAATTTCCCCTGCAAACGACTAATTTCCTAACTAAAAAATTTTCATTAATTTTAATATCATAGTCATGCTTTGCAACTTGTTTTATACCTAAAAATATAACACTAACCGAATTGTCCTTCTGATAATCGAGGTTTAATTAATGAAAGAAAATTCGATATTTACTTAGGAATATTACAGTAAAAAGGAATATTACAGTAAAAAAGAAAGTGAACTCGTAAATGAGATAAAAACAGAATAATAAGTTTTAATCGTTAGCCCTTTTTTCATATTAAAAGATATTTTAATGGAATATTTTTTCACAATTATAAGATATTTTAATGGAATATTTTTTCACAGTCTGGCATTGAAATAAAACCTAAAACTGGATTAATAGTAAGGTAGTAATGTTTCATAAAACTGCCCAAAAGGTTACTTAAATTTCATTCAAAAAATTTTTCGTCGTAATTAAAAAATTCTAACTAAGGAGGATAAAACCTACTGGGTAGTCTATGTGTTGAGGTACTCATTGAATGTCGTTTCATATTTATTGCAATCCGAGTATTTTAATGTACAAAGCGGGAAAGAAATTACCCTAAATAACTTTTGATTTAATGATCGGATTCATACGTACTAGGACACATTCTTAATGGTTCGAGGCGGTGACCTCAAATATGTTAGGTAATTAGAGAGCAGACGATATTTTAAGTTACGAAATCAGACGTAAAATTGTACTTTCGCTAAATTAACATTCCCCTTTTATCGCTGAATTTGTACTCCTTACCAAGATTTAGAAGGTGGCTGCAATCTGCAATAGGATCTCAGTATTTCGGTCAGTAAAGCGATCGAACGTTTGGACTTGTTCATTAAAATAACTTTTGATTTAATGATCGGATTCATACGTACTAGGACTCATTCTTAATGGTTCGAGGCGGTGACATCAAATATGTTAGGTAACTAGAGAGCAGACGATATTTAAAGTTACGAAATCAGACGTAAAATTGTACTTTCGCTAAATTAACATTGCCCTTTTTGGCTGGATTTGTATTCCTTAGCAAGATGTAGAAGGTGGCTGCAATCTGCAATAGGATCTCAGTATTTTGGTCAGTAAAGCGATCTAAAGTTTGGACTTGTTCGTTTTAATTCTTTTTCGCCATGCCTTGAGAACTTATAAGCAAATCGAAAAAATTTTGCACACAACTATAAAATTCGTTTGTCCAAAGATAATTTCTTCTAAAATATAATTTTTAATTACATTATTTTTCATTATTTAATAATAATCAAAAAAATTTGAACAGCAAAGCATATAAATTTTTTGGTAATTTTAAGGAGTAAAATTTTATAGGGCAAAATACGAAATTTGAGTAAAATCGAAATCTGTTCAATAGTTCCTGAGAAATCCAATTTTAAACATCTGTCTTTTTTAAAATGCGATTCCTCAGGAACTATTAAATAAAATAATAAAAATAACAAAATTAAAAAATATTTTTTCCTTAGACAAACAAATTTTTAGAATTGTGTGCAAAAACTTTTCAATACATCTAAAAGTTTTCGAGACGTGGTGAAATTCACAAAAAGTAAAATTAAAATTATTAAGGAATCCAAACTTTAGACTGTTCACCAGGCCAAACTATTGGGACCATACTTTGGTTATGAGTAATACAAATCCGTTAAAAAAAAAAGAAGTATATTCATTCTTCAGAAAAGTTAAGTTTTTCTTCCTGATTTCGTAACTTAAAATAACGTCTGCATTAATTCATTAGCATATTTAATTTATTTTTAAGTTCAACTCCTCGAACCATAAAGATTGAATCCTAGTACAAAGATCCGATTATTTGATCAAAAGTTGCTTTCTTTCTAGTTGTAAAGTGCGCCAAATAAAAAACAGACCAGCCTGAATAACTTTTGATCTAATAATCGAATCTTCACGTTTTAAAACTTAATGGTTTGTGAGGGTAACCACAAATATGCTGGCTAATTCGTGCTGACGATAATTTAAATTACGAAATCATACACAAAATAATATTATCTGCACAAGCATACCTAACTTTTTTTCCGACGGACTCTAATTTCTACCCCCCCCCATATATATATATATATATATATATATATATATATATGTTACCGGCAAAGTATGAAACGCCGGCATTGTATAGAATGCCTAGGCACTGTATAGAATACCTGACGTTTTTAGGCAAAGTATGAAATGTGAGAAGTATTACATACTTTGCCTAGGCATTGTATAGAATGCCTAGGTATTCTTTAGAATGCCGGATGCTATTTAGGCAAAGTATGAAATAATCGTCTCGATGAAGTTATTATGTAAATGATGTGCATGTTACTACGAGTGACCGAAATCGGTGGTTGTTGACTTTCAACGGTGAATGTTGACAATCACATAGTCGCTTTGGTGAATGTCCAAAATATTTATTACATCCGATTGGATATTAATTTATTCGTGGAGATATAATTACATTAATTCGATATTCTAATACTTACTGACGATAGATTAGAAGAAACATCAGTGTTTGGAGTATCGGGTAAATATATACCGGGCAATGGCACTTGACCGTAAAAAATATAAGTGTAGGGTATACCGGGCAAATGTATACCGGGCAGTGGCACTTGACCTTTAAAAAACATCAGTGTAGGGTATACCGGGCAGTGGCACATGTCCTTAAAAAACATCAGTTTAGGATATACCGGGCAATGGTATAGGACCTAGTATGACTAGACCTTTGGTAAATGTCCGAAATATATACTAGGTCTAGGTCTTTTAAGGTCAAGAGCCATTGCCCGGTATACATTTGCCCGGTATACCCTACACTGATGTTTTTTTAAGGCTCAGTGCCACTGCCCGGTATACATTTGCCCGGTATATCCTACACTGATATTTTTTAAGGTTCAGTGCCACTGTCCGGTATACATTTGACCGGTATACCCTACACTGATATTTTTTTAAGGTCAAGCACCATTGCCAGGTATATATTTGCCCGATACTCCAAACACTGATGTTTCTTCTAATCTATCGTCAGTAAGTATTAAAATATCCAATAAGTGTAATTATATCCACGAATAAATTAATATCAAATCGGATGACGTTTTGAATTTGTCATTTTTGAATGACATTTTGACGAATCGGAGATGTATTTCATACTTTGCCGGTTTCTCATTTGGCATCCTATAGAATTCTCATTGGCATTCTATATATATATATATATATATATATATATATATATATATATATATATATATATAGAAAGAATCCGCAAATCTGGGATGTAAATATTATTTTTTTGTGTATTTCACCATGTCTCGAGAACTTTAAAAGCGAATTCAAAAATTTTTGCACACAATTAAAAAAATCGTATATCCAAAGATAATTCCAGACAAAACATAACTTTTAGTAAATATTTATTATTTTTTTATGATTTTATTTAAAAATGGACGAAAAAAATTTGAACTGTAAGGTATAAAATTTTTTACATTATTTTAAAGAATGTAAATTTAATAATTAAAAATACTTTTAATAATTAAAAATTATTTAAAAATACAAAATTTGAACGAAACGGGACAAATAATTCCTGAGAAATTTTATTTTAAAGAAGCCGTACTTCTAAAATTCGATTTCTCAAGAACTATTCGACCGATTTCGCTCAAATTTTGTATTTTGCAATGTAAAATTATGTTCTTTAAAATGATGCAAAAAATTCCTATACCTTACAATAAATATTTTTTTGACCATTTTTAAATAAAACAATAAATATTTATTGAAATCTATTTTTTGCGTGAAATTATCTTTGGATAAACGAATTTTATAATAATAGTGTGCGAAAATTATTCAATTCGCTTAAAAAGTTCACGAGATATGGCGAAATACACACAAAAATAAAATTAGCATTGAGGGATTCAAACTTTTGCCCGCTCTCCTGATTAAACTATGGGGAACTATATTTCCCAGATTACGTCAGATATTTGGATCAGTCGAACAAAAAGTTTTTCCATTCAGAGAAAGTACGTTTATGTGTCTGATTTCGTAACTTAAAATATAGCTTGCACTGATTAATCAGCATATTTGAGGTCACTCTCTTAAACCATTAAGATTGAATCCTAGAACGTCCAATCATTAGATAAAAAGTTATTCAAGATGATACGTTTTATTTTTATTTTGCGCTCTGTACTACTCTTTATGTTTTCATGCTTTGTTATAATTTTGTTTCGTTGCATTATGTTTTCAGTGCCTGCTTGTAAGCACGATAGCGTCTAAAAAAAAAAAAAAAAAAAAAAAAAAAAAAAAAAAAAAAAACTCGAAAAACTAAATGTATTTTTGCATAGACTATCGTTTTGTAAAGGCACAGAGACATAAAGAATAGAAATTAGGAGATAAAATTGTACCACATATTGTCCACTCTATTGAGCGCTGGGTGTAAGGAAGATATTATATCGATATCAGTATTTGTTTTTTTTTTTCTACAGCCTTTTTACTATATTCTAGACTAATATACAGTGTGCAAAAAAATAAAAGGGACCACTCTCATTAACTTTTGATCTAATGATCGGATCTTCGCGTTTTAGGACTAAATCTTAACAGTTCGAGGGGGTGACCTCAAACATGCTAATTAATCAGTGCAGACGATATTTTAAGTCACGAAATCAGACACAAAAACATACTTTCTCTGAATATACATACTTTTTTACCGACTGATTCGGATTTCTGACCCCAAAAATGGCTCACTCTGAAGAATATGGTCCCTATAATTTGGTCATGAGAGAGGACTGAAATTTGGACCCCTTAATGTTAGTTTTACTTTTTGCGTATTTCGCTATGTCTCTAGAAGTTTTTAAGCTATTTGAAAAATTTTTGAGCACAATTATAACATTTGTTTATCCGAAGATAGTTGCATGCAAAAAATAAATTTTAGTTAGTATATATTATTTTATTTTAAAGAGTGCAATTTTAAATGAGAAAATACAAAATGTGAGCGAAATCGATTGTACAGTTTCTGAGAAGACATATTTCGCCAAGTCGTATTTTTAAAAATCAAACAAGGCTGCCTATTTTTTACGCTTTTTGGGATTTTTTTTTTTTTTTTTTTTTTTTTTTTTTTTTTTTTAGTGGTACCGAAGTTTATGTTCTAACATAGGATTCCTTTTTCTCTTTTTCCACACTACAACAATTAAACGATTCAAAAGTTTGTTGGAAACGCCATTTTGTTATTGTTCTCCCTGCGGAGAAGCTTTTGTAGTTGGCAAAATGATGGAAATCGTGGAAGCTATAGTTTTTAATTGTTTAGCATTCCATGAAATATTTTTCAAAAGGTAGTTGGATCCCTGTACTTATTGCACAAAAAAAAAAAAATTTTTTTTTCAAAAAAAAATTTTATTTTATCAATTTTTTGAAATTCTATTATAGCAATAGAAAGAAAGTACTTGTCAAGCTACTTTTCCCTAAATCTACCCTGAAAGCACGTATTTTTTTTCATTTGCACGGCACCTGGGTCTTAGAATCCTCATTAATTTCAAAAGAAGCAACCTGAAGGTGGCAGAAAATTATGAATATATATATCAAGAGGTAGTTTTGTTATATTATACAAACAACTGAATTTGTCTTTATGTGTAAAATGAATATTTCTCAAACATGCATCTTTCGTAAAAATTTACTTTAAAATAAATAAAAGTTTTTAACGAATTATTAAAAAGAAATGATAAATAAGCTAAATTTAAGTTTAGCTTTTAAGAATTTTTTTTTTTTTAAAAATCATGAAACTCAACAAATACCCTTACCGATAAAACGTTACGAACGGACCTGTTCCGGTCACATAATCCATTGCCATGAAACCCCTACCCGTAAGCCAGCTAAATCGCTATGAGCGGACCTGTTCCAGTCACATAATCCATTGCCATGAAACCCCTACCCGTAAGCCAGCTAAATCGCTATGAGCGGACCTGTTCCAGTCACATAATCCATTGCCATGAAACCCCTACCCGTAAGCCAGCTAAATCGCTATGAGCAGATCTGGTCATAGTCTGCAAAGAATAAGGGGTGCTTAAAAATTATCGTTTCTTCTGCGGAAAAGGGTTCAATTTTTAAAAGAAGATGCAGTACTGAAACAAAATCATTTTTTTCTTTAGATTTCAAACAGAATTTCTAATGTAATTTTAATTCTAATGTAATGTAATGTAATTCTAATGTAATGTAGTAATTTTTCGACTTCTTAACATTCTGTCTAACTATTTTGTTAATTTTACATCATAGTTTCTCAAACCATTTAATTATATTTTTAAAATTTTTTTTTCCACTTATTCAGCACAAGATAGCTGTTATTTAAAATTGTGCCATTAAACTTTAAATTTAGTCGAAATTTTGTAGCTTTTTTGTACTAAAAGTTTGGAAAATTTTTTTAGTCTTAGTTGCTGAAATATTTCTTATTGAAATTAATGAACATTTCATAACCGTCGTAGAACAGCCGACCCAATTTTTGCGTTTACAGCTACTAATGTACAACTCCGTAGCCTTGTAATTTTGAACTCAATTCAGAAGACGAGGGAACTCCTGGATCAAGTATCGGGAGAAATTTGCCTTCGTGAAGCACTTTTTGATGGAACTAACCCGCATTTAAGTTACATGGAGAGGAAGACCCCCCCCCCCCAAGATTAGCCTGACAGCAAGGGGACTCTAACTCATGATCTGTCTACCACTGAAGATATTTTTGTAGTTGGTGCGAGCTGGGTGCGAAATTCGCCATTGTTGGTATTCATCCCCATCGGAAGGCTAACGCTCTATCCCCCGAGCCACATTAACAGTTGAGCCTGATGACAGTTAACGGTTTATTTTCAAACGCACAAAACTGCCTGAATTATTATCAGATTTATTTGACAAATACAGTTTCAAAATTTCTGAGAATCGCCTATTCACACTAAATCTCTGTCATGTAATAGTAAAATCATCGTGAGCAACAAAAAAAATTAAAATAAAGATATTTACATATTTGAATGCTAAGGAATATATCGCTAGAAAATTACTTTCAAAATTTCGTTTTATCAGTTTTCTGAAATTCTGTCATAGCATTATATATAGAAAGAAAATAGTGGTTAAGCTACTTTTCACGGAATGTATAGTAAAACACTTGCGTCGTTTTTCCATTGCATAGCCGATCTGACAGCAAACCAAGTAAAATATATATATATATGAACAATCATGCAATTACCACAGAGGCAGTTTACTTGGTCAAAAGCTTACTGACAGTGTGCACTTAAAATAAGAACGACAGCGGACTTCTGCTCGATATTCCGAAGCGAACTTATTGCAATTCTTGAGGGTCTGGACTCCACCATGTCGCTTTCACGGTTTATTGATATCTGGATCTTTTCGGATAGTAAAAGTGCTATCCAGCACCTGGCCGATTGGCATAATGTCAGGGACAGTGTGCTGACATTCTAGGGAAATTTAAACAACTCTCCCTTTCTCATCAGATCCTCTTTCAGTGGATTCAGTCACATGTCGATATAGCAGAAAATGAGATTGCTGACAGAGTTTGGCCAAAGCAGGTGCCGAAGAGGCCATTACCACTGTCGCTCCTCTTACTTACTTGGAGCATTTTTCTAAATGTAAGGCAAAGAATAGGGCCATTTGGACGGTCCCACCGGTACACTCATGGTATCAGAGTAGGTGCCCAGGGGGCTCCTTGGCTCGGGGCAGCAGTAGGTGAGAACAAACTGCCATTACTCGTTTCCTCAGTGGACATCTGTCCTCAATGAATTATATCGATGGTAATAAACATTTTGGAAATCTGCACTAAGTGTTCTGCTGCCCAGGCCTCCCCTGACCACATTTTATCTTGTCTGGGACTTACCAGGCAGGACCTGGTTCAAGTTCCCCTGTTGGTGCTAGACTTTCTCAGAGTGAACGTGCTCATGGACCTGATCTAGGGTATGAGAACAACAAAATAAGAACACCTTCACTACAACACCAAAGCATTTATTTTCCAATGAACAGAAAAATGTTTAAAATTACAAATGCCACTTTTTTTCAAAGTGGTATGTACACAAATAAATTAAGCCTACTTACAAATATTAACAAACATTTGGCATATTTTCAATCAACAAAGCATATTGATAATGCCCAGAAAAATATCAAATTTTAAGTAAAATTACAAACCGCACTACTTTCTTATCCTACAGTGAGCATGAATTGCCCACATCACTTGAAATCTATTTACATTGGCAGTTTTGTAACTAGGTGTTTCAAAAATGACCAACAATTTGAAAACTTAAAAGAAATTTGAAGCGAGATTTGCTACCTTGTGTTTAGGAAACAAGATCCTTTTACTCTCACAAAACTTCAAAATTAAATACAGAACATGTCAACAGATGGCACTGATGACTGGGAAAACTCTGAAAGCAATTTTTTATTGTAAATCTGACTATTCCAACTGATAATTTTTGCAGGAAATTTGACACGCTCGGATAAAAAAAACTTTGTTTCATCACTATTCAGTAGCGCCATCTGTTTAAGAACTTGGTGAAAATAAATATTCGTAAGCAGGACACAACAAACTGTACATCGTTATGTCCTCCTATTTTCAAATCGTAGGTCATTTTTCGGGATACCCAGTAAGTTGAAAGGCAATTGGATACTTTACTTTTTGAAATAGAAGATAGTATTCACGGGTTTGCACAATATCTACAACATGCAGCTTATAAATAGCAGACAGACATATCATTTCCAGACAATTTAAAGAGCATCTAAAATACATTAAATACAGGTAGGGAAAATGTTACACCTCATTGAAGAATATATATATAACAAAAACCTAAGATACCAATATTTATCCTCAAAAAAAACTATTGAATCACATTTTTTTTTACTGGCACTACTAAATATAATAACTTATTCTAAAAACTTCACCATGTAAACACACTTTCATCTCAAAGAATTATGGATGGTTGACTGTGTAAAGCTAAGCGTAGATGGCGGTCAAAATTCCCCAAAAGACTTCTGGGTTACTACTTCTGACTACTTTTTAAGCCTAAGCTTGAAAAAATGTGACATCCAATATTATGATGCCTGTAAAATTTTCAATATTACGCATTCTTTCAATAAAAAAACAAACAACTGAATTTGGAAGATTCCACATGCTTGCTACGATGCTAACCCAAAAAACAAATGGCACTATTTTTTACAATATAGCCAAATAACGGATAAAACTAAAAACATGGTAAACCTTACACTTAATTTATGCTTTGATATTAATTTTTTAAAATTAGTTCAGGCTCACGACCTGTTACAACTTATAAATTACAGGAAAATTATATGCAAATTTAAACATCAGCCACAATAATAAAACTTCCTAGAATATTAAGCCTGTTCACACATCGCCTCATAAGCATAACAAGCAGAGGGATATACCTGAAGTTTTCTAAATTTCGACCGGTTTTAGGAAGCTTGTTATTGCTTACATTCAGTCAACTATCCATACTAAGTGCATACAGGAATTCCAAAATAATAATTATTTTAAAACAAAAGTGCTTAAAAGCTGCTTATTTTTTTCATTTTAGAACTGTTGCTAATAATTACAAAACACTTATATATAATTTAAAAATTTAACAGAAGGTTGAACTCAATAAGTTATGTTTATGTTATTTTTTTCAGATCTACTATAAAGAAAATACTCCTCCTCCATTATAATAATCACAGTTAATAGAATATCACACACTAGCAATACTTTTATTCATAGCAGACAAATATATGAACAGAAAGTTAATAGATAATATCTTAAAATGTAAAAAAAAAAATTGATTTAAACCAGAGAAAAATTCGATATAACATTTAATTTTGCTAAAAAGAAGTTATTTCTTATATTTTAATTTGGGTACATTTACAAAAAAAAAAAAAAAAAAAAAAAATTAAACAAGCCTTATTTTGTAACAAATCTGCGGGCATAAGCAACAATTTAATATAAAATAAACATAGCTACCAATTCTTAAGGTTTTTCACAAAAATGTACATCTTATTTCTTTCTACAATTTAAAAAAAAAAAAACATTTAAACAAAAGAATAACAGCTCTTTAAATGCATGGATATTCAGTGCTTGTAAAAAAAGTATTACTAATTTCATCATTAACTAATAATAGTTAATAAACTAATTTCAATTAGAAAATACTTGAAGCAAAGACAGTGATGTTCTCTTAAATATTTGCTCACTTTTAAAACAATAACACCGAACAAAATTTAATTTTGCCAAAAGCCAAATGGACATTAAAATTAGCCTGCACATCATTTTAGAAATAACATAACTGGTATAAAAATTTTAAATCTAAAATTATTTATTTATCATAAAATAATGAACTATATCTTTCATATCAAAATCAAAATTATGTGTTTATTTATTTATATTCCTTTGCTACAAACATAACAGCTCTTGTTACATTAATTCAACATGTAATAAATTATTTGAATTAATTAATAAAAACTTTTGAACAATAAATTTTAAATTGGTAAATTTAAATATATAAGCACACAACTCTAAGTTAATTAATACTTTTTCACTAAGTTTTGAAAATTCAATTATTTGAAATAACTAATAAATTGTTTCAAGTGAGAAATTTTAAAGAGCCGAGATTAAAAACACATTTATACTCATATGGCAAGACAGTAGGAACTTTAATTCAGCAAAGTCAGAAAATTTTCCTTAAAATTGTAATAATTTAATAACAAACTTAATGGATTTAAGAGATACAAATTTGGCACAGGCAATACGAATTGTATAAAAAAAAACTATAGTGTCTTATAATATTTTTAAAGCAAGTTATTCTTCTCAACAAATTTGCAAATGCATAAAATTTTTTTTAAAAATTAATTTTAACTATATACACCAATGACTGTATAGATGATTAAAAAATGATTTTAAAAAAAAATCTTACTAGGTAGATACTATTGCTATTTAAGATGACAAATGTAACTAAGTTCCTAAACTATTCATTTTTGAATTACAAAGAATTAATTACTCTTTAAAAATTAGATTAGCACAACCGATTTACAAAGTAAAGTCAATAGTAGTTTTTAAACTATATACAAACTTAATTTTTTTAATATTTACATAAATTAAAAAGCATTTAATAATGGGTTGATTTTAAAATGAACGCTCTGGGTTTAACTCTCCTTCCTAATTATTATTAATAGGCTGAGCTAATCTTGAAATCATATTAGTTTGATTTATCATGAAGTAAAAAATAAAAACTTTATCCAGAGTGTTGGGTGTGCAAGATCTTATTATAGGTATACTTTTAAAGCTCTTTTTAAAAATAAAATTAAATAAAGTATGCACATTAAAGAGTCACCAAATAATATTTTAGCTAAAAAAATTAATGCTAACTCACTAATGAGAAAGATGGGTCTAAAAAACTTTAACGATATTAGATTAGGGCAATTAACACTGATAAGTTGAAAGATGACTATTAGAAACTTCAATCAGCAACCAGACAGGTTTTTGCACATTCAACTAATTAAATAATGATTTGTAAGATTACAAATGTGTTTCTTCTTTACTTAAATAATAATGCGTGATCCTTAATATGTATACTTTTTAGACTTCATTTTGAAAAAGTATTCGAAAAATATATTATATGGGGCAGCCACTACAGAACACCCTGTATTATAACCATTTTAGATTAAAAACATATTGAATAATTTATTGTATTCGTCTAGAGAGCATGCAACGTGACATCATAAAAAGCTAAAACAGACTTGCGTCTTTCAAATAAATCTAAATATTTGGAATACATCACTTACTAACAATAAAAACAATTACAAAATGACATTGATAAAAGCATAACAATTCGATTATTCTTTTAAAAACTGATCTAATCGTACACCAAGGATTTACATAACTTTACATTTATACAATACACCTGTTTAGTAATAGAATAACATAACGTAAACAAAAGGTATAGATTAAATTTCACATTCTAATAATTACTTTAAATGAAGGATTTTAATACAGAATAGATTTAACCAAGTATTGGCTCATCAATCATTGAACTACAACAGTTGGAGATTTTAGAAAATTTAATTCTGATGTTCTTTTTAATTGAATCATACTGTATGCAGTTTTTGTATACTCTGTTAAAATTTGGGGGTAAAAGCTTTAAAAAGTGACAGTCATGACAGTGTGTAACAGTGACTGTCATGTTGATATACATTTATAAAAAGTTTCACAACTATGACTAAACACAGGCTGTCACTGTTTTATTTAAAAAGTTTGATTGTCTATCTAGTTAATTATCCCTGTCTTTCTGCGCTTGACAAATGAGGATTGTGCTTGCGATTCCATCTGTGATCCCCTCTTCCGTGCCTTGAATAAAAACATAATATTCAAATATCAATCATTACTGAATCACAAAAACTTCTGTCACATTTATTACATGCATTATCAAACTAAAATGAATGGTTACTGAATTTTAAAAGTGTTAAATTTAAATAATGTATAGTCAAGTAAACTTTCAGAGATTTCCTAAATATTATAAATATCACTCAATTAAAAAATTTTCCTAGACTATATGTCCAGAAATCAATATCTATTGAGATATTGATACAATTTACAACATACAGTCGGACTTCTATTTAACGAATTTCTATTTTTCGATAAATCAAGAACAATTTGGAAATTTCTTCGCAAAATAAATTCCAAATAGCGAAATTAATTTTCTATTTAACGAACTTTTATTTGAGATCTACTTTCCATATTTCCCAAAATATTTCAGAACATTTCAACAGGGTTCCCACTCAATTTCAGAAAAAAAAAATCCCTGATTTTTCTAGGTATATCAGGTAAATTTAAATGAAAATCCATACCATATTTTATCTACACTATGAAATTTTTAAATTTGTGTAAAATGAATCTCATTATATAAGGTGTGACATTGAGTCACAATTTTCAATTTAATTTCATGTTTTTTTTACATCCAAATCGTAATGTTTGCTAATTTATGATACAAATCCTTAGTTCTTCACCCGTTTTCATCTCTCCCCTTATTGATTCAGGCAATTGTGACACTCTCCTCATAAAATTCCTTTTCCTTTCTTTTGACCCCTCCCTTTCCCTAGAATTTTCCAACACCTGCTTATCGGCCCGTTTGATGTACCACGCCGGTGCAGAGTAATCTGCATCTTGTTTCTTCATTTTTAATTGAGAACCCTTTTTTAAACGTTGAGTGTAACTCCTCAACTCAGTAATTGTAGGAAATTCAACTTTAACTTACAATTTTTAAGTAATTTAACTTCAACTCTTTCCAGAGAGTATAAATATCGGGCGGTAAAATTGATCGCTAGCATTCGAATTCTAATCATCACCAATTCAAACTTTTCTCCGCCTAACGGAGATTTTATTTTTTCTCCCTCCTCACCCCTGAGGTCGGAAATTCTTCGACATGGCGTGGTCCTTTACGCCATGTGTGCTGGCTGCCTTGGCTTCGCCAAGATGATTTTGGCTTCTACATTTATAGATCCTATCCTATTTCTGTTTTTTTTTAGATGCGGTGTCCGCCTCCAGTGGTTGACTAATTTCATCTGTGTGACATGCCTTCCGCTCCAGATGCCCATCGCTTGTGTGCAAAAATGTTTTTTTCAAAAATATCCTCCCTCAACAAATGTGTGAAGCTGTTTTTCTAATAATCCTCAAAATAAAGAATTTTTGGTGAACAACATAATAGTTTTCGTTACTTGACTACACCTGAATCTCTACATCGTGCAACCAAAGATAATGTTGTAAGTGCATCACAACGTACTCATCATTGTCATTTTGATAGAGGTATGTTTTTTTTTAATTTTGTTATGTGATTACTGACCAGTCCTGGACTACCACTAGTTTCGTATCACCAGCCATAATTACGTCCTCTTAATGAGAAGAATACAAGTTGTAAATTTTTTGTATTTCACCTAAATTGAAGTTCATTTTAATAGACCTCTTTTTAGTATTTTTTAGAATACCCAGCAGTTCCCGGTACATATCTGGTGCCGTGTTGACCAGTCGAAATTTTTGTGGGTTGCTGGTGTATTTTTTTGATTGAATGTTTTTATTTGTAATAAATGATTTAGAAATTTATTTAATATGCAACAATAATAGTTAAGGAATTATTATTTTTAACTTCTACAACTTGAGAACGTGGCCACATATCTGGTGCCGTTTCTTTGTGAGGTACTGCTGATGTTGGCTATAATTTAAAAGTATTGATCAGGAATTTTTTTTCTAGGTTATAAATTTATTTGATATGATAAACAAATATAATAAATTTTTTTTCAATATACAATAAGATTTTAATAAATTTTTCTTGGATTAAGTAATAGACAATTTTTTTTTCCAATAATTTGTTAATGTAATAATCAAGTAAACAATAAAATTATGCAATGTAATCAGTTTTAATAAATTTTAATTGGTTAATTAATATTTTGTATTGGTTATTTAATAATTTGTTTAATATATTAACCAAATTAGAAAATTTTTGTAAGTTGAGTAAATAATTGAGTTTTTTTCCAATTTTTTTGCAATTGTTTAATACTGTTTTGTAATTTCGATTTTTTTTCAAGGTGGATATCTAATTTTTCTGCATATAATGATACAATAGTTTTTTTATTCTTAAAAGTTAATTGAGTTCAAATCTCATACTTTTGTTCTGAATTCAAGAGTTATTTGTTGAATAAGTTCAATATTCTGTGGTTTTAGTATTTTTAAATTATAAATTTCTTTGGAATAGTAGTTTTCTAGGTTATTGATTCTTAATGTGTATACTATTCTTTTTATTGCTAAATGATATTGAGAATTAATGATTGATTTTTTACAATTTGTGGTGTTTATTTACATTTTGAAATAATAGCAATGTTTTAATTTTTTCTAAAAGTTAATGTTACTGGTTTGAAGCAAGTTATATTGTTATATAATCATACTAATTATTAAGTCATTGAACTCAGAGTAATAATCTTTTTAATTGTGTTTCTTGATTTTATAAGTTTCTTAGGTTTCAATATTTACATTTTTCGTATTGTTAGTAAAATGTTGTAAATTAATAAGGTATTATTATTAATGGTTTAATTTGATACTATACTTTTATTTCAAAATGTTGTACTGTCTAGGTAAATAGCAATGTTTTTAACAGTAATCATTAAGTTCAATATTCTATTTGTAAGCAATTTTGTTAAATGACCCCTATTCTCACCCGAAGTAGAACTAATAGTGTAATTACTAAAATGACTAATAATTGTAGTGATATAGGTACTTGTAGGCAAGCCCCAAAATTTAATTTCTCTATACCTGAATTTTCAGATAACTCCCAAAACATAAGTTTGTTTGTCAACCAAATTAAAGATCTAATAAATTTAATTCAATTTGAAAATCATGCATCGTTATAAGTTTTGGCAAAATTTGCTTTTCATCCCTCTTTGGATACCTCCCCTATTGTAAGTGATTGTGATATCACTCTCCCTAAGGCTTGGCCTTATAAATTTAAGAAACAAATAATTTTTCTGGCATGAATTTTTGAAATTTAACATTGATATGTATGATGAATGCTTTATGGGTAACGTTGTGTGTAATGCTGGTCATTACATAATCGCGGAACAGTGGGATCCTGTAGTACTTGTCGGACAATACCAGTGTTTTTTTAAAAAGTTGTTATATATATATATTTCTTGTAATTGTTTTAAGCTTTCAATTTTCTTACTAATTAACTTTTAATTGAATGAGGTATTCAAATAGTGATTTGTTTTGATGGTGAATGACGAGCAATTCCCTCTATTAGTTACTCCCCAAATTATCACTGGCATATGTAACAAATAATAATACGATACCATTACTGTAGTTAAAACGTGACCTTATGTATTTTACGAATTAGAGGAATTTCATGACTGTATTTTGGGTGTATTAGATCTCTCTTGGTCAATTTTTTTATTCTTTTACAAACAAAAAAAAAAAAAAAAAACAAAATGTTCTCTTTCCCAATTTTGTTATTATTTAATGTTCTCAAAATTTTTGTGAGTCAATGTTTTGATTGATTAGGTTACGATTTTCATTGTAGAGTATCTGATAATTTAATGTTTTAAATATTTGGGATAGTGTATGTCCTGAATTGTGTCTGGTAATACAGATGCCTCTAAATTTTTATTTGGGATTTTTTTAATGTAATTGGGATAAAATTTGTCCTGATTTGCTCTGGGTAATACCTTAGCTCAACGATTTTTCGGGAATGATTTTTTTAAATGTTTTTTTTGAGGCTTAACTTTGATTAATATGATCGTATAAATGTTAGTACATTGCATCATTGCAAAAGCCCAGGTTCGAATCCTGGTCCACTGTTAATTAAGGATTATTCACTCAGGATTTTTTTTCTATTTATTTTTTTGCTAATAAATTAACCCAGTTAAATTTTTTTCCCTGGTCAAAATAGAGCCAGAAGTTAATTATTAATTTTATTTTCCTGATCAAAAATGAATCAGAAGGTTATACCTGGTCAAAGAAACCAGATGATCAATTATGATTTCCTGGTCAAAGAAACCAGATGATATATATAATTATATATATATAATAATTTAAATATGTTAATGATTTGGGTTAATTATTAAATAATTGAATTGTTTTGATACTCTTTGGGAAATCTTTTATGTAACCTTTGAATATATATTTAATACTTTCTAATGTACATGACATTTACGATGTTACTTCATTGTCAATTTAAAAATAATAATGATTATGTATCTTTTGAGGTTAAACAATTTTTTTGTTTTATTTGAGAACATTCTTCCATTTGTGTTGTTATAATAATGTGTAATAATCATCAAATCTTTCATAATTAATAATGCATTAATTAATTCATCACTAATTTTATAAACGAATAAATAATACAAAGAGGTCACATGTTAAGCTATTACAATACAGTCATACAAGATTTTTTATGCATGTTTCTACACAATCAATATATGATGTACACTAAATCTTATAATGCTTTTTCAAAAAAAAAATGTAACAATAATAATTATTATAATTATTTTTTTTATAAATTTATATCACTACAAGTAAATGTTTGACTGGGTTGGTCATAAGTTAAGTAATGTTTTGCAAATGTTTCATGCTGAATCTGTTAATTGTGTATTTTTTTTGTTCAGCAATTTTTTTAGGCAATGTTTTTTTAAGTAATGTTCAAGGTTTTGTTTTGTTGTTTTTACTAAGCATTTTTTTTCCAATGTTCAGTGAGATTTAGTTTGTGATTCTTTCGCGTGTTAAGGTCCCGTACAGTTTTGTTAAGTTTTTAAGTTTAATGTTTTGCCTAGGCATTTGTTTTTTTCTTTACATTAATTTAATGTTTTTCCAAGTTTTTTTCTAATCTTTAAAGCTTAATTAACTTTTTTGTCACTTAGTTTATCTCACTATGACTTTGAGTTTGTTTGGTATACATTTGGTGTATCCAATTTTTTTGTCGTTTTAACTCGGAATAATAATTATCAATCTTATTTGATTGGTTTAGTTTTTTCTCAAAAATTCACTTAATGGATCGTTGTACAAAATTTTGTAAAAATTTTTTTCTCATTCGTTAAACTCGGAGTGTTCTCAGTCTACAACGGTAGCCTGATTTTTTTTGTTTGTTTGCAATTTTTTTTCTCCTTCTAATTTCTGCAAACAAATCAATTTATTTTTCATTCCTTCTTACAAGGAACAATTTGAGTTAATGTTTTTACCTCAAAATTATTTTCACATTAATAAGTGATATTTTTTTAAATGCTCATTTACATTTTATCTCCATAATGCTATGTTTCTGGAGATTAGTTGTGCACTCTACTTCAGCTAGAATGATTCCTTTTTGATACGGGTATGTAATGAGTATTGTATACATTAACATTCAACAATGCTTGTTATGTTAATTTGTTTTCAGGTTGACTATTCAATGTCAACAGTTTGTTTCATGCTACAAGCAAGTTTTTTGTGTTTTCTTTCTTTATTTAGCAAACAATTAAGATTGTTTTTTTTTCCCTTTATTTAGCAGACAATTAAGATTGTTTTTTTCCCTTTATTTAGCAAACAATTAAGATTGTTTTTCCAGATCAGCCATGTCGAGCTGTTAATGTGTATGTTTTGTGATACTATTTGTTTGTATGTTTTATGTTAAGGGCACAGCTTTCCTTATTTTTAAACTAATTTAATATCAAATTGTTTGACATGTAGTTATTGATGTAACAACTGACCATTTGTAAATAGTGAAGGGTAGACTGGAGTGTCAGGCTGTCAATAATTAATTTAATCCCTTTAATTGAAATCTTTTGGTATAAGCTTTTCACTTTAGCAATTAATTTTTTTTCAAAAAAAAAAAAAAAAAAAAAAAAAATTCTTCAAAATTTTTTTCTGCAGTGGGGGGTATAATGTGACATTGAGTCACAATTTTCAATTTAATTTCATGTTTTTTTTACATCCAAATCGTAATGTTTGCTAATTTCTGATACAAATCCTTAGTTCTTCACCCGTTTTCATCTCTCCCCTTATTGATTCAGGCAATTGTGACACTCTCCCCATAAAATTCCTTTTCCTTTCTTTTGACCCCTCCCTTTCCCTAGAATTTTCCAACACCTGCTTATCGGCCCGTTTGATGTACCACGCCGGTGCAGAGTAATCTGCATCTTGTTTCTTCATTTTTAATTGAGAACCCTTTTTTAAACGTTGAGTGTAACTCCTCAACTCAGTAATTGTAGGAAATTCAACTTTAACTTACAATTTTTAAGTAATTTAACTTCAACTCTTTCCAGAGAGTATAAATATCGGGCGGTAAAATTGATCGCTAGCATTCGAATTCTAATCATCACCAATTCAAACTTTTCTCCGCCTAACGGAGATTTTATTTTTTCTCCCTCCTCACCCCTGAGGTCAGAAATTCTTCGACATGGCGTGGTCCTATACGCCATGTGTGCTGGCTGCCTTGGCTTCGCCAAGATGATTTTGGCTTCTACATTTATAGATCCTATCCTATTTCTGTTTTTTTTGAGATGCGGTGTCCGCCTCCAGTGGTTGACTAATTTCATCTGTGTGACATGCCTTCCGCTCCAGATGCCCATCGCTTGTGTGCAAAAATGTTTTTTTCAAAAATATCCTCCCTCAACAAATGTGTGAAGCTGTTTTTCTAATAATCCTCAAAATAAAGAATTTTTGGTGAACAACATAATAGTTTTCGTTACTTGACTACACCTGAATCTCTACATCGTGCAACCAAAGATAATGTTGTAAGTGCATCACAACGTACTCGTCATTGTCATTTTCATAGAGGTATGTTTTTTTTTAATTTTGTTATGTGATTACTGACCAGTCCTGGACTACCACTAGTTTCGTATCACCAGCCATAATTACGTCCTCTTAATGAGAAGAATACAAGTTGTAAATTTTTTGTATTTCACCTAAATTGAAGTTCATTTTAATAGACCTCTTTTTAGTATTTTTTAGAATACCCAGCAGTTCCCGGTACATAAGGAAGGAATCATTTCAGTTTGTCTAAAATGTGAAATTTTTATAATAAATAATTGCAATAGATGTTAGAATTATTTAACTTAAAACTCAATAACTGAGCACTGTTACTGATAATTTTAAGACTGGTTTTTTCCCAGGTATAACGAAGGAATATTCCAGGATTTTGTAAAAAAAAAAAAAATTCAACTTTCCCTGACCCGTGGGAACCCTGTTTCAAGTTTGTTAAGGCATTTTATGGGGGAAATGACCTTGAATTGATTTTCAAAGCCACTTAACTTTTAGAGAAAACAGTAAAATCCCTTTCCCTTTTTGTTTGCATTTCAAACGAAAAACCCAGACAAAATTGACAGATTTTATCAGTAGCAATTCAACTAAAGAACGCATGCGATAATCAATGTTTAAAATTAATTTTACAATAAATGCAGCTATAATTTTATACATAAATTTAGCTTTTTTTTAGTTTAAAATGTACGTAGCATGATAGTGTAACTCTGGATAATGTTTTGCTCTATTTTTGATTTCCATGCAGATTTCTTTATGGTTAATATTTATAAAATAAATAGTAGATACTAGTTTACAAAATAAAGGTGTATCAATTGTTATTTTAATTATATCTAGTGTATCTGAATTTAAAACCTGTTTTTGTTGTTTAAGTATTTCAAAAGGTGATTTTCTATTTAACGAATTTTCCATATAACGAACTTATTATCGAGATTTAGCGACTTCGTTAAATAGAGGTCGGACTGTTTTTTCAATAGGCCTCATATAGTGAGCAATTAAGGGTCGTTTTTGAAGTTCTTTGGCGAAGGAAACACAAACACACACAATTAAAGTATCTTGAATTCGAAGCAAAATTAAAATTTTAAACTATGTTTACCATTTTGTAAAAATTAGTTTTCAAAAAACCTTTTTGTAAAAACTATTGTAAAAAAATGTCTGAGTGAACAAATAGATTGAGGATGTTTTTAAACATCTCTGTTGTACAACGATATAATGATTTTTTGATCTTTAGCAAGCACCCTCTATTCTAATTCTGAAAATGGTATAAAACATCAATTTGAAGAAAAGATACGTTTCGTGAAAAAGAAAAGATTTTGTATTCTAATTTTTTAATATTTAAAAAGTTACTCCAACGTTTTATTACATGGACTTAAAACATTTGCAAAAATTGAGAATTTTTCACTAATGTTGAAAATTTTAATCTAAGTGGAAAAATCTCTCCAAATTGGCAATTCTAAAAAAAGTCTGAGAAATTTATTAAAAACCCAAATATATCTTTACATCAATATGGTAAATATATTAAAAAATATTTTTTTGTTCCAAATTTAAGATGCATATCTTTTTTTTTTATTTATTATTATTTTCTCAGAGAAAGAGCTTTGGAAAATACTGTTAAATACCTTAAACTGACCAATTTGGTGAGATTTCATTCATGTACATTAAAATCTATCAATTATTGTAAATTTTTGAAACATTTTTATGACTCCACGCAATGCAGCATTAGAGAAGCTTTTCAGATGCTATAAAAATTTAATCACAACAGCTTTTCATTTTCAGAAAACTATGGCTTTTCTCATTTTGTTCCTTTTTCATTATTAACTATACATTATTAACAACTATTAACTATAGATAAAACAAAAATTAACCTAACATTTACAACAGAGCCTTACACATTATGTTTTTACCTAGTGATGTTGGTTTTTTGACAAACTCTGTTCAAACGTTAGTTTGTGAGTCTGTCTGTTATGACAGTTTAGTTTCCACAAGACATAACAATTAGATTTACTAGGATTTCTACATATATTCAAAATCCCCCCATCCTGAATAATAAATAAATTAAATTTAAAATATTTTTTTAAACTTTTTTTGCATTTCAAAATATTAGATGGACCCTTTTAACAGATTAAACTATGTATAACTAATATAATTTTATACTGCATTTAGAATTACAAGTTTAATGGTAAAGAAAGTAGTCTTACCTTAATGCTCTGCTTCGTGACAGAGCTAACTTTTGCCTTGTTAAATGACGAGAACCTAAAATGCACGAAATAGTAAATACAATAAAGCATAATTGATTGCACAATTTTTCAATTAATAGCTAATTTTATCCTGCAAATTGCATAGACATTAATTATTAACCATAAGATTCTTAATTTAAGCAAGTTTGGAGTTTCATATCAAATGTAATAGCTGCCTTTAAAATATAAATATATATATATATTTTTCCAATGCCCACCCGATTGACTTTTACGTTTCAGTGGGGCTGATTTGTTGGCCACTCTTTCAAGGGCACTTCATTAGGTGGGCCAACGTTGCTGAAACAGTAAGGACAGAGAGAATGAAAGAACATTCATGTCTTGTCCAGGAGTCAAACCCAGGATCCTTTTGATGTGAGGTCAGCTCCATGACCACTACTTCACTGTCCAGTTAGCCCTTAAAAATATATTGGAATTCTTTTAAGGAATTAATTTCTTTTAGATCATATATTTGAAAATCATTTGAAACTGATAATTTTTTAAAAAATATTTGCAAATAAGATAGATTCTTTTAACTTGAAATTGAACCAAAGAAAAAACAAATAAACAAGATATTTTATGTCTCAGCATTTAGAGTGAATATATAAGAAAAGTTATAATCACAGTTTGGATTGAAATAGAGTTGCTTTTTCAGATTGCTGAACAAGTTTGACTCACTAAATCAGTATATTATAGAATGTTCTGTAATCCCTGACTTTAATCTACATTTTTAGAATCTGTATTAATAAAGCAAGCAAAGAAAAACTTTATTAATTCTTAACAAGGAAGAGTAGATTTCAAGCATCAAAACATGTTTGATTTTTTGAGGAAAATTGAAGAGGTCAAAAATGATTATTAGAAACAACTTTAGATTTCATCCAGCATTTAAATTGTTTTTAATACTTCTTTCTCAATAATTGTGTTAGATCTTAATGTTTTTTTCTTTTTTCTTACTTAAATATTAATTTGCAATGTTTAATCTTGTGAATACATTTTAAACAAGTATTTTAAAAATACAGAGCATAGAATTAAAATGGAGCACCTTAAATAACTTTTGATCCAGTGACCTCATTTTCACATACCAGGGCTCAATTTTAATAGTTTGAGGAAATTACCTCAAGTAGGCAAGGTAATTAGTGCAGGTGATATTTTACGTTACGAAAACAGACGTAAAAATAGACTTACTCTGAAAAAATATACCTATTTTTGACAGATTTAGACTCTCGACCCTCTAAATATACTACAATTACGAAAATATAGTCCCAATCGTTAGGTCACGACAGCTGTCAAAAGTTTGGACCTCTTAAAGTTAACTTTATTCTTTGCATATTTTGTCACATCTCAAGAATTTCATTATTCATTATAAAATTCGTTTAACCAAAGGAAAAATTCAATGCAAATATATATATATATATGTATTTATTATTTTATATAATAGTTGGAAAATTTTTAAATTGTAAAGTTTACAAACTTTTACACACCATTTTAAAGAATGCAATATTGCATGGCAAAATTGAATGAAATAAGTCGAAAAGTTTTCAAGTTCAATCAAATTTTAAAAAGTTGTATAGTTACAATTTGATTTCTTGGGAACTATTTGACCTATTTTGTTTGAAAATTTTGCGATTTAAAATTATATAAATTTTTTTTATTTTGTTAAAATGATTTTTTGCATTGAATTATCTTTTGATAAGCATATTTTATAATTATGTGCAAAATTTTTAAAATTGGCTCAAAAGTTCTCACTATATGGCGAAATACACAAAAAATTAACTTAAGGGATAAAAATAAACTTTTGGCTGCTCTCCTCGCCTAACTATTAGGACCATGATTTACAGAATGCGGCTACAACTATATTTTAATAAGTTTTTGTGTCTGATTTTGCAACTTAAAATATAGTCTGAAGTAACTAATCAGGATATTGAGATCAGGCCTTCAAAGGATTAATATTGAGTCTTGGTGCATTAAAATACTTTAAAATTCCAAAATGTCAAGTTATTAATTTTTGACATTCAGTTTTTATTCATTCATTCATTTTTAAGAAATTATTCTTTTAACCCTTTTGTGAGCATTGGGAAGATATCTTCCCCCCTACATGATCGTACAAAACACATCTGTGGGAAGAGCAAGATCCATAATGATGAATTGGCCATGCTATTATAATGATGGAAACACTAATTCCTCGTTAAGCCTGGTACTGCCATCTATTGTTCAATCAATTTAAAAGAATTAGAACTCCATCCTAATGATTTTTTATTGGGTTTGGGCTGATTTGGGTAGTACCATTAGATTCAATTTTTTTTTATGAAAGTAATTGGTTCCTCGGGAATTATACTTCCCATCCTTGAGATTTATATGTAAACATAAATTTGAACAAAAATTAAAAAAAATTCTTTCTTTTATTTAATTGTTAATAAAACATAGAAAACTGGCCCAGGAAAGAGTTAAAAAAACTAATATAGGTAAAAGATTTATTTAGAAAAATAAAGATATAAGTAAACCATATGCAAAATTTAAACAATCGTAAAATGAATTTTTTCTAAAATTAAGTGTGCATGCTTATAATTTAAATTATTATAAATAATGTACTTTTAATTAAGCTAATAAAAACATTTCTGATGTTTTCTGCAGGAAAAGGTTAAGCACCCAAAATATACACACATTTGCAAATAAGACTAAATCAAATTGAGCAAAACAAGTTTAGTAAATGTTTAAAGTCAAAAAATTAACAAATGGAAAAAGATGACGTGCTCTTGGCATTTTTGATAAATATAATAATTTGTATCAATCAATAAAAACAGGAATTGGCACCACTAATTAATACGACCTGCAAGATATTTATTATAGTAAACAAGCAAATTACCTTCGTATCTATTCCTAATGGTGCATTCTTTGGCCCCTTTGCAACTTCTTAATTTATTCAAATTCATTCGTAGCCGTTCTAACGTGGCATAGTCAAGGTCATAAACTGCATTCCTCATCTAAACGACAATAAAACATTAATATTTGAAATGAATAGTATAAAAGAATTGCTTTCGAAATATGCGAAAACTTACTTGGTAAGGATCAGTTCTCAAATCATAGAATGTAATAAATCCAGTGACGAATTCACAATACAAGAAGTTGTGGGTATCATTAATAGTCCTTAAACACCAGAATGTATTGTTGTTTGAATTCTGACAGAAACAGAAAGGGCCATCTGGAAGCAAAGAAATATAAATGCAGTTAATATATTATGTTGTATTTAATTAAGTATGAAATGGTTTTAAGAAAATGGTAAAAAAAGTCTCACAGTGAACTGATTGTAAACAGGGTGCATAGCCAAATTTTTGAACAATAAATAAGCACCTTTTAATTACTTTTTAAGCACTCAAAAACTATTTTTAAGCACTATATACATATGCAAAATAATTTTCAGACTTTACATGATTATGATAAAATAACTAGTTTCTGACAAAGAATTCTTTTCCTGATTATATCAGTCACCATAAAAAGATAGAGAGATTTTTCGGTTCAACTTCAGAGTGTGGAAAATGAAGCCTGAAATTGAGAATATGTAACAAAATGCAGCAGAGTTGCACATGAGAGTGCAATAATCTCACTGAACCGAGCTCAGTAGACGCACGTGCTTACTCTCGAGTATTTCATCAAACATGGTAAAATGATTGGCTCTTTAATATGCTATGGATCGGAGGTACGACGAAATGGATTGTGGTTAAATGAATGGTGAAAACATTGAATAGAACAATGTGAAAAACCTGGTTTTGCATAATACGTGGCGAAAATTGACATGGTAAAGAAAAAAATCTCATTTACAAAAAGTGAAAAATTAAGCACTTTTCAAAAACACTCAATGAAAAAAGCACCTTTAAGGGCTTTTAAAAAAAGAAAAAAAAGCACCTTTAAACACTTTTTAAAAACACTACACACTATGGTAAAGACACTGTTCCCAGTAGAACACCGAAGTCAAGCATCACTGGCTGCAACCAGAGTGCGGATGGATGACCGCTTTCAACCTGCGTTTGGACCGAGGGTGTGCGGTATTTGTTACCGTTAAACTGCTCTATCTTTAAGTGCTTGACTCTGTGTGCTGGATGTTGGGAGAGAGGGGGAGCCACACCCTCTGCAGATGATTAAACTTATGACGGGATGTTTCCCAGACCGCCGCCAATAGCCCATTGCGCAGCTCCAGTGCGACGTAAATTAAATACCTACCTACGATTTAAAAAATCTGACTGATCTGCATCTTAACTTTACAGGAGGAAAAGAATATAGCTAAATATTTGATTTAGGATTTTATTATTCTTAAAAAAAACAAAAGCCAGAGCTTACACTTAAAAAAAAAAAAAAAAAAAAAAACGCAGTTTTAAGTAGATTACAGATAAATTAACTATAAAAATTTATAAAAATTCATAAATCACAAGTTCCATAATTTGTACTTCAACTCAATTTCATGAGCGAATTCCAGATATTTTTATATTTTTTTCAGTGTGTCAGATATAAATAGTGCCCACAATAAAACCAGTAATTCCTTTTGAACAAATTTTTATTGAAAATTATAATGCTTATAAGTAATAATATAAATTATAATACTTAATGTTAAACAATTATAACAGGTTACTTAGCCAGACTTTTCCACAAAAAATAAGCACCTTTTCAGCATTCAAAATACATTTTTAATCAGTTATCAAAAAGAAAAAAAAATTTTAATCAGGACATGTGCAGTAATAAAAATTATTTCCTCCTATTGTCTAAAGTTCTTCATTTATATGCATAAAATCAATAAAATGCAAAAAATATTTTTCAAAGACTTTACGTAATCATGATAAAACAACTAGTTTCTGATAAACATTGCAGAAAAATTGTGAAAATTATGCTTTAGGGGCCGTTCAAAAAGTACGAACGCAAAAATGGAGAAATTTTAACCCCCTCCCCCCTTTGTACATTACAGTTTATAAGGTCTTACTCCCCCCCCCCTTATAGTACGTACATTTTATTAGTCTACCCCCCTTTTTCATAAAAATTAAAATAATTATGTTTTAAATAAAATTAAATATTTATTTAAAATAATTTATTCATTTAAATTATTTAAACAATAACACCCAACTTTATCTTTGAATCAATAAATAAAACAATCTTATCTGTACGTACTTTGTATAATACCTCCTCCCTCTTACGAAACCATACAAAATAGCAAATTCCCTCCGCCCCCCCCCTTCGGGATGTACATACTTTTTGAATGGCCCCTTATTTGTAATTTATGATGATCGGCGCGACAAAGAAAAAAAAGTATATTACTTTGAAATATGTAAAATTAAGCACTCTTTACAAACCCCAATGAAAAAAGCACCTTTAAGGGCTTTTAAAAAACATAAATAAAAAATAAGCACCTTTAAGCTTTTTTTGAAGACACTACACACCCTGTCTAATATTCAATGTAAATACATAAAACTTTTGAAAAACCTACCAGTCCACAGAGGTGGCGTTTTCCAATGGTTATTATCTTGAGTAAAACAATTCATTTTCTCAGCATTGCAGGTCATGTTTTCAAACTTTGACTTTCTACGCATCTTTCTTTCAAGCTTTTTCATGTGCTCTTCTTTCCTTAATTGGCGCTCTTTCTTTAGGTCCTCTCTTCGTAAGCGTCTTTCATCTTTTAATTGTTGTCTGTGTTAAAATTTTTATTTCAATGATTATTTTATACATTACAAATAGCATCAATGAAAAATGATTATAAGAATTCAGCTGCTCTATTTATATGCATCAAAAAACTAATCTGTTCTGTACATAAAACCAAAAATTTAATTACTATTTTTTTTACAATAAAATAAATCAGGGAAAAAAATAAAAATTGTAAGAAACAAAAACTACCTTAATTAGCTCAGTATTTCAAGCAAATGAGGAAGTTCTAAAATCAAAATAAAGCTAAATTTTTTTTAAACAATTTATATTATGATTGCCCAGGAATTAAGTTTGAAAAATGTTAAGCCAGAATAAAAATATTTTTTGGAATTGAAATGAAGCTTTTTTTTATGTAAAGCAAAATAAATAAAACAAATATATAACATTTCAGCTTTATTTTGCTTTGTTTATAAATTTTAGACGAAAGTTAACTTATAGCATTCAATTTCGAAATCTTTAAAAAAATTTTCCATGTTTTCTGAATACTGGATAAAATATTTTTAAATTTAATTTATTAAACCAATATTAAAACCTGCTTTTAACTAATATTGGTATAAATTAGCTAAATGTAAAAGAAATACTGTAACAGCAGCTTTGTTAATATTCATTAAAATAACACTCGAATAATTCATTTGTTAAAGGTAATGTAAAAAGAAAAGCTTTGGAATTATTGTTATTTTCTATCATTTTTTATATTGCAAAAAAACGTTACAACAGAGCTGGGAATTTTCAAGAAGGTACTGTGAGTGACGTAGAGTTAGTGCAAAAGCAACATCTCAAGCTGGCAGGGGTCAGTAGTCTCTTACATGAATATTCAATTTTACTACATTTTTTTTTAGTTTTGGTCACCAAAAAGTTCTTTTACATCTATCAACATTTTAAAAAATAGCTTTTTTTTCTTCAAGAAAATAACAACAAAATAATAAGCAAAAATTTTAGAATGAAATTTCATGCTCAGCATTACATACAATACATTATTACAATAAATAGATATATTTTTCTTGAAAAAAAATTTTTTTTTCCATGAGAATAATGGCGAGCAAAAATTTAAGACAGACTACTATTTTTAGAACTGAAATTTCATGTCCTGCACTACATACAATACATTATTACAATGACATATACAAGGCAACTTTTTTTAAAAGAAATTTTTTCCAAGCACCTTAATTGTATTTGGTCTTCCGGATCACATATACATCCCTTCTGGAAAGAGTGTGGGTCATAAATTTCTGAGCCAACATTATTTTTGTGAGGCTTAGCTTTCTTCAATTGCTTTCGAATTGTCTGAAAGCAAAAAAATAAAAGGAACTTTCAAGTGATGATATAATTACTTTAATCTCGAGAACAAAACAAAATTATTTCAAATAAAGCTCAGTAAAATAAATAATTTAAATATTTTTGAAGTATTAAAATGTTTGGTTAATCATTTCACTAAAGTGTTATAATAATTAACATATATTATGTTTTTAATGATTACATTAGTATAATTTTGTTATCAGCAACTGATATTAAAAAAGAATTATTTCCTCATTCGGATATACTGATATCACAATTCCATTCTTTCGCAAGGCAATAAATTATTTCTTCGCAAGGCAATAAATTATTTCAGAGACAAGTTGCACATTATAAAACATAATTGCATCAAATACTCCATGTTTTTAAAAAATATTCCCAAAAAACAGCTATATTAAAAATAAAAATAAAATAGTTCTATGGTACCAGGTCAAGCTACTCGTCAATAATAAAGTAAGACAAAGATAAAAAAGATTCTAAAAAAATAAAAAAAAGATTGTATTTAATTTGTTATGACAACACATTAATTTTATTAATATGAATGTATTGAATATATTTTTCTTTCTTTTTACTGAGAATTCATTTTATTGTTTAACATACAAGTACAAAAACATAAGTTTGTATTTATTTTTAGCCTCAGAGTTATCACAGTTAAAATATAGGGAGCTTCGATTGAATTTAATGTATTTGTACTTACATTGCAATGCGTGAAAAAATATAATGTACAAGAAATTTGTTTTATTAGCATAAGTAATGTAAGTAGAATAAAAAAAAAGTATATGAACCTTCAATTCTTCTAGTTTCTGTTTCAATTTCTTAATCATGCCATCCAGTTTTTCTTTCCTCTCATGCCATTGGCTTGGCGTTTGAAATTTTTCATCAAAGCAAGCACGGCTGCCATTAGCCAGGTACACACATTCATTTGAGATTCCAAGCTGAAATGTAGGAGTTGTTTCTCGCTTTTCTCTGTCTTCCAGAGCTGGAATCTCAGTGGTAAGATCTAATTCAGGCAGAAGGAGTTTACTGTTTTCAACCTTGTTATGTAAAGATGAAATGGTGTCCTACAATGCAATGCATGTATGCAAAATATTATTTTCAGTTTGAATTGAAGCACCACTAGAAAGTATAGCAAAAAACTAAGCACAGTATTATCAAACTGATACACCTGCAGACTTATTAGAAAGGTATTTAACACGCTTATGCAATGTTATTAAATTTTGCTTTCTTTTAGAACAGATTGAATTATACATAAAATTAATTTAAACTAAAATACTTAAAATCATTCTGAAAGTTTCAGTATCAGTGATTTAAAAAAATAATAAATAAAATAAATATTTTTGTTAATTCAAATTTAATATGTTTCCTTTTAATTTTGCATTAAAAAATTAGATTCTTTCCTCCACGAAGTGGCAACAATTTAGAGCATATGGTCCCAATTGTTAAGAGAGGAGAATGGTCAAAATTTGAGCTTCTTAGCATTATTCCCCCCCTTTTTTTGTATACAACAATATTTTTAGACATATTAGTCAAATAAAAAAATTTAACACAATTAAGGAGCTGAATTTTAGGTAAAACATAGTTTTTTAGATAACCTATTATTTTTATGTATCAATTTAATAATGGTCAAAAATTTTTGGTTTGAAATTTGGGCAAAAAGGTTTTAACGCTTTCATCTCTAAAAAAACTATAAAATCAATTTTGTTAAAATTTTATCATTCAAAATTATGCAATAAATTGAGAAATTGAGGTAAACATTTGTATGGCTTATTATTTTTCATATTTATACAAAAACTATTAAATTATTCACAATTATAAAAAACTGTATTTTACAAGAATATATCTATAGAAAACATTAATATTTGTTTTAATTAATTTTTTAGTAATATTTTAATTTCACAGTTGCATATTACAGAAAAAGAGAGAAAATAACACAACGAAGCTGTTAATGAATCTCTCTGAAAAATTATTAGGTCTATATATTTGAGATACCCAAAACCCCAATACTTAAGGGTCAAGAATCCCAAATTTGTTGAAATAGATATGTTTAGTTAGAGAAAGTACGCTATTACATTTAATTTTTATGACTTAAAATATCGTCTACACAACTTAATTAACATATCTTAAGTTACCTTTTGAATGACTAACGAGGCATCTTAGTATTGAAAATCTGATCAGTAGACCAAGAGTTATTAAGGAGTTCCCCTTAACTTTGTGCACTGTACAGATACTTTTTATCATATTTAAGCTAAGAAAATGGCTTTTTATTTAAGCACAATTTCAGATAACCTAAATTCTCTCAACCATAAAGAAAAAAATAATTCCTCACTTCTGTTTTGTTTCCAACAGTAGCATCGAGTAAAAGAAACAGCTGTTCTATTCCTTTAACATCAAATTCATCAGAAATTACAAATCGCCTCCATCTAGACTTTGTTGACAATTTTGAGTCTAAAAGGAAAATTTCGAAAAATAACACAATTTTAATGCTTCACACTTTAATGCAAAATAATATACTAATGAATAACAAACATAATTTGATATATTTCTCTAGTCTTATATTTTAGCCATAAGAACTAATATATGTAATTTATTAACTACAAATGACAAACTTTTTAGATTAATAACAGAGCGTAGAGCGGACGGGATGATTTTTGTCTTAATAATGAAACCTCTTGGCAAGTGAGCAATCTGAAGGAAACATTCAGCACCGTCGGTTTCTACTTATTATTTCAATGGAAGAAAATGAACATAATGAAAATCTTAAAATATAAGATCTTACACTGAGGTGTATTTTAATATAAAGAAAACTTTTTAAGAGAAGAAATTTATTTCATTGGTGAATTATTTTATCAATCTCTGTAATTACAGAGAATAAATATTTTCGAGTGACAGTTTTTTAATGTATGATTTTTGGTTAAGTAAATTTGATTTGTAGGCTGCTTATTCACCACAGCTTCTAAAGAATTCAAAGGTTTATGTGATGCACCACTTTGTAGCAGCTAAATGGTGCTGAGTCTTTTAAAAAGTTGATAAAATTAATAGAAAATTTGCAAATTTTAGTTTGTTGTTCTCATCTATTTTTTTAAAAATATTTTATCGAATCTGGAGCAGTTCCCATCTTTGAAAACATAAAACTGAGAACTCATCTCAACTGTCATACGATGCCTTTTTATTTCTGCCAAAATGGTTGAAAGAGAGAGATTACATGACAGGTTCAGGGAGTCTCTGATGTTTAGGAGGAAGAGATATGGAAAAATATGGCAGTATATTTGCTTTACCTACTATCACAGCTCTATAAGCTACATAATATTTTTTTAAACATAAAAAAATTTGTACATTGATTGAAAAAATTGAACAAAAACATAAAAAATTGAAAGTTTATATTTGTGGATTTGTACAGAAAGGAGTGTAATTCTTAATTATAAATATTATTAATTAAAATTAAGCAAAAATTATAAAAAAAATTTTTTTTCTTGAATAAAAATAATTTTCTAAATTATTTTGATAAAAGAAATATTTTTTTTTTCATTTAAGAAACACAAAATACTAGCTATAATTATTAAAAACCTAAATTTGCTAAATAACATCTAAAAAAAATTAAAACCTTATGTTTTATCTAAAATATTACAATTATATGAACTAAATTTAATATTCAAGTTTATATTTAATAAAATGACATAACTTTAAGATTAGATTTTTTAAAGAAAAAATATGATACATTGTGCAAAACTATAATTTATATTTAGTTCAAACATTCAAGTAAACTTAAAAGCCTAAAAATCAAGATTCTTTAACTTGATACAACACTTAGAATTTTAATTTTCATTGTCTATGTTCCAAACTAACAATTCAACACTTAAAACTACATATTAGTTTTAAAGATAAATTTTTCAATATTGGTGGTTATGGTTATGGATTGGGTTCAAAATAACAAAGTATGGAGAATTTAACATCGAAAGCCACACAATAGAGAAAGTGAACAACAATGGTGTTTGAAAAAGAGTAAACGAATGATTTAAATGAATGAAAATACCTGGGGTAGCAAAAAATTTGTTCAATTCTTCTATGTCTTGATCCAAATGTTTCCTCCTCTTTGCAGCTTTGAGAATTGCATCAGGTCTTTTACGATACTCCGTAAAATCCCAACTGCTGCTGTCTTCGCCATCTGAATCAGGACAGATACACTGATTAGGAAATCCAAATTGCAATCTGCATTTCTGTATCCGCCATCGGGTTCCGTCATGGATGCACTCCCATTTCTAGCAAAATAATTATTCAGAAATAATTCATTAATTTCTAATAAAATAATTCATTATATTTTTAAAGTCATCTAGATCCAGTTGCCAGCTTGTAAGGTAGCAAGTGGATTATCTTAAATTTTATTAAGTTAAATAAAACAGAAAAATCCTTAAGTTAAAGCATTTTGGCTTTATAACCATGATGGTGAGTTTATGCACTATAGTGAAACCTATTCTTAATAAAGTTACTATCACGGTTCATTTTAGTTGCAAATATTAAAAACAAAAAGAAACGAATATTTCTTTAAGTGATATGGCACCAAAGTTAGGTAAGATTTTTCAAAGATTTGATTCACTAAGTTTATAAATTTCACTATCAAAGCCTAATATCCTATTTTCTCATGACAAAGTCTTTAAGAATATTCATAAATAACAGTTAACCATAATAAATAAACAGTCTTATATAGATAATTCCGGTTACTAGTTTAAAATAATGTGCGGCTAATCTTCCAAAGAAATAATTATTTTAAGCATTTAGATCTCAAAATTACTGTAATAAACATCTTTCTTTTTGCTTATTTTCTACATTATATATTTTCTTTTGTTTTTGCAAGAGCTAAATGTCTAGTTTAGGTGGTACCGCTTGGCACTCTTATGCCGCAGGACCAGGGTTCTATCCTTAAAACTGGGCAAGGTTCACTCAACCTTTTATCCCTTCAGCAAATCAATAAAGCAGGGTTCCCTGTATATATTATATAAGAGAAAACACAAAATCACTGTGCAAATGTGTGAGCTATATTTGGATAACTAATACTAGTTTTAATTGCTGGAAAAACTTCAACAAACATTACTTCAAAACATTTTAACATACATTAAAAAATAATAATACAGCAAAAGATACAGTATATAGATGAACCATCTTTAAATAATACATAATTTGCACTTTAGGAGGTCAACATTTTGTAAAAGAAGAAAATAAGAAATAAAAATTCCTAGTATTTTCCCCAATTAATAAGGAAAAATTCAAAATTCCTTTTTTATTTCAGAGGATTTTTTAATTCCCTGTATTTTCCAGGTTTTCCCTATTCTTCCTGTGCAGTGAGAGTCCTGTAAAATGAGTACAAAGCATGTTTGATGACTAAACACCCAGTGTTCCGCAGTCCGCTGACTATCCGACCGGGACAAGTTCCTGCACCCCAAAGCCCAAGGTCAAGAAAACTGGGATTGGCACAGTATGCCTTGGCCTTTCATAGGCTGTCACACCACTAAGTTTAGTTTAGTTTTTGTCTAGTTTAAAACTATACTTTTATCTGATAAAAATTTTATAGAATTATAACAATGTCAACTTAAATAAAACATAATAAATATCTCATACTAAGTATGAAAATTTGTAATTTGTAAATATCTCATGAAAATTTGTAAATATCTCATACTAAGTATGAAAATTTGTAATTTGTAAATATCTCATGAAAATTTGTAAATATCTCATACTAAGTATGAAAATTTGTAATTTGTAAATATCTCATGAAAATTTGTAAATATCTCATACTAAGTATGAAAATTTGTAATTTGCGTATTGATAAAGCTAAATTAAAAATACAGTCGGACCTCAATTTAACGAAATTGCTAAATCCCAAAAATAAGTTCGTTAAATGGAAAAATCACTTTTTATTCTTAAATACAAAACAGGTTTTAAATTCATAAACACTAGACATAATCAAAATAACAATTGTTACAACTTTATCTTGTAAACTAGTATCTACTATTTATTTAATAAATCTCAACCCTAATAGAAATCTGCATGGAAATTAAGAATAGAGCAAAACATTATCCAATGTTACATTATCATGAGACATAAATTTTCAACTAAAAAAAGCTACATTTATGTGTAAAATTATAGCTGAATTTATCATAAAAGTAATTTTAAATTTATTTGCTAATGACAAAATCCGTTAATTTTCAGAGTTAATCTAAATCTGAGTTTTTCGCTTGAAATGCAAACGAAAAAGGGAATGGGATTTTACTGCTTTTTCTAAAAATTAAGTGATTTTGAAAATCAATTTAATGGTCATTTCTCCCATAAAATGCGTTAAGAAGTTTGAAATGTTCTGAAATATTTTGGGAAATAAATTTAGTGGTTCTCAAAGAAAAGTTCATTAAATTAAATAGAAAATTCACTTCTGTATTAATAATCCAATACAAAATAATGTATGTATTTTTGAAGACTTATTTTAATGAAATTCCTCTATTGTTTTAAAATGTGTTAAGCTAACATGAAAAGACCTAACTAAAACATGATGAATCAAGAAGACTAAATAACGCATATTTTTTTACCTGATGTAACTTGCAGGGAGATGAATAGTGGGGTTTTCTGCATTCAACTCCTAATCGCTGATCTTTTGTGAGTTTCGGGAGATTAGGTGAGATATTAGGATAAAGATTTCTGTTTTTTCTTTGGCTATTAACCACTCTAGGGAGAGAAAAAAAATCACTGTAATTAATAACATTAAGAAAAAAATATTGAGTTACGAGTTATAACTAAATCTTGTCTAAAATATTAATTACCCTCTTTCAATTAAAAAGCTGTCTCTCCATGACTTTTTTCTTCTTACTTCAGTGTGTCTATGTCCTGAGCTATTAGAGAAGAAAAAAAAAAAAAAAGAAAAAAAAAGTAAAATTATGTAAAAAATGCTTCTAACTACTAAAATCTTTAATTTTTTTTTTTTTTTTTTTTTTTTTAGTTGCTTACAATCAATTGCTGACAATTTGAGTTGCTTACAATCAAAGCACTTAGTAGAAGAAGATTTTAAAATGTAATTTTTGTGAATATTTACTGAATATTTTATTGCAGTGATTATTTATTGTTAATATTATTATTATTTACCTTAGAAAATAAAACAACAGCAAAAAATTAATTATGAAGCACTTTTTCCCTTTAATCCTACATATCCTATTAATAGCTTTAAAAAAAATAAGTTCTATATGTGCAGCTGAACAAATATAAATATTTCTAAACCCAAGATTCTGTGCTTTTTCAGAAAAACCACTTGGTATTTTTAATTCAGAATTAAATTATTTCTATAATTTTTAATTATTTAAAATTTTTAATTATTTACAATTTTTAATTTATAACTACTATCAAATTGTCACAAAATTTAACATACAAGATAATTAATAGATAACCCAGAAAAGTAAGGATTTCTGAATTGTGCACAATTTAACTTATTGTTATTCACATTTGTGGTTAATTAACCAGGTTCAACTGCAAAATGACTTAAGCAACATGATATGTGTGAAAAATAGCAATAAAAGAATCTATGGTTGGTTAACAGTAGTTCAGAAATATCTCGAAATGTAAGGGAAATTTTTTTTTTTTTTTTTTGTCTACTAGAAATAATTTTGTAATTTTTTTTTTTTAATTACAAAATTATTCCTAGTAGACAAAAAATTTTTTTTTTTTTATCTTATCCTATAAATCATATTTAAAAAAAAGGCATAAATATATTTACTTCATTTCTAAACAATTAGTTATTAGCTTTAAAAGTATTAAATAACCAGGCATAAAAAATTACATAATCTCAAAATTACAAGATATTATTAGACATAATTGCAATACTATGCATTTTTTATGAGACAGAAAATACTATGCATTTTAATGTGTATTTTACATAAAATCTTAAAATTCTTGATTTATTCAAAAAAAATTTAGGATTAAACTTACCTAGCCCAAGTATCTGCATCCTTTAAAAGAGGCAAAATTGAACGGCCATCCATATGGTCAGGCACCTCTACACCAGCAATGTCCAAGAATGTTGGAGCAAGGTCAAGATTTAAAACAATATCTTGAAGCCTGAAATAAATATCAATGTTTAATTTTATAATTTTCTTTTTGCTACAAAAAATATAACATAAATTTAAGAAAAAAAGAAAAGATTAAGTTTAAGACTATATCAAGAAAGATTTAAAGAATAATACATTTTCTCTCTATCTTCAATAAGGTCTTTTTGTTTGTTTTGAACACTTATTTATTTAGTAAGTCAGCTTCATGTGTTGCCAATTTGAAAAAAATAATAACCAACCATTTTTTAGCAAAGCTAATTATTAAAAAAAATATTTATACTTATGAAAGTGTTACTTTAAAAACAAAAAATTTCTTAACTTACAACTGTGTGGGACGCTGTAATAATAACTACAGTCAATATTACACTAAGAAAGATACCATCTTATGTACAAATATTATCTGAGGAATGAGGGGGATGCTGTAATAATAACTACAGTCAATATTACACTAAGAAAGATACCATCTTATGTACAAATATTATCTGAGGAATGAACATAAATTTAATTTCTAAATCATGTCAAACACTCAAGTATTAATTGGAATACCTCTAAAAAACATAAATTATTTGGAATTAGTTTTACATGATTTAAGATAAATAATACTTTTACCTCACACCACGAGGCACTGTTGGCCCACGTACAAAGAATGGGACTCTGACATCAAATTCAAATGGCATGGATTTTCCTTTCACCAATCCAAACTGACCAAGATGATAACCATGATCTGATGTGTAGAAGATGTAGGTGTTTTCTAGCTCTCCCAACAAGCGTAACTCTCTGTAGAGCTTTTAGGATAAAACTAATAATAAATTATAGCTTTATTCAAATAATAACACTACTTAATACATGAAAAGGTAGCACTTACAAAATTCAATAACAGAAAATAACACTATAATAACAATGTGATTAGTTGTAATAAAGAAACCCATCTTAATTACAACAAATGACCTTTTTAGAAACATTTACAATTGAAGATTGACATGTACAATGTGGGAAAAAGAAAACATCTTATCAAAATTAAAGAATGATATTCCTAGAAGAACAGAAGCATTCGGAGTAAAACAGAAATATGAAAATAGAAGCAAGAAGAAATGTTTCATCTGCCATAAAACGAATCACCTAGCCAAAGATTGCTATTTCCGAAACAAGAATGAGGGAAATCGAAACCCAACATCGCAAGAAAAAAGAACATTTTCGAACTATAAATCGGGTATGAACAAAACCAAAAACAATAACGCTCACTGTGCATTTGAAAATCAAGATAAACATTCTAGTGAAAATGTCGCACTTATCGTCGAACAAGAACAACACCAAATAAACTCTAGTGCTACCGGTAAAAACAAAACTGTTTTCATTTTGGATTCTGGTGCTACTTCACACATGGTAAAAGATTTAAACTTTTTTGAAAACATAAGTTATATGAATGGAATAATACAATTAGCAGGTAAGAAAGCAAATTTAATTTCTAAAGGTATCGGTATTATAAAAGCTACAACAACAGTTGATAATTGCAGTAAAAATCTAACAATATATGATGTAATATATGTACCTGATTTACAAAACAATTTAATTTCAGTACATAAATTAATTGATAAAGGTTATAAAATTGAATCTAATGGTAATGATATTTTGGTTTGTACTAATGATAATTGCATTGTTTTAAAAGCTGTAAAAGTAAACAATCGTTTTGAAATTTTAATGGAACCATGTAATAACACTTCACCTAATGCATTTGATTATAATGATGTAAATAATTCTGAGTAAGAATGTAATGAAGTAAGTAATTTGGATATTTATAATATTTGGCATAAAAGACTTTGTCATTTAAATCCACAATACATGGTTAAAATGCAAAATGTTCTTGGCATAAATTTTGAAAATTATCATTGTGAATCATGTGACATAAGTAAAGTAACCCATAAGAGTCATCCATCAATTAATATTGCACAAAGTAATTCTATATTAGAATTAATTCATGCGGACCTAGCAGGACCAATAAATTGTGATTTATTAGGAAATTCAAGATATTTTTTAGGTCTAGTGGATGATTTTTCTGAGATGTACTTTTCTTATTTTCTAAAGCATAAAAATGATGTATTTGAAATGTTTTGTATGTTTAAAGAAAGGTATGAAAATTTAATGAATAAGAAAATCAAAAGATTCAGAACAGATAACGGTTTAGAATTTGTTAATAATGAGATTGATAGTTTTCTACAAAAATACGGGATCATACATGAAAAAACAGTACCGTATAATCCTTCGTCGAATGGACGTGCTGAGCGAGCCATAAGAGTATTAGTAGAGAGGGCTAGGACATTATTATATGAAAGTGAATTACCAATAAAATTTTGGGCTGAAGCGATAAATTTTAGCACTCACATTTCTAATCTTACACCGCGTAAAAATAAACAAAATCTTCCGACTGAAATATGGTCAGGAAAAGAACCTAAACTTAACTACTTCAAGGTATTTGGATGCATCGTTTATTTTCATATACCTAAAAAATTCCGAAATAAATGTGATGCTCCGGGAAAACGTGGGATTTTTGTCGGTTATTCTAGAGAAAGGCGCGCTTATAGAATATATGACGTCGATAAAAATATTGTAATTGAAGAACGATCTGTTAAATTTAACGAATCATTAACAAGAAGTAAATTTCTAACAAACAAAAATGAATGTAGCATATGAAACATTGAGGATTTGACCCAATTTAATATTTCTCAACCGCAAATCGAAACTGAAACCCAAAACTCGCCTCCCACTGAATCAAAGAGTGGACATTCTTTTTCTCATAAATCGTCTCAAGAAAGTACCGATTCGCAAAACGAAAATAAACAAAATACTTCGGCATTAAGACGTTCTGAAAGAATAAAAAATAAAATATCCGCGAACTTAGCCTCGAAAGGATCATCTGTTCCTCAAAATTATGACCAGGCGATAAATAGTAATAAATATTCGGAGTGGAAAATGAACTTCTTTCGATGGAAAACAAGTTTTTGAATTAATTGAGAGGCCTAAGAAGGAAAATATAATAAAAAGTAAATGGGTGTATACAATAAAAAATGACGATAATAAGCAAAATAATAAAATTTACAAAGCACGACTAGTTGCAGCTGGATTTAATCAAATTAAAAATGTTGATTATTCTGAATCTCATTCAGGTTATTAATTGCTTTATCAGCAAAATTGGATTTATTTGTTAAATTTTTTGATATTAAAACTGCATATTTATATGGTGATATTGATGAAACTGTGTACATGGAAATACCTCCAGGTTTTGAAGATAAATATGGTAAAAATAAAGTGTGCAAATTAAATAAAAGTATTTATGGTCTACCTCAATCTGGTAGAAATTGGCATATTAAGTTAAAAAATGAACTTAAAAAGATTGGTCTCACTCAACTTGCATCTGACATTTGCGTATTTACTAAAATTAATGATAATGATTTTTTCGCAATTTGTGTATACGTAGATGATTTGGCAATATTTTCTAATAATTCGAAATTATATAAAGACATCATTTCAAAACTTAATCAAGCATTTGAATTAAAAGAAACAACTAATGATTCAAAATTTTTAGGCATTGAGATTTCACAAAAAGAAAACGGAATTGGTTTATCTCAAACTTATACATTGAAACTTTAATGGAAAAGTATGGTTTGGAAAATTGTAAGAAAAGAAATACTCCTATAACTAAAGGTGAAGATAGATGTTTTAATCCTACTGATGATTTAGTTGATCAGACTGATTATCAGGAAATCGTCGGTGAGCTTTTATATTTAGCAAATAGGACCCGACCAGATATTGCATTTGTAACTAGTTATTTATCACAATTTAATAAACGTCCTGAAAAAAGGCATTATGTTTTGGCAAAAAGAGTTTTGAAATATTTGAACGGTTCAAAAGATAGAATCTTGTTTTATAGTAAAGAATTTGGTTTTTTAAACTGTAGTGCGGATGCAAGTTGGGGCAATGCAGAAGGAGAAAAATCATTTTCAGGTTGTGTAATTCTCTTATAACATGGAAAAGTAGAAAACAAAGATGTGTGGGACTTTCAACATGTGAAGCTGAATTATTTGCTGCAGCTGACACAGCTCGAGAACTTACGTGGATAATAAATATGTTAAATGAACTGAAGTGTAAAAAATTTATAAATTCTCCGGTTACTATATTTTCTGATAGCCAAGCAGCTATTGACTGGTTGAACAATGGTAAATCTTCTAACAAAACCAGGCATGTAAATCTTAAATTTGATTTTGTGAGAGATATGATTGAAGATAAAATATTGAAAACTGTTTATAAAAATACTGATGATAATATTTCTGATTTTTTAACTAAAGCTGTAGCGTTTAAGAAGTTAATTTTCTCTTTGGAAAAAATAAGTTTAATTTGAAATTTATGTTTAGAGAATTAATATTTTTTATGTATATTGTTATTTGTGTTAAAAAGTAAAATCCTTCTCGCAGGGGGAGATTGTTGTCATTCCCTGGGAAGGATAGCTACAAAGTCTTTTTCTTTTTATACCGCCAGATGGCGTTCTTTTTAAAATTGTATGTGCTTGTTTGCTTTTTGTTAATAAACTTTTACTTTCTGTCTGAATCTCGATCTGCAGACTTCAAAAAATATGCATGGAAATTAAATATTTTAAGATTAGAAAATATAAGAATATATAATTAGTAACTGAATCAGTAATAGATTTTTAAGTTTGGTATAATTTTGCTTATGAGAGATTGTGATTAATATGTGGTTGTTGCCTCCTTTATTCATCTTTATTATTATTTTGCAATAAAAATGTGCTCTAGGGCATGGTAAGAATTTTTTATATGGGTTCCATCTATGATTTAATGTGATACGACACTTAAGCAAAATCACTGATATGTAAACATAAGATGTGACAAAAATGTAGAGACTAACTTTTAGGGTCGTAGGGCATGTCATAAGGATTGAGAACTGCAAAGCCAACAATGTCCATGTACAGTGTGCAAAAAAGAAAACGGACCACCCTGAATAACTTTTGATTTGATGATCAGATTTTACCGTTTTAGGACTCAATATTAATGGCCCGAGTGGATAACCTCAAATATGCTAATTTAATTAATAAGTGCAGCGATATTTTAAGCTATGAAATCAGACACAAATAGTAATAACATGCCTTTGTAAATAATAATCACTGAATAAACATACCTTTTTTTCCAGACATATTTGTATTTCTGACTGCTGAAATATTGGAGGCAGACACAATCTGGGAAATATAGTCCCAATAGTTTGGTCAGGAGAGCGCTCCTTAGTTTGGACCACTTAATGCTAATTTTACTTTTTGCATATTTTGCTATATCTTGAGAGCTTTTTAACCAAATTGAAAAAGTTTTGCACCCAATTATAAAATTCGTTTATCCAAAGATATTTCCATGCAAAATATAATATTGAGTAAATATTTTTTTTATTATTATTTTATATAAGAATGGTCAAAAAAATTTTGAATTGCAAGGTATATTATATTTTTGCATCATGTTAAAGAATATAATTTGAGCAAAATTGGTTGAACAGTTCCTGAGAAAGTATCCAATTGTTAGTATCAGACTTTTTTGAAATCCATTTCGCAGGAACTATTTGACCGATTTTGCACAAATTTATTCATTTGCTATAAAAAATTACATTCTTTAAAATGATGAAAAAAAATAATATACCTCACAAATAAAAATTTTTAGACCATTCTTAAATAAAATAATAGATATTTACTAAAAGTTATATTTTGAGTGGAATTATCTTTGGATAAATGTATTTTCTGATTGTGTGCAAACCTTTTCCAACTCTAATTATTTTTCAGTATACTTAAGGTCACCCTCTCGAGCCATTAAGAATATGTCCTAGAATATGAAGATCTGATCATTAGATCAAAAGTTATTTAGGGGGGTCCTTTTTTTGCCCCCACTATACACTGTTAGGCACTTCTATTCACGAGAGATTTGAATTGGGTGTGATGAACCAATTACCTGGCTCACACTATTTATCAAGCCGCAATTTTCCGTCCTCTCGGGAGCCCTCTAAGCTACAATGTATCAAGAATCTTTGGAGTCTGTAATGGACTCATCTGGACTCCTGATTGCTTCTATTGCACTATTTGCATGAATCCTGGTAGAAAGCCAGATAATTTTGATGCACAATCAAGTCACATATACAAGTCATTTTAATATTATTTTTTTATACTGAATTACAGATCCCCTTCACATGATTGTAAATCGCATGCTGTTGATTTTTAACATCATATTATGACCCAATTTTTAGATATACCAGATTTTTCTGTTTTAATACGGGCAAAAAATGTAAATATTTGGATTGTGCTTAAGTAAAGATTAAAATTACTGAACAAACCGCACTAATACAACATAGAAAGTAACCTTTTCAACAGCATCATCAACAGACTGTAGAGTTTGTAGCCGTTTAGTGTGCAGAGTATCAGTAAATTTCACATGTATCGGCTCCATCTTTCCCGTGTGGCGAAGAAGCCATTGCTTGTCTGGATTTGGTGCGAAGTTCCAATTAGGAGTTCTAAAAAATAAAAATAAAATTGTTTTTCTTTTATTTCAATATGAATTCTATGAAACAAATTCAACATACTAAAAATACTTGCTGTTGAGAATATCACCCAGGGAAAGGAATCAGATTTTTCAGAAAATAGTAAAAAATAGGAGTGTTAAAAAAAAAGAAATGACGGTAGAAAAAAATTGACCTTAAATTAACAGAATCGATTTGATGATTTGAAATTTAAAATACACAAAATAACCACTTAGAAAATAACAATGTAAAATGATTGACTATGAAGCAAGACATAAAGCGATATTTTCTTCAGTATTATTAATTTATAAAGTAAATAAAAAAACATTTGCAGAATAGCATTTACTTATTATTTACTGCAGTATTTTCCAGTCATGATTGGCATTAAATATGCTTGATATTATGTGTTTTATGTTTACTCATAATTTTGAATAACAATAGACATTTAATTCGTAAAAAATTAATAAGATTTATTAAGTTAAAAAGGGAGATTTGAATAAAATAAACTGAACATTATAGAACAAAAAAACGCTTTAATCTGATTTCTATAAATGAGGCTAGCTTCAATATATAATAGTAATGCTTATTTAAATATTCAAGCAAGCAATAATCTGTGTAAAAATTCTATTTCAATAAGGATTTTTTTTAGAAAACTTTCTGAATTTTAGAGAATTTTCTAAAATGCATGAAAAACAGGAGAATTTTTATTAAACCAGAAGATCAGGAGAAACTAGCAAATTGGCAGCTATGTCACGTGTATGACGAATAAAATTTTTCAGCATTGTGCCAATCTGCAAAATAATAATTCCCTCAGCAAGAACACATAAAACTCTTGCGCATCTCCATCTACTCCACTTCAGGAAATAATTTCCAAATCTTATATAGCTGAGCCGTGATGGCTCAGGGGATAGAACGTTTGCATTCCAATCAAGTGAACCGGGTTTGAATTCCAGTGATGGCAGGTCGATACGAAGTCTCCAAATGCAGCTTGCACTGACCACAGAGCTGACGTAAAATATCCTCAATGGTAGACGGATCATGAGTTAAGAGTCCCATTGCCGCCAGGTTAACTGTGGAAAGTTTTAGTCGTTTTCCTCTCCAAGTAATGTAAATGTAGGTTAGTTCCATCAAAAAGTACTCGACGAAGGCAAATTTCTCAAACGACTTTATTCCACAGTTCCCTTGTCATTTGGATTAGGTTCAAAATTACAAGGCTAGGAAGTTGAACATTGGTAGTTGTAAACATCGAATCAGGTCAGCTGTCAATGATGGTTATAGAAAAAATAAAATCTTATATAGCTATGTGATTTTGAGCTGTACCTCTTAAAAGTAATGAAATGTTTAACTGAGACATAAAAGATTGTTTTATTTAGACTTAGGATTCCCATTCTATTTTAGAGATAAATTTGCCTGCCTTTTTAGGTTTCAAAGGAAAGACCTTGCTTATTAACTTAATTAAATACAAAACAATGAAATAAGGAATGGTATATATATGTATTCATATATTGGTATAAAGACCCATCAAAAAAATTTTCCAACCATTTATAATAAAATTTTACTAAAACAAAGTTATCAAGATTTAAAGAAGAATTTCTAATTACCTGTGAGTAGTAACATTGGTAAAAAGATTTTGAAACTGAGGAGCTGCATCCTCTGGTCCATGAGGTGAAGGAAATGATAAAACCATCATTACAGGTTTATTCATAAAATGTCTGAAGGAAATGAGATGTAAAATAAAATTAATAAACATTAACAATTAATAAACACTAACAATTGTATTAATAATAATTACACAGGAGAAGGTAGTAAGTGAAGTATCACAGTTTTGAGACTTTAAACATTTTAAGCAAATTGCAACCAAACATGTAGTTCTCTGTTTTAGATTAAGATATAAAACAGATTTTAATAATATAAAATAATAATCAAAAAATAAAACCCAAAAATAAATCTAAAATTTTATTTTTAGATGCGCAATGCATTTTTTAAAAAAAATTGTTAATTAAGAATTAAATTTTTTAAACCAATAAAGTTTTATGTGAAATAGCTTTATTCATATAAAATGAGGATTGAGCTAGTTAATTGAAAAATTTTATTTAAACAATTGTAAGTCATTAATTTACTTTTCTGTGATGTTATTCTTTCTTTTATAAACCATTATTAAACTTATAGTGTGAAATTTCTAATGCTGCGTTGCATCCAACTTTCAGTGAGATAGTTCTTACTTTATACTACTGCAATTGTAAGCAATGTAACATTTTATTCCAAGCTCCACCATCTCAAACCATTTTTTTAAATTTTAAGACGATGAAAATACAATGTTATACAATGAAAAAAAATCTAAGCAAGAAACTTCAAATTATCTTACTGTTTTGTATCATAATAATACACAAAACAATCACAAGGTGACTAAAAAAAGCTCCTGAAAAATAAAATTAAATGATAAAAAATATAAAAAAATGGTGAATAAATGTTTGATTTACAGAAAAGGCTATATATTTTAAATGTATGAAATCACAAATTCAATATGTTTGCCACAATGATGTGACGCATGCACTGGAAAAAATGCTGCAATATAGACTCCAACATTAACACATAAATTGCCCCAAACACCTCAAAAATCATTTTTTAAATTCTTCAAATACACTTTGTCTTTAAGATTTCAACACATAAGCCAATCACACAGATTAAAGTCTGGAGAATAAGGGGACCAGTTAATGCCCATTTCTGTATGATGCGGGTAACCCATAACAATCAGCCGATTCTAAAAGTTCTTTTCCAGCAGGACAAACAGAATTACAGCATGTGCAAATCAAAATTTGCTGTTAGTATTGTTTATTCTCAAAGTTTGAATTATTCATGTACAGGGGTATTATTGTTTCTTATTGGAGCGCTTTTTTCTGGTCACCATGTACATATATAAGTTAAGTGGTTTATTTTTTATGTAAATGCTATTTGAAAGTAAAATATCGAAGCTAAAATTCAATTCAACTAAAGGTTCAAACCAAACTAAAAGATAAATTGGAAGTCAATCGGTCATCACTATACTGCAACAACAAAAAGAGTGGTTTTTGCTCTATAAACAATGGAAAACTGAAGTTTTTTTTTAAAGTACTTAATATCTAATATTGTAAATTAAATAAATTTACCCTAATTAAATCTTTGCGGGTAGATATATTCATAGGGAAACCATTATTTTTGGAGTATTGCACAGTTTACTACAGGATACATAGCCAGATTTTTCAACAAAAAACTGAGCTTCTTTTAAGTACTTTTTAAGGACTAAAAATATTTTTAATCACTTCGAAAAAAATTTCATAATTAGGGTTTGTGCAGCAATAAAAAAAAAATTTCTACAATTTAAAGTTCTTAATTTATAAACACAAAATTAATAAAATTCAAAAGCATTTTCAAAAACTTTACATAATTATGATAGGATAACTAGTTTCTGATAAATATTGCAGAGAAAATTGGGAAAATCATGAATTTTTTGTAATTTAGAATAAAAATCGACACAACAAAGAGAAAAAATATCTCTTTAAAAGATAGAAAATTAAGCACTTTTCACGAACCCCGAATAAAAAAAGCACCTCTAAAGACTTTTAAAAAAACGTATATCAAAAATAAGCACCTTTCAGCACTTTTTAAAAACGCTACGCACGCTGTTCTAATAGTAATTCTAAACGTTTGAAAATACAGTGAAAAAGTAGACTTCGATGACCATGTGTATGAAAACCCCAATTTGTTAAGAGTCCGTTAACTAAAATTTTGGTTTAAATTTTTCTACCCTATAAAGTTTTATACAAAAGATAAGTCACTTAAATAAGGAAATAAATATATATATATATCTATATGCATACAATAGACATAATATAATCTAACAACTTTAGCAATCAAACAATCAATGAATAAAAAAATTTAAAGCACTAGAAGAAATTAACATAATTTTAAAGTACAAAAACATTTTAAAACATAAAATATTAGTGACCTTAATTTTACCTCTTTGATCTACGTAAGAAACTGATGCTATCATTAGCAATAAGATCAGGATAGTAATCTTTGAAGTAATTGTCTCCATGTTTTATTTTATTTCCATTCACATTTATGGAATAGTTGTAAAATCGAGAGTTCCGAATTAATCCAACCCATTCTCGCCAACCAGGAGGGATATAGGAGCCATTATATTCATTTAGATATTTTCCAAAATAGGCTGCAAAAAATAAAAAGTAGTTAGAATCAAAGATGATTTTTTCCGCCAACATAGTACAGAGAATTTTGTTTGAAATTAAATTACAAAATAAATACTACTTCTTGAGTACCAAAATAATTTTCTGATTTAAAACTTTGCTTTAAATAACTGAAATAAACTCCACTAAAGTAAAATACACTTAGAGTAGAAGATCACAATCTTATAAGCAATATATATTTTACTGTTTTACAAACTTCACTCTTCAAAACCGTAAGCAATCACAAGATATAAAAAAACAGTCAACCATAAAGTGTCAATAAAAGTTTTAAAAAATAAATAAAAATATAAGCTACAATCAAACACATATCAAATGAATGAAACTAAGAACTGCATCTATAACAGAACTTAAGTCCAGAAATTTGAAAGTAATTCCAGTAAAATTTTTAATAAACATGTAATTTTACAAGCATTAAAGAAACAGTCATTAAATAATGATCCATTTTCTTTGTTAATTTAAACTCCGATGCAGATGGGACACTGGTTGCATAAATATTTTTTCTGATGCTCTAATTACAAGTAAAAGTAAATTTTCGCTTTTCTTTTTATAAAAAAAAAAAAAAAAAAAATCTAATAGTTATTTAAAAAATCTGTAGGATTATCGGAATTTCAATTAAGATATAAAATCCAAAAAACTAGTTTGAATTTTTTTTTTCATTCATATTCAAAAATTTATCAATAATTGATTTAGTAAAGTAAAGAAATTTCAATGTATAGTTCTTTCTCTTAGATCTATATAAGTGCAAATTTGAAAAATTGTTTTTAAGTTAGCAGTATTTGGAAGATTTTACCCTTAACGCAGAAAGAGACACGAGTGTTTCAAGCTGCATTTTATAATCATAAATTATTAAAATGCTAAATATAATATTCTCAACTTATTTTGACCAAAATTAATACAAAATAATGAAAAACATGCTTAATAAAAATTATGCATCTAAGGGTTAATAGAATAATCACTGAGCTTTAGATGTAACAGATAAATAAGCTGATTTAGTTTTAAGAAGCTGAATTAATTAAATAAAAACCAATTAATTTTTTAATAAAATCCCATTATGCAACTGGTTTATAATAAGATTTTGCTTTTTAATGATATAAATACACTGAAAAGGTTATATCATTTATAAAAACTTAAACATAATATATTACTTAAAAAAACAACATGTACCAGTTCTATAGCCAGCATTATTTAAATAGGTAGCAAAAGTTCTAGTTTCATGTTCTTGTTGCCACCAAGGAGAACTACAATTATCGTTGTTGGTGTGTACTTGATGATTGTGTACGTATAAACCTGTTAAAAGTGAACTTCTGGATGGGCAACACATTGGCGTTGTAACATAAGCGTTGGAAAAATGAGCCCCACCATCACCTAAAATTCTAAGTGTCTTTGGCATGAAGTTCATGGAACCTGAAACAGAAAATATTGTTTAAGAATAAATTATAAAAATAAAATACTGTTAAACCTTGATTATTTGAAGTAAATTGGGACAAACCTATTTTAGCTAGCATTAGGGAACAAGCTTATTTTTGTTTTAGTACAAACACTTGGTCTAGCTTGATTCGGGTGTGGAGATTTCAAAACTGAAAATAAGTTTTGCTCCGAAAGCTAGTTTTTTTTTTTTTTTTTTTTTCTAATTAAATTTTTTTTTTTTTTCTCAAAATGTACAAGGTTAAAAATGTTTTATACGACAGGGGGTCACATAAATGTTGCAACAAAGTTCAAGGGGAGTTAGGACACATTCGAGATTAAAATTGCATAGGAACCCATGACTAGAAATGTTGTAGTGCACAGCTAGGGGCGTCGTACACGGCTTTGTTATACTTCATATTTTGCAAGTTAAGAGCTATACGTTATTCAAATGTCAGCTTCAAAACTTAGTCAAGTTTACATTTAAATTATAAACAAAATCACAGATTTTAGACAATTTGCAATGAGTAATAATTTTTTTTTTTTTTTTTTGCTTTCTTAGGATTTAAGTCTGACACCAACAATGAAATCCTTTTAATTCAAACTTATTATAATGAGTTTTTATAAAACAAATTATTTTTCGATAGGTTATAAGTTATATAAGTTCATGAAGGAGTTTTTCTAAGAAATTTATGTTAATTTTTTACTTCCCACACCATAGAATTGTCCTTATTTGTTATATATGCATAAAACTTTCAATTCTAGTATTAGTGCAAAAACTTGCTGGATATCCGTGGTAGTAACTACATTAAATACTAACCTAATTCAATATCTTGATCATCAGTTAGAACAAGAATTATGTTGGGTTTCTTATCTCTAAGTAGCTGTGGAAGTTTCCTTGTGCGAACATCTTTCCTTGGATATCCATTCCTAGAAGAATATCTTGATGTATCATAGTCGTGATGAAGCCCACTATAAAATATGAGAATAAATTAATGCTTTTTAAAAAATTCTTTTTAAAAGTAAACATTAACAATTAAAGCTTATTTAGGTAGAAATGCCAAGCCACAAAAATAAAATATACTAATCATGCCAATTCATAGCTGTACTTGATAGTTTTTTGTTTTAGCTACAGCTTCAAATTTAAGAGAGTGACCTGAAATCAAATTCTACATTTCTTCTGTCTTCCATAATAACTAATGAAGAGAATCACATGGATGCCAATTCCCATTTTATTATGGCATTAAAGAATATTTTGTAGCATTTTTTGTTTAATTTTATTCATTAAAACATATCTTAACAAGTTTTAATGTTTAAGTATTTGTTAAATTTTGTAATAGGGGTGAACAACCTTTTTAGGTGAAGGGCTACTTGCATAGCAGGTAGATTAACGCCGGGCAGCACGCATATTTAGTCATGTTAGAGGCAAATATGATTATTTTTTTCTAAACATTAGCTTTTTAACCACTAAATATTTTTGTCAGTTAACTTAATGACATAATTGTAGAAAATTAAATACTTTTAATTATTTAAATTTATTTTAAACTAAAAAAACTGATACTTTTTTTTAAACTTTTTATAAATATATATATATAAATATATATATATAAATATATATATATAAATATATATATATATTAGGGAAACATAAATTTAAAAAAAAAAAAAAAAAAAAAAAAAAAAAAAAAAAAAAAAACTGTAAAGCTTACAGAATGAAAGTGCGAAAACAAAACAAGCGTATTTTATAGAGTAATATAAATTTGAATTAAATATTTTTATAAAAGAAAATTTATAACGTTTAAACAAAAACCAAAAATTAAAACAAATTCATTATAGTACCAAAAATTAAATTCAATATTTATTTAGTATTATTTTTCAGATATTATTTCTATTTCTTGAATTATTAGAAGGTTTTAAAAATTTCAAATAGAAAATGTTTTCTTTATAGTTTTTTTCCAAAAAAAATCACCTAAGCTAAAAAAAAAAAAATTAAAACAAAATAAATTGCAAACAGTATAAACTACAGTTTATTCTGTAAAGAACAAAATAAATTACAGTTTAAAAACTCACGTTTTCCTCACACGTTTCCGAATTTTTTATGGTGCAATAACACTATATTAAAATATCGGGATTCTAAATGCCACGTACAAATGCATGGCGCTAACTGACGAAACGACGAACAAATAACTTTACTTATGATGAAATATGCACAAATAAATTGTATCAGATTGTATCAGTATTGTATCAGATTGTATATATTGTATCAGTGATTATTTAAATTTGCGATTAGAAATTCGCGTGTCGTATTAACATCGTATAGTTAACACTAAACATACCATAATCGGTCTAATTACCGTTTGAGAACCTTTGCATCGAAAATGTACTTATCGTATCGTTTTTGTACATTTGGCTTCATTACTTTTTCTAACAACTATATACAATTAATATTTTATTATTATTCCTCTTTTGTACTTTGTTTGTTTCGAATACTTGTCGTATACCTATTTCTACAACAATCGTTCATTGACCAGAACAATTTATTGCTTTATAAGGTTATCGGATCAGAAATTACGATGTAATGCGTGTTCACCGTATTGCATTATGATTAGTTGCACATTTCTGCAAAGACTGTTGCGTAATTAATTCAATCAGAATAACTGTTAATTCAAATTTCAAGAAAGTGCCCAAAATTTCAGATTTGCATTATTGGGTAAGAAAAAGTGACAAAAACTAAATGTTTTGGTAAGTAGCTTATATTTTATTTTGATAACTTTACTTTTCTAACTGTTAGTTTTTACCCAGAAAAATGTCAAAACAATCAAGACAGCACAAGTTCTTAGAAGAAATAATATTAATTATAAGAATAATTATAAAAATTATAGAAATGATAATAATTAGAAGAAATATGTACATTGAGAACACCCTGTATATGTAAAAAATACGTCGAGCAATGAATTAAAAATTCTTATTCTTTGTGTTTGTAATCCATAAAAATTGACAATATACAATGTTGTTTAATTATAATAAAGTTTTTATAGTTTATTTCCTTCCTAACATCCATATTTCATACATTCAATCAAGAAACATAAAGTTCGGTCATTTGAACAGTTATGGTGGAAATTGGTATGTATTAAGTGTTGGTATGTTTAGCGTTTAAGTAACGGGATCGTCAAAATCACAAAGAAAAACATCGTAATAATTGCAAAAGAGTAAATAAAAAATGATTAAAATTTCTGAAGAAATTAGCACGAATAAAGTGCGCCAATAAGTAGTTATTTAAATGCGTGATTTAAAATTCGCATGTTGAAATAAAAATCGGAATTTTTAAGACAACGTGAAAATGAATCACAGAAACAGTAGAAAAAATTATTGAAAAACAACAATTTGGATTTACAATGCAATCGGCATAAATTAAGGACGGCAAAAAGTGATCAATTAAATGCATGATTTTTAACTCACGGGAAATTAGCAGTTATATTTGGCACAAATCGACCTAAACGTCACTTGCATTTCTGATGAAATTGAAAAAAATAGAGCACGTCAAAAAGTGTTTATTTAAATGAGCGATTTGCGTGTCGTAATAACATCGTAATAAAAATATGGGATTTCCAAAATCACATGGAAAAAACGTACTAATTAATCTTTTGATAAAAGATGAAATTGGCATAAATAAAGCAAGTCAAAAAGTAAGCATATTAGATGTGCGATTTATAACTTACAAGTCGTTATAAATGTATCAGGAATTTATAAACCACAAGGAAATAAGCATTTATAGATGCCAAGAAACGATTTAAGCGTCACTAGGATTTATGATGACATGGGCAAAAGCAAAGAGTCAAAAAGTGATTAAGTAAATGTGCGATTTGAAACTCGAGCGTCGTAATAAAATTACTGGACTTTCAAAAAAAAAAAAAAAAGCATAGATATAACTGTTTTTCAAAAAAACAAAAATCTTTTAGATTTATGTTGAAATCGGTACAAATAAAGAACATTACAAAGTGATTAGATTGCGTTCAGAAGCTCCCGCGGGCCGCACATCAACAGTCGGTGGACCTCAGGTTGTGCACCCCTACGTTATAATATAGTAGTTTTAAATTTTTTAAAATTACATAAAACCACAAAAATTAATAAAAATAAAAATTAAAAAAAATAGCTGATATTTATTTCTATCATTATTCTACAAAAGATCAAATACTTTTCATCACACTTGGTTCATATCAGTGTTACAAGTAACGAACAATTATCTCGTTGCAAGTAACGAAACTACGGTCGTAGCTACTTTTTTTCGTAAATTAAATTGTAATACGCCATTTTTTTTCTTTTTTCTTTTTTTTAAGTAGTGCAGTGGAAGTGCGATGCCAAAAACTACTAGTTTGTAACGATTCCAAAGTTTGTAACGATTCCTAGGTTCAAACCAAACTTATTTTCCGAATCGGACAGTTGCAAATCTTCCGTCAGTTTATCAGTGGAACACATTTTCATTCTATAACTATCGGTGAACAGCGCGCAAAATCAAAAACGGACCGCCCCGATTAATTTTCGATCTAAGGATTGGATCGTTACGTTCTAAAACTCAATCTTATCATAATGATTTGAGGGGATGACCTCTATGCTTATTAATAAGTGCAGGTGATATTTTTAAGTTACTAAAAAAAGAAAAGGATACTAACTTTCTCTAAAAAAAAAAAAAAGACTTTTTTCGACGGATTCGGGTTTTATCTAGAACAGTGGTTATCAACTGGCGGCCCGCGAAGCCAATTTTTGTGGCCCGTGAACTAAAATATATTAGTTGTCATTTTTTTTTACGAACAATTTTCGTAAAAAAAATCTTTATGGGTTAATACTTTTCTTTCTACAAAAAAAGTTTCTTCCGACCAAATAAACAATTAATGAGAAAAAAAAAAACGATTTTTTTTTTTAAAATTTTAAATATGACGTTAAAGAATTCGATAAAGAGCTTTAACGGAATAACCAACAAAGATCTGCATTTTTTTCCCCGGAATAATCTAGCAGTTCAGTTTAAAAAACAATTTAGAATCTCAAAAGAATATAAGTCTCAGTCCTCATAGGGAATGAATGACACCTGGGTTTCAAAACCCCACTCATTACCCTATTGTTAAGTGGTACCCCTCACTTCACCACTCCCTTTTACATTCACAAGTGTCCCTTCAGGTATGCCTATCCCTACTATTTTACTCAAATATTCCCACGCGGAAATATCGGGAAATGCCCCAGGCATGATTGTATGGAATTAAAAGAATGCAGTGAGAAAAGGCAGTCCCTTTAACAAAAATAAAAAAGTAACCATGTAGTTTAGACTCCTCATGAAGATAAAAACTTTAAAAAAGCCACCTATCCTTCTGAAATCAATCAGTCCCCAGTTACCATAAAGTTTGGATACAACCATTTTGCTCAGATGAAAGAAGTGAAAATGGAATAAAGGAGAAAATTTTTACTCTGAACATAGCTCGAAATGTGAGTTTAAGAAAATGGACGCAGATCAAAATGCCTATTTTAAAGAAATCGCAGCAAAAAATAAATAAATAACAATAAATGAATGCCTTTTCAATGGTCAATCTAATCCAACAACCAATCTAAGTATTTCGCGCTTTTTCGGGTTATTATCGGATGTATTACCAGAATTTTGATGTCGGGGATGGCTGGATATATTACAAATGCAACTTTTCAGACGATGTCTTCGTATTCAGACTCTAAACGATTAAGCGAGTTTTAAAACCAGAAAATTCCTATAACATAAATTTACTATCACTATTATAAATTTATAGGATCCCATTAAAACTTAGTAAAAACAACTGTTATTTTTTAAATTTAAAAAAAAAATTAATTAATAAAATGTCGCTAGTGATTTATACAAACAGACGACATCGCATTAAGAATTTACTTGTATTCATTCGTTTATTTTTAATAAAATAATTTAAAAAATTTAAGAAAACAACTTTTTGATATATAAAAAATAATACACGCAGAATCTTATAGGCTTTAATCAATTTAGTATCAGTAATTTGGTAAGTTACGTATTCTTATTGAAAATATTAGGAAAGTTCGCACTTTTATATTCCGCATGTTCTCGTACGTAAGATTTGAAGTACTAATTGTAAAGTGCGCATGCGTCAATCCTGTAAGAATTCATATGAGCCTGTGAAAATATATCTAACAAACGTGAATGAAAAGAGATTTTGCATAAACCCGTAAGTTAAAAATATCAACGTAGTAGAATATTATCTTTACTTAGACCACAAAATCAAAACAAACATTTACCATGCATGTAGAAATTATGGAAATTAAGTTTTTTTCCAATTAAATTGTATAATTAAAACGAATAAATTATATAAATAACGAAAAAATATTTAATTTTCTACGGACCAGTGCAATTAGACAACTATAATTTTAATCTTAAATCAATCAAATAAATATTTTTTTATTAAATCAGCCAATTGTTGTACAATCACTCGATTTATTTTAATATTTTGTAATAGCGAATCCTCCATTTTCATTTCGTGCTGGCATTCTTCTTAATCTATTTGCAACATGTCCATGTTCTTTAATTCAAATATAGGCTTAAACGTAAAACATTCGACAACTATGAATAGCACTTGTAAAACCATGCCAACAAAATGTAAAATCTTAGAAAAAACACTCAATCCAATACGCAGTTACAGTTACTTAAAATCTTACGTAAATTTGCAAAATATTTCTATTATAAAAATACGCAACGCAAAAAGCTTTTAATATTAACATTGGATACAAATTAAATAATATTTTTTTAAAACTTTTACCTTAAAGTAACACGTTTAGCGAAGACTAGATACTTAATTTTCATCCGATAACATTAAAATATATGCAATAGATTATCAATATTAAAAAAATAACTTATATCTAATATAAAACTGGGGCCATAACTCTAGAGGACCACCAGTAGATTCTCAAAAGTTTATAAAAGAAAATAATTAACTAAAATCTTTTACAAATATCAATAAATTATATTCCTGAAACGAATTATTCTATTAACAATATACTGAACGAAATGCATTTAAATCTCAGGGTCATTCGACGTTCGATTAATTTCTACTTTTCCTATCACAGCTATTCTTAACTTTAACCGAACCTGTGGCTAATAATTTAGCAAACGATTTATTTCAAGCAGACGTTCCAAAAATGTACTTACTGTTGGTAGCTGTTGGGTAGGTCTGCATGAAAAGCACTCTGATCTTTGGCAGCTAAAACAGCTCTTAGAACAGCTGCTAAGCAATAAAATAAAAATGGAAGGAATTTGCAGAGATCCATGAAATAGTCAGTTCCCAACAGTTAATATGAATAGTCTATCATAGTCTACAATCTGTAAGGAAAGACAATAGAATTAGTAAAATCACAACATATAAAAGTAAAATAAAACATAGTAAAACTTATTAAAACTACATTTCTCACGTAAAAAAAAAAAAAAAAAAATTCTTACTTTCCGAAAATAATTGCCTTTACTAAACCGAAAAACGTACAGAGCATCTTTTTCGGAAAATTTCGGTAGTATAACAGGGTGCGCAGCCAGGTTTTTCAACAAAAAATAAGCACCTTTTAAGTACTTTTTAAACACCCAAAAAATATATTAATCACTTTCCCAAAAGGAAAAAAAAAAATCAGAATTAGGATTTGTGCAGTAATAAAAATTATTTTTTCTAACGAAATTATGAGCACAAAATCAATAAAATTCAAAAACATTTTCACAAAATTCACATGATCATGATAAAATAACTAGTTTCTGATAAATATTGCAGAGAAAATTGTGAAAATCATACTTTTTTTTTTTTTTTTTTTTTTGTAATTTAGAACGACAATCGACACGGCAAAGAAAAAATCTCTTTTTAAAAGATAGAAAATTAGCATTACTAACCATGAATAAAAAAAAGCACTTTTAAGGTATCCGAACACGTTCGGAGGACTTTTTTAAAAATATTAAGTTTCAGAACACTTTAATTATGTTTTTATATTTATTATATGTAAAAACTAATATTAAATAAGAGAAATTAGACATTTATATTATAATTTGTTTTTAACAGCTAAATAACAAGAAAAAATTGATGTTTTTTTCATAAAACTTGGGAAAGGATATACTTAACCAAAATTATTGTATTAAAAAAGTGTTATTATCAAAATAAAGAGCAGAATTTTGTCTAGTGATTTGACTACAATCATAAAAATATTTGAAAAATTAAATTTTTTATAGAAAATCGAAAACTTTTTATGAGATTTTTGTCAAATTTTTTACGTCATATTTCACATTTTAGACCAATAATATAAAACTATTAAATATTTTTAAACAATTGTAGCACAAGCACTAGAGAACATTATACATAATACACATAAAAAATTTTATTGAAATATATCAACAACTTTTTTAATAATGAATTTTTAAAGTTACTATTTTTGCGTGAAATTACATTCTGAGAAAAAGGCATTTAAAGTATAAATTATATCATTTCTATTTTCAAAACCTATTTTAAAAATGCTATTCCCATGAAACTTCTTTTTTCGTCCATTATTTCGATTTCTTGGATTACCCATATTGCAAAGTACTTAAACATAAAATTTCGAAAAGAAATTCAATTACGTTTCAATAAAATGTAGTCAAAATAATATTAGAATATTCGAAGAACGCTGCTTGTAAACAAATCCACAAGAGAGTGAGAATGTTGCCAATTTTAACCCAAAAACTACTAATATAAATGATAAATTGTGAGGCTCATTTCTAGCAACATTAAAATAATAATTATTTAAGTGAAAGAAAGATAATTATCCCAAAATAAAGATAAATATAACTGTTTTTGTCCCACTTCCGGTTTCGGAATGCTATTTCCGGTTTCATTTTTTAATCATCGACTAATATTCTTTTAATCATAACTTTTCTTCTAATTGACGCACAATTAAAATTTAAACTGTTTTAAAAACTAGAATAAACGGAGATTCGTAATATAAAATTTAAAAAAATTGTCATTTTTAGCTAAAATTCATTTTTTCAACGTGTACGGACACCTTGGGTTTTTAAAAAAAGTAAATAAAAAATGAGCACCTTTAAGCACTTTTTAAAAACGTTATGCACCCTGCATAATAGTAATTAATTTGTATACCATTAATTATGAATATGATACGCCCCATATTTTTCGTTATTTACCTGACAAAAATTTTAACATTTTCGCCTTTTTAGTAAACTTTAAAAGCGTAGCTTTTGAAACTATTCTTATTATTTTACTTCATTTTAGTTCTGTCTTAGTAGTTAATGTCGGAAAGTGGTTCGAGATTTCGTATGGTGTTAAATTTCAATTCGCACCATTTAGAAAACAATAGTATCTTTTCATCAGTCACAGAGAACCAGTTGGAATTTCAGCACTTTAACCAATCGAAAATTTGATTCGCAATAAATTCCATTTAGTAATAAAATAGCAACACAATCCTGCTTTGTAGTGGTCTGGAAACGATATTTGTAACGTTGTACAGTAAAAAGCTCCAGTTAAAATTAAGGCAGCCTCTAGTGATTGAACAGCAATCGAAATTTCGGTAGACGATTTTTCGATAATCTAACTATAAATTCTGCTCGCAGTAGTCGGGGAATGATTAATTTATGCTTTATCATCCAGGGGAGAACTCCGTTTCAAGCTAGAAAGTAAGTGCTTGAAATTTTGACGAATGATTTTCTTGATCGATAATATGACGATAAATTTTACTAGTAAACGGTTAAAGCATGCTTCGTTACCTAGCGCAGAACTCTAGCTTGAACATTTCTAACTAGTCGAAAAGCAGTCGAAATTTCGATTGTAAAATTCCAACCTTCGCAGGCAAGGAAAGGGAGTAAATAAAAACGTAGCAAAAAGGAGATATCTAGCTTTGACTACTCTAACTTTACTACTACTACTTTTAATAACACTTTTACTACTCTAATTAATCTGATTCATATAAAAAAGAAAGCTATAGCGCTATTAACATTGACTCGCGCGCGGATTAAAAACTAGCAAAAACTTCACATAGCGTTTTTATATTGTCAAAAGCTTTTCAATTTTTGACTGGTTTAATAAAAATTTAACAGAGTTATAATTAGGGTTTCATAAAAGAATTTTTTTATAGCGTTCAACAAAATAATAAAATCAACTTTTTGAAGAAACGACTTATTTATAAATTAATCAAAAACTATAAACGAAAAAAAAAAAAAAAAAAAAGTAAGAAATTCAGCTAAACGAAAAAAGTCAATGTTTGATATTTTTATCTCCACTATTTATACGAGTTTCAACTAACATTTTTAAAAAATCCCACAACACATTTAGACACGATATCTTATATAAAGTATAATATAAAACGTCTTTACATCTTAAATTTATTTTATCTTTACATGCGAGCACTCAGTGCCTAATTTATCATTCCAAAAATCCCTTTATTCTCTTGTAAAAATAATTAAACTTAGAAAAATCTATACATTTTGACGGGAAAAAAAAAACGGGGAGGGACAACGGAATTTTTTTTAAACAAAGTTCCAAAATCACCACTAACAAACCCAAGTAATAGTTTAAAGGCGCCACTGGGATGAAAATTTTTAAATAAAATATCAGTACAGTGTAAAATCCGTCAGTTTTAAGTTAACTTCTTTATTAATCTATCGTATGAACACAATCTATATTTCGTAAATCCCTGGCTTTTTAAGGCAGAAATCAGCCAAACTTTCGCAATTACGATGGACAAATTTGGCCAATGAAAAGCCTGTATTCTTACATATCGCAAAATGCCATATGTTTACAAAAATACATGTTTTTGATTGACTTAATTGAGTCATCTTAATTGCGTAAATTTAGCCCTAATGTCAGCAAAGATATGAATTTTTCGCTGCTAGATGACAACGCTAACAATCAGAAAACTGCGTTCGGCATGGTGGACATAGAACTATCAGAAAATCAATAAAATGGACTGGACGATATTTCGTCTGACCATTGGAGGGAGAGGGACTACATGGCTATTTTAGGTTCTAGTCAATTTTCTTTTTTTCAATCTATATTGAGGTGAAAAATTTAAATACCTTTAAAGTCATCCATATTAAATACCTTCATTACTGAAGTAGTGGGGCCCCCAAAGAAGTTTCAGCCCCGGGCCCCAATTAGGCTAAGTCGGGCCCTGTGCAAAGCACAACTGTATTTAAATATTTTAACATGAGCCGTAGTGGCTCTGGAGGTAGAGCGTTCGCCTTTCAATGAGGTGAACCGGGTTCGAATACAGCACAAGACTCGCACCGACTATGGTGCTGATGTAAAAATATCCTCTGTGGTTGACGGATCATGGGTTCCCTTGCCGTCGGGCGAACCGTCGAAGGTCTTCGTCACCATGTAACGCAAATACTGGTAAGTTCCATCAAAAAATACTCCACGAAGGTAAATTTCTCCCAATACTTGATCCAAAAGTTCTCTTGTCTTCTGGATTGGGTTCAAAATTAAAAGGCTACGGTGTAGTAGTCATACACCCAAAATTGGGTCAGCTGTTCAACGACGGTTATAAAATAAAATATTCTATCATCTTAATTAGTTTTAAACAATACATTAACCAAAACTTCTAGCTGTGGCCCGCGAGGAAATATTTGATTTCAAGTATTTTCAAAGGACCGTCACCAACAATTAGTATGACAGTATGCGGCACCATTGCACCGTTTTATGTTTAAAATTTGTACAGCCATTTTAGACTGGATCAAAAATAAATCTAAATAACAACTTCACAACTAAGTCTTTTTCTCTATAAAAAAATACAAAATTATTCTAAATAAATACTTAACGTATAGCCAACTATTCAACAATACTTAAATTATTACTTAAAAGACAATCTAACGAACTGAATCTAAAACAAATATTTAAAGTAACAAAATGATTAAAGTGTTGCCAATAGATAGAAAAATATCCGAGTTTATCATGCCACATTACCACATAAAAGACATATATGTCGATTATTCGGATATTTTAAAATAATTATAAATCAATTATAATAACAGTCGAATTTAAACTATCCGAGCCATAATAATAGTTGAATGAAACATCAAGGGAAAGCGATACACGGAGAGCAACTATTCTATCTGTAAAAGTCATCTGTCTTGTTGCACTTTGTCATTTGTCACTACATTAGACTAAAGAGTGTGTTTACAAGTTGTTAACGCAGAGACCACCAGCCAAGATAGATTGAGGGACAGAAAAAAAAAAAAAAAAAAAAAGAAGGACCTTAAATATTTTGCTTCAAACTGTTTCACAAGGAACACTTAAAAAAACCCTTTAATAAGTGCGCTGAAGTGACGGAGGAAATTTAAGAGAGTTGTCTAGAAAAAAAGAAATCGATCGTTTCCAGACAAAGCAGTCCTCTTTCACGCCGATGGGAATACCTGTTCTTTGAATCAATTCCGAGTTCTTAGAATCTTTAAACCGTAAAAATATAACAGTTACTACCTGTATTAATACATCCTTTTACGCATAAAACTCTTATTCTAATTTTGATTTTATTAGATTCAGTGTAAAAAAAAAAAAAAAAAATTATAAATAAGCTAGATACAGTGCTTTACTTGTCTAGATGGCAACAACCGCGTAATAGGTAATAAGCCTAAAATTGCACTTTTTATAAATGAAACCTTTTTTTTTAGCAAAGATAAGCAAATCAAAAATTCCTTTTCTCATACTTTCCCAAGAAAGCCAAGTATCATGTTTATGCTTAACTTTTGACTTTTTTTTACTGTAGCTCAAAAAAAGGATGCAAATTTTGAACAAAATAAAATTGTAGTTTCAATTTATTTTATATAGTTTTGAGTAGAATATGTGGTAGGAATTTTATGTGTAAAAAAGATTCGTTTTTACACGAATTTCTTGAGATTTTATTACGCAAACGAGATTTAAAATTACATTTACATGATTTAAAATCATACGTCGCAATTCGTGTTCACATGATTTAAAATCATACGTCGCAATTCGTGTTCACATGATTTAAAATCATACGTCGCAATTCGTGTTCACATAATTTAAGACCGCGCATTGTGTTTCGTATTTTCACAATTTTATATCAAATTCTGCGATTTGCATGAAACGCGATATTCACGCCATTTTAAAATTAAACATCGAGATTCATGTTAACGCCATTTTAAAAATCAAACATCCAATTTCGTATAAGCGCGATTTTAAAATTAAATATCCATATTTGTATTCGCGTGACTTAAAAATCACGAATTGAGATTCATATTCACACAATAATAAATAAATGATATTAAAATTCGATATATAAATATTTTTATTAAAACGTTGATGGCATTCTACGGATCAATGCTATCTACATATACTTTTCTCGTGCTCAAATTTCTGGTATTTTTTCAATAATTCAATTATTTTTTTTTTTTTCATATCATTTGCACACTATTTTTAGATATCTATTTTCAGCGTTTCTGGTAACTTACCTAACTCATCCTTGTGGTATGAATTAAGATAAAATTTTATAAAATTTAAAAAAAAATATCCTGATTTTGAAACTAATTTTACTAAAATTCGGTAGCGACGAAGGGGTTGAAACTAGTTTAAAGAAGAAGAAAAAAAGATAAAATACAGTACAGAAAGTTTATTTTATGTAAGTCTATACGGAAGCACTGATTATATATATATATATATATAATCGTCGTTGAACCAATTTTTTGGGTTTACGACTACTAATGTTCAACTCCGTAGCTTTGTAATTATGAACCCAATCCAGAACACAAGGGAACTCCTGGAGCAAGTATTGGGAGAAATTGGTTTTCGTGGAGGACTTTTTGATGGAACTAACCTGCACTTGAGTTACATGAAGAGGAAGACCACAAGGACCTCCCACGGTTAGCCTGACGGTATAGGTACTCTAACCCATGATCCGTCTACTACTGAGGATATTTCACGTCAGCCCTGTGGTCGGTGCAAACCGGATGCGGATTCGTATCGACCAGCCATCATAGGTATTCGAACCCGGATCACCTGATTGGAAGGCGAACGCTCTATCCCCAGAGCCATCGCGACTCTCTCTTATTGTATTATATTATGTAGGTTTTCTGAAGTCACTTTTTCTACACTTTATATTTTAAATTAGTAATGAAGGAGAATTTGTGACGAAAATTTTCTCCAGCAGTCCTCGTAAGCGGTAAATAACATTTGAATTTATTTAAATAATTCTTTCTAAACAAAGAAGAGATTAGAGAACAATAGAAAAATGAAATAAAATACTCGTTTATTTTACAAACATTCTAAGTTTACTGTTCATCCAAAAGTTAAACAAATACCACAAACTCCTAACTATTTGGCACCCAGGAATTTGACATTGAATTCCAAACCACGCCATTTTAGGGCAACAAAAGAGAGAAGCATTTTAAAAGATCAGTGAACTGCGAAGTACCGGAGAAAAGATATAATACACTCGACAAAATAACATTTTTCCACTTTTTTTACAGCACTAAAGTCTAGACTTTTTCCTTACAAATTGCCCGGAAAGTTCTAATTCATATTCCCGCCCTTTTCTTGGCGCAATTCCAGACTCGCAAAAAAATTGAGCGTGAATAAATATTGTTAGGGCGCCGTACATTCGCCTTTCGATGCATTGAAACGTGTTCTTGAATTCAATCTATAAAAGCGCCGAGAGCAATGTAAAATTTTTGATTCATCAATCTACAGTTTCGCAGTATGATTAAAAGCTTGGATGAAGCACAAAGAGACGGAAAGAAAAAAGAATTCTATGATAACTCTTGGCATCAAATACCAGTTATTTAGGTCATCAAAATAGATAAAATATATTGTGTAGGGGAACTGTATCAGGTGTTTTGCAAATGGGGAGTGCAGAAGCAGCATATGCCTTACCTTCAGAGAATGTGCTCTCTCACATTTTGTTTTATTTTAGTTAACCATCCTCGATGACCAGTAGATCTATATTGGATTTGCGGCTATATCAATATACAGCTGAGCAGCCAGGAGACCTAACCCAGAATTCAAAGAAACTTTTGGCTCAAGCATTTTATTTTATAGTCGTCGTTGAACAGCCGACCCAATTCTGGACTACTTAAAATTTGTCACCAGAACTAAAGATGGAAGAAAAAAAAGAGAGACAGACTAGAATCAAATTTTTTTTTAAATAAAAAAAAAAAAAAAAATGCCTAACAGGAGAGTTGTCAAACGCCGCTGCATTGAAAAATCGATTCCGGGCCCACCATGGGCTGTGGCTCGTTTACAGAAAAAAGTTTTCAGACTCGGACTCAAACTTTTTCATAAACTTATTTACTACTTTTAAACAAACGTTTGGTACAGTTATTAATTATAAAAAATGTCAAATTGATTAATTATTTGCGATAAAGGTTTTAACGACTAATTTCTCTGTTTCGGCAGCAGAGGCCTAATAGTCAGACCGAAAAATTACCTTCATCTGAAGTATATCCCGGCCTTTAACTGATCTATGTATCTCGGACTCCTTGGAGAGCGAAAACTCATTTTTAAAACTAATCCAATGTCCGTTAACCAGTATGGATATTTTAAATCAGTGGTTTAAGCCGGGAGCAATTGATCCACCTACCCTGGGATTCGAACCCAGTGTCTGAGCCCGCTCGGTTCCTTTCTTTCACAATGTGGAAAATTAACGATTATTAAAAATGTCACGGAAAATGTAAATAAAGTCGGATTAAAACGTCCTGTGATTTTCAGCTCTTAAGCATTTTGGGGTTCATAAGCACTTGAAAGACGTTTCTAGGCATCAATAACAACTTATAAAAAAATTCAATGAATATTATAAAATTAAAAAACAATTATACAGCGTGAAAAAAATGATCTAAATCTTCAATGTGTTATTATTTGAGCTCTTAAAAATCACTTTAGCTATTGAAAACTAATTTGTTAATTAATAAATGTATGTTTGTATGAATGGTTTAGAAATCTGTTTCACTCTGTACATTATATTAATGCTAATAAGTATACAAAATTGTAACTTAGTATATCAAGGAGTATTAATAACTATGCTTATTAATAATCGGCATACAAACGTATTTTATACTCATCAGGAATTCTTTCAAACATAAAATAAGAAATGTATATTTATTAAAAATTGCAAATTCACCTAAAAGCTAAAGAAGAATTCTAACGAGGATGGTGGGACTAAAAATGTCCAAAACATGTTTGATTGCTGGACGCAAATCACCGTGTAACGCAAATGCGGGTTAGTTCCATCAAAAAGTCCTCCATAAAGAATAGTTTGTCCCAATGCTTGATCTACGAGTTCTCTTGTCTTCTGAGTTAATTTGAATAAAATACGTTCATCTCTTTTGAAACAGAATCAATAGAAGTGCTTTGTATGCGTTTTAAAGTAATGTGACACAAACAATGATTATAAGTAAATGATTTTAATCAGTTTATTCTAATAATTATTTAAATTAATCCCTTTAATTATAATTTTTTCCACCCTATTTTTTTGTGTATGGTGCACAGCTCTGGTAAAGAAATCTTAGTAAACATTTAAAATGTTACACGAGACGATGATATAACATTTCCATTCTAACGCCTTTAAATAATTTAAGAGCTCTTAGTCAAACATATCACGTTCTTGAACAGTTTAGAAAAACACGATTGTTTATGCAATCCTCTATTTTCACAGAATTCAACACCAACACTTCAGAGAACTTTCTATTTTTACAACCTCTTAGAGTAAAAATAGAAAAACAAACGATAAATTTATATCAATATTACGGCTTTCAATAATGGTAGAACTACTTCAAACATTAAAAAAAAAAATTGAAAAAAAGAATTTTTCTTTCTTTCCACCCACCTTGAAAATAACGACGTGTTTCTTTTTATTTCTTAGAGACTGGAAAATGAGAAAAATTTTGTTGGATTACATACGGGAAACCATACGGTCCACCGAATAAGATTAAAAAAAAAAACAATTATACGGATATAAGTATTTTTTAAAAAAATGATGCATACAATTATCTAATGAAGTGATAGAATGAAACAAATGCAGTACTCCAATCTCTGATTTGATATACATAATTTGCATCTTGGTTCGCAGATGGCGCTTTAATCGCAAATTGAAAATAAGGAAAAATTTAATTTATATCGGGCAATACGTTTTATCGAAAAAATAAAAACTTTATATTATAAAAACTTCATTAAGCTTCAAAATATCATATGGTGGTGGTAGACTTGTTTTGAGCGCTCAAAAACAAAAGCCTATTCTCAAGACTCGCTAAAGTGAATGAGGAAAACAAAAGAGATACGAAACAGAAAACGTTAAGTTGCCAATTAAAAAAATTCAACATAAAAAATGACGAAAAACAAAACAAAAAACACTCGGATGCGGAGAAATGAAAAAGAAAACGCAAAGTAACCAACGAAAAATTAAAAATATAGGTTGGAAAAAAAAAAAAAAATAGAAAACCCACAGTAGCCGAGAGAGGCAAATCACGTTGGGTTACATAGCGTTTCTGGTTTGCCCGATGTCGCCATGGTCACAATGGCACGGTATTAAATGCGACAGCGATTTCCAATACAGATACAATTCTTACAACGAGCTTGCTACTAAAATTACTGAAAAAGGCGTAACATAGAATCTTAATATGATACAACACTTTATAGGGGAATGGAACTCAGTCTTCAATTCTATATGGACGAAAATCATAAGCAAAATTAGTATTAAGATCAGTGTTCTCCCTAAGCGTTTCTAGTAGGGCGGCCGGCCTTGCCTGATTCCTATAAATGCGACCTCTTTGCCGTTTTTGTAAAAATAAGCCTTTAAAAACACTGCTTTTTTATTAATATTCCATTTTTAAGAAAAAATTATCATCTGCTAAAATAGTAATTACACTAAAAAATTATCTGTGCTTATAGGCTTAATTCTGATTGCTATTACAAATAATTACTTTGTTAGGATTATTCTCAATTGGAAAATTTTTTATAAGTTTCCCTTTTTTTCAAGAAGGTAAATTAATAATTTTTAAGAGATTTTAAATTTTAAAAGTATTTTTTTTTTCAAATAAATATTTAAAAAAAAAAAAATTACCTTAAAATGTTTATTTTCCAATAGTTTTCAGTATTAATTATAGAAAAAAATATATTAAGCTTTTTATCAAAAAATAATTTTTTTCAGTTTCTTATCATTGATTTTTTGGAAGAAAAATATATACACAGAGATTGTTCACTGGAATCCCTTTAAATATTATTTATAAACTAAAAATTTTTCTCTTATTTAAATAATGAGTGAAAATTATTTTGTTTGAAATATGCACATAAAATAATATACTTAAAATGATATTACACATTTTGATACATCGATACTAAGAAAATAAAAATCTGACTAACAGGGGAGAGATTTGCATCGGACTCCTCGTGAACATAAACCACTGAAACATGTTGATGGGTGCAATATTCCCACTGTAAACGAAAATTAGGAAAAACTTTACAAATGGTCACAAAATAAATAACATATTTCAAATCAAAAACTATTTTTGACACAAAAATTTTGTTCTTCATAAGTGTTATTTTCCTTATTGGATACAACCAGAGCCGGATTAAGCGTGAATGAGAAAAATGACTTGCCAGACGTGAATGTGAAAAAACGAAAGTGATTTGAAACATAAAAACTTAATGCTGACAACGAAAAATGGAAAAGTAAAGGAAAGAAACAAAAATAGAAAAACCACAATAGTCGAGTCAGAAAAAGATGAAAAACGGAACGAGAAACGCCACAGTGGCCGAGAGGAACGAAACAGAGCAAAATGCATTTCCATGTGCTATGGAGAGCCGGTCAACCCGTATCGTTCACATATTTATATTAGACAGGAACAAAATTTCTATATTAGGTCATTTTAATTTCCCTCTATCCCTCACCCAACTTCCTCTATTATCTTTTTTAGCTTAAGTCACATGACAGGATTGCCACTCAAATCTGGAGAAAAAAAATTTTCTATTTTTCCCTGTACATATTATACACAATATATGATGATAAAACATACTATCATCGTTCCTTTGAGTGAGCTACATTAGGCTAACTATACTAGTTTTAATTGCTGGAAAAACTTAAAGAAATACGGAACAGCTTAAAATACTAAAAACAAACAATGCTATAGTAAATAAAATAGTTTAAGATAGCTGAAATATCATTCTTAAATATGCTTGGATATCGCTTGAGTGGTCACTTCTTTTAAAAGACGAAAATAAAAAATAAACTTCCCTATATTTCCCCAGTTTGCAAAGAAAAACTGAAAATTCCCTACTTTTTTCCCTGTTATTTTTAAATTCCCTGTATTTTCCAGGTTTTCCCTATTCTTGTAGAGTGGAAACTATGCAACTTTTCTGCTAGCATTTACAAAACAAATACAATTAAAAAGGGGTCTTATTGGCAAATATGTAACAAAATTAGTAAGAACGGAGAATTCTAATTTGTTGCTTCCGAGTTTTAAAACGTGTTAGTCACTGTTTAAATTTTGTATGCTGTTCATACAATTACTAAAATAAAATAACAAATCAAATAATAACATTAAAGATCTGAATGCTTTTTGCGATCAACATTTATAATTTCAAGTAGGAGGTTTTTGCTGACATAGAAACTTAATTGAATTTAATGTAATTATTTTTGTAAAAAATAAAGGTTAAAAAAGCACTTCTTTAAAAAAAAAAATTTTAAAACAAGTTTGACTGGAACTAAGTTTTATAAAAAATATTCCAATATTTCAGAATATAGGTAAATTTTGGGTAATTTGTTATAGGTTGAGCTCTATCCCCATTCGGTATAGGTTAATCAGCCTGAGACAACATCAACCTTAATCCAACCTCGGATACCACCATTTAATAAATCTTGGATTTTTATTTATTTTATTATTATTTTGATTTTAATATTAGAGAGATACATTTACATTATATGGGGTGTGTCCAGGCTAAATTTACTACCGTTTAGCGGTACCTTCACAAATTCAATTTTAGGAGAAACGGTTGTTTCACAAAATACCTTTTCTTAACATTTTATTTTTGTATCCCTTAAGAAACGATAAATCCATATTCTTACCATATTTTTGTGTTGATTTTTTAATATAATTTTTAATTTTCACAAATTATGTCTAAATTTTCACAAAATGGGTACCTCTCAGAAAAACCTAGACAGACCCCTGATTACACACATTCACATTATATATACATTTATACTTTTTACATTAAAATCAAGAAATTTAAAAGAAAAAAGTAATCTTAAATCGCGTTCACCCCACAACACTTTAAAAACAATGAAGGTCGTTCTTTTTTCAATAAACATTGGAAAAAAAAAGAACATCAGTTTAAATTAATCCACTGAATTAAAAATGGTTTGCGTGACCTGTTATAAAAAAAAAATAATAAACAGGTGTCTTGTTTATAAAAATTTATCGTGACAATATTTCTTTCAAATATTTAATAACACGCAATAATCATTGGAATGATAGTAATAATAAAACGTAGGCGGCAAATTCAAAACACTTAAACAGCTAAATTATATAGTATTTTAGACAACAACACCAAAAAAAAAAAAATTAAATTCCTAAAGTAAGACTCAATTAACTTTGGAATAAGAAACAAAATATGCAAATAAGATTTTCGAGATTACGAAACAATCACAATTTGAATTTTTTCTTTTCCTTCCGAAGGTTAAATTCGCAACTGGGAGAAATTAATATACTACATGTAGCGTAATTTAAAATCCCGAGCAGCGCAAGGACGAGATAAATAATTTCTAATTAGGTAAAAACGAAATGGCGAAATTTCGTGAGTTCACGCAATGAGGAAGAACGCGAACTATGCATTCTCTTCGAATTTTAATCCTACATTGCAATATGAAAAGAAAAATTTTCAGCGGATTTAGCTAGAATGATTAAAAAAAGAAATATGCCGAAATTAAGTTTTAAATTCAGCACAAGTTACAAACTATTGCTGTTAAATAACTTGTGGAGCAAAAAATAAAGTGTCAAAATAAAGTATACGGTTTTAAATTATTTTATTCCAAACCATTTTCTTTTTAGGATACGGATGATACAGAATGTCGTAGATAAAATATAAAAAATTGGTAAACATCTACAGGACTTAAAAAAAAAAAAATTAAAAAAAAAAAAAAATCGGATTTCTGAGTGTTATATGGCAATGTTAATACCTAAGCAAATAATAAATCTAATTCAAGTAAAATACGTAGACGAGAAAGAATTATATTTCAATAAATTCGATGTGCGATTGGGGCCTCTGTATTTAATTAACTTCACGTTAATTATTAACATTCTAACTAATGTGGGGAAACTCATCTCAACTTTACGACATTCTCTTATTTTTAAAAATGAGTAAGACTTCTTCACTTTACTTACATTTCGAATTAGTTTTGGAGTAATTAAATAGTTTATTTTGATTTATTTTATATGATTATTATATGATTTTTTATACAAGGTTAAAAGGAAAAATTAAGCGTAAAAGAATTATAATTTTTTTAGTTACGTATTATGACTGATGATAAATATATACATATATAGATTTTTTTTTTTTACCTTTTTAAAATATCGAATTAGTTTCAGAGTTATCGAATTTTTAAGTTTTTGTAAATTTTTGGGTAATCAATCCCAAGAGAGTAACAAGAAATTCGTATTTTTTTCCGCTTTCCAGACAGCTCTATCTAAAGTTTCAGTAGATTCCTAGTACTATAAAATAAATAAACGTGTTTGAGAAGTAAAAAGATTGTTATATCATTCTTAAAAATAATTATTAAAAAAAATCACGCGAAGTAAAGAACTTAAATTACAATCGTTTGCTTCGCCATTTTTTTTTTACGAAATATTGACGTTTATTCCGCAGTAGGTTTAAATTACCGAATTTACTTGCACAAAAAGTGTTTCGTCTGCTGAGAGCCACGAATGTCTGTAACCTCTATTAATTATTATTTTCGCACTCGTTTTACAACTAACCACGAGGCCATCGGCGACACTTACTTAAGTCGTTATTATCACCACAGGCTGTTTAAATACAAAATTAAAAATACATTCATCATATCCACAGACGGCATATTTGAAAGTAAAATAAAAGTAAAAACATCAATATTGACTGATTACAACATTAATAACGACAAACATCTGATTCAATGTCCCTGTTAGGCAGGGCGCTAGACTGGTTTAGACTCAAGTTTATGAGAACGGGTGTTCGAATCCAGCCGGCCGAAGACTCCCCGTGTAGTAAATGGTGAATGGTGCACGTTAAATCTGTTGGATCACAAAGTCCTCCGTGTTCCCATAACAAAGCAATATCTTTGGGGGTACTGAATTGGGGATTGACCATTCTCTGGTTCAGGTCAATATTATGATCTGTTGATGAATGAATGGATGTATGAATGGGTCCGCCCTATGAACGAGTGTGACGTATGGTGTGGCAGAAGTCAAATTCTTGGCTGTAGATGGCACCCCCTCTGCTTTAATGGCCGACAACAACATCGGATTTAATTTCTGCAGTTTTTTAAAAACTCACAAGAAAAATTCCGGCCATTTATTTCAATCCAATAAATATAAAATTTGTAATAATTATGTATAGTGGAGTATTATGATATTTCGGACTAATAAAAACTTTTTAGTAATCAACCTGCTTTTATTAGTGCCCGAATATTTTTAAAACATTATTATACACATGTATACATTTTAATACGAAGTATACTTTTGATTGTTTATTCAAAAAATTTCATGCCAGACAATGAAAATATGCGGCGGCACAGGATTTTCGCCCAAATTTCTGGGTGAAATTTCTTTCACTTTTCTAGAATTTCCAGGTTTTCGATTAAAATTTCTACATTCACTTTTTTAAAAATATATTTTCCCAAATTTTCAAGTTAGAAAAATAATAGGCACTCAAATTAACCCCATAAATTAAAACTTAACTTTAATAGCACTTGCTTAAACATCGGATCTCTCAAATTTTCACTAAATAAATTAAGAAAAAAACTAAAGTTTTACAAATTACTAAAAAATAATTAGATTTACTTAAAATATTTAGTTTATTAAAATTATTTTACTTAGATGTAATTAGTGCATATTAACATATCAATCATAAAATGAATTTAATATATATATATATATATATATATATATATATATATATATATATATATATATATAATGCATAAAGTGATTTCTGGCCCCTATAATATAGTGGATAGCCGCAATCTGGTGTCCATAGTATGGTCAGAAGAACGTTACATGGACAATTTAATGTTAATTTCACTTTTTTTTTGTGCACTTCGCCATATCTTGAGTACTTGTTAAGGGAATTAAAAACAATTTGCAAGGTAATTATAAAGTTTATATTATTAAATAAAACAATAAATATTTACTAAAATTTATTTTTATTACGTTTGGATAAACGAATTTTATAATTGCGTGCAAAACTTTTTCAATTCTGTTAAATTCTCAAAAATGATTATTGGGAGCCTGCAACTCAAGAAGTGAAGTGCTTATGCCTAGCCAAGTGATTTGAATCAGATTTGATTGGATACCTGTAAGTATGTCGACCCTGATTGGCTTCTGAATCGAAAAATGCCAAGATTTACCTACGATGACGTCACTTGCGTGTATCCAATTCTGAGACCCACAATGCATTTTGTTACATGGTGTGATTTTAAATTAACGATGTAGCTCAGTATACCCGATTAATAAAATCATTTCCATCAGATACCGAACAAATCTAAATAATTTTCTTGACAAGGTTTTTCGAAACTTTGTCGCCAATGAAAATATTAAAAAAAAGGTCAGGGTTCAAGTGGATTACATTTGAAGCAAAGCGATTATTTTAAACTATATATATATAATTTTGCCATGAATTATCTGGGCCTAAGAACGGACAAATAACTGAAATATTTGAAAAGTTATTAAACTTTTTTTAAAAACCGCCAGTTTGGTAAAATGTTTCAACTTCAATTGTCAAGAAAGAAGTTTATAAATTCTACACCCGATACCCATAGTTTGATTATTTTTACGAGCCCAGATGGCGCTGCATCGGATTAAGTTTTTAAACATTTAAAAATCAGACCACTAAACACTTTTCTTCTTTACAAAACTGTGGCTTTTTTCCATATTGACGTTTTGCGCCATTTTCGAATTAAGCATAAAGAGCGCTGGCTTTAGATAAGCTCAACTTGTCTTATCCGTCATGATTAACTATAGTAAACTGACAGCAGCTATGAAAACAGCTATTAATCGCAAAAGCATCATTTCATATGACGAAGGAGCATTCAAAAAACAGCTTCAGGTCACTGAATTTCGAGCAATTCAAAAAATAAGAAATCTTTGTGGTTTACAATGAAATTAGTGACACTTCTTAATATCAAGCACATTATCTATTTACCCAAAAACATGTGACAAAATGAATTTATTTTGATTGTTAGTAGCAACATTCCGAGAAACACTTCAAATCGCTTTGAGGCATGGATTCTGAAAATTCGACATCTTTCCGCGAAATACATTAGGAGAAGATAAGTGTTGGTGGAAATTTAATGAGGAAGTTAACGAACTATGCAATCACTCTGCATAAAAGGAAAAACATTTCTGGATTTAATTTCTCGAGTGTTGGGCTCTGGGATTTAGAAAATTTAGTAGTTATTATGTTACGCTGTGATTTAGGTGTAATATCTATTACGAGGTAGCAATGAAAAAAGAATGCCACCTAACACTGTAAAAGTTTCGAATATCTTTCTTGTCTTTTTACATAATTTAATAATAGACATGAGAGAACATTATACTAAAGGCTTAAGGCAAAACTAAGAAATATACAGAGCTCTGTAGTATTTAAAAAAAAAAAAAAAAAAAAGCAATCCAATAATAAACATGCACGAGCATTATACTATAAGTTAAAATCTGAAACGTACAGAGATCTCTATTTTTTTTTTTTTTTTTAACACGCAATTTAACAGTAGGCATGAGAGAACATTATACTACTAAAAGTTTAAGGTGAAACTAAAAAATATGCAGAGCTATGCAGTATTTAAAAAAAAAAAAATTACAAATAAGCACGCGAGAGTAATCATAATAAAAGTAAAGTCATGAACGTACAGAGATCTGTATTTTAAGGCATGAGAGAGCATTATACTAAAAGTTTAAGTAAGAAACATACAGAGCTACAGTAAGAAGGTATGCCATGTATACCATGCGAAACTTTTTTTTTAAATTCAAAAAAATAAAAATAAAATTCTTTTTTTCTTTTTCACTGTAACTTAACAATATAAGCATTACATTTTTAAAACTTAAAAATTAACATTGTTTTATACACAATTCAATTTAAAATCCGCTCCACTCGGAGAGCCTGAAAACAACTAACGTAACTTCCGTTGCACATTAGACTACAAACAAATGGTCGGAATTTTATTTTTTCATTGCATTTTAAGTTAATTGGTTAAAAGGTTTTCGGCGTGAACAAAGCTTTTCTATCAGAAGGGCTCCAAAAAATAAAAAATATTTTGACCAACATAGACACGAAATTATACTGTTTTTATATAAATGAACAATAACATTATTACAAGCCGGTGATAAACTCTGACTTTAAAAAGTCATTTTTAAGAACTGAAAATCAGGGCAATAAGACAATAAAAGGTCAAGATTTGAACCATAATGAAATAATTTGTAAACTTATTTCTATTAAAAATCTTGAAGATATACAAACAAAAAAAAAAAAAAATCTCTCCATTTTGGAGAACACAATTTTAAACACTGTAATTAAAAACTGAGATAAATTAAAAAGGATGATTAAATTAACTTAGGATTGAATTAAATTAAAAAAGGATGGTTATTTTTAATTTTATCTCTATATACAAGTTCAAATAAATTACCTCTTCATTATAGTAGACTGATTCGAAGCAGAAAGACATTAGAAATGTGTATTCATAATAAACAGTTACGTAGTAAAAAATATTTTAATAATAATAAAAAATAAAACTAGTTTCAGAAAAGGGAGTAACATCCTAATGAGTGTTCGCAGATAACATCACAATTAAAACTAGAACATGTTTAAAAATAGAATAAAAATTACGTAACCGGTATAATCTGAGCAACTGAGCTTTACTTCTTGGCAAATCATCGTACATCATACTTCTCAACAATAAATAGAGAATAATAGAAAAGATGGAACAAAGAAAAAAAAGTTATGCCAGCTATGTTCTTTCTAACAGGCCCTTCAACCAGTGCCCCTGAGTCTTATTATCCGAATTAGAACGATTTTGATTGCCAGAATTTATTATGACTCTATAAAAGATTCTAAGACGTTTGAAAAAATTAATTACAAAAATAAAGCGCTGACTGGTTTCAATTATTTCATATACATTATTAGATATGTATTCTCGTAATAAATTCTTTGCAATTTAAACAAAGCACGTAGATTTGACTTGTTGAAACTCATTAATTGCCGCTTCTATTATAGAAGTCTGTCAAGTATTTTACGACTTTTTAAAACATAAAAGCTTTTAAGATAGAAACCTACTTCTATTTTTAAATAAAATTTTATTATTAACCAAGCAATTAAGAATTAGGCCTTATATTATAATAAAAAAGTGAGTTTCCACACAGTCATGCAGGAGTAGCTAGCTAGCTATAAATCTGGACTAGCTAGAAACTGTAGGCCTCATTGTAAGTTTTGTAAGTCTTTACGAGCAAAAATAGGCTATTTTTAGCTAATACCAGACAAAAGAAAAGGACTTGGGACAATTGTGGGCTTCAGCCTATTACATTCATTCCATTTCTCTGCCCGAGCCTACTTTTAATTTTTATTTTATTATTTATTTAAAAAAAGGTTATAGACGTTGTGAGATTCTGTGTCAAAAATAAGGCTACTTTTTTGACACAGTTGACAGCTAAAAACTACAAATCAAAGCAGATTTTTCTTTTTGAGAAAATGATTCAAAACTCACGGAGAGACTGGCCAGGTTTTTAATAAATTAACGCATCGTATGCAAACCATTTTTTTTAAAAAAACGGTTTGAAATTTAGGTAGAAGAAAAAAATTCTGACCAATTTCAAATGCATATATAATTGCTAAATCAAAATTCTGGTCAATTTAATAGTTTAATAAAAAATAAAAAAAAGCCCTGTTTAACACCTAAACACAAAGAACAGATGAATATTTTTTTTCTAACGAATATCAATCCACTCCAATATCTTGACATTTTGGTATTCTGTATGGGTATATCAGTTTTCCACTCATGTCCATAAGATAATGCCAGCTCCGGCAAATAAAGGTTCAAAAACAAAACAAACGTGACTTATTCATAAAGCCCATTTATTAAACAAGAGGAGAAAAAATGGGTGTATGTAAGATACCATTCACAAAAACAAAAATTTTTGCTCTCTGGAACAAATATAAAATATATCTCCTTACATAAACTTAATTTTACATGGTTGGTATGATGGTTAATGTCTACCATGCGATGAAATGCTAAGGGATATTTCCGTATCGCGATCTGTCGGGTCAACTAAATAGATTTTGAACTTTCAATCTTTAAAAAAAAAAAAAAAAAAAAAAAAAAAAAACGTAGATATTTGCCCAAGGGTGACTAGGAGTTATACCTTCAAAGTTGGTCCCTTTCTGTGATGATTTTTCTAGTTTCTCGCGAGCCACTTCCCGGAAGTTTTCAAGACTTGGCCATTATTGAGATACAGATCACGATATGGAAATCTCTCTAAATACTGTACGTACAGCACCTAGGCATGCGAGTATCAAATTTTCGAGCTGATCTTGGGAGAGATTACTCCACTCAGCAAGCTTTTTCGCCGAGGTTCCGGTACGCATGTAGGAGGTGGTTGACGGGCTACCAAGTGCAAAAAAAAGTCCAACACATGCTCTATCGGATTCAACAGGTGAGAAAGTTGGCCATTGCCTTCTGATGATACCCTCATATTGAAGGAATTCGCTCACGATGTGAGCGACGAGCATTGTCATTTATTAACACAAATCCTGCGCACATGGCCCCTCTAAACAGACGTACAAGTTGTTGAAGAATGATGTCCCTATAGATTTGGCCTGTCATGGTTCCGATTTGAACATGCAGATTTGTATCAGAACATGTACCACCGTCAGTGAGTTGCCGTGAGAGGAACACCATCTGAGAAGATTGGGAGCATATGGACTAATGTTTCCCAAAACATTTGTACGCGGCTTGATTTGAAACTGTGGTTAACGTGTTTGCAAATAGCTGACGAGTTAAGTCGGAAACTGTGTTCCGTCTGCCTCTTTTGGCAGCAACTGCGAATGCTGGTCTTCATTCGGCGTTGCAACTGAGAGGCGACATCTACTGACATTTTCACCATCTTGGAATCGTGGCTTAAGCCTCAAAGTGACACTCAAGGCAATGCTAAGTTCTTCGGATACTTCCACCTGAGTACATCCACATTCCAGGAAGTCGATTAATTCTACAGCGTAAAAAATCATCCACACGCGTTCTCTCTGTCACAAATATGACACTGAGCGACTTATAGAACGCTTGTGAACAATTTTACTCCCTTGCCAACATACCTTACTTAATCCTCACCAACATACTTTACATAACTCTTACACTCTTGTCATTGTGACGTACGATCGACGTCATCTGGTGGTATGTTGCATATCATTCTTGAAAATAATAATTCTATAGGTGAATTATTTTTTGAATTCAATTTCCGCGAGATTCTGAATTATCTTTAATCTATGGAGATGAGAGTCTATCGCGAGGCGATTTGAAAAAAGAAATAATAAAATAAAGAAAAAAGGTTGGGTGAACAATTACCTCTAACAATTTCCTTATATTAATTATAAGAGGCTACGTAACATCTGTATTAAATGCTCTCTATAATAAACTAGAACTGGATTTTGAAGAAATTTGCATTTTTGTACTTTTTGCCTTATCTGGACTTTTCATTCTGTAGGTGGGTTTTTTTCGGGGGGGGGGGGCATCTTTTGGGTTTGCGGCTTTTGCTTCTCTTTATTTCACCCTTCTTTATAGGTAATTTTAGGTGTAATTCTTTCATTTCGATTCACTTTTTTTTACAGCTCATTCTTAAAGCGTGCACACATTTTAATTTATTTTCACTTTCGCATATATTTTTGCTCAACGTTGACAAAACTATTTTTATAATATTATCATCTAAACTAAACTTAACTCAGCGGCGCGTCAGCCCACAGAGGGCCAAGGCCTACTGTGCCCATCTCAGTTCTCTTGGCCTTGGGCTCTGGGGTGCAGGAGCAGATGTTCCGGTCAGGTGGTCAGCCGAACGCGGAACCCCCAGTGTTTAGTTCCCAAGCTGAAAGGCTGAACAATCTGAAGGTTCCCACTGAAGGGATGAAAGGCTGAGTCGACCTTGCCCGGCCCGAGTATCGAACCAGGGACCTGTGGCACGACAGCGCGAAGCGCTACCGCTCAGCCACCGGGCGTCATAATATAATCATCACTATTATTTTATTTTAAGAGCACTTTTGAGGATTATATAAAGTACATTTAAGTATAAAATCTGGAGTGTTAAACAAAATTATGACGGAAAGAGCGAGAGAAGCTGAAATAAAGTGCGAAATCAAATTCGGGGATTAGCGAGCAACAGCGAAGGAGCCTCATAGTGATTTCTAAGAGAAAATAGAGAGTGACTAAAAATTTAAATACTTAAAGGAGGCCGGGATAGCCTGGTCGGTAGGGCGCTGGGCCCATGTCCAACAGGTCGTGGGTTCGATCCTCGCCGGCCGAATGTAACTGTTGTATGTAGGTGTTGTAGTAAATGGTGACTGATGCACGTTAAATCTGTCGAGTCTCAAAGTCCTCCATGTTCCCAAAACAAATCAATACCTCTGGGGGTACTGATCCAGGAGTTTCCTTGTCTTCTGGATTGGTTCAAAATTACAAGGCTACGGAGTTGAACATTAGTAGCCGTAAACCTATGAAATTGGGTCGGCTGTTCAACGACGGTTATAAAATAAAATACTTAAAGGGGCCTGTGTGACATAAAAGCAGTTGCCTGCGATTCACCGAGAGGAAATCAGGTTCAGTTTACCAAACATATATTCATCAGCTATTATCTGAAAATAAAAAGCCACTCCTGTAAAACATAATATATGATGCATCCGCTAATCTTGTCATTGATCAAATCGGATTCAACTACGGAAAAAAAAAAGGGTATGGAACACTCAACCGCACGTATAACGTTGACTTGAATTTTTCGATTGTGATCAAGAAATTGAAATATTATTCAATATAGCAAATTCTAGGAGGACAAGCAAAAAAATACATCCTCCTCTCAAGCTTAGAGAAATTTTATATTTTTTGAGGTGCATATGCCAGAAAATATCGATGTTTCACTACGTATGATATTTCTTTAAAATAATTTATTTAGATAATTTTTTGCTTTGGTAAATATTTTCGTTACCTTACTTAAACGAATTTACCCCACAAATTTCCAATCACAATAATGAGTGTAGATAAATTTCGTTATCAACAACAATACACACAATGTCAACAAGACAGTTGATTTAAAATTTTTAATATAAACCGCAATATTATCATATTCAACAATTACCGTAATCGCAAGTACTCGAGATATTAGCCCATCCAGATAATATAGAATGTTTACCTTATAATCGATATTTATCCTATCGATAATCGACATGGAGTTGATTCGATATTTATCATGAAATTCTAAATACATTGTGAGAATTAATTTTTTTTTAAAATATCGATATTTCACTATAAATACCGCCCACCACTAAATATGATAGAAAATTCGCATCTACAACTGACATTTGGATACCTGCGAGTGACGTCATCGTAGGTAAATCGTGGCATTTGTCGATTCAGAGGCCAATCAGATTCGACAAGCATGTGTGACGTCGCTTATAGGTATCCAATTAAAATACATGGTTAAGCATAATCACCTCAGGTCTTTTTGAGTTGCAAATATTCAATTGCAGTCCGTTAAGATATTAACAGAATATGTTTTGATCAAACGATCGACACGACCTCTGATTTTACTATCACTCATGCCATCTTTAAATCCAAGTATAAGTCATTTGCTTTTAATCTTTATTAATTAGCAGTTGTATAAAATCTAATAATGAAAGCTAATTCGCATTCATTATTAGGCACGAGAACATTTTTCATTCTAGATTCCTGCACGACAAGAAGAAAAAGACAAAAACCAACAAGGTTATATGCACCTACAAAGAACAATCTATCTTTTCTTAGCATTCTAAAAAGACATAATTTTGCATGAAAACAAAATATACGTTTAATTCATCCATAAAATTTTAAACAGAATAAATGTATTTAAAAAAAAAATTTGTGTAGCCAAATCAAATTTTTGCAGTATAATTTCTTTCCAAATACTCTATGACATATTTCCAAATATTTTTATCCAAATACTTTCGAAATATAACTCTAAATTTTTCTTTTCTTTTGCATTTTAAAAATTTTTTAGAAAAATAACTGGATTTTTTTACTGCTATCCGTATGCGTTGCTCGTACTTCTATTACCTCTTTGTCAGCAAAAATACGCAGATCCCAAACGTAATTTTAAGATGTTTCAACTGCTCAGTGAATTTTCATCAGATTTTGTACTTTAGCTTAAAAATATCGTTTACAGTACTAAAACAAAATTTACCTGCTTTGGTACGACATATCTTTTAACATTTTTTCCTCCCCTGTAGAAGTTGCCCTTTGAACTTAAGACCCTCCCCCCGATAAAAAATATTTCTTTTTTCATGAAACACACTATAGTAAACGTGATAAAAATTAATATTGCTTAGAATATTGTTATGTATTATCAGATAAAAGGTTTAAACATTAATATAAAGTAACTAAGTAATCAAACATTGTAAAAATTATTGTTTAAAGTTGGATGTTAGAAGAAATTTAATTTTAAAACTGATTGTTTAACTTATAGCTAAAATAATCACAAAACGTGCAGATTTATTGCAGAAATAATAGTTTAAAATACAGTCTACTCATTGTCAGAGTTTAGAAAAATCAATGCTGGTCCTGATAGAAGAAAAGAATGGATCACAAATAAAAAAATAATAATTCTTTCATGTTCCATCAAATATGCCAATTCTCCAGACATTTAAAAATTGCAACATAAGAAAAGGGCATCGAACTAATAATTTAGGAAAAAAAAAATTTTAGACCTTAGGAATGGAAATCTGGAGCTTTAAGTTTTAAATCCAGTCCAATTCAGTTTTAAAAAACAATTTTTAAGATAAACGTTTTCAAAAAGAGCCAAGGAATCCATGATTACTTCAAGATTGTTATGACTATAAAAATAATAATCTTCGTAGTAAATGAAAGCAGCCACCCCCCCCCCCCCAAATAGGATACACTCTATTTTACGTAAACGTTCTTAACACTTAACATACCGGTCAAATGACCGTTTAAGAACTTTTGCATGGAAAATGCGCTTAATATCTTATCGTTTTTGCACATTTGACTTCATGACTTTTTCTAACGATTATATACAGTCAATATTCTATTCCTTTTTTGTATTTTGTTTGTTTCGAATAATACTTGTCGTATACCTATTTTTACCACAACCGGTCATTGGACCGGGAGAACAATTTATCGCTGTATAAGGTTATCGGCTCAGAAATTAGGATGTAATGCGTGATTAACGTATTGCATTATGATTAGTTGCACATTTCTGCAAAGACAGTTGCGTAGTTAGTTCAATCAGACTTACTTTGAATTCAAATTTCAAGAAAGTACCTAAAATTTTAGATTGCATTTTTTTGTCAGAAAAAGTAACAAAAACTAAATGTCTTGGTAAGTGGCTTATATTTTATTTTGATAGCTTTAAATCATTTCTAGCTGTTAATTTTTACCCAGAAAAATTTCGAAACAACCAAAGACAGCACAAGTTCTTAGAAGAAATAATATTAATTATAAGAATAATTATAAAAATTATAGAAATGATAATAATTAGAAGAAATATGTTTGCGAAAAATGTATACAATGAAAACACCCTGTATATGTAAAAAAATGCGTCGAGCAATGAATTAAAAATTCTTATTCCTTGTGTTTGTAATCCATAAAAATTGGCAATATACAATTTTGTTTAATTATAATAAAGTTTTTTTAAGTTTATTTCCTTCCTAACATCCATATTTCATACATTCAATCAAGAAAAAAAGTCCGCTCATTTGACCGGCTATGGTTATGGTAGAAACAGGTATATATCAAGTGTTGGTATGTTTAGTGTTAAAAAGAACCTGAGAATCCACGATTACTGCAAGATTGTTGTAAAAATAATAATTTTGGGAGTAAATGAAAGAAGTCCAAAATGATGATAGGATACACTTTGCGTAACGTAGAATCGAGCAAATCAACGTGAATATAACACAAATAAAATTTCGGTTTCATAAACAAGAACCTTTTGTCAGCGTATAAACACAAAATGACAGTAGAAAAGAGAAAAGACAAAACAAGTTTATTTAAAAAAAAACAAACTTATTTGGTGTTTAGACACTGAAGACTTATAAAACAGTTATAGCATAATTCCATTTCTGCAGTTCCTTTTGTGCTCTATTCTGATAATTTAGTCACGCTACATGTAGACGCTACGATCATTCTATTCCTAATGTTTATAAATTTAACATATGGGGAGTCTCCCTTTAAACTCCTCACACCTGCTTCATGTCTCTCATTTTTTTATTATTATCATGTTTAGGCTTCTAAGTCTCTCCTTACTGATTAAACCACTAAGCATGTGCTTGTGTCCTTACTTTTTTTCTGTTAGTTGGAGTTTCCATGCTGAAGAAGATTCGTCTTTATAAAGCAGAAACTGTAGTAGGTTTCTGCCCTTTTATTTGTGTTTCTGTACTTTTTTTGTGTTTTATTCACGTTGTTGTTTTGCTTTATTCAAATAAAAGAAGCATTTCTAATCAAACTAATTCGATGTATAGAAAATGATAGTTTATTTTTTTCTTTTCTAGTTAATTGATGTTGAAAGCAACAACCTTAATGGTAGCTGCCTTATTTCATAGTTCAGCTACATTTCTTAAACAAAATATTAATTATCAGGTAAAATAATTCTTCAATTCGTTTCTGACAGATATAAGAATACAATGACCATACATGTATTTTGAAGTATGCAATCATTTTGAATGCAATTGACAATTGCATTCAAAATGATTTGAAGTATGATTTGAATGAATGAATGACAATTGCAGTAATGAATGACAATTGTGAATGATAATGACTTGAAGTAATGAATGACAATTGCAATCATTTTGAAGTATGATTTTTAAAACCTAAGTTGTAACTAAAATTATAAAATTGACAAATCAATGACAACTGTGATGTATCATTTGATCTGTCAATTCTTTCATTAGTTTTTAAGTGGTGCATATTATCAGGAATGGATTATAAAGGACTAGGAAAAAAAGTCAGTTTGTACTAGTTATTGAAATAGCTAAAAACTTACAAAATATGAGACTTGTAACAGTGTTAATTTATTGTGTAATATCTTCATAATTACGATTAACAAAATATTACATAATAATTTAGACCGTGCAAAGTGCATATTTAATAATGGAACTATGATTCAATTTTGCACTTTACTCTGTAGTCCATTTAGCTAACTTCAAACTTTAATTTGTATGCTAATAAATTTAAACTATAAATTAACATAGCTGCCAACAGGGATAAGGAAAAATCAAGTAGACTTTACAAAGTAATATCAATTTCATGATAATAATGCTAAATCTTTTAATTACCTAATAGGAAATTTTATTAATTTTTATTGTCATCAAAATAAAAAAGCTTTATTAAACTAATAACTATAAATGGTCAGTAGTGTTTTCCATTTAAGTTGACATTAAATGAACTTGAAATGTTTTTTTTATTTTATGTTATCTTTTACTATTCAAAATAATGAGTTAAGTTATTACTGATAGTCAGGATTTTTTAATTAATTTAAAATGTTTGAACCAAAAAGAAGTTTTAAACTTATTACTATATAATTGAGGCTGGCTTCATTATCTATTATTAATATATATTTAAATATTCAGGCAAGTAATAGATTGGGTATAAATTCTTTTCCAATAGGGATTTCTTTTAGGAAACTTATTCAATTTTAGGGAATTTCCAATGAAAAATTAGGAGAATTTGGCTAGGAGAAACTGGCAAAATCCACTAGACTTGGCAGCTATGAATTAGAAATAAATTTTTGCACTTGTGATCAGTTTTGATGCAAACAATTACAAATGCCATTAAATATACTCTCAAAATTGAGCATGCATGGAACAGGAACTTAATTTGCTCTTAATATTTGATATAAAGGATCTTAACATGCCATGTGTTATATCAGATGGCATGGTGCAAAACGTGATGGGAAATTTTATTAACACAAATATTACCATTTATTAGGTAAATTATTACATAAATTACTATTTTATAGGTAACATAAATAGTATAATAGTATAATTATAAATAGTATAATTTAAATTTATACTATTTTTCTAAATCACATCATATTCAAATGAAACTCTTTACAAGAGTGTGAAACAGTCAATAACAGTCTGCACGAGAGTGATTAACAAATTTGCACTGAAGTGTATAAATAATCAAATTTATTATGGTTCACACTGTGAACCATAATAAACTAAATTTAAATTCAACAGATACTGTGTTTAATACTTTTGAACATTAAGAAAGAGAAAGAAAGAATACCAAATTTAAAAATGAAAATACTAAAAAAAAAATAATCAAATTTATTATGGTTCACACTATGAACCATAATAAACTAAATTTAATTTCAACAAATGCTATGTTTAATACTTTTGAACATTAAGAAAGAGAAAGAAAGAATACCAAATTTAAAAATGAAAATACTAAAACCTTTTTTTTTTTACTTTTCTTTGCATCTAATTATTAATCATGCATCATCTAATTATTAATCATCTTCATTTAAGTAGGCAATTATATTCTAGAGAAGGTTACTGCACTATTTTTTTCTAATGTGTGGTCTAATAATAATGAATAGTAAATTGTACTCTTCATAAGTATGCAATTGATTCAAGTACATACCACTATTTTTCCAGTATGTATCATATTTAAGCTATATTATTTCTCTTATAGTTGGTATCATATAAGAGCCCTATTACTGTATATCTTATTCTTGAATGTATCATATTGAAGGAATAATATTTTTCACCACTTCAAATATGATACGTACAAGCATCTACATCATTTTCAAGTAATAAAATTTTTCTAATACAAATCATATTCTAATGACTGGGTTGCCATATTTAATTCTAGTAAGCATAGTGAAGTGATTGTTATTATATATATTTCTAATATGTATAATATTTAAGTGGCAGAATTTTTTTCAAGTATGCATAGCATAATCACATTTTTTCAACTATAAGTAATCTTTAAAAAAAAAAAAAAAAAAAACTAGAAATATTTATTTATATACTTTTAACAGATTTTATCTACTGTGAAATAATTTTTTTTACAAATTACAAATTCTTTTTAGCCTAAATTAATTTTTATTAGAAATTAGCATGTAAAAATATGCTATGCATTATAAATATGATTTGAAATTAAAGTAATTAGGGCAACTATTTACTACTTAGTATATTTATGCATTATCAATATTAAAATACACTAAAATGCTTGTAATTACTACTTAAAATATGCACTGTAAGACGGAAAACAAAAGCACCATCCCTGTTCTTGGCATCTAAAAAGAGCTTAAGAAACTAATCGGAAATCTCTTAATTTTGAATGCTAGCTAAAAATAGGAATTTAAATTTGCCATAAAACATTGTAACATCCTACAAAAAAGTAAATATCATGCTCATAGTCTAGCCTCTTGAAAATATCAGAGAGAATTTTTTTTTTTAATTTATAGATAAAACTGACAGAATAAAAATTGAGAATTTGATTATATCGGTCTGTTTGCTTAGCAACATCATGAATTGAGGTAAAATCGGTTTGCTTAGCAACATCATGAATTGAGGTAAAATCTGTTTGCTTAGCAACATCATGAATTGATGTAAAATCTAGTTAAGAGTTAAAACAAATCCAAGTTTTATGGGAAAGATTAGATTTAGAACATTTAAATTTGAAGCAGTTTCAATAGCAAAGCTTAATAAAAAAATAATAAAAAATAAAAAAACATTTTTTAAATGTTTTATTGAAACATTTAATATTATTTTATCTGTACTTTATAAATAAAATCCAGAATAGCATTGTTATACTAAAGTAACAATTAATACCATTCTATATGCATAATGAAATCTAGAATATTGTTATACTAAAGTAACAATTAAGACTAATTTAATTGCACTTAATAAATAAAATATAGAATAGCATTAATTGTGATAGTAAGTAACAATTCATACTGTTATATCTGCATTTTTTAAATAAAATTTTTGAGGGATTTAGGGACCGATCAAGACAAATTCAGGCCCAAGGCACCCCAAATTTTCCGGGCCCCTTACTAAATATTTTGAAATTATATTACTAAAGAGTAGTCCTAGCAATTAAAAAGAATCTATTGAATTGTATGATTCAAGAGAAACATACTAAGAAATTTTGAAAGTCAACAATTGAAGATTATTTTTGTAAGATAAAGTTTACGCATCTTTAAATTAAAGCAAAATATAAAAAACAATGTTATATATGTCAAAATAAATCTTTGGTGACCACAAACGATTGAAATCAGGGATTTTTGCTAAAAGTCACTGATTAGCTGAATTATTTTTATTGTATTATTTTTTATTTAGAACTTAAACCAACACAAACCTAGCCCACTTTTCATTAGATTTAACGATAAGTTCAGTATGTATGCTATCAAGGTTATTATTTATAATTTTTATTAAAAAATACAGTTAAACACAGAAAAAATATCCAAAAGAGCCAAAATTACTAAAGAGTAGAAAATAGAAACCAATAGAAAATTAGAAATACATTTAAATAATAATATATTTAGATATAACACATTTTAATAGATTAAAATTGCACTAATTGAAATTCAGCTGTATTTTTGAATTTGATTAGTGCAATGTATATGAGTTTTGTTGTATCAGGATATTAAGAAAATTTGAAAGGAAAAAAATGCATTTTTTGAGAAAAACTATCTCTGTCAGTATTTTGAAAAAAAAAAAACAGTAATTTACACAGTATAAAAACAGTAAATAACACTTTTTACTAATTTCTGAGGCCCCACAGAAATTATGGGCCCCAGGCCCATGCCTAGTGGGCCTAGGCGATAAAAAGGCCCATAACAAATAATTAAAGTCTGAACAATTTCCAATTATCACAGAATTTTAATGATAATAAATGAGAATTAATACATTAGATCTCTAATATTTTTTTACTCATCAAAAAAGTGGAAGGTAAAAATTAGAAAATAAATATAATAGCTCAAGTTAAATCATTCAAAGAAGCATATGCATAATTTTTAAATGCGGCAACAATTAAAATACCTAAGACAAAATTGCAGATATGTTTAATAACAGGTTTACGCTTAAATTAAGAACAGCAATAAAATAGATCATACCTTGGTAATAAAGAGCTCTGCTGTAGCTAAAAATCATAATGAGCTCAGAAGCAAAGATTAGAAACAGACAAGGGAATAATTTACAGACATCATAACCAACCGGTGGTTGCACTACTTTACTTAGCAAAGTCACTTCTTCGTTTGAAGAAGCCATTATTCCGATTTTTCGTAGTATGATATGAAGGTTGCCATAAAGAATATCTATCTCTTTTTTGGCGAGAATTTTTGCTCGTTAAGTTATTAAAAATTTAATTCGGAAATCCTTCGTATAAAAATAATCTTTTGCTCTTTTTCAACAAAAGTCTTTCAAAAATGTCAAGTTTAAAATGTGTGTAAATATAATTTTTGTAGATGTATCAGACATTTTTTTTAAGTGCATATACTTTGTTTAAATATAATTATAACAATATAAACAAAAACCACAATGAATCAAGAAATTTAATTACAAATAACGATATATTTTATTCTCTGGATCGAATTAAAATAAAAATATAATGTTATTATGCATGTATCGTTTGACGGAAAACCAAACCACAAAAATAATTGTCAGTCTAAAACAGCAATAATTTATTGTAATCTATGGTTAGAGATTTTTGCACGGGACTCATGGGAGCCGAGAATAATATGTGGGTAATGTCATAAGCAGAAAAAAAAAAAATTTCAACCATTATTATTTTTTATTTATTTATATAAAAAAAGAGGAAATAATCTAAACTAGCCCAAAGAAGCGCGGATTATTTCTGATTAAAATAAACCAGGGTCCTTTCACTTGAAACAAATTATACAGAATCATGTTGCATAGAATAAGTTTTTAAAAAAATCTGCAAATTTTTTTCATTTTATCTTCAATTAAATAATTTCTTACACTGAATAATTTTTTAGACTGAGTGGCTTAGTTTAATGTTAAAGAAAAATTAATTCTTAAATTCTTCGACTACTTACTAAATTTATTTATTATTTTATTTTCTTAAATTATAAACATGATTATATGGGCAGCTTTATTATTAAACTATTCATTTATTTTTAATACTAAGCACTTTATTTTTTCAACGTAAAACGGAGCAACTTTAGTACGTAACGGAAATTATTTATTTAGTGCAAAAAAAAACATTTTTTTAAAGAATATACTTAATACTTCTTAAAATTCTTATAAAAAATTAAAAATAATGAATTGCTTTGACAGGGCCGATAAACAATCACGAAAAATCCTAAATTTGAAAACTTATTCATGAAATTAAGAAATTTATCTAAAATAAAACTTTAAAAAAAAAAAAAAAACTGCAATCACAATTATTTAAATTCAGTTATAAAGCCATCATGTTAATTTCAATTTGCAGAGAGCGAATAAAATTTTATTTTCCTTTGCATAATCTAAATTCATTGTACAGCACGCTATCAAGGGTTGAAAAGAGAATTTGTTTATACATATACACTACCCTAGATTAATAGAAGAGATGTTTTCACTTTTTGAGATTTTTTTTTTTAATTTCTCAACAAAAAAATAACAAAAAATAATCAAAGCATTATTTTGTAACTTGTTTAGTCCATGCGGTTTTTCGTACTTTGCAATTAAGTTTAACGCTTTCAGAGATTTGAGGAACCGACTATAAATTACGAAAGAATACTAGTATTTATAAACACCCAGCAGCCTGTAACTTGTATCGATTACTTTAATCTTCATTTGCAACAATTGTATAAAATTTCGTAATTCTAGCTTAACTTTTTATAGAGATCTGGACATTTTTATAAAAAAAAAAAATAATAATAATTTTTCGTCTAACGTTTCTTTGTTATGCCTTTAAAAATGTTCAATAAAGTTAAACAAAATTTTTAGGGCAATTTAAAATTAAGGTCAATAATTTTGTTTTAAAAATTGAAGAAAGGTTCGCTAAAAACTGCGCAAGATATGACTATTTAAAGTAGTTCTTTTGTACTGCGCATGCGCAAAAAAATTTAATTTTTTTTTTTTCCTTCATGATTTTGTATTGCTTGGCAACTAATGAAAAAAGTCTTATTTAAATATCTTAAAAATGTAAAAAGTTTCAAGCAATTTTCTATGTAGTTTTTGTACTTTTCAAAAGCAGCAAAAAAAAAAAAAAAAAAAAAAAAAAAAAAAAAAAAAAAATGATCAGGGGTTAACCTCAAATTTTATTTTGTTCTGACAGTCCGGTTATATAAGGTTGTGTCATTTGCAATACTACAAAATACAATTTGTGGAAAACCCCTGATCATTTTGAGCTTTATTTTTTTTTTAAAGTACTAAAACTACATAGAAAATTTGCGCTGAACTTTTTACATTTTGATATTCAAATAAAACTTTTTTCATTAATTGCCACATACGATTCACTATAAAATATGAGAAATTTTTTTAAAATTTCTTTCGCTCATGCGCAGTACGAAATTACTACTTTAAATACTCTTATCTTGCGTAGTTTTAAGCGAACTTTTTTTAAAATATAAAGCAAAATTTTTGTATTTAATTTTAAATATCTCCAAAATTTTGTTTAATTTTACAGAATATTTTTAAAGTTATAGCAAAAAAATCGTAAGACAAAAAAAAAAATAGTTTTTTTTTAATGAAAATTTCCATATTTCTATAAATATTTACGCTAGAATTACGAAATTTTATGCAGTTATTGCAAATAACAATTAAAGTAATCGATAAAAATTACAAGCTTATTACTTGATTTTCTGGCAAAGGGTATTTAAAAATACTAGTATTCTTTCGTAATTTATTGTCGGCCCTTTAAGCCTCTGAATAAACAACTTTAAAAATAGAAAATAGTGTTTATTGAGATATTTAAAAAAAAAAAAAAATGTCAAAAAGTTAAAATGTTGTGTCTTCCATTATTGTAAAAGTAATAATATATACAAATGTATATATGTATATATACAATATGTATATATACAAAATGTAATGTATATATACAAAAAAAAAAAAAAAAAAAACTTGTTCATTGTTTTTTTTTTTTTTCTGAACATTGCTAACACCTATCCTAAAAAAAAAAAAAAAAAAAAAAAAAAAAAAAAAAAAAAAAACGAATCATTGTAAATGTGGTTTTAGAATATTCTGATCATAAGAATATTCTTTGATATCTCACATCGATTTGAGACAAACAACTAACATCAATGCTCAGATTGCGTAGATATTCCAACTTTTTAATTTCAACCATACATTCTTAAAAGAATTTATATAAGTAATAAGAATTTTTTATAAGAATTTATAGAATTTTTTATAAGTAATAATGCAATTACGAACATGTACATTATATTCATCGATTTTTTTAAAAAAAAAAATATCGAGATTACTTTGACCTAACCATGTGATTTGAATCCGATTTAGTCGGATACATGTAAGCGACGTCACACGTGTGCGTCGAGTCGAACCTGATTGGCTTCTGAATCGAAAAATGCTATGATTTACCTACGATGACGTCATTTGCTGGTATCCAATTTCTAAAGAAATAAATAGCATTATTGTCCCTTAAATCTAAAGTAACTGCTATTGTCGTTCCCTGCTGAATTCCTGTTTGAACAAGATAGCATTTCCGTTACATGTTCTATTCTGCGCCATTGCTTGCATTGACATGTTGCAAATCTATCTCAATTAACCTTTTGAATACGCTACTCATGATGAAGCCATTCTGATCTAACTTACTTTTACAGCCATAAGCTAAGGGTTAAATTTTTCTATGAAATTATAAACCCCACCATTTAATTATTATTTTTTTTTAAAAAAGAAAAAGAGCGACAAAAGTTCAAATCCTAATAAAAGAAGTTCTTGCTGTTTTTTCTACTCTAGTAACTTTGTTACTTTTATTTAATATATGAATAGTAAATAATTATAAATAAGATTGAAACTGCAACGAAAAAATAAACTTTCTACTAGTGCAAAATTGCAATTATTATTTTAATTTGCCATTATCATTTTGATATTCTGAATATTATTTTAATTTCATTTATTATTTAAAATTCGAAATAGTTTGAAACTGCAATGGTTATCGTAATTCCCTTTAGAAAAATCAATAAAAAAAAAATTGTGGTTATCTCGGGAAAATAAAAAACTGAAGAGAACCAAACATGATATTAAACATTAATTAAAAAACTTGTTTCAAAACTTTGTGTGATATAAATTAAGAAGTATTGCTTTTCATAGTGGTTAATATCTATTTCATAATAAAAAGTAACTAAGAATAATAATAATCTCAATAACTTGTGCATACTAAATAATTTAATGCGGAATAAATTTAATTATAATAAATATTTTTATTTGGTGCTATATATTCGTAATGAGTGGAAAATATTTTTTTATTTTTAGAAATGAAACATAACAAATGGCGTAAATAATAAATAGTCGTTAAATAATAATTTCCTATTGTCTTATGTTTTGCAGAAGGGCGCATTAATTATGAAGACACGTTGAGTTCAAATTTTTTTCGGCAATAAATTTGTTATAAATGTAAACTATTTTTAAATTAAAAATATTTAAACTAATATTATGAAAATAATCAATAATAATTAATGCCCATTAAACAACACTTTTCCATTATTTGGTAGAAAATAAATAAATATTGAATACGCTTGGCTTACGCCGACCACAGCGTTTAAGTGAAATATCATCCGTGTTAGACGGATCAGGGGTTAGAGTCCCCTTGCCGTCAGACTAGCCGTGAGACGTTCTCCTCTCCCTCTTATGCAAATGTGGATTAGCTCCATCAAAAAGTCCTCCACGAAGTTTCTCCCAATACTTGATCCAGGAGTTCCCTTGTCTTCTGGATTGGGTTCAAAATGACAAGGCTACGGGGTTGAATATTAGTAGTCGTAAGCCCATAAAATTGGGTCTGCTGTTCAACGACGGTTGTAAAATGAAAATATAAAATAGCCGAGAGAGAAAAAACATGAAAAGCCGAACAAGATGTTCTCTCTCTGTTTTTAATATTTTCTCTCTCTTGGCTACGGTGGTTTTTCTAGTTTTGTTTCTCACTTTTATTTTGCCATTTATCGTCTGCAACTTTACTTTTTATATTTAATATCACTTTTATTCCTTCTCATCCACTCCTGGCAAGTCTTGAAAATAGACGCTTGTTTTTGAGTGCTTGAACCATGTCGACTGTTATTTCCAATTTGTATTTATTTCGAAGCGAATGATGTTTTTTTAATTTAGTAATATCTTATAGCTTCAATTTCTGTTGATCATTTATTTAACACCCAATTGCAGTTATACAATTTTTTTCTTGTCAATAAATTCTCTATGAATGTAAATTACTAAAATGAAAATATTTAAACTGGTGTGAAAATATTTACTGTCCGTTAAAAAATACTTCTCACTTATCCATTGTCTTATATTTAGTAGAAAAGCACAAAATGTTGAAACTTAATGCTCTGAAAGTAAATATATATTTTTTTCTCTTTCATATCAGGTTGGATTTTTTGGAGGGTAAAAAGGCGATGAAATTCTAGTTTTGACGTTTGTTTGCCTTTCACCAACATATTTTATCCGCCTTCTCATCAAAAACCAGCTGTCACAATGCATTTCGGTATGGGGCCTCTGGCTCATGTTTTTGATCGGAAAGAAGAAAAAAAAATCTTCCGAATCCATTCACTTTTTATAAGAGGTGAAAAAATAAACCTTTTTTTTTTTTTTTATATTTGTGTAACGCCTACATTGTTTAGACATTTTGAGTCATTTAGAAATAAATTGTAATTTTGAGGAAAAATGACTTCGTTTAGAAAATATGCCAATAACTATAAAAAACTAAAATTGATTACAATACATAATGTTAAAATTTAAGAACTGCTCTTTTTTTATAGAAAAAATTAAATAATAATACCATTGTTTTCTTGAGTTAAAGCAGGCAAACTGCTCGCCTGTTGGTACTTGGAGATGTTTTTAATAATCGTCTTTTATATCTTCTCAGTGTGATACTTAAATCAAACAGGTTTTGATGCTTTTTCCCCCGACTTCTTTAGTATAATATATAAGATATTATATAATAAGATATTATATTCTTTAGCATAAATATATAAGAATTTGCGGCCCTTAATGTGTACATTTTTTAAATCCATCTTTCACAAGAATTCGAAAAGTATAGATTAGGAGTAGTCGTGACGGAACACCCTGTATTATTAAAGTAAATAATTAAACGAAATTTAATAAATTAAAAATCTGAGCATAAATTAATCGCGAAACGCCTCTAAATTACCCCTCCTCTAATCCTCGACACTTCAAGAGTTTTATCTTATTTAGATAAGTATGTTCTCGACCTTAAAGTGCCCCCGGTAAAAAAAAAAAAAAAATTATCTCATTTCTATTTTTTGCATCTGTTATAGTTTCTAGCATCGTTTAATTTTGTTTCCATCAATGTAAGTATTATCATTTTTCTATCAAGATGTCCAAGGCAGAGGCTGAACTAGATCAGAGTTCCACTATCATTCAATCAATTTTCGATTGCGTTGTTCTTATTCAGCGATTCGTACTCCTATCCTATTCCTATTGGTTGCATTTTTAACTGATTGATCATTGGTGGATTTCCATTGAACTGTTGGCGAATTTTAATCATAAGTCGGTAGCTTCAGTCAAAACAATTTTTGTCAAAACTTAAATGCATAATATCATTATTATTTTTTATTTATTTATTTTTGCTCTAAAAATGTACTTTTTTACTGTAACCATTTCGTTCAATTTTCGGAGAAAATGTCGAAAACTGTGTTACTGAATGTTCTGAGCAAATGTCTAAGTTTCGACAGTTCAGTGAAATTTGCTAATCGTCTGCGCCATATCATTACCATTTATTGCAATCCCATCGATTATTTCAAAACTAAGAAACGAATATCTATTGTTACTTTTAAAATTTGTCAAAATTTTATGAACTCAATAGTTTTTGAATTATTTTTTTAAAAATTCATATGGCTGAATAATTGTCATCCTATCAAGTTTTCCTCATTGACTGCTTTCACTTAAACATTTTATTTTGTTACATAAGTTTTTTTGCACTGCTCGTTTTATTTTAGTACCACGAGTATAATACTATTAGCATTATAAGTTTTTTTCCACTAATCGTATCGATTGTTAACTTGTGTATACGTAATATGTTCTTTTCCACTGATCGTATCGATTGTTAACCTGTGTATAAGTAATATAAGTTCTTTTCCACTGATCATATCGATTGTTAACCTGTGTATAAGTATTATAAGTTCTTTTCCACTAATCGTATCGATTGTTAACTTGTGTATAAGTAATATAAGTTCTTTTCCACTGATCATATCGATTGTTAACTTGTGTATAAGTATTATCACATGTTTTTTTCCTGATCGTTTTATTTTGGTATCTTGAGTTGATTATAATCATATTGCATTTAATAGCCGTCGTTTAAAAGCCGACCCAATTCTTATTGTGTTTACGACTGCTAATGATCAACACCGTAGCCTTATAATTTTGAACCCAATCCAGAAGACAAGAGAATTCCTGGATCAAGTATTGGGAAAAATTTGCCTTCGTGGAGGACTTCTGTAACATGGAGAGGAAAACAGACATTTCTGTTACATGGAGAGGAAAACCACGAACACCTCTCACAGTTAGCCTGACGGCAAGCGGGCTCTAACCCATGATCCGTCAACCACTGAAGATACTTTACGTCAGCACTGTGGTCAGTGTAAGCCGATTGTGGAATTTCAATCGACCAGTCGTCGCTGGGATTTGAACCCGGTTCACCTCATTGAGAGGCGAACACTTGATCCCCTCTGAGCCACAGCGACTCGATTATAAGCCTAGTATCATAATTTCTTACACTGATTGCCCAAATGGGGTTGCAATGGTAAATGTAACAACTCCCGAAATTCAGACTAAGGTAAATGTTCATAATGACGAAGGTAAAATTGCTTGAAAGCACTGAAGTTCACCATTTAAAAAATGCAATTTTTTTTAAAATTATTTTCTTCAAATCTCCAAAATATAAACCAAAAAGTTTCAAATACGTCAATTGAATTGGGAATATTTTTTGATTCATTGTAAATTATTAAATATATGATTGAATCCAGTCGAACATTTTCTCACCCCTTCCATTTTCAATAATTACGTTGAGAAGGTACCTCCTTTATTAAAGCTGAGGAAAAGAGAACAGAACATTATCTAAAAGTTGTCTAGAGATGTCTAAGCTAAAGTCACTTCACTTAATTGCCCACTGGCAATCCATCAATCAATCAGTTATAGATGGACCAATAGGAATACGTTTCTATTGGAATAGTAATAAAACTATAGAAATAAAGCAAGCAACTAGTTGCCATTCACAACCACAAAATAATAAAAATAGTTTGATTTATTCCACTCAGTGATTTAGTTCAGCCTCTGACTTAGACATTCTATCCTATATAGTAAGCAGGATACTTGCAGATCTAAAATTATGACTTATTCACTAAGACTTTAAATCTATTTCAATTATTTTCCAATGAAATTAATTTTTTTCACAGGTGCAGATTTGGCTCTAAGAGAACATTTTGGGATGAATATAATATGATTTTCTGCCAAATATACTTAATGGGTTTTTAGACATAAGAATTCTAAAGAATGAAAATTCATTTAGAATTAGAATTCTAATTTCACGAACAGAAATCATTTTTTTTTTAATCAAAGAAATATTTTCATTTTAATTAAAAAAAAAAATTTTTAAATATATATTTATATTTCTATTTATACCCTTTTTCTAAGATTTTTATTTGTCCCTTACATTGATTACGTCAGAAGCGTCTAACCAAGGAGTTTGTTCCAGGAAAAAGCACCTATACATCTCTTCAGCAAAAATAATTAAATTTGAAGGGTAAAATTATATTTGGAAAAAAAAGAAAAAAATCTTATGTAAACACAAAAAAGCTGAAATTTGCTGTTTGTCATCCTTACTGGTAACGATTCTTAAAACGAGAACGAAATTAAATGCAATCGCTATATCCCATGAAAGCGGTTAAACCATGCAGATAGAAGAATAAATAAACAAATAGTACTGAAAACTCATAAAGTTTAAAATATTCAAACCTATGAAAATCTTATTTTAATTCCGTTTATATAATAAAAATGAAAAATAATAATAATAATGAGAAATTTAATGCATTTTTCTTTAAAATGGCGCTTTACTACTTAAGAATTACATTAAAATATCAAAAGAACCACTGTCCAAAAATAAAAAAATAAATCTTGAAAATCATTAAACCAAAATTTAATTTAAATACCTTCATATTTTTCAAAAAGATAAAAGTGGTTCTAAATCAGACAGTTTTTTGAACGTTCAAAAGTTTATTCCAATGTTTTTTTTTTGCAGATATAGGTCTATAATAACAATCAGTTTAATATAAAACGTGCGGGAAACGATATTTTCTACCTTTTTTTGGGAATGAGCGGCATAACATGAAAAGAAAAATGAAGAAGAAAAAAGAAGAGAAAACAGCGTTTATTATCGCCGAGAGATCAAGAAGCCACTAAGTCTAGTAAAAGTGATCATCATGATCGGAATTCTTTTATTTCTTTTTATTATCGCTTTATCGTGGCTGCTTTTCCAAATATGCCGCTCTGTTATCGAAGGAGGGGATTGCCCAGTGCTCTCCATAACAAAGAATATACAAAAAAAAAAATTCCTCACCCAGCAAGCGGTTTGTGTCACGTGATGCTCATAGGGTTAAAACAACTATAGTTATCTAGCCAAATGCCAAGCCAAACGACTAGTTTTTTCGCCAAATCATGGTTTTGTTGCTAGGATTAAGAAAATTTTATTTGAGAAATGAAAAATAATTCGAATCGAACTCTTACAGTGATATAGAGTCGAGTTCGGATGCCCTGTGTTATTTTATATGCCCCTAAAAAAGAAGTAATGTATAATAGAGGCAAAGAAGCCAACTTAATTAGAGAAAATAAAGAATATTGGATATAAAATCCAAATCCATATTTTAATCTTTTTTTCTATAATCCAAGAGTAACTTATTCTAAGATAATATATATATATATATATTATTTCTGCGAAAGTGGTATTTATTTCGATATTTTATTTTTAAATGCAAAGAATATTTATATTATAATGATCTAAGTCTGCATTGCTAAATTTTACATGTCGCAAAATCATGTTCTCTTAATAAAAAAAATTTTGGCCAATTATTTATTTATTAATTTTTTTTTTTATTTCATAATAAAATTAAAAACGAAATAACGTATAATCGAGAAAAAGAGCCAACTTAATTAGAGAAGAAAAAAAAAAAAAAAAGAATATTGGATATAAAATCCAAATCTATATTTTAATTTTTTTTTTTTCTGTAATCTAAGAGTAACTTATTCTAAGATTAAAAAAAAATTTTTTTTATTTCTACGAAAGTGATATTTACTTCTATATTTATTTTTAAATGCAAAGAATATTTATGTTATAATGATCTAAGTCTGCATTGTTAAATTTTACATGTCGCAAAATCATGTTCTCTTAATAAAAAAAATGTGAGTCAATTATTTATTTGCTAAGAAAATTTTATTTCATAATAAAATTTGCTGAAATTTTAAAGTATTATTATTTTTAGGGCCTTTCGTTGTTGTTGTATGCTAGTTAAGATACCATCGCCTTGTCGCTGCGAGCTACTGAACTCAAACCTTCCACACTTTAATTTTCAGGCGATGGAAACGAAAAGAAAACAAAAATATTTTTATCTACTTTTTATTTTTTTAACGTGAAAAGTATGAATTTTTTTATTATTCACTTTTGCATAAATAAACGAATTGTTATCGTTTGTTTGTTGATTCTGCTTGTTTGTTGAATCAGGTTAGAAAATTTTTCGATAAATAAATAATTTTAACTATCTATTAAACAACAAAATTATAAATAAAAAGAATTACTTTTATACTCATACCATAAGCCAGCCTTCTCTAAATGACAATTTCATAAAAAAATAATTAAAAAAAAATGCTGTTATTTTGCGGAATGTTTTTTGGAAATGTCACACTGAGGGTGAAAAAAGTAATGAAAATTTTACTCCAAGTTTTAGCAGATATGTGACTGACTGAATTTTTATTGTAATAAATCATTATTTTATCTTTGTCTTTCGGCGCTTTTTATTTATTATATTTTTTTTTTAATCTTCATATTTCTTGAAATTTTAATTTTATTTTATAACCCAATTTCGAGTTTACGACTGCCAATATTCAACTCCGTAGCCTTGTAACTTTGAACCCAATCCAGAAGACAAGGGAACTCCAGGATAAAGTATAGGGAGAAATTTTGCCTTCGCGAAGGACTTTTTTGATGAAACTAACCTGTATCCTCACAATGATAAGAAAACTACGAAAATCTACCACGGTTAGTTTAACGGCAAGGGGACTCTGACCCATGATTCGTCTACCAATAAGGATATTTTACTTCTGCACTGTTGTCAGTGCAAGCCTGGTGCGGAATTCAAATCCACCAGCCATTGCAGGGATTCGAACCCGGCTCACTTCATTGGAAGGCGAACGTCCTATCTAAGCCACCACGACCCTTATTAAAAGTTTGACAAAAGATATACAAAGATTTAAAAAAAAAAAAAGATTTCTTTATTTAAATAATCACTACAAAGCTTTTCATTGCGGCCCGCCAAATTAAAACAAACACATATTTCTGCATTTTGTATTGTTATATATTTTTATGCTATTATATAGGACTTATCAACAAGAATTTATTTATGTCGTTATAAATTTAATAACTGTGCCAAACAACTTGTGAAATTTACTTATGTCATCCTCTCTAAGGAATAAAATGACTTTCATTCGTTAATCAACTACAAAAAATTCTTTTATTATGTTTACATATTTTAGGCTCACATAATTTTGTTTACGATACTTACATAATTTTGCTTACAATACTTACATAATATTTTCTTTAAGTTTCATCACGTACTTCCTAAATAATACCCAAAAGAAACAACAAAAACATTCTGAAAACTATTCCTAATCAGCATTTGTTTTCGCATACAGCCAGGGCCCGACTTAGCCTAATTGGGGCCCTAGGCAAAAACTTCTTTGGGGGCCCCCCTCCGAACTATATGGAGATATTTAAATTTTTCACCTCATTACACATTATGTGTTCATTATACATAGGTAACAAGAAAATTGACTAGAACCTAAAATAGCTATGTACCCCCCTTCTAATGTTATCGTTCTGTTCATTTTATTGATTTTCTGACAATTCTGTGTCCATCATGCTGAATACAGTTTTCTGATTGTTAACTTTGTCCTCTGGCTGCTAAAAATTCATATCCTTGCTGACATTAGGGGGACTTCAGCTAAATTTTAGCAATTACGATGGCTCACTTAAGCCGATCAGAAGCCTGTATTTTTCTAAAATATCACATTTTGCGATATGTAAAAATATAGGTTTTAGATTGGTCAAATTCGTCAATCGTAATTGCAAAAATTCAGTTGAATTCTGCACTAGAAAGCCATGGATTTACGAAGTATATCTTTTTTGTGTTCATACGATGGATTAATGAAGAAGTTAACATAAAGCAGACTTTTTTACACTATACTGATATCTTGTTTTAAAAAAGTTCATTAAAGAAGGAAACTTAAAATAAACTTTTAATTCGATTTGGGGGCCCCCTCTGATGTGGGGCCCAGGGCAACTGCCCCTGCCTTTGGCAGGCTCTGCATACAGCATTTGTAAACATAGTTCCTTTCATTATTTTTCCGATTTTACGAAGTTACTAAACGTCGTTTGTTTTCATTAATTTATTTTTTTAAAAACAGGTAAAATAATATTTAATAAATTATCGTTTTCTTTTAATTTTTGTGTTGATCTTTTTGCTTTTGTTTGTTCTTTTACGATTAGTTTGAGTTGAAAAGGTAGTCATTAAAGAGAAATACCACTTAGAATAGTTTTAGAACAATAATTTAATTTCATAATTAGGGAAGTTGAGTTGTAAGTTCTTTTTAACCTTCCATTCGTTTCAAAGTGATCATTTTCTTTTATTTGATTCTTAAATTCCAAACATTTCAATCCGCCCTAACCGGCAAAATACAACCATCTTTAGAGAGTTTTTGTTATCATTTCCCGCTATTTTAAAACACACCCTCTTCATTTGAAACAATTACAAAGCTTTAAAAGAGGAAATCGTCTGAAAAACCGCCTTCTGAGTGAGCCGGGCTAAAAAAGAACAAAATAAATAGAATTATAAACGCCATTTTATTTATTTTTTTCTTCTTTTTAATAAAAGTGGGATTTCCGAGTTCTGGATACTAAATGTCAGTTAAGAATAGTGATGAAGATAACAATAGGAAAATGATGAAATCAGCGGGGAAGGTAAACGTGAAAATGTCATGAGATGCTCACGAAAATAAACCATAAGTTAGAATTAACTGTCAATTTAGTCTTATAGAAAATTTTTTCTTACAACTGTACTCGTGGAATCTTTCGTACCATTTCAATTTATTTTTGAAACTGAGGATCTTTGATTCTTAGTTACCATTTAATTTTATTTTAAGGTGGTTATCTCCCCCTCTTCCCACAATGCTTTTTAAAACTCTCAAAAATTCATAATAAATGTATTCATGAGCCATGAGTATCCACGAGAAACTATTTTCTGACGAAAATTTCATATACTAAATAAAAACGTAACGCTCAGAATCACTTACAGATGTTATACTTACTTTACTTATCGAATTTTATCCATGAATTTAAAGATATACTCCCAACCATAGAAGAGCGTCAAAGAAATTTTTGAGGGGGCACTATATTTTTCTTTAAGGATACAATACAATATAATGTAATATAATTTAATGCCGTGGTAGCCTGGTTATTAGGATACAGGGCTCGAGTGCAAGAGGTCGTGGGTTCGATCCACGCTGGACGTTAAATATGTCGAGTCACAACGTCCTCCATGTTCGAATAACAAATCATACCTACGGGGGTACTGATCCAGGGGTTTCCTTGTCCTCTGGATTGGGTTCAAAATAAACATTAATAAATTGAACCTTAATAGTCGTAAACCCAAAATTGGGTCGGCTGTTCGACGACGGTTATAAAATATAATATGATAAAATAAATAAATAAATAAAATAAATAAAATAAAATTAAACAAATAAAATACCGTACGCTACATTTAAATTAGGTCATAGAAAACTTATTTTTCGTGTGAAATCGATAATAAGTATAGAAATATTTTTACAAAAAATCCCTCAAAATTTACGAAAATATTTATGCTTGAAACGAATCAGAATATAAATTTCAAGCTTAAAGCATGCTTATGCTATGAAGCAAAGCTTTCTCTAACATTAAAAAGTTGTGAGAGCCTCTTCTGTCTCAGTTTTGGCTAAGAAACGTGAATTCTGAAGGTGTTTATTGAAAATTGTGCATGGATTACAATGGAATAAAAGAATTTATAATTAGCTGGAGATTTATAAACTGCTAACTTTGTAGCAAAAAATACCACGCTTCTCGCTCTGCAGGCTCAGTAATGCAACTGTAGAGCTGCAGAGGTGAAATTTGTTGTTCTGAAAAGATAATATTTGGTGATGAACTTAACATAAGCTTTTTTTTTTTAAATTTCGATTTGTTTTAAGTGCTTTTAAAACGGATTTTTTTTCTTTACTTTACATTTATTTTTGCTGCCCTAAAACTATAAAACGTAGAAAGTTGAAGTTTCGAAGTCATGTAAAAAATGTTGAAGGATGTGAGGAATTCGGTATGTTTCAAATGAAATAACTTAAAAAAAAAAAAAAAAAAAAAGACAAGGACTGGTTTTTAAGATAGCCTTTACATTAAAGAAGTAATCATAAAATATTTTCACTCAAAAATTTCCATCTCGCTTAAACTTTGGAACAATTTAAAGTAAATGAACTATTTTGCAAAAAAAGTATGAAATAAAGAATTTCAAGATCTAGCACAGAACAGTTTTGTTCATCTTATCGCTTTAAAAAAAAAATCTAATTTTTCTTTCTGCGAACAATTAATAATAAGTTTCCTAAATAAATTCTTTAAAAAAAAAAAAAAAAAAAAAAAAAATTCTATTTTATTTCTGAGGAAAATTACATTTCGCATTTCCGCATGCAAACTGATTCAACGAAATGAAACATTTTCTTTATTCTAAGTATTTGGACGTCACCCCATACATCAAACAATAATCCTGTTTGAATGAATTAAACGAGATAAACGAATAAGCTCAAACAAAATTGAGTAGGATGGAAAATTTATACACTTGGGCATCTGAGCTTTTAAGATAATGCTCTTTTGAAAACTTCTCTTTTATCAGCTGTCCCAGGTTTTCTAAAACAATGGCTTGAAATTAAGATGTTTGTTTTACGGAAATGGCGCTCATATCAGGATAAAATGTCTTAAGAAGTTGGGACAACAAAGAACTTCTTTTCATTAAATTAACTCGCATTTCAGTTTCGCTGACGTCAAAACTGGAATTAAAGGGATTTGCCTCGAAATAAACATCATTTGATAAGTTCAAATTCGTTATTTTCGAACAGAAAGGGGGGGGGGGGAACTTCTTTGAAATCTCGGACAGGATGTTAGTTAGTTATGGCAGCTTTTTTCTTATGTTTGTTGAAAGAGTTTTAAAACTTGAGTAATGAGTAAACTATTTTTTTAGAAAATTTTTTTTTAACTTGAAAGATTATCATGTTAAAATTTAAAGCTGTAGTTCAGATTTTTGTCGAAATATTTGACTAATATTCCAAATCCGGAGTTTCCTGAGAGCTGGACTGCGACTTTTAACTTAATTAAAATTTCACCCCAATTCCAGGGAAATGTTAATACCATTATTAAGTCGAAGCGAAAGACACTTTATTTAAGAATACATTTTGTATTTATTTCAACTGACGTGTTTTATAAAACAAACATAACATAAAAAAAAATGTGTTTAGAGAAGATCTTGAAATAGGGGAAAACCATTTTAAGAGAATAACTACTTAATATAGCTTGATATTGTACGGACATTCGCAGGTTTACGTCTTATGACAGATAAATTTTTGATTGAATACTTACGGAAAGCGATTGTTCATTAAATATTCATTAAAAATTTTTAATTAAATTCATACGCATATTTTCTTAATTTATCTTAAAAAATTTGGTTTTAGAATTTATAAATTTAAAAAAAAAAAAAAAAAAGATAAGGAGGAGAAAGAAAAGAAGAAAAACATTCATCAATCATGAAAATACCGTTGGTGTCTTCAAGTTAGCTTGCCTCATAGTAGATTCCCCACGCTTGCAACAATTTTACCTTGGCGCCAGTTAGCCTAAAATTTGGCTAAATATGAATCCTATAAGAACATGCATCGAGGGACCAATATTGGGATGCCTAGATTTTGCAATGTTGGACCTAGAATTGCCTATATAGGGCCGATATTGGTGGTTGTAAAATATTGGGCAAATCGGACAATTCTATAAAAGGTAAATATCGGAAAATAACGGCTTTTTGAATCCTTATTGAGCTAAGATTCGTGAATATTGGTCCAATGAGAGCCCGAGTTTCTTTGCTGCAAGAGCAGATTCCGATTAACTTTTTTTACGACCGGAAAATTACGTATAGCTATCAGGCACGGGCGTATCTAATAGTGTAACTTATAACCTCAATAACCTAGAACCTTCCATTTGTTAGTATTATTAAGCTGTGGAAACAAGCGCAGACTCAAAAAATCACAGACGATAATGAAATCCTTGAAATTGAAGTTTAAAAATCTGTTTTAGGATTCTGTAAAATCGTTTTTCTTTTACTAAAAAATTTATTTAAAAATGTTGTAGAAATCAAAATTAAAAAAAAGGGAACATCTTTAAAAACTTTTGATCTAAATATAATGATCGTATTTTCACTTACTAGGACTCAATCTTTATGGTTCTGGGATCTAATATTAAATATGCAAACTAATTTGTGCGGACGATATTTGAAATAAATCAGACATAAAAAAGTACTTTATCTGAATAAATATTTGCCCTGAATAAACATGCTTTTCGTTCGACGGATTTGGATTAATAAAAATCAATACATGAGGGATAGACGAATTTCTAAAACACACATGTAACAGCCCGTTTTGTAAGGAGAACCCATACATACTCTATTCATTCAGCTACAAATAATAATTTTGATCTGAACCAGAGCACGATCAATCACAAATTCAGTGTTCCCAGAGGTATTTATTTGTCATGGGAACTTAGACAAATTTTGTGACCCGACCCCGACTGATTTACAGCCATCATTTAATACAAGGAGATCGTTCGGTCGGGGGAATTCAAACTCACGACGTCTTACCAACCAGGCTATTTGATTGTTGTTGTAGTTCATTTACGTCGCATTAGAGTTGCACAATGGGCTATTGGCGACGGTCTGGGAAACATCCCTGAGTATGATCCAAAAACATGCCATCACATTTTTGATCCCCTGCTTCGGTAGTGCACGCGAAGTCCAGCACTTTACGGCAGAACAGTTTAACGAGGACCAATACCGCACACCCTCGGTCTCAACGAGGACAGATCCAAATGGTCACCCACCCGCAAACTGACCGCAGCCAGTGATGCTTGACTTCGGTGATCTGCTGGGAATCGCGTCTTAACGATCCGTCTACGGTGTGACCCAGCTATTGGAGTAATAAATTTGTTAGGCATTTGTCTAAATCTTCAGAAATTCAAATACATTTTTCTTTTTTGACCTAAGTTTGGAGTCACAGCCGAGCCAAAATTTTTCGACTTCAACTCCAACACTTTTTACGACTCCGATTCGACAGCCTTGTTTTGAACTGAACGCGTTCATCGAAGAAAAGCTTAAGAGTTATAGAGCTTGCCTTATTGCTTTTGCATTTTTTTTAATAACCGTTGTTGAACAGCCGACCCAATTTCATGGGTTTACGACTACTAATGAACTCCGCTGCCTTGTAATTTTGAACCAATCCAGAAGACAAGGAAACTCCTGGATCAGTACCCCCAGAGGTATTGATTTGTTTAGGGAACATGGAGGACTTTGAGACTCGACAGATTTAACGTGCATCAGTCACCATTTACTACACGGGGAGTCTTCGGCCGGCGAGGATCGAACCCACGACCTCTTGGACATGGGCCCAGCGCCCTACCGACCAGGCTATCCCGGCCTTTTTTGCATTTATTTGGAAAAATTATTTTTTCAGTTCACCGGTTGTAGCACGCTTTTTTTCTGAATTTTGTTCGATATTATTGTCATCCTTATTTTTTCCGCTGCTACTGTGGCCTAACCTCTTTTCTGCGGTTAATAACATATTTATTACATTTAAATCCCACAAACATTATTCACCTTATGCTTTTGCAAGTTCATTATTAAGTCAATATCTTCGAAGAAAAAAAAGTTAAGGTTACTTTTATCGAAAAAAGAAAAAAAAGTAGCTTGATCAGTAGCACACCCCTAAGACGCCCCCTTGTTTCATAGAATTATTTGCTGAAGTAATGAAGGAGACTTCCGTGCGGATGTTCCATTTGAAGAATTTACGACGTTATACTTCCTGCTGAATTCTCGAACTTTGTACGATAAATAGCTCTTTTACGGATAAGGAATTCTCGGAATTTTATTGCCTGAAACTATACATAAAAATACAATAGTTCTTCGATATTATTAATCGGAATAAACAAATAAATAAAAAATACTAAACTAAGACATACTGTAATCGATTTCTCAGAAAAAAAGTTAATAACATAAGGAGAGTAATAAATTATACCAGATAATTCTTTCGAAATTGTTGCACATAAATTTTGTTTTTGGAAATTGACATCGATGACAATTTTTTTTCTTCCTCTCATTTCCAGATGCTATGTATGTAGATTTTATTTCCAAAAGCCAAATAGCTAATCCTATCGGCAGTTTATTTATTTATTTGTTACATTTTTTGTGCATTGTATTCAGCTAGTTGATAATAAAAAAGACGTTAGAGAAAAAGCTGCACAGCTAGGGGGTTAATTTGTGTGAATGGTGACGTAACTAACCGGTAACATTTCCTTCGTTAAAATGCGAAGCACTGGAAGTAGTGAAGCCGAAGGCAGCAAGGTCCTGTCCATCGGGTATATTTGAAAGGAGGCTTTTAAGAAATGTACTAAAAATTAATTACTCATCTAAAACAGTTGAAAATGTTTTGTTTTGAAGAGTCTAGAAGATTAGAAAAAAGATCCAAGAATAATATATAAAAAATGGCTCAAAATTGTATAACGAATTACATTTTATGCAGCTTACAATTTATTGTATGAAGTCTAGAAAAATTGAAAACGATCCAACAATAGTATATAAATAATGATTCATAATTCAAAAACGGATTGCATTTTACACAGCTTAAAATCTATCGTTGTAGAGAGTCTTGAAGCTTAGAAAAATTGAAAACGATCCAACAATAGTATATAAATAATGATTCATCATTCAAAAACGGATTGCATTTTATACAGCTTAAAATCTATCGTTGTAGAGAGTCTTGAAGCTTAGAAAAATTGAAAACGATCCAACAATAGTCTATAAATAATGATTCATAATTCAAAAACGGATTGCATTTTATACAGCTTAAAATCTATCGCTGTAGAGAGTCTTGAAGCTTAGAAAAATTGAAAACGATCCAACAATAGTCTATAAATAATGATTCATAATTCAAAAACGGATTGTATTTTATACAGCTAATATCTATCGTTGTAGAGAGTCTTGAAGCTTAGAAAAATTGAAAACGATCTAACAATAATACATAAATAATGAAACACTTCATTTTCATTTTTTTACTCAATATCAAGAGAATTTTAGAACGACCGATACTTCAAAATTTAACTAAAAAGTACTGTTATTAAGGGTCGATGCAGCAGCTGTTGAATTCAGAAGAGCATGTTCTACTTGTCCTCTTTTTAAATAAAACTGGCTCTAGTCCAAAAGGTTTTAGACTTGATGTCTCCAATAAAATCTGGACTTACAACCTTTTATGAGAAGATGCAATATCTTTCCTCCCTGATATTGATTTGGGAGTTGAAATAGATAAAATTCAGATTTGTTCTTAAATGCGCCTAAACGAACCTCTCAATCATTTATTTCACTTAAATATTAAATTCATAGTTTGAAAGCATAATAGTTATGTAAATTAATTAGTTAAAATAATTAATAAATTAAATAACTAATTAATTAATAGTTATGTAATTATTAGTAAATTAATTAACAGTTATGTAAATAAAATATGTAAATTAATACATTTTATTATTTATTACTAGGAATTATCCAGCATAGTGCAAAAGAAAGCAATTTTAAAAAAGAAAGCGATTTTAAAGAAGAAAGCGATAGTTTTTGTAGTTTAAATTGGAAGTTATAGTAAATGGAAATTCTTGTATATTCTGAAGTTTAAATTTAAAAATTTTTTACACTATAATTATAAAAATGTGCTTGTTCTTTGCAACAAGAGTATTGGAATTTAATTTTTGTTCCTATTATATCTGAATACATGTATGTATTTAAAGATAATTAAGTCTGTCTAACTAAAAATCTGTCAAATATTACATTTTAATTTAAAACCTTATTTTGCTCATCACTTCTGCTTGCACGGGATGTAAATAATTAATAACCTTTTCAAAAAATTCGTTTACCCTATATTTGGTAATTTCAAAAACTAAATTCATAAAGTTAAAAATGCTAGTAGTAAACAAAAATGGTTTTTTTTGGATAATCTGATTATTTTAGACCACAGGTTCTCAGCGTGAGCGCTATTATATGACCCGAATATTAATAAAAAAGTTTTTCTAGGTAATCTTATAATTTTAGACCACAGGTTCCCAGCGAGAGCCTTATTGTTCACTTCCTCCCAGTGAAGAAAATCTTCAAAATCAGGTGCTAGCAAGATTATGGATATTTGAGGGGTGCTGGGGATTTTATGGGCATGTGTGTGGGGAGTGTTAGAGGTTAATAATAGATGAAATTAGCATCGAGTATGCATTAAAATACATGAATTGTTTTTAATCATTTACATTTTCTATCTCAACATGTGATTTGTTATTTAAGCATTTATATTATTATAATTGCATACCTGCCAACTTTTACGCATTTGGCGTAAAATTTTATTCCTATATTTAAAATGGTAGTGAAATGTATGCTTTCCATATATTCCTCGCATTAAAAAACTTAATTTATAATCTTTATTACCACCACTATTTTTAAAAATTCCAGCAAATATATTAATATGCAATACATTTGTAATTTTGCGTAATAGTTTTTTAAAATACAGCTTACGTTTCTGCCTAAAATTGTAATTTAAATTCCATTATACTACCACTGGGGAAAATCATCCTCGAAAGGATTAAAAGTTGGCAGGTATGTAATTGTTTATCTTTTTTTTTTTTTAAAAAAAAAAGCATTTTTTAACAGTGACAAGAAAATGCTGTAATACCAGCTTTACGTTTTTATTGTTGAATTGAACGTTGAGTTGATCCACAAGTGAATTTAAATTTTGTGCCCCTGCAGTTTCCTTCATTTCATGATTTTATTACAAGAAAATTTGTAAGTATGTAAATTCCTTATTTACCTAATTCGTATAAAAAATATTTACCACAAAAAATATTACCTCCCTACCTCCACCGAGGTGGGAGACCATCGCAAACCGCAACAATTAACTTTCTATTGCCTCCCCCAGACATAGCATTGCAGGCAACAAAATGGATAATAGTAAGAAGAAAAAAAACATTTAAGAGAAAAATTTTAAAAAGGTGACAAAGAGCGGAATAAATAACGTATAAGATACACATTAGAAAAAAAAATATTTAAAAAAATGAGGAAAAACTAGAGCTTAAATAATAACAGAAGAGAGTTTTGTACTGCCTGATACTTTGAAAGTCTCACTGGGCCTCCCTACCTCCACCGAGGTGGGACACCATCACACAACACCCATTAAACTTTCTATTGTCTCACACAGACAGAGCATTGCAGGCAACAAAATGGATATTAGTAAGATGGAGAAAAAAAAAACATTGAAGATAGAAATTTAAAAAAGGTGAGAAAGAGCGGAATAAATAACGTATAAGTTACATATTAGAAAAAAAATATTTAAAAAAATGAGGAAAAGTTAGAGCTTAAATAATAACAGAAGGGAGTTTTGTAATGCCTGATACTTTGAAAGTTTCATTGGGCCTCCCTACCTCCAAGGAGGTGGGACACCATCAGACAACACCCATTAAACTTTCTATTGTCTCACCCAGACATAGCATTGCAGGCAACAAAATGGATATTAGTAAGATGGAAAAAAACATTAAAGATAGAAATTTAAAAAAGGTGAGAAAGAGCGGAATAAATAACGTATAAGTTACATATTAGAAAAAAAATATTTAAAAAAATGAGGAAAAGTTAGAGCTTAAATAATAACAGAAGGGAGTTATGTAATGCCTGATACTTTGAAAGTTTCATTGGGCCTCCCTACCTCCAAGGAGGTGGAACACCATCACACAACACCCATTAAACTTTCTATTGTCTCACCCAGACATAGCATTGCAGGCAACAAAATGGATATTAGTAAGATGGAAAAAAACATTGAAGATAGAAATTTAAAAAAGGTGAGAAAGAGCGGAATAAATAACGTATAAGTTACATATTAGAAAAAAAATATTTAAAAAAATGAGGAAAAGTTAGAGCTTAAATAATAACAGAAGGGAGTTTTGTAATGCCTGATACTTTGAAAGTTTCATTGGGCCTCCCTACCTCCAAGGAGGTGGGACAACATCAGACAACACCCATTAAACTTTCTATTGTCTCACCCAGACATAGCATTGCAGGCAACAAAATGGATATTAGTAAGATGGAAAAAAAAAACATTGAAGATAGAAATTTAAAAAAGGTGAGAAAGAGTGGAATAAATAACGTATAAGTTACATATTAGAAAAAAAATATTTAAAAAAATGAGGAAAAGTAAGAGCTTAAATAATAACAGAAGGGAGTTATGTAATGCCTGATACTTTGAAAGTTTCATTGGGCCTCCCTATCTCCAAGGAGATGGGACACCATCACACAACACCCATTAAACTTTCTATTGTCTCACCCAGACAGAGCATTGCAGGCAACAAAATGGATATTAGTAAGATGGAAAAAAAAAACATTAAAGATAGAAATTTAAAAAAGGTGAGAAAGAGCGGAATAAATAACGTATAAGTTACATATTAGAAAAAAAATATTTAAAAAAATGAGGAAAAGTTAGAGCTTAAATAATAACAGAAGGGAGTTTTGTAATGCCTGATACTTTGAAAGTTTCATTGGGCCTCCCTACCTCCAAGGAGGTGGGACACCATCACACAACACCCATTAAACTTTCTATTGTCTCACCCAGACATAGCATTGCAGGCAACAAAATGGATATTAGTAAGATGGAAAAAAAAACATTGAAGATGGAAATTTAAAAAAGGTGAGAAAGAGCGGAATAAATAACGTATAAGTTACATATTGGAAACAGAAGGGAGTTTTGTAATGCCTGATACTTTGAAAGTTTCATTGGGCCTCCCTACCTCCAAGGAGGTGGGACACCATCACACAACACCCATTAAACTTTCTATTGTCTCACCCAGACATAGCATTGCAGGCAACAAAATGGATATTAGTAAGATGGAAAAAAAAACATTGAAGATAGAAATTTAAAAAAGGTGAGAAAGAGCGGAATAAATAACGTATAAACTACATATTAGAAAAAAAATATTTAAAAAAATGAGGAAAAGTTAGAGCTTAAATAATAACAGAAGGGAGTTATGTACTGCCTGATACTTTGAAAGTTTCATTGGGCCTCCCTATCTCCAAGGAGGTGGGACACCATCACACAACACCCATTAAACTTTCTATTGTCACACCCAGACATAGCATTGCAGGCAACAAAATGGATATTAGTAAGATGGAAAAAAAAACATTGAAGATAGAAATTTAAAAAAGGTGAGAAAGAGCGGAATAAATAACGTATAAGTTACATATTAGAAAAAAAAATATTTAAAAAAATGAGGAAAAGTTAGAGCTTAAATAATAACAGAAGGGAGTTATGTACTGCCTGATACTTTGAAAGTTTCATTGGGCCTCCCTACCTCCAAGGAGGTGGGACACCATCACACAACACCCATTAAACTTTCTATTGTCTCACCCAGACATAGCATTGCAGGCAACAAAATGGATATTAGTAAGATGGAAAAAAACATTAAAGATAGAAATTTAAAAAAGGTGAGAAAGAGCGGAATAAATAACGTATAAGTTACATATTAGAAAAAAAATATTTAAAAAAATGAGGAAAAGTTAGAGCTTAAATAATAACAGAAGGGAGTTATGTAATGCCTGATACTTTGAAAGTTTCATTGGGCCTCCCTACCTCCAAGGAGGTGGGACACCATCACACAACACCCATTAAACTTTCTATTGTCTCACCCAGACATAGCATTGCAGGCAACAAAATGGATATTAGTAAGATGGAAAAAAAAACATTGAAGATAGAAATTTAAAAAAGGTGAGAAAGAGCGGAATAAATAACGCATAAGTTACATATTAGAAAAAAAATATTTAAAAAAATGAGGAAAAGTTAGAGCTTAAATAATAACAGAAGGGAGTTTTGTAATGCCTGATACTTTGAAAGTTTCATTGGGCCTCCCTACCTCCAAGGAGGTGGGACACCATCACACAACACCCATTAAACTTTCTATTGTCTCACCCAGACATAGCATTGCAGGCAACAAAACGGATATTAGTAAGATGGAAAAAAAAACATTGAAGATAGAAATTTAAAAAAGGTGAGAAAGAGCGGAATAAATAACGTATAAGTTACATATTAGAAAAAAAATATTTAAAAAAATGAGGAAAAGTTAGAGCTTAAATAACAAGCAATGTAGGTAAATTAATAACAGAAGGGAGTTTTGTAATGCCTGATACTTTGAAAGTTTCATTGGGCCTCCCTACCTCCAAGGAGGTGGGACACCATCACACAACACCCATTAAACTTTCTATTGTCTCACCCAGACATAGCATTGCAGGCAACAAAATGGATATTAGTAAGATGGAAAAAAAACATTGAAGATAGAAATTTAAAAAAGGTGAGAAAGAGCGGAATAAATAACGTATAAGTTACATATTAGAAAAAAAATATTTAAAAAAATGAGGAAAAGTTAGAGCTTAAATAATAACAGAAGGGAGTTATGTACTGCCTGATACTTTGAAAGTTTCATTGGGCCTCCCTACCTCCAAGGAGGTGGGACACCATCACACAACACCCATTAAACTTTCTATTGTCTCACCCAGACATAGCATTGCAGGCAACAAAATGGATATTAGTAAGATGGAAAAAAAACATTAAAGATACAAATTTAAAAAAGGTGAGAAAGAGTGGAATAAATAACGTATAAGTTACATATTAGAAAAAAAATATTTAAAAAAATGAGGAAAAGTTAGAGCTTAAATAATAACAGAAGGGAGTTTTGCAATGCCTGATACTTTGAAAGTTTCATTGGGCCTCCCTACCTCCAAGGAGGTGGGACACCATCACACAACACCCATTAAACTTTCTATTGTCTCACCCAGACAGAGCATTGCAGGCAACAAAATGGATATTAGTAAGATGGAAAAAAAAACATTGAAGATAGAAATTTAAAAAAGGTGAGAAAGAGCGGAATAAATAACGTATAAGTTACATATTAGAAAAAAAATATTTAAAAAAATGAGGAAAATTTAGAGCTTAAATAATAACAGAAGGGAGTTTTGCAATGCCTGATACTTTGAAAGTTTCATTGGGCCTCCCTACCTCCAAAGACGGTGGGACACCATCACACAACACCCATTAAACTTTCTATTGTCTCACCCAGACAGAGCATTGCAGGCAACAAAATGGATATTCGTAAGATGGAAAAAAAAACATTGAAGATAGAAATTTAAAAAAGGTGAGAAAGAGCGGTATAAATAACGTATAAGTTACATATTAGAAAAAAAATATTTAAAAAAATGAGGAAAAGTTAGAGCTTAAATAATAACAGAAGGGAGTTATGTACTGCCTGATACTTTGAAAGTTTCATTGGGCCTCCCTACCTCCAAGGAGGTGGGACACCAACACACAACACCCATTAAACTTTCTATTGTCTCACCCAGACATAGCATTGCAGGCAACAAAATGGATATTAGTAAGATGGAAAAAAAACATTAAAGATAGAAATTTAAAAAAGGTGAGAAAGAGTGGAATAAATAACGTATAAGTTACATATTAGAAAAAAAATATTTAAAAAAATGAGGAAAAGTTAGAGCTTAAATAATAACAGAATGGAGTTTTGTAATGCCTGATACTTTGAAAGTTTCATTGGGCCTCCCTACCTCCAAGGAGGTGGGACACCATCACACAACACCCATTAAACTTTTTATTGTCTCACCCAGACATAGCATTGCAGGCAACAAAATGGATATTAGTAAGATGGAAAAAAAACATTGAAGATAGAAATTTAAAAAAGGTGAGAAAGAGCGGAATAAATAACGTATAAGTTACATATTAGAAAAAAAATATTTAAAAAAATGAGGAAAAGTTAGAGCTTAAATAATAAGAGAAGGGAGTTATGTACTGCCTGATACTTTGAAAGTTTCATTGGGCCTCCCTACCTCCAAGGAGGTGGGACACCATCACACAACACCCATTAAACTTTCTATAGTCTCACCCAGACATAGCATTGCAGGCAACAAAATGGATATTAGTAAGATGGAAAAAAAACATTGAAGATAGAAATTTAAAAAAGGTGAGAAAGAGCGGAATAAATAACGTATAAGTTACATATTAGAAAAAAAATATTTAAAAAAATGAGGAAAAGTTAGAGCTTAAATAATAACAGAAGGGAGTTATGTACTGCCTGATACTTTGAAAGTTTCATTGGGCCTCCCTACCTCCAAGGAGGTGGGACACCATCACACAACACCCATTAAACTTTCTATTGTCTCACCCAGACATAGCATTGCAGGCAACAAAATGGATATTAGTAAGATGGAAAAAAAACATTAAAGATAGAAATTTAAAAAAGGTGAGAAAGAGTGGAATAAATAACGTATAAGTTACATATTAGAAAAAAAATATTTAAAAAAATGAGGAAAAGTTAGAGCTTAAATAATAACAGAAGGGAGTTTTGTAATGCCTGATACTTTGAAAGTTTCATTGGGCCTCCCTACCTCCAAGGAGGTGGGACACCATCACACAACACCCATTAAACTTTCTATTGTCTCGCCCAGACATAGCATTGCAGGCAACAAAATGGATATTAGTAAGATGGAAAAAAAAACATTAAAGATAGAAATTTAAAAAAGGTGAGAAAGAGCGGAATAAATAACGTATAAGTTACATATTAGAAAAAAAATATTTTAAAAAATGAGGAAAAGTTAGAGCTTAAATAATAACAGAAGGGAGTTTTGCAATGCCTGATACTTTGAAAGTTTCATTGGGCCTCCCTACCTCCAAGGAGGTGGGACACCATCACACAACACCCATTAAACTTTCTATTGTCTCACCCAGACAGAGCATTGCAGGCAACAAAATGGATATTAGTAAGATGGAAAAAAAAACATTGAAGATAGAAATTTAAAAAAGGTGAGAAAGAGCGGTATAAATAACGTATAAGTTACATATTAGAAAAAAAATATTTAAAAAAATGAGGAAAAGTTAGAGCTTAAATAATAACAGAAGGGAGTTATGTACTGCCTGATACTTTGAAAGTTTCATTGGGCCTCCCTACCTCCAAGGAGGTGGGACACCATCACACAACACCCATTAAACTTTCTATTGTCTCACCCAGACATAGCATTGCAGGCAACAAAATGGATATTAGTAAGATGGAAAAAAAACATTAAAGATAGAAATTTAAAAAAGGTGAGAAAGAGTGGAATAAATAACGTATAAGTTACATATTAGAAAAAAAATATTTAAAAAAATGAGGAAAAGTTAGAGCTTAAATAATAACAGAATGGAGTTTTGTAATGCCTGATACTTTGAAAGTTTCATTGGGCCTCCCTACCTCCAAGGAGGTGGGACACCATCACACAACACCCATTAAACTTTCTATTGTCTCACCCAGACATAGCATTGCAGGCAACAAAATGGATATTAGTAAGATGGAAAAAAAAACATTGAAGATAGAAATTTAGAAAAGGTGAGAAAGAGCGGAATAAATAACGTATAAGTTACATATTAGAAAAAAAATATTTAAAAAAATGAGGAAAAGTTAGAGCTTAAATAACAAGCAATGTAGGTAAATTAATAACAGAAGGGAGTTTTGTAATGCCTGATACTTTGAAAGTTTCATTGGGCCTCCCTACCTCCAAGGAGGTGGGACACCATCACACAACACCCATTAAACTTTTTATTGTCTCACCCAGACATAGCATTGCAGGCAACAAAATGGATATTAGTAAGATGGAAAAAAAACATTAAAGATAGAAATTTAAAAAAGGTGAGAAAGAGTGGAATAAATAACGTATAAGTTACATATTAGAAAAAAAATATTTAAAAAAATGAGGAAAAGTTAGAGCTTAAATAATAACAGAAGGGAGTTTTGTAATGCCTGATACTTTGAAAGTTTCATTGGGCCTCCCTACCTCCAAGGAGGTGGGACACCATCACACAACACCCATTAAACTTTCTATTGTCTCGCCCAGACATAGCATTGCAGGCAACAAAATGGATATTAGTAAGATGGAAAAAAAAACATTAAAGATAGAAATTTAAAAAAGGTGAGAAAGAGCGGAATAAATAACGTATAAGTTACATATTAGAAAAAAAATATTTAAAAAAATGAGGAAAAGTTAGAGCTTAAATAATAACAGAAGGGAGTTTTGCAATGCCTGATACTTTGAAAGTTTCATTGGGCCTCCCTACCTCCAAGGAGGTGGGACACCATCACACAACACCCATTAAACTTTCTATTGTCTCACCCAGACAGAGCATTGCAGGCAACAAAATGGATATTAGTAAGATGGAAAAAAAAACATTGAAGATAGAAATTTAAAAAAGGTGAGAAAGAGCGGTATAAATAACGTATAAGTTACATATTAGAAAAAAAATATTTAAAAAAATGAGGAAAAGTTAGAGCTTAAATAATAACAGAAGGGAGTTATGTACTGCCTGATACTTTGAAAGTTTCATTGGGCCTCCCTACCTCCAAGGAGGTGGGACACCATCACACAACACCCATTAAACTTTCTATTGTCTCACCCAGACATAGCATTGCAGGCAACAAAATGGATATTAGTAAGATGGAAAAAAAACATTAAAGATAGAAATTTAAAAAAGGTGAGAAAGAGTGGAATAAATAACGTATAAGTTACATATTAGAAAAAAAATATTTAAAAAAATGAGGAAAAGTTAGAGCTTAAATAATAACAGAATGGAGTTTTGTAATGCCTGATACTTTGAAAGTTTCATTGGGCCTCCCTACCTCCAAGGAGGTGGGACACCATCACACAACACCCATTAAACTTTCTATTGTCTCACCCAGACATAGCATTGCAGGCAACAAAATGGATATTAGTAAGATGGAAAAAAAACATTGAAGATAGAAATTTAAAAAAGGTGAGAAAGAGCGGAATAAATAACGTATAAGTTACATATTAGAAAAAAAATATTTAAAAAAATGAGGAAAAGTTAGAGCTTAAATAATAACAGAAAGGAGTTATGTACTGCCTGATACTTTGAAAGTTTCATTGGGCCTCCCTACCTCCAAGGAGGTGGGACACCATCACACAACACCCATTAAACTTTCTATTGTCTCACCCAGACAGAGCATTGCAGGCAACAAAATGGATATTAGTAAGATGGAAAAAAACATTAAAGATAGAAATTTAAAAAAGGTGAGAAAGAGCGGAATAAATAACGCATAAGTTACATATTAGAAAAAAAATATTTAAAAAAATGAGGAAAAGTTAGAGCTTAAATAACAAGCAATGTAGGTAAATTAATAACAGAAGGGAGTTTTGTAATGCCTGATACTTTGAAAGTTTCATTGGGCCTCCCTACCTCCAAGGAGGTGGGACACCATCACACAACACCCATTAAACTTTCTATTGTCTCACCCAGACATAGCATTGCAGGCAACAAAATGGATATTAGTAAGATGGAAAAAAAACATTGAAGATAGAAATTTAAAAAAGGTGAGAAAGAGCGGAATAAATAACGTATAAGTTACATATTAGAAAAAAAATATTTAAAAAAATGAGGAAAAGTTAGAGCTTAAATAATAACAGAAGGGAGTTTTGTAATGCCTGATACTTTGAAAGTTTCATTGGGCCTCCCTACCTCCAAGGACGTGGGACACCATCACACAACACCCATTAAACTTTCTATTGTCTCACCCAGACATAGCATTGCAAACAAAATGGATATTAGTAAGATGGAAAAAAAAAACATTGAAGATAGAAATTTAAAAAAGGTGAGAAAGAGCGGAATAAATAACGTATAAGTTACATTTTAGAAAAAAAATATTTAAAAAAATGAGGAAAAGTTAGAGCTTAAAGAATAACAGAAGGGAGTTTTGTAATGCCTGATACTTTGAAAGTTTCATTGGGCCTCCCTACCTCCTAGGAGGTGGGACACCATCACACAACACCCATTAAACTTTCTATTGTCTCACCCAGAAATAGCATTGCAGGCAACAAAATGGATATTAGTAAGATGGAAAAAAAAACATTGAAGATAGAAATTTAAAAAAGGTGAGAAAGAGCGGTATAAATAACGTATAGGTTACATATTAGAAAAAAAATATTTAAAAAAATGAGGAAAAGTTAGAGCTTAAATAATAACAGAAGGGAGTTATGTACTGCCTGATACTTTGAAAGTTTCATTGGGCCTCCCTACCTCCAAGGAGGTGGGACACCATCACACAACACCCATTAAACTTTCTATTGTCTCACCCAGACAGAGCATTGCAGGCAACAAAATGGATATTAGTAAGATGGAAAAAAAAAACATTGAAGATAGAAATTTAAAAAAGGTGAGAAAGAGCGGTATAAATAACGTATAAGTTACATATTAGAAAAAAAATATTTAAAAAAATGAGGAAAAGTTAGAGCTTAAATAATAACAGAAGGGAGTTATGTACTGCCTGATACTTTGAAAGTTTCATTGGGCCTCCCCACCTCCAAGGAGGTGGGACACCATCACACAACACCCATTAAACTTTCTATTGTCTCACCCAGACATAGCATTGCAGGCAACAAAATGGATATTAGTAAGATGGAAAAAAAACATTAAAGATAGAAATTTAAAAAAGGTGAGAAAGAGTGGAATAAATAACGTATAAGTTACATATTAGAAAAAAAATATTTAAAAAAATGAGGAAAAGTTAGAGCTTAAATAATAACAGAATGGAGTTTTGTAATGCCTGATACTTTGAAAGTTTCATTGGGCCTCCCTACCTCCAAGGAGGTGGGACACCATCACACAACACCCATTAAACTTTCTATTGTCTCACCCAGACATAGCATTGCAGGCAACAAAATGGATATTAGTAAGATGGAAAAAAAACATTGAAGATAGAAATTTAAAAAAGGTGAGAAAGAGCGGAATAAATAACGCATAAGTTAAATATTAGAAAAAAAATATTTAAAAAAATGAGGGAAAGTTAGAGCTTAAATAATAACAGAAGGGAGTTATGTACTGCCTGATACTTTGAAAGTTTCATTGGGCCTCCCTACCTCCAAGGAGGTGGGACACCATCACACAACACCCATTAAACTTTCTATTGTCTCACCCAGACAGAGCATTGCAGGCAACAAAATGGATATTAGTAAGATGGAAAAAAACATTAAAGATAGAAATTTAAAAAAGGTGAGAAAGAGCGGAATAAATAACGCATAAGTTACATATTAGAAAAAAAATATTTAAAAAAATGAGGAAAAGTTAGAGCTTAAATAATAACAGAAGGGAGTTTTGTAATGCCTGATACTTTGAAAGTTTCATTGGGCCTCCCTACCTCCAAGGAGGTGGGACACCATCACACAACACCCATTAAACTTTCTATTGTCTCACCCAGACATAGCATTGCAGGCAACAAAATGGATATTAGTAAGATGGAAAAAAAACATTGAAGATAGAAATTTAAAAAAGGTGAGAAAGAGCGGAATAAATAACGTATAAGTTACATATTAGAAAAAAAAATATTTAAAAAAATGAGGAAAAGTTAGAGCTCAAATAATAACAGAAGGGAGTTTTGTAATGCCTGATACTTTGAAAGTTTCATTGGGCCTTCCTACCTCCAAGGAGGTGGGACACCATCACACAACACCCATAAAACTTTCTATTGTCTCACCCAGACATAGCATTGCAAACAAAATGGATATTAGTAAGATGGAAAAAAAAACATTGAAGATAGAAATTTAAAAAAGGTGAGAAAGAGCGGAATAAATAACGTATAAGTTACATTTTAGAAAAAAAATATTTAAAAAAATGAGGAAAAGTTAGAGCTTAAATAATAACAGAAGGGAGTTTTGTAATGCCTGATACTTTGAAAGTTTCATTGGGCCTCCCTACCTCCAAGGAGGTGGGACACCATCACACAACACCCATTAAACTTTCTATTGTCTCACCCAGACATAGCATTGCAGGCAACAAAATGGATATTAGTAAGATGGAAAAAAAACATTGAAGATAGAAATTTAAAAAAGGTGAGAAAGAGCGGAATAAATAACGTATAAGTTACATATTAGAAAAAAAAATATTTAAAAAAATGAGGAAAAGTTAGAGCTCAAATAATAACAGAAGGGAGTTTTGTAATGCCTGATACTTTGAAAGTTTCATTGGGCCTTCCTACCTCCAAGGAGGTGGGACACCATCACACAACACCCATAAAACTTTCTATTGTCTCACCCAGACATAGCATTGCAAACAAAATGGATATTAGTAAGATGGAAAAAAAAACATTGAAGATAGAAATTTAAAAAAGGTGAGAAAGAGCGGAATAAATAACGTATAAGTTACATTTTAGAAAAAAAATATTTAAAAAAATGAGGAAAAGTTAGAGCTTAAATAATAACAGAAGGGAGTTTTGTAATGCCTGATACTTTGAAAGTTTCATTGGGCCTCCCTACCTCCAAGGAGGTGGGACACCATCACACAACACCCATTAAACTTTCTATTGTCTCACCCAGAAATAGCATTGCAGGCAACAAAATGGATATTAGTAAGATGGAAAAAAAAACATTGAAGATAGAAATTTAAAAAAGGTGAGAAAGAGCGGTATAAATAACGTATAAGTTACATATTAGAAAAAAAATATTTAAAAAAATGAGGAAAAGTTAGAGCTTAAATAATAACAGAAGGGAGTTATGTACTGCCTGATACTTTGAAAGTTTCATTGGGCCTCCCTACCTCCAAGGAGGTGGGACACCATCACACAACACCCATTAAACTTTCTATTGTCTCACCCAGACATAGCATTGCAGGCAACAAAATGGATATTAGTAAGATGGAAAAAAAACATTAAAGATAGAAATTTAAAAAAGGTGAGAAAGAGTGGAATAAATAACGTATAAGTTACATATTAGAAAAAAAATATTTAAAAAAATGAGGAAAAGTTAGAGCTTAAATAATAACAGAATGGAGTTTTGTAATGCCTGATACTTTGAAAGTTTCATTGGGCCTCCCTACCTCCAAGGAGGTGGGACACCATCACACAACACCCATTAAACTTTCTATTGTGTCACCCAGACATAGCATTGCAGGCAACAAAATGGATATTAGTAAGATGGAAAAAAAACATTGAAGATAGAAATTTAAAAAAGGTGAGAAAGAGCGGAATAAATAACGTATAAGTTACATATTAGAAAAAAAATATTTAAAAAAATGAGGAAAAGTTAGAGCTTAAATAATAACAGAAGGGAGTTATGTACTGCCTGATACTTTGAAAGTTTCATTGGGCCTCCCTACCTCCAAGGAGGTGGGACACCATCACACAACACCCATTAAACTTTCTATTGTCTCACCCAGACAAAGCATTGCAGGCAACAAAATGGATATTAGTAAGATGGAAAAAAACATTAAAGATAGAAATTTAAAAAAGGTGAGAAAGAGCGGAATAAATAACGCATAAGTTACATATTAGAAAAAAAATATTTAAAAAAATGAGGAAAAGTTAGAGCTTAAATAATAACAGAAGGGAGTTTTGTAATGCCTGATACTTTGAAAGTTTCATTGGGCCTCCCTACCTCCAAGGAGGTGGGACACCATCACACAACACCCATTAAACTTTCTATTGTCTCACCCAGACATAGCATTGCAGGCAACAAAATGGATATTAGTAAGATGGAAAAAAAAACATTGAAGATAGAAATTTAAAAAAGGTGAGAAAGAGCGGAATAAATAACGTATAAGTTACATTTTAGAAAAAAATATTTAAAAAAATGAGGAAAAGTTAGAGCTTAAATAATAACAGAAGGGAGTTTTGTAATGCCTGATACTTTGAAAGTTTCATTGGGCCTCCCTACCTCCAAGGAGGTGGGACACCATCACACAACACCCATTAAACTTTCTATTGTCTCACCCAGAAATAGCATTGCAGGCAACAAAACGGATATTAGTAAGATGGAAAAAAAAACATTGAAGATAGAAATTTAAAAAAGGTGAGAAAGAGCGGTATAAATAACGTATAAGTTACATATTAGAAAAAAAATATTTAAAAAAACGAGGAAAAGTTAGAGCTTAAATAATAACAGAAGGGAGTTATGTACTGCCTGATACTTTGAAAGTTTCATTGGGCCTCCCTACCTCCAAGGAGGTGGGACACCATCACACAACACCCATTAAACTTTCTATTGTCTCACCCAGACATAGCATTGCAGGCAACAAAATGGATATTAGTAAGATGGAAAAAAAACATTAAAGATAGAAATTTAAAAAAGGTGAGAAAGAGCGGAATAAATAACGTATAAGTTACATATTAGAAAAAAAATATTTAAAAAAATGAGGAAAGGTTAGAGCTTAAATAATAACAGAAGGGAGTTTTGCAATGCCTGATACTTTGAAAGTTTCATTGGGCCTCCCTACCTCCAAGGAGGTGCGACACCATCACACAACACCCATTAAACTTTCTATTGTCTCACCCAGACAGAGCATTGCAGGCAACAAAATGGATATTAGTAAGATGGAAAAAAACATTAAAGATAGAAATTTAAAAAAGGTGAGAAAGAGCGGAATAAATAACGCATAAGTTACATATTAGAAAAAAAATATTTAAAAAAATGAGGAAAAGTTAGAGCTTAAATAATAACAGAAGGGAGTTTTGTAATGCCTGATACTTTGAAAGTTTCATTGGGCCTTCCTACCTCCAAAGAGGTGGGACACCATCACACAACACCCATTAAACTTTCTATTGTCTCACCCAGACATAGCATTGCAGGCAACAAAATAGATATTAGTAAGATGGAAAAAAAAACATTGAAGATAGAAATTTAAAAAAGGTGAGAAAGAGCGGAATAAATAACGTATAAGTTACATATTAGAAAAAAAATATTTAAAAAAATGAGGAAAAGTTAGAGCTTAAATAATAACAGAAGGGAGTTATGTACTGCCTGATACTTTGAAAGTTTCATTGGGCCTCCCTACCTCCAAGGAGGTGGGACACCATCACACAACACCCATTAAACTTTCTATTGTCTCACCCAGACAGAGCATTGCAGGCAACAAAATGGATATTAGTAAGATGGAAATTTAAAAAAGGTGAGAAAGAGCGGAATAAATAACGCATAAGTTACATATTAGAAAAAAATATTTAAAAAAATGAGGAAAAGTTAGAGCTTAAATAACAAGCAATGTAGGTAAATTAATAACAGAAGGGAGTTTTGTAATGCCTGATACTTTGAAAGTTTCATTGGGCCTCCCTACCTCCAAGGAGGTGGGACACCATCACACAACACCCATTAAACTTTCTATTGTCTCACCCAGACATAGCATTGCAGGCAACAAAATGGATATTAGTAAGATGGAGAAAAAAAACATTGAAGATAGAAATTTAAAAAAGGTGAGAAAGAGCGGAATAAATAACGTATAAGTTACATATTAGAAAAAAAATATTTAAAAAAATGAGGAAAAGTTAGAGCTTAAATAACAAGCAATGTAGGTAAATTAATAACAGAAGGGAGTTTTGTAATGCCTGATACTTTGAAAGTTTCATTGGGCCTCCCTACCTCCAAGGAGGTGGGACACCATCACACAACACCCATTAAACTTTCTATTGTCTCACCCAGACATAGCATTGCAGGCAACAAAATGGATATTAGTAAGATGGAAAAAAAACATTAAAGATAGAAATTTAAAAAAGGTGAAAAAGAGCGGAATAAATAACGTATAAGTTACATATTAGAAAAAAAATATTTAAAAAAATGAGGAAAAGTTAGAGCTTAAATAATAACAGAAGGGAGTTTTGCAATGCCTGATACTTTGAAAGTTTCATTGGGCCTCCCTACCTCCAAGGAGGTGGGACACCATCACACAACACCCATTAAACTTTCTATTGTCTCACCCAGACAGAGCATTGCAGGCAACAAAATGGATATTAGTAAGATGGAAAAGAACATTAAAGATAGAAATTAAAAAAAGGTGAGAAAGAGCGGAATAAATAACGCATAAGTTACATATTAGAAAAAAAATATTTAAAAAAATGAGGAAAAGTTAGAGCTTAAATAATAACAGAAGGGAGTTTTGTAATGCCTGATACTTTGAAAGTTTCATTGGGCCTCCCTACCTCCAAGGAGGTGGGACACCATCACACAACGCCCATTAAACTTTCTATTGTCTCACCCAGACAGAGCATTGCAGGCAACAAAATGGATATTAGTAAGATGGAAAAAAACATTAAAGATAGAAATTTAAAAAAGGTGAGAAAGAGCGGAATAAATAACGCATAAGTTACATATTAGAAAAAAAATATTTAAAAAAATGAGGAAAAGTTAGAGCTTAAATAATAACAGAAGGGAGTTATGTACTGCCTGATACTTTGAAAGTTTCATTGGGCCTCCCTACCTCCAAGGAGGTGGGACACCATCACACAACACCCATTAAACTTTCTATTGTCTCACCCAGACAGAGCATTGCAGGCAACAAAATGGATATTAGTAAGATGGAAATTTAAAAAAGGTGAGAAAGAGCGGAATAAATAACGCATAAGTTACATATTAGAAAAAAAATATTTAAAAAAATGAGGAAAAGTTAGAGCTTAAATAACAAGCAATGTAGGTAAATTAATAACAGAAGGGAGTTTTGTAATGCCTGATACTTTGAAAGTTTCATTGGGCCTCCCTACCTCCAAGGAGGTGGGACACCATCACACAACACCCATTAAACTTTCTATTGTCTCACCCAGACATAGCATTGCAGGCAACAAAATGGATATTAGTAAGATGGAAAAAAAACATTGAAGATAGAAATTTAAAAAAGGTGAGAAAGAGTGGAATAAATAACGTATAAGTTACATATTAGAAAAAAAATATTTAAATAAATGAGGAAAAGTTAGAGCTTAAATAATAACAGAAGGGAGTTATGTACTGCCTGATACTTTGAAAGTTTCATTGGGCCTCCCTACCTCCAAGGAGGTGGGACACCATCACACAACACCCATTAAACTTTCTATTGTCTCACCCAGACAGAGCATTGCAGGCAACAAAATGGATATTAGTAAGATGGAAAAAAAACATTGAAGATAGAAATTTAAAAAAGGTGAGAAAGAGCGGAATAAATAACGTATAAGTTACATATTACAAAAAAAATATTTAAAAAAATGAGGAAAAGTTAGAGCTTAAATAATAACAGAAGGGAGTTATGTACTGCCTGATACTTTGAAAGTTTCATTGGGCCTCCCTACCTCCAAGGAGGTGGGACACCATCACACAACACCCATTAAACTTTCTATTGTCTCACCCAGACAGAGCATTGCAGGCAACAAAATGGATATTAGTAAGATGGAAAAAAAACATTAAAGATAGAAATTTAAAAAAGGTGAGAAAGAGTGGAATAAATAACGTATAAGTTACATATTAGAAAAAAAATATTTAAAAAAATGAGGAAAAGTTAGAGCTTAAATAATAACAGAAGGGAGTTTTGTAATGCCTGATACTTTGAAAGTTTCATTGGGCCTCCCTACCTCCAAGGAGGTGGGACACCATCACACAACACCCATTAAACTTTCTATAGTCTCACCCAGACATAGCATTGCAGGCAACAAAATGGATATTAGTAAGATGGAAAAAAAACATTGAAGATAGAAATTTAAAAAAGGTGAGAAAGAGCGGAATAAATAACGTATAAGTTACATATTAGAAAAAAAATATTTAAAAAAATGAGGAAAAGTTAGAGCTTAAATAATAACAGAAGGGAGTTATGTACTGCCTGATACTTTGAAAGTTTCATTGGGCCTCCCTACCTCCAAGGAGGTGGGACACCATCACACAACACCCATTAAACTTTCTATTGTCTCACCCAGACATAGCATTGCAGGCAACAAAATGGATATTAGTAATATGGAAAAAAACCCATTAAAGATAGAAATTTAAAAAAGGTGAGAAAGAGCGGAATAAATAACGCATAAGTTACATATTAGAAAAAAAATATTTAAAAAAATGAGGAAAAGTTAGAGCTTAAATAATAACAGAAGGGAGTTATGTACTGCCTGATACTTTGAAAGTTTCATTGGGCCTCCCTACCTCCAAGGAGGTGGGACACCATCACACAACACCCATTAAACTTTCTATTGTCTCACCCAGACAGAGCATTGCAGGCAACAAAATGGATATTAGTAAGATGGAAATTTAAAAAAGGTGAGAAAGAGCGGAATAAATAACGCATAAGTTACATATTAGAAAAAAAATATTTAAAAAAATGAGGAAAAGTTAGAGCTTAAATAACAAGCAATGTAGGTAAATTAATAACAGAAGGGAGTTTTGTAATGCCTGATACTTTGAAAGTTTCATTGGGCCTCCCTACCTCCAAGGAGGTGGGACACCATCACACAACACCCATTAAACTTTCTATTGTCTCACCCAGACAGAGCATTGCAGGCAACAAAATGGATATTAGTAAGATGGAAAAAAACATTAAAGATAGAAATTTAAAAAAGGTGAGAAAGAGCGGAATAAATAACGCATAAGTTACATATTAGAAAAAAAATATTTAAAAAAATGAGGAAAAGTTAGAGCTTAAATAATAACAGAAGGGAGTTTTGTAATGCCTGATACTTTGAAAGTTTCATTGGGCCTCCCTACCTCCAAGGAGGTGGGACACCATCACACAACACCCATTAAACTTTCTATTGTCTCACCCAGACATAGCATTGCAGGCAACAAATTGGATATTAGTAAGATGGAAAAAAAACATTGAAGATAGAAATTTAAAAAAGGTGAGAAAGAGCGGAATAAATAACATATAAGTTACATATTAGAAAAAAAATATTTAAAAAAATGAGGAAAAGTTAGAGCTTAAATAATAACAGAAGGGAGTTATGTACTGCCTGATACTTTGAAAGTTTCATTGGGCCTCCCTACCTCCAAGGAGGTGGGACACCATCACACAACACCCATTAAACTTTCTATTGTCTCACCCAGACATAGCATTGCAGGCAACAAAATGGATATTAGTAAGATGGAAAAAAAACCATTAAAGATAGAAATTTAAAAAAGGTGAGAAAGAGCGGAATAAATAACGCATAAGTTACATATTAGAAAAAAAATATTTAAAAAAATGAGGAAAAGTTAGAGCTTAAATAATAACAGAAGGGAGTTATGTACTGCCTGATACTTTGAAAGTTTCATTGGGCCTCCCTACCTCCAAGGAGGTGGGACACCATCACACAACACCCATTAAACTTTCTATTGTCTCACCCAGACAGAGCATTGCAGGCAACAAAATGGATATTAGTAAGATGGAAATTTAAAAAAGGTGAGAAAGAGCGGAATAAATAACGCATAAGTTACATATTAGAAAAAAAATATTTAAAAAAATGAGGAAAAGTTAGAGCTTAAATAACAAGCAATGTAGGTAAATTAATAACAGAAGGGAGTTTTGTAATGCCTGATACTTTGAAAGTTCCATTGGGCCTCCCTACCTCCAAGGAGGTGGGACACCATCACACAACACCCATTAAACTTTCTATTGTCTCACCCAGACATAGCATTGCAGGCAACAAAATGGATATTAGTAAGATGGAAAAAAAAAACATTGAAGATAGAAATTTAAAAAAGGTGAGAAAGAGTGGAATAAATAACGTATAAGTTACATATTAGAAAAAAAAATATTTAAAAAAATGAGGAAAAGTTAGAGCTTAAATAATAACAGAAGGGAGTTATGTACTGCCTGATACATTGAAAGTTTCATTGGGCCTCCCTACCTCCAAGGAGGTGGGACACCATCACACAACACCCATTAAACTTTCTATTGTCTCACCCAGACAGAGCATTGCAGGCAACAAAATGGATATTAGTAAGATGGAAAAAAAACATTGAAGATAGAAATTTAAAAAAGGTGAGAAAGAGCGGAATAAATAACGTATAAGTTACATATTAGAAAAAAAATATTTAAAAAAATGAGGAAAAGTTAGAGCTTAAATAATAACAGAAGGGAGTTTTGTAATGCCTGATACTTTGAAAGTTTAATTGGGCCTTCCTACCTCCAAGGAGGTGGGACACCATCACACAACACCCATTAAACTTTCTATTGTCTCACCCAGACATAGCATTGCAAACAAAATGGATATTAGTAAGATGGAAAAAAAAACATTGAAGATAGAAATTTAAAAAAGGTGAGAAAGAGCGGAGTAAATAACGTATAAGTTACATTTTAGAAAAAAAATATTTAAAAAAATGAGGAAAAGTTAGAGCTTAAATAATAACAGAAGGGAGTTTTGTAATGCCTGATACTTTGAAAGTTTCATTGGGCCTCCCTACCTCCAAGGAGGTGGGACACCATCACACAACACCCATTAAACTTTCTATTGTCTCACCCAGAAATAGCATTGCAGGCAACAAAATGGATATTAGTAAGATGGAAAAAAAAACATTGAAGATAGAAATTTAAAAAAGGTGAGAAAGAGCGGTATAAATAACGTATAAGTTACATATTAGAAAAAAAATATTTAAAAAAATGAGGAAAAGTTAGAGCTTAAATAATAACAGAAGGGAGTTATGTACTGCCTGATACTTTGAAAGTTTCATTGGGCCTCCCTACCTCCAAGGAGGTGGGACACCATCACACAACACCCATTAAACTTTCTATTGTCTCACCCAGACATAGCATTGCAGGCAACAAAATGGATATTAGTAAGATGGAAAAAAAACATTAAAGATAGAAATTTAAAAAAGGTGAGAAAGAGCGGAATAAATAACGCATAAGTTACATATTAGAAAAAAAATATTTAAAAAAATGAGGAAAAGTTAGAGCTTAAATAATAACAGAAGGGAGTTTTGTAATGCCTGATACTTTGAAAGTTTCATTGGGCCTCCCTACCTCCAAGGAGGTGGGACACCATCACACAACACCCATTAAACTTTCTATTGTCTCACCCAGACATAGCATTGCAGGCAACAAAATGGATATTAGTAAGATGGAAAAAAAAACATTGAAGATAGAAATTTAAAAAAGGTGAGAAAGAGCGGAATAAATAACGTATAAGTTACATTTTAGAAAAAAAATATTTAAAAAAATGAGGAAAAGTTAGAGCTTAAATAATAACAGAAGGGAGTTTTGTAATGCCTGATACTTTGAAAGTTTCATTGGGTCTCCCTACCTCCAAGGAGGTGGGACACCATCACACAACACCCATTAAACTTTCTATTGTCTCACCCAGAAATAGCATTGCAGGCAACAAAATGGATATTAGTAAGATGGAAAAAAAAACATTGAAGATAGAAATTTAAAAAAGGTGAGAAAGAGCGGTATAAATAACGTATAAGTTACATATTAGAAAAAAAATATTTAAAAAAATGAGGAAAAGTTAGAGCTTAAATAATAACAGAAGGGAGTTATGTACTGCCTGATACTTTGAAAGTTTCATTGGGCCTCCCTACCTCCAAGGAGGTGGGACACCATCACACAACACCCATTAAACTTTCTATTGTCTCACCCAGACATAGCATTGCAGGCAACAAAATGGATATTAGTAAGATGAAAAAAAAACATTAAAGATAGAAATTTAAAAAAGGTGAGAAAGAGCGGTATAAATAACGTATAAGTTACATATTAGAAAAAAAATATTTAAAAAAATGAGGAAAAGTTAGAGCTTAAATAATAACAGAAGGGAGTTTTGTAATGCCTGATACTTTGAAAGTTTCATTGGGCCTCCCTACCTCCAAGGAGGTGGGACACCATCACACAACACCCATTAAACTTTCTATTGTCTCACCCAGACATAGCATTGCAGGCAACAAAATGGATATTAGTAAGATGGAAAAAAAACATTGAAGATAGAAATTTAAAAAAGGTGAGAAAGAGCGGAATAAATAACGTATAAGTTACATATTAGAAAAAAAATATTTAAAAAAATAAGGAAAAGTTAGAGCTTAAATAATAACAGAAGGGAGTTTTGCAATGCCTGATACTTTGAAAGTTTCATTGGGCCTCCCTACCTCCAAGGAGGTGGGACACTATCACACAACACCCATTAAACTTTCTATTGTCTCACCCAGACAGAGCATTGCAGGCAACAAAATGGATATTAGTAAGATGGAAAAGAACATTAAAGATAGAAATTTAAAAAAGGTGAGAAAGAGCGGAATAAATAACGCATAAGTTACATATTAGAAAAAAAATATTTAAAAAAATGAGGAAAAGTTAGAGCTTAAATAATAACAGAAGGGAGTTTTGTAATGCCTGATACTTTTAAAGTTTCATTGGGCCTCCCTACCTCCAAGGAGGTGGGACACCATCACACAACACCCATTAAACTTTCTATTGCCTCACCCAGACAGAGCATTGCAGGCAACAAAATGGATATTAGTAAGATGGAAAAAAACATTAAAGATAGAAATTTAAAAAAGGTGAGAAAGAGCGGAATAAATAACGCATAAGTTACATATTAGAAAAAAAATATTTAAAAAAATGAGGAAAAGTTAGAGCTTAAATAATAACAGAAGGGAGTTATGTACTGCCTGATACTTTGAAAGTTTCATTGGGCCTCCCTACCTCCAAGGAGGTGGGACACCATCACACAACACCCATTAAACTTTCTATTGTCTCACCCAGACATAGCATTGCAGGCAACAAAATGGATATTAGTAAGATGGAAAAAAAACATTAAAGATAGAAATTTAAAAAAGGTGAGAAAGAGTGGAATAAATAACGTATAAGTTACATATTAGAAAAAAAATATTTAAAAAAATGAGGAAAAGTTAGAGCTTAAATAATAACAGAAGGGAGTTTTGCAATGCCTGATACTTTGAAAGTTTCATTGGGCCTCCCTACCTCCAAGGAGGTGGGACACCATCACACAACACCCATTAAACTTTCTATTGTCTTACCCAGACAGAGCATTGCAGGCAACAAAATGGATAATAGTAAGATGGAAAAAAACATTAAAGATAGAAATTTAAAAAAGGTGAGAAAGAGCGGAATAAATAACGCATAAGTTACATATTAGAAAACAAATATTTAAAAAAATGAGGAAAAGTTAGAGCTTAAATAATAACAGAAGGGAGTTTTGTAATGCCTGATACTTTGAAAGTTTCATTGGGCCTCCCTACCTCCAAGGAGGTGGGACACCATCACACAACACCCATTAAACTTTCTATTGTCTCACCCAGACATAGCATTGCAGGCAACAAAATGGATATTAGTAAGATGGAAAAAAAAACATTGAAGATAGAAATTTAAAAAAGGTGAGAAAGAGCGGTATAAATAACGTATAAGTTACATATTAGAAAAAAAATATTTAAAAAAATGAGGAAAAGTTAGAGCTTAAATAATAACAGAAGGGAGTTATGTACTGCCTGATATTTGAAAGTTTCATTGGGCCTCCCTACCTCCAAGGAGGTGGGACACCATCACACAACACCCATTAAACTTTCTATTGTCTCACCCAGACATAGTATTGCAGGCAACAAAATGGATATTAGTAAGACGGAAAAAAAACATTAAAGATAGAAATTTAAAAAAGGTAAGAAAGAGCGGTATAAATAACGTATAAGTTACATATTAGAAAAAAAATATTTAAAAAAATGAGGAAAAGTTAGAGCTTAAATAATAACAGAAGGGAGTTATGTACTGCCTGATACTTTGAAAGTTTCATTGGGCCTCCCTACCTCCAAGGAGGTGGGACACCATCACACAACACCCATTAAACTTTCTATTGTCTCACCCAGACATAGCATTGCAGGCAACAAAATGGATATTAGTAAGATGGAAAAAAAACATTAAAGATAGAAATTAAAAAAAGGTGAGAAAGAGTGGAATAAATAACGTATAAGGTACATATTAGAAAAAAAATATTTAAAAAAATGAGGAAAAGTTAGAGCTTAAATAATAACAGAAGGGAGTTTTGTAATGCCTGATACTTTGAAAGTTTCATTGGGCCTCCCTACCTCCAAGGAGGTGGGACACCATCACACAACACCCATTAAACTTTCTATTGTCTCGCCCAGACATAGCATTGCAGGCAACAAAATGGATATTAGTAAGATGGAAAAAAAACTTAAAAGATAGGAAATTAAAAAAGGTGAGAAAGAGCGGAATAAATAACGTATAAGTTACATATTAGAAAAAAAAATATTTAAAAAAATGAGGAAAGGTTAGAGCTTAAATAATAACAGAAGGGAGTTTTGCAATGCCTGATACTTTGAAAGTTTCATTGGGCCTCCCTACCTCCAAGGAGGTGGGACACCATCACACAACACCCATAAAACTTTCTATTGTCTCACCCAGACAGAGCATTGCAGGCAACAAAATGGATATTAGTAAGATGGAAAAAAACATTAAAGATAGAAATTTAAAAAAGGTGAGAAAGAGCGGAATAAATAACGCATAAGTTACATATTAGAAAAAAAATATTTAAAAAAATGAGGAAAAGTTAGAGCTTAAATAATAACAGAAGGGAGTTTTGTAATGCCTGATACTTTGAAAGTTTCATTGGGCCTCCCTACCTCCAAGGAGGTGGGACACCATCACACAACACCCATTAAACTTTCTATTGTCTCACCCAGACATAGCATTGCAGGCAACAAAATGGATATTAGTAAGATGGAAAAAAAACATTGAAGATAGAAATTTAAAAAATGTGAGAAAGAGCGGAATAAATAACGTATAAGTTACATATTAGAAAAAAAATATTTAAAAAAATGAGGAAAAGTTAGAGCTTAAATAATAACAGAAGGGAGTTTTGTAATGCCTGATACTTTGAAAGTTTCATTGGGCCTCCCTACCTCCAAGGAGGTGGGACACCATCACACAACACCCATTAAACTTTCTATTGTCTCACCCAGACATAGCATTGCAGGCAACAAAATGGATATTAGTAAGATGGAAAAAAAACATTGAAGATAGAAATTTAAAAAAGGTGAGAAAGAGCGGAATAAATAACGTATAAGTTACATATTAGAAAAAAAATATTTAAAAAAATGAGGAAAAGTTAGAGCTTAAATAATAACAGAAGGGAGTTATGTACTGCCTGATACTTTGAAAGTTTCATTGGGCCTCCCTACCTCCAAGGAGGTGGGACACCATCACACAACACCCATTAAACTTTCTATTGTCTCACCCAGACATAGCATTGCAGGCAACAAAATGGATATTAGTAAGATGGAAAAAAAACATTAAAGATAGAAATTTAATAAAGGTGAGAAAGAGCGGAATAAATAACGTATAAGTTACATATTAGAAAAAAAATATTTAAAAAAATGAGGAAAAGTTAGAGCTTAAATAATAACAGAAGGGAGTTTTGCAATGCCTGATACTTTGAAAGTTTCATTGGGCTTCCCTACCTCCAAGGAGGTGGGACACCATCACACAACACCCATTAAACTTTCTATTGTCTCACCCAGACAGAGCATTGCAGGCAACAAAATGGATATTAGTAAGATGGAAAAGAACATTAAAGATAGAAATTAAAAAAAGGTGAGAAAGAGCGGAATAAATAACGCATAAGTTACATATTAGAAAAAAAATATTTAAAAAAATGAGGAAAAGTTAGAGCTTAAATAATAACAGAAGGGAGTTTTGTAATGCCTGATACTTTGAAAGTGTCATTGGGCCTCCCTACCTCCAAGGAGGTGGGACACCATCACACAACACCCATTAAACTTTCTATTGTCTCACCCAGACAGAGCATTGCAGGCAACAAAATGGATATTAGTAAGATGGAAAAAAAACATTGAAGATAGAAATTTAAAAAAGGTGAGAAAGAGCGGAATAAATAACGTATAAGTTACATATTAGAAAAAAAATATTTAAAAAAATAAGGAAAAGTTAGAGCTTAAATAATAACAGAAGGGAGTTTTGCAATGCCTGATACTTTGAAAGTTTCATTGGGCCTCCCTACCTCCAAGGAGGTGGGACACCATCACACAACACCCATTAAACTTTCTATTGTCTCACCCAGACATAGCATTGCAGGCAACAAAATGGATATTAGTAAGATGGAAAAAAAAACATTGAAGATAGAAATTTAAAAAAGGTGAGAAAGAGCGGAATAAATAACGTATAAGTTACATTTTAGAAAAAAAATATTTAAAAAAATGAGGAAAAGTTAGAGCTTAAATAATAACAGAAGGGAGTTTTGTAATGCCTGATACTTTGAAAGTTTCATTGGGTCTCCCTACCTCCAAGGAGGTGGGACACCATCACACAACACCCATTAAACTTTCTATTGTCTCACCCAGAAATAGCATTGCAGGCAACAAAATGGATATTAGTAAGATGGAAAAAAAAACATTGAAGATAGAAATTTAAAAAAGGTGAGAAAGAGCGGTATAAATAACGTATAAGTTACATATTAGAAAAAAAATATTTAAAAAAATGAGGAAAAGTTAGAGCTTAAATAATAACAGAAGGGAGTTATGTACTGCCTGATACTTTGAAAGTTTCATTGGGCCTCCCTACCTCCAAGGAGGTGGGACACCATCACACAACACCCATTAAACTTTCTATTGTCTCACCCAGACATAGCATTGCAGGCAACAAAATGGATATTAGTAAGACGAAAAAAAAACATTAAAGATAGAAATTTAAGAAAGGTGAGAAAGAGCGGTATAAATAACGTATAAGTTACATATTAGAAAAAAAATATTTAAAAAAATGAGGAAAAGTTAGAGCTTAAATAATAACAGAAGGGAGTTATGTACTGCCTGATACTTTGAAAGTTTCATTGGGCCTCCCTACCTCCAAGGAGGTGGGACACCATCACACAACACCCATTAAACTTTCTATTGTCTCACCCAGACAGAGCATTGCAGGCAACAAAATGGATATTAGTAAGATGGAAAAAAAACATTAAAGATAGAAATTTAAAAAAGGTTAGAAAGAGTGGAATAAATAACGTATAAGTTACATATTAGAAAAAAAATATTTAAAAAAATGAGGAAAAGTTAGAGCTTAAATAATAACAGAAGGGAGTTTTGTAATGCCTGATACTTTGAAAGTTTCATTGGGCCTCCCTACCTCCAAGGAGGTGGGACACCATCACACAACACCCATTAAACTTTCTATTGTCTCACCCAGACATAGCATTGCAGGCAACAAAATGGATATTAGTAAGATGGAAAAAAAACATTGAAGATAGAAATTTAAAAAAGGTGAGAAAGAGCGGAATAAATAACGTATAAGTTACATATTAGAAAAAAAATATTTAAAAAAATAAGGAAAAGTTAGAGCTTAAATAATAACAGAAGGGAGTTTTGCAATGCCTGATACTTTGAAAGTTTCATTGGGCCTCCCTACCTCCAAGGAGGTGGGACACTATCACACAACACCCATTAAACTTTCTATTGTCTCACCCAGACAGAGCATTGCAGGCAACAAAATGGATATTAGTAAGATGGAAAAGAACATTAAAGATAGAAATTTAAAAAAGGTGAGAAAGAGCGGAATAAATAACGCATGAGTTACATATTAGAAAAAAAATATTTAAAAAAATGAGGAAAAGTTAGAGCTTAAATAATAACAGAAGGGAGTTTTGTAATGCCTGATACTTTGAAAGTTTCATTGGGCCTCCCTACCTCCAAGGAGGTGGGACACCATCACACAACACCCATTAAACTTTCTATTGTCTCACCCAGACAGAGCATTGCAGGCAACAAAATGGATATTAGTAAGATGGAAAAAAACATTAAAGATAGAAATTTAAAAAAGGTGAGAAAGAGCGGAATAAATAACGCATAAGTTACATATTAGAAAAAAAATATTTAAAAAAATGAGGAAAAGTTAGAGCTTAAATAATAACAGAAGGGAGTTATGTACTGCCTGATACTTTGAAAGTTTCATTGGGCCTCCCTACCTCCAAGGAGGTGGGACACCATCACACAACACCCATTAAACTTTCTATTGTCTCACCCAGACATAGCATTGCAGGCAACAAAATGGATATTAGTAAGATGGAAAAAAAACATTAAAGATAGAAATTTAAAAAAGGTGAGAAAGAGTGGAATAAATAACGTATAAGTTACATATTAGAAAAAAAATATTTAAAAAAATGAGGAAAAGTTAGAGCTTAAATAATAACAGAAGGGAGTTTTGCAATGCCTGATACTTTGAAAGTTTCATTGGGCCTCCCTACCTCCAAGGAGGTGGGACACCATCACACAACACCCATTAAACTTTCTATTGTCTCACCCAGACATAGCATTGCAGGCAACAAAATGGATATTAGTAAGATGGAAAAAAAACATTGAAGATAGAAATTTAAAAAAGGTGAGAAAGAGCGGTATAAATAACGTATAAGTTACATATTAGAAAAAAAATATTTAAAAAAATGAGGAAAAGTTAGAGCTTAAATAATAACAGAAGGGAGTTTTGTAATGCCTGATACTTTGAAAGTTTCATTGGGCCTCCCTACCTCCAAGGAGGTGGGACACCATCACACAACACCCATTAAACTTTCTATTGTCTCGCCCAGACATAGCATTGCAGGCAACAAAATGGATATTAGTAAGATGGAAAAAAAACTTAAAAGATAGGAAATTAAAAAAGGTGAGAAAGAGCGGAATAAATAACGTATAAGTTACATATTAGAAAAAAAATATTTAAAAAAATGAGGAAAAGTTAGAGCTTAAATAATAACAGAAGGGAGTTTTGCAATGCCTGATACTTTGAAAGTTTCATTGGGCCTCCCTACCTCCAAGGAGGTGGGACACCATCACACAACACCCATAAAACTTTCTATTGTCTCACCCAGACAGAGCATTGCAGGCAACAAAATGGATATTAGTAAGATGGAAAAAAACATTAAAGATAGAAATTTAAAAAAGGTGAGAAAGAGCGGAATAAATAACGCATAAGTTACATATTAGAAAAAAAATATTTAAAAAAATGAGGAAAAGTTAGAGCTTAAATAATAACAGAAGGGAGTTTTGTAATGCCTGATACTTTGAAAGTTTCATTGGGCCTCCCTACCTCCAAGGAGGTGGGACACCATCACACAACACCCATTAAACTTTCTATTGTCTCACCCAGACATAGCATTGCAGGCAACAAAATGGATATTAGTAAGATGGAAAAAAAACATTGAAGATAGAAATTTAAAAAAGGTGAGAAAGAGCGGAATAAATAACGTATAAGTTACATATTAGAAAAAAAATATTTAAAAAAATGAGGAAAAGTTAGAGCTTAAATAATAACAGAAGGGAGTTTTGTAATGCCTGATACTTTGAAAGTTTCATTGGGCCTCCCTACCTCCAAGGAGGTGGGACACCATCACACAACACCCATTAAACTTTCTATTGTCTCACCCAGACATAGCATTGCAGGCAACAAAATGGATATTAGTAAGATGGAAAAAAAAACATTGAAGATAGAAATTTAAAAAAGGTGAGAAAGAGCGGTATAAATAACGTATAAGTTACATATTAGAAAAAAAATATTTAAAAAAATGAGGAAAAGTTAGAGCTTAAATAATAACAGAAGGGAGTTATGTACTGCCTGATACTTTGAAAGTTTCATTGGGCCACCCTACCTCCAAGGAGGTGGGACACCATCACACAACACCCATTAAACTTTCTATTGTCTCACCCAGACATAGCATTGCAGGCAACAAAATGGATATTAGTAAGATGGAAAAAAAAACATTGAAGATAGAAATTTAAAAAAGGTGAGAAAGAGCGGAATAAATAACGTATAAGTTACATATTAGAAAAAAAATATTTAAAAAAATGAGGAAAAGTTAGAGCTTAAATAATAACAGAAGGGAGTTATGTACTGCCTGATACTTTGAAAGTTTCATTGGGCCTCCCTACCTCCAAGGAGGTGGGACACCATCACACAACACCCATTAAACTTTCTATTGTCTCACCCAGACATAGCATTGCAGGCAACAAAATGGATATTAGTAAGATGGAAAAAAAACATTAAAGATAGAAATTTAATAAAGGTGAGAAAGAGCGGAATAAATAACGTATAAGTTACATATTAGAAAAAAAATATTTAAAAAAATGAGGAAAAGTTAGAGCTTAAATAATAACAGAAGGGAGTTTTGCAATGCCTGATACTTTGAAAGTTTCATTGGGCCTCCCTACCTCCAAGGAGGTGGGACACCATCACACAACACCCATTAAACTTTCTATTGTCTCACCCAGACAGAGCATTGCAGGCAACAAAATGGATATTAGTAAGATGGAAAAGAACATTAAAGATAGAAATTAAAAAAAGGTGAGAAAGAGCGGAATAAATAACGCATAAGTTACATATTAGAAAAAAAATATTTAAAAAAATGAGGAAAAGTTAGAGCTTAAATAATAACAGAAGGGAGTTTTGTAATGCCTGATACTTTGAAAGTGTCATTGGGCCTCCCTACCTCCAAGGAGGTGGGACACCATCACACAACACCCATTAAACTTTCTATTGTCTCACCCAGACAGAGCATTGCAGGCAACAAAATGGATATTAGTAAGATGGAAAAAAACATTAAAGATAGAAATTTAAAAAAGGTGAGAAAGAGCGGAATAAATAACGCATAAGTTACATATTAGAAAAAAAATATTTAAAAAAATGAGGAAAAGTTAGAGCTTAAATAATAACAGAAGGGAGTTATGTACTGCCTGATACTTTGAAAGTTTCATTGGGCCTCTCTACCTCCAAGGAGGTGGGACACCATCACACAACACCCATTACACTTTCTATTGTCTCACCCAGAAATAGCATTGCAGGCAACAAAATGGATATTAGTAAGATGGAAAAAAAAACATTGAAGATAGAAATTTAAAAAAGGTGAGAAAGAGCGGTATAAATAACGTATAAGTTACATATTAGAAAAAAAATATTTAAAAAAATGAGGAAAAGTTAGAGCTTAAATAACAAGCAATGTAGGTAAATTAATAACAGAAGGGAGTTTTGTAATGCCTGATACTTTGAAAGTTTCATTGGGCCTCCCTACCTCCAAGGAGGTGGGACACCATCACACAACACCCATTAAACTTTCTATTGTCTCACCCAGACATAGCATTGCAGGCAACAAAATGGATATTAGTAAGATGGAAAAAAACATTAAAGATAGAAATTTAAAAAAGGTGAGAAAGAGCGGAATAAATAACGCATAAGTTACATATTAGAAAAAAAATATTTAAAAAAATGAGGAAAAGTTAGAGCTTAAATAATAACAGAAGGGAGTTTTGTAATGCCTGATACTTTGAAAGTTTCATTGGGCCTCCCTACCTCCAAGGAGGTGGGACACCATCACACAACACCCATTAAACTTTTTATTGTCTCATCCAGACATAGCATTGCAGGCAACAAAATGGATATTAGTAAGATGGAAAAAAAAACATTGAAGATAGAAATTTAAAAAAGGTGAGAAAGAGCGGTATAAATAACGTATAAGTTACATATTAGAAAAAAAATATTTAAAAAAATGAGGAAAAGTTAGAGCTTAAATAACAAGCAATGTAGGTAAATTAATAACAGAAGGGAGTTTTGTAATGCCTGATACTTTGAAAGTTTCATTGGGCCTCCCTACCTCCAAGGAGGTGGGACACCATCACACAACACCCATTAAACTTTCTATTGTCTCACCCAGACATAGCATTGCAGGCAACAAAATGGATATTAGTAAGATGGAAAAAAACATTAAAGATAGAAATTTAAAAAAGGTGAGAAAGAGCGGAATAAATAACGCATAAGTTACATATTAGAAAAAAAATATTTAAAAAAATGAGGAAAAGTTAGAGCTTAAATAATAACAGAAGGGAGTTTTGTAATGCCTGATACTTTGAAAGTTTCATTGGGCCTCCCTACCTCCAAGGAGGTGGGACACCATCACACAACACCCATTAAACTTTTTATTGTCTCATCCAGACATAGCATTGCAGGCAACAAAATGGATATTAGTAAGATGGAAAAAAAAACATTGAAGATAGAAATTTAAAAAAGGTGAGAAAGAGCGGTATAAATAACGTATAAGTTACATATTAGAAAAAAAATATTTAAAAAAATGAGGAAAAGTTAGAGCTTAAATAATAACAGAAGGGAGTTTTGTAATGCCTGATACTTTGAAAGTTTCATTGGGTCTCCCTACCTCCAAGGTGGTGGGACACCATCACACAACACCCATTACACTTTCTATTGTCTCACCCAGAAATAGCATTGCAGGCAACAAAATGGATATTAGTAAGATGGAAAAAAAAACATTGAAGATAGAAATTTAAAAAAGGTGAGAAAGAGCGGAATAAATAACGTATAAGTTACATTTTAGAAAAAAAATATTTAAAAAAATGAGGAAAAGTTAGAGCTTAAATAATAACAGAAGGGAGTTTTGTAATGCCTGATACTTTGAAAGTTTCATTGGGTCTCCCTACCTCCAAGGTGGTGGGACACCATCACACAACACCCATTAAACTTTTTATTGTCTCATCCAGACATAGCATTGCAGGCAACAAAATGGATATTAGTAAGATGGAAAAAAAAACATTGAAGATAGAAATTTAAAAAAGGTGAGAAAGAGCGGTATAAATAACGTATAAGTTACATATTAGAAAAAAAATATTTAAAAAAATGAGGAAAAGTTAGAGCTTAAATAATAACAGAAGGGAGTTTTGTAATGCCTGATACTTTGAAAGTTTCATTGGGCCTCCCTACCTCCAAGGAGGTGGGACACTATCACACAACACCCATTAAACTTTTTATTGTCTCATCCAGACATAGCATTGCAGGCAACAAAATGGATATTAGTAAGATGGAAAAAAAAACATTGAAGATAGAAATTTAAAAAAGGTGAGAAAGAGCGGAATAAATAACGTATAAGTTACATTTTAGAAAAAAAAATATTTAAAAAAATGAGGAAAAGTTAGAGCTTAAATAATAACAGAAGGGAGTTTTGTAATGCCTGATACTTTGAAAGTTTCATTGGGTCTCCCTACCTCCAAGGTGGTGGGACACCATCACACAACACCCATTACACTTTCTATTGTCTCACCCAGAAATAGCATTGCAGGCAACAAAATGGATATTAGTAAGATGGAAAAAAAAACATTGAAGATAGAAATTTAAAAAAGGTGAGAAAGAGCGGTATAAATAACGTATAAGTTACATATTAGAAAAAAATATTTAAAAAAATGAGGAAAAGTTAGAGCTTAAATAATAACAGAAGGGAGTTATGTACTGCCTGATACTTTGAAAGTTTCATTGGGCCTCCCTACCTCCAAGGAGGTGGGACACCATCACACAACACCCATTAAACTTTCTATTGTCTCACCCAGACATAGCATTGCAGGCAACAAAATGGATATTAGTAAGATGGAAAAAAAACATTAAAGATAGAAATTTAGAAAAGGTGATAAAGAGCGTTATAAATAACGTATAAGTTACATATTAGAAAAAAAATATTTAAAAAAATGAGGAAAAGTTAGAGCTTAAATAATAACAGAAGGGAGTTATGTACTGCCTGATACTTTGAAAGTTTCATTGGGCCTCCCTACCTCCAAGGAGGTGGGACACCATCACACAACACCCATTAAACTTTCTATTGTCTCACCCAGACAGAGCATTGCAGGCAACAAAATGGATATTAGTAAGATGGAAAAAAAACATTAAAGATAGAAATTTAAAAAAGGTGAGAAAGAGTGGAATAAATAACGTATAAGTTACATATTAGAAAAAAAATATTTAAAAAAATGAGGAAAAGTTAGAGCTTAAATAATAACAGAAGGGAGTTTTGTAATGCCTGATACTTTGAAAGTTTCATTGGGCCTCCCTACCTCCAAGGAGGTGGGACACCATCACACAACACCCATTAAACTTTCTATTGTCTCACCCAGACATAGCATTGCAGGCAACAAAATGGATATTAGTAAGATGGAAAAAAACATTAAAGATAGAAATTTAAAAAAGGTGAGAAAGAGCGGAATAAATAACGCATAAGTTACATATTAGAAAAAAAATATTTAAAAAAATGAGGAAAAGTTAGAGCTTAAATAATAACAGAAGGGAGTTTTGTAATGCCTGATACTTTGAAAGTTTCATTGGGCCTCCCTACCTCCAAGGAGGTGGGACACCATCACACAACACCCATTAAACTTTCTATTGTCTCATCCAGACATAGCATTGCAGGCAACAAAATGGATATTAGTAAGATGGAAAAAAAAACATTGAAGATAGAAATTTAAAAAAGGTGAGAAAGAGCGGTATAAATAACGTATAAGTTACATATTAGAAAAAAAATATTTAAAAAAATGAGGAAAAGTTAGAGCTTAAATAATAACAGAAGGGAGTTATGTACTGCCTGATACTTTGAAAGTTTCATTGGGCCTCCCTACCTCCAAGGAGGTGGGACACCATCACACAACACCCATTAAACTTTCTATTGTCTCACCCAGACATAGTATTGCAGGCAACAAAATGGATATTAGTAAGACGGAAAAAAAACATTAAAGATAGAAATTTAAAAAAGGTGAGAAAGAGCGGTATAAATAACGTATAAGTTACATATTAGAAAAAAAATATTTAAAAAAATGAGGAAAAGTTAGAGCTTAAATAATAACAGAAGGGAGTTATGTACTGCCTGATACTTTGAAAGTTTCATTGGGCCTCCCTACCTCCAAGGAGGTGGGACACCATCACACAACACCCATTAAACTTTCTATTGTCTCACCCAGACATAGCATTGCAGGCAACAAAATGGATATTAGTAAGATGGAAAAAAAACATTAAAGATAGAAATTAAAAAAAGGTGAGAAAGAGTGGAATAAATAACGTATAAGGTACATATTAGAAAAAAAATATTTAAAAAAATGAGGAAAAGTTAGAGCTTAAATAATAACAGAAGGGAGTTTTGTAATGCCTGATACTTTGAAAGTTTCATTGGGCCTCCCTACCTCCAAGGAGGTGGGACACCATCACACAACACCCATTAAACTTTCTATTGTCTCACCCAGACATAGCATTGCAGGCAACAAAATGGATATTAGTAAGATGGAAAAAAAACATTGAAGATAGAAATTTAAAAAAGGTGAGAAAGAGCGGAATAAATAACGTATAAGTTACATATTAGAAAAAAAATATTTAAAAAAATGAGGAAAAGTTAGAGCTTAAATAATAACAGAAGGGAGTTATGTACTGCCTGATACTTTGAAAGTTTCATTGGGCCTCCCTACCTCCAAGGAGGTGGGACACCATCACACAACACCCATTAAACTTTCTATTGTCTCACCCAGACATAGCATTGCAGGCAACAAAATGGATATTAGTAAAATGGAAAAAAAACATTAAAGATAGAAATTTAATAAAGGTGAGAAAGAGCGGAATAAATAACGTATAAGTTACATATTAGAAAAAAAATATTTAAAAAAATGAGGAAAAGTTAGAGCTTAAATAATAACAGAAGGGAGTTTTGCAATGCCTGATACTTTGAAAGTTTCATTGGGCCTCCCTACCTCCAAGGAAGTGGGACACCATCACACAACACCCATTAAACTTTCTATTGTCTCACCCAGACAGAGCATTGCAGGCAACAAAATGGATATTAGTAAGATGAAAAAGAACATTAAAGATAGAAATTAAAAAAAGGTGAGAAAGAGCGGAATAAATAACGCATAAGTTACATATTAGAAAAAAAATATTTAAAAAAATGAGGAAAAGTTAGAGCTTAAATAATAACAGAAGGGAGTTTTGTAATGCCTGATACTTTGAAAGTGTCATTGGGCCTCCCTACCTCCAAGGAGGTGGGACACCATCACACAACACCCATTAAACTTTCTATTGTCTCACCCAGACAGAGCATTGCAGGCAACAAAATGGATATTAGTAAGATGGAAAAAAACATTAAAGATAGAAATTTAAAAAAGGTGAGAAAGAGCGGAATAAATAACGCATAAGTTACATATTAGAAAAAAAATATTTAAAAAAATGAGGAAAAGTTAGAGCTTAAATAACAAGCAATGTAGGTAAATTAATAACAGAAGGGAGTTTTGTAATGCCTGATACTTTGAAAGTTTCATTGGGCCTCCCTACCTCCAAGGAGGTGGGACACCATCACACAACACCCATTAAACTTTCTATTGTCTCACCCAGACATAGCATTGCAGGCAACAAAATGGATATTAGTAAGATGGAAAAAAACATTAAAGATAGAAATTTAAAAAAGGTGAGAAAGAGCGGAATAAATAACGCATAAGTTACATATTAGAAAAAAAATATTTAAAAAAATGAGGAAAAGTTAGAGCTTAAATAATAACAGAAGGGAGTTTTGTAATGCCTGATACTTTGAAAGTTTCATTGGGCCTCCCTACCTCCAAGGAGGTGGGACACCATCACACAACACCCATTAAACTTTCTATTGTCTCACCCAGACATAGCATTGCAAACAAAATGGATATTAGTAAGATGGAAAAAAAAACATTGAAGATAGAAATTTAAAAAAGGTGAGAAAGAGCGGAATAAATAACGTATAAGTTACATTTTAGAAAAAAAATATTTAAAAAAATGAGGAAAAGTTAGAGCTTAAATAATAACAGAAGGGAGTTTTGTAATGCCTGTTACTTTGAAAGTTTCATTGGGTCTCCCTACCTCCAAGGTGGTGGGACACCATCACACAACACCCATTAAACTTTCTATTGTCTCACCCAGAAATAGCATTGCAGGCAACAAAATGGATATTAGTAAGATGGAAAAAAAAACATTGAAGATAGAAATTTAAAAAAGGTGAGAAAGAGCGGTATAAATAACGTATAAGTTACATATTAGAAAAAAAATATTTAAAAAAATGAGGAAAAGTTAGAGCTTAAATAATAACAGAAGGGAGTTATGTACTGCCTGATACTTTGAAAGTTTCATTGGGCCTCCCTACCTCCAAGGAGGTGGGACACCATCACACAACACCCATTAAACTTTCTATTGTCTCACCCAGACATAGCATTGCAGGCAACAAAATGGATATTAGTAAGATGGAAAAAAAACATTAAAGATAGAAATTTAGAAAAGGTGATAAAGAGCGTTATAAATAACGTATAAGTTACATATTAGAAAAAAAATATTTAAAAAAATGAGGAAAAGTTAGAGCTTAAATAATAACAGAAGGGAGTTATGTACTGCCTGATACTTTGAAAGTTTCATTGGGCCTCCCTACCTCCAAGGAGGTGGGACACCATCACACAACACCCATTAAACTTTCTATTGTCTCACCCAGACAGAGCATTGCAGGCAACAAAATGGATATTAGTAAGATGGAAAAAAAACATTAAAGATAGAAATTTAAAAAAGGTGAGAAAGAGTGGAATAAATAACGTATAAGTTACATATTAGAAAAAAAATATTTAAAAAAATGAGGAAAAGTTAGAGCTTAAATAATAACAGAAGGGAGTTTTGTAATGCCTGATACTTTGAAAGTTTCATTGGGCCTCCCTACCTCCAAGGAGGTGGGACACCATCACACAACACCCATTAAACTTTCTATTGTCTCACCCAGACATAGCATTGCAGGCAACAAAATGGATATTAGTAAGATGGAAAAAAAACATTAAAGATAGAAATTTAATAAAGGTGAGAAAGAGCGGAATAAATAACGTATAAGTTACATATTAGAAAAAAAATATTTAAAAAAATGAGGAAAAGTTAGAGCTTAAATAATAACAGAAGGGAGTTATGTACTGCCTGATACTTTGAAAGTTTCATTGGGCCTCCCTACCTCCAAGGAGGTGGGACACCATCACACAACACCCATTAAACTTTCTATTGTCTCACCCAGACATAGCATTGCAGGCAACAAAATGGATATTAGTAAGATGGAAAAAAAACATTAAAGATAGAAATTTAGAAAAGGTGATAAAGAGCGTTATAAATAACGTATAAGTTACATATTAGAAAAAAAATATTTAAAAAAATGAGGAAAAGTTAGAGCTTAAATAATAACAGAAGGGAGTTATGTACTGCCTGATACTTTGAAAGTTTCATTGGGCCTACCTACCTCCAAGGAGGTGGGACACCATCACACAACACCCATTAAACTTTCTATTGTCTCACCCAGACAGAGCATTGCAGGCAACAAAATGGATATTAGTAAGATGGAAAAAAAACATTAAAGATAGAAATTTAAAAAAGGTGAGAAAGAGTGGAATAAATAACGTATAAGTTACATATTAGAAAAAAAATATTTAAAAAAATGAGGAAAAGTTAGAGCTTAAATAATAACAGAAGGGAGTTTTGTAATGCCTGATACTTTGAAAGTTTCATTGGGCCTCCCTACCTCCAAGGAGGTGGGACACCATCACACAACACCCATTAAACTTTCTATTGTCTCACCCAGACATAGCATTGCAGGCAACAAAATGGATATTAGTAAGATGGAAAAAAAACATTAAAGATAGAAATTTAATAAAGGTGAGAAAGAGCGGAATAAATAACGTATAAGTTACATATTAGAAAAAAAATATTTAAAAAAATGAGGAAAAGTTAGAGCTTAAATAATAACAGAAGGGAGTTTTGCAATGCCTGATACTTTGAAAGTTTCATTGGGCCTCCCTACCTCCAAGGAAGTGGGACACCATCACACAACACCCATTAAACTTTCTATTGTCTCACCCAGACAGAGCATTGCAGGCAACAAAATGGATATTAGTAAGATGGAAAAGAACATTAAAGATAGAAATTAAAAAAAGGTGAGAAAGAGCGGAATAAATAACGCATAAGTTACATATTAGAAAAAAAATATTTAAAAAAATGAGGAAAAGTTAGAGCTTAAATAATAACAGAAGGGAGTTTTGTAATGCCTGATACTTTGAAAGTGTCATTGGGCCTCCCTACCTCCAAGGAGGTGGGACACCATCACACAACACCCATTAAACTTTCTATTGTCTCACCCAGACAGAGCATTGCAGGCAACAAAATGGATATTAGTAAGATGGAAAAAAACATTAAAGATAGAAATTTAAAAAAGGTGAGAAAGAGCGGAATAAATAACGCATAAGTTACATATTAGAAAAAAAATATTTAAAAAAATGAGGAAAAGTTAGAGCTTAAATAATAACAGAAGGGAGTTATGTACTGCCTGATACTTTGAAAGTTTCATTGGGCCTCTCTACCTCCAAGGAGGTGGGACACCATCACACAACACCCATTAAAGTTTCTATTGTCTCACCCAGACAGAGCATTGCAGACAACAAAATGGATATTAGTAAGATGGAAATTTAAAAAAGGTGAGAAAGAGCGGAATAAATAACGCATAAGTTACATATTAGAAAAAAAATATTTAAAAAAATGAGGAAAAGTTAGAGCTTAAATAACAAGCAATGTAGGTAAATTAATAACAGAAGGGAGTTTTGTAATGCCTGATACTTTGAAAGTTTCATTGGGCCTCCCTACCTCCAAGGAGGTGGGACACCATCACACAACACCCATTAAACTTTCTATTGTCTCACCCAGACATAGCATTGCAGGCAACAAAATGGATATTAGTAAGATGGAAAAAAACATTAAAGATAGAAATTTAAAAAAGGTGAGAAAGAGCGGAATAAATAACGCATAAGTTACATATTAGAAAAAAATTATTTAAAAAAATGAGGAAAAGTTAGAGCTTAAATAATAACAGAAGGGAGTTTTGTAATGCCTGATACTTTGAAAGTTTCATTGGGCCTCCCTACCTCCAAGGAGGTGGGACACCATCACACAACACCCATTAAACTTTCTATTGTCTCACCCAGACATAGCATTGCAAACAAAATGGATATTAGTAAGATGGAAAAAAAAACATTGAAGATAGAAATTTAAAAAAGGTGAGAAAGAGCGGAATAAATAACGTATAAGTTACATTTTAGAAAAAAAATATTTAAAAAAATGAGGAAAAGTTAGAGCTTAAATAATAACAGAAGGGAGTTTTGTAATGCCTGATACTTTGAAAGTTTCATTGGGTCTCCCTACCTCCAAGGTGGTGGGACACCATCACACAACACCCATTAAACTTTCTATTGTCTCACCCAGAAATAGCATTGCAGGCAACAAAATGGATATTAGTAAGATGGAAAAAAAAACATTGAAGATAGAAATTTAAAAAAGGTGAGAAAGAGCGGTATAAATAACGTATAAGTTACATATTAGAAAAAAAATATTTAAAAAAATGAGGAAAAGTTAGAGCTTAAATAATAACAGAAGGGAGTTATGTACTGCCTGATACTTTGAAAGTTTCATTGGGCCTCCCTACCTCCAAGGAGGTGGGACACCATCACACAACACCCATTAAACTTTCTATTGTCTCACCCAGACATAGCATTGCAGGCAACAAAATGGATATTAGTAAGATGGAAAAAAAACATTAAAGATAGAAATTTAGAAAAGGTGATAAAGAGCGTTATAAATAACGTATAAGTTACATATTAGAAAAAAAATATTTAAAAAAATGAGGAAAAGTTAGAGCTTAAATAATAACAGAAGGGAGTTATGTACTGCCTGATACTTTGAAAGTTTCATTGGGCCTCCCTACCTCCAAGGAGGTGGGACACCATCACACAACACCCATTAAACTTTCTATTGTCTCACCCAGACAGAGCATTGCAGGCAACAAAATGGATATTAGTAAGATGGAAAAAAAACATTAAAGATAGAAATTTAAAAAAGGTGAGAAAGAGTGGAATAAATAACGTATAAGTTACATATTAGAAAAAAAATATTTAAAAAAATGAGGAAAAGTTAGAGCTTAAATAATAACAGAAGGGAGTTTTGTAATGCCTGATACTTTGAAAGTTTCATTGGGCCTCCCTACCTCCAAGGAGGTGGGACACCATCACACAACACCCATTAAACTTTCTATTGTCTCACCCAGACATAGCATTGCAGGCAACAAAATGGATATTAGTAAGATGGAAAAAAACATTAAAGATAGAAATTTAAAAAAGGTGAGAAAGAGCGGAATAAATAACGCATAAGTTACATATTAGAAAAAAAATATTTAAAAAAATGAGGAAAAGTTAGAGCTTAAATAATAACAGAAGGGAGTTTTGTAATGCCTGATACTTTGAAAGTTTCATTGGGCCTCCCTACCTCCAAGGAGGTAGGACACCATCACACAACACCCATTAAACTTTCTATTGTCTCACCCAGACATAGCATTGCAGGCAACAAAATGGATATTAGTAAGATGGAAAAAAAACATTGAAGATAGAAATTTAAAAAAGGTGAGAAAGAGCGGAATAAATAACGTATAAGTTACATATTAGAAAAAAAATATTTAAAAAAATGAGGAAAAGTTAGAGCTTAAATAATAACAGAAGGGAGTTATGTACTGCCTGATACTTTGAAAGTTTCATTGGGCCCCCCTACCTCCAAGGAGGTGGGACACCATCACACAACACCCATTAAACTTTCTATTGTCTCACCCAGACATAGCATTGCAGGCAACAAAATGGATATTAGTAAGATGGAAAAAAAAAACATTAAAGATAGAAATTTAAAAAAGGTGAGAAAGAGTGGAATAAATAACGTATAAGTTACATATTAGAAAAAAAATATTTAAAAAAATGAGGAAAAGTTAGAGCTTAAATAATAACAGAATGGAGTTTTGTAATGCCTGATACTTTGAAAGTTTCATTGGGCCTCCCTACCTCCAAGGAGGTGGGACACCATCACACAACACCCATTAAACTTTCTATTGTCTCGCCCAGACATAGCATTGCAGGCAACAAAATGGATATTAGTAAGATGGAAAAAAAAACATTAAAGATAGAAATTTAAAAAAGGTGAGAAAGAGCGGAATAAATAACGTATAAGTTACATATTAGAAAAAAAATATTTAAAAAAATAAGGAAAAGTTAGAGCTTAAATAATAACAGAAGGGAGTTTTGCAATGCCTGATACTTTGAAAGTTTCATTGGGCCTCCCTACCTCCAAGGAGGTGGGACACCATCACACAACACCCATTAAACTTTCTATTGTCTCACCCAGACAGAGCATTGCAGGCAACAAAATGGATATTAGTAAGATGGAAAAGAACATTAAAGATAGAAATTTAAAAAAGGTGAGAAAGAGCGGAATAAATAACGCATAAGTTACATATTAGAAAAAAAATATTTAAAAAAATGAGGAAAAGTTAGAGTTTAAATAATAACAGAAGGGAGTTTTGTAATGCCTGATACTTTGAAAGTTTCATTGGGCCTCCCTACCTCCAAGGAGGTGGGACACCATCACACAACACCCATTAAACTTTCTATTGTCTCACCCAGACAGAGCATTGCAGGCAACAAAATGGATATTAGTAAGATGGAAAAAAACATTAAAGATAGAAATTTAAAAAAGGTGAGAAAGAGCGGAATAAATAACGCATAAGTTACATATTAGAAAAAAAATATTTAAAAAAATGAGGAAAAGTTAGAGCTTAAATAATAACAGAAGGGAGTTTTGTAATGCCTGATACTTTGAAAGTTTCATTGGGCCTCCCTACCTCCAAGGAGGTGGGACACCATCACACAACACCCATTAAACTTTCTATTGTCTCACCCAGACATAGCATTGCAGGCAACAAAATGGATATTAGTAAGATGGGAAAAAAAACATTGAAGATAGAAATTTAAAAAAGGTGAGAAAGAGCGGAATAAATAACGTATAAGTTACATATTAGAAAAAAAATATTTAAAAAAATGAGGAAAAGTTAGAGCTTAAATAATAACAGAAGGGAGTTTTGTTATGCCTGATACTTTGAAAGTTTCATTGGGCCTCCCTACCTCCAAGGAGGTGGGACACCATCACACAACACCCATTAAACTTTCTATTGTCTCACCCAGACATAGCATTGCAGGCAACAAAATGGATATTAGTAAGATGGAAAAAAACATTAAAGATAGAAATTTAAAAAAGGTGAGAAAGAGCGGAATAAATAACGCATAAGTTACATATTAGAAAAAAAATATTTAAAAAAATGAGGAAAAGTTAGAGCTTAAATAATAACAGAAGGGAGTTATGTACTGCCTGATACTTTGAAAGTTTCATTGGGCCTCTCTACCTCCAAGGAGGTGGGACACCATCACACAACACCCATTAAAGTTTCTATTGTCTCACCCAGACAGAGCATTGCAGACAACAAAATGGATATTAGTAAGATGGAAATTTAAAAAAGGTGAGAAAGAGCGGAATAAATAACGCATAAGTTACATATTAGAAAAAAAATATTTAAAAAAATGAGGAAAAGTTAGAGCTTAAATAACAAGCAATGTAGGTAAATTAATAACAGAAGGGAGTTTTGTAATGCCTGATACTTTGAAAGTTTCATTGGGCCTCCCTACCTCCAAGGAGGTGGGACACCATCACACAACACCCATTAAACTTTCTATTGTCTCACCCAGACATAGCATTGCAGGCAACAAAATGGATATTAGTAAGATGGAAAAAAACATTAAAGATAGAAATTTAAAAAAGGTGAGAAAGAGCGGAATAAATAACGCATAAGTTACATATTAGAAAAAAAATATTTAAAAAAATGAGGAAAAGTTAGAGCTTAAATAATAACAGAAGGGAGTTTTGTAATGCCTGATACTTTGAAAGTTTCATTGGGCCTCCCTACCTCCAAGGAGGTGGGACACCATCACACAACACCCATTAAACTTTCTATTGTCTCACCCAGACATAGCATTGCAAACAAAATGGATATTAGTAAGATGGAAAAAAAAACATTGAAGATAGAAATTTAAAAAAGGTGAGAAAGAGCGGAATAAATAACGTATAAGTTACATTTTAGAAAAAAAATATTTAAAAAAATGAGGAAAAGTTAGAGCTTAAATAATAACAGAAGGGAGTTTTGTAATGCCTGATACTTTGAAAGTTTCATTGGGTCTCCCTACCTCCAAGGTGGTGGGACACCATCACACAACACCCATTAAACTTTCTATTGTCTCACCCAGAAATAGCATTGCAGGCAACAAAATGGATATTAGTAAGATGGAAAAAAAAACATTGAAGATAGAAATTTAAAAAAGGTGAGAAAGAGTGGAATAAATAACGTATAAGTTACATATTAGAAAAAAAATATTTAAAAAAATGAGGAAAAGTTAGAGCTTAAATAATAACAGAAGGGAGTTTTGTAATGCCTGATACTTTGAAAGTTTCATTGGGCCTCCCTACCTCCAAGGAGGTGGGACACCATCACACAACACCCATTAAACTTTCTATTGTCTCACCCAGACATAGCATTGCAGGCAACAAAATGGATATTAGTAAGATGGAAAAAAAACATTAAAGATAGAAATTTAATAAAGGTGAGAAAGAGCGGAATAAATAACGTATAAGTTACATATTAGAAAAAAAATATTTAAAAAAATGAGGAAAAGTTAGAGCTTAAATAATAACAGAAGGGAGTTTTGCAATGCCTGATACTTTGAAAGTTTCATTGGGCCTCCCTACCTCCAAGGAAGTGGGACACCATCACACAACACCCATTAAACTTTCTATTGTCTCACCCAGACAGAGCATTGCAGGCAACAAAATGGATATTAGTAAGATGGAAAAGAACATTAAAGATAGAAATTAAAAAAAGGTGAGAAAGAGCGGAATAAATAACGCATAAGTTACATATTAGAAAAAAAATATTTAAAAAAATGAGGAAAAGTTAGAGCTTAAATAATAACAGAAGGGAGTTTTGTAATGCCTGATACTTTGAAAGTGTCATTGGGCCTCCCTACCTCCAAGGAGGTGGGACACCATCACACAACACCCATTAAACTTTCTATTGTCTCACCCAGACAGAGCATTGCAGGCAACAAAATGGATATTAGTAAGATGGAAAAAAACATTAAAGATAGAAATTTAAAAAAGGTGAGAAAGAGCGGAATAAATAACGCATAAGTTACATATTAGAAAAAAAATATTTAAAAAAATGAGGAAAAGTTAGAGCTTAAATAATAACAGAAGGGAGTTATGTACTGCCTGATACTTTGAAAGTTTTATTGGGCCTCTCTACCTCCAAGGAGGTGGGACACCATCACACAACACCCATTAAAGTTTCTATTGTCTCACCCAGTCAGAGCATTGCAGACAACAAAATGGATATTAGTAAGATGGAAATTTAAAAAAGGTGAGAAAGAGCGGAATAAATAACGCATAAGTTACATATTAGAAAAAAAATATTTAAAAAAATGAGGAAAAGTTAGAGCTTAAATAACAAGCAATGTAGGTAAATTAATAACAGAAGGGAGTTTTGTAATGCCTGATACTTTGAAAGTTTCATTGGGCCTCCCTACCTCCAAGGAGGTGGGACACCATCACACAACACCCATTAAACTTTCTATTGTCTCACCCAGACATAGCATTGCAGGCAACAAAATGGATATTAGTAAGATGGAAAAAAACATTAAAGATAGAAATTTAAAAAAGGTGAGAAAGAGCGGAATAAATAACGCATAAGTTACATATTAGAAAAAAAATATTTAAAAAAATGAGGAAAAGTTAGAGCTTAAATAATAACAGAAGGGAGTTTTGTAATGCCTGATACTTTGAAAGTTTCATTGGGCCTCCCTACCTCCAAGGAGGTGGGACACCATCACACAACACCCATTAAACTTTCTATTGTCTCACCCAGACATAGCATTGCAGGCAACAAAATGGATATTAGTAAGATGGAAAAAAACATTAAAGATAGAAATTTAAAAAAGGTGAGAAAGAGCGGAATAAATAACGCATAAGTTACATATTAGAAAAAAAATATTTAAAAAAATGAGGAAAAGTTAGAGCTTAAATAATAACAGAAGGGAGTTTTGTAATGCCTGATACTTTGAAAGTTTCATTGGGCCTCCCTACCTCCAAGGAGGTGGGACACCATCACACAACACCCATTAAACTTTCTATTGTCTCACCCAGACATAGCATTGCAAACAAAATGGATATTAGTAAGATGGAGAAAAAAAACATTGAAGATAGAAATTTAAAAAAGGTGAGAAAGAGCGGAATAAATAACGTATAAGTTACATTTTAGAAAAAAAATATTTAAAAAAATGAGGAAAAGTTAGAGCTTAAATAATAACAGAAGGGAGTTTTGTAATGCCTGATACTTTGAAAGTTTCATTGGGTCTCCCTACCTCCAAGGTGGTGGGACACCATCACACAACACCCATTAAACTTTCTATTGTCTCACCCAGAAATAGCATTGCAGGCAACAAAATGGATATTAGTAAGATGGAAAAAAAAACATTGAAGATAGAAATTTAAAAAAGGTGAGAAAGAGCGGTATAAATAACGTATAAGTTACATATTAGAAAAAAAATATTTAAAAAATGAGGAAAAGTTAGAGCTTAAATAATAACAGAAGGGAGTTATGTACTGCCTGATACTTTGAAAGTTTCATTGGGCCTCCCTACCTCCAAGGAGGTGGGACACCATCACACAACACCCATTAAACTTTCTATTGTCTCACCCAGACATAGCATTGCAGGCAACAAAATGGATATTAGTAAGATGGAAAAAAAACATTAAAGATAGAAATTTAGAAAAGGTGATAAAGAGCGTTATAAATAACGTATAAGTTACATATTAGAAAAAAAATATTTAAAAAAATGAGGAAAAGTTAGAGCTTAAATAATAACAGAAGGGAGTTATGTACTGCCTGATACTTTGAAAGTTTCATTGGGCCTCCCTACCTCCAAGGAGGTGGGACACCATCACACAACACCCATTAAACTTTCTATTGTCTCACCCAGACAGAGCATTGCAGGCAACAAAATGGATATTAGTAAGATGGAAAAAAAACATTAAAGATAGAAATTTAAAAAAGGTGAGAAAGAGTGGAATAAATAACGTATAAGTTACATATTAGAAAAAAAATATTTAAAAAAATGAGGAAAAGTTAGAGCTTAAATAATAACAGAAGGGAGTTTTGTAATGCCTGATACTTTGAAAGTTTCATTGGGCCTCCCTACCTCCAAGGAGGTGGGACACCATCACACAACACCCATTAAACTTTCTATTGTCACACCCAGACATAGCATTGCAGGCAACAAAATGGATATTAGTAAGATGGAAAAAAACATTAAAGATAGAAATTTAATAAAGGTGAGAAAGAGCGGAATAAATAACGTATAAGTTACATATTAGAAAAAAAATATTTAAAAAAATGAGGAAAAGTTAGAGCTTAAATAATAACAGAAGGGAGTTTTGCAATGCCTGATACTTTGAAAGTTTCATTGGGCCTCCCTACCTCCAAGGAAGTGGGACACCATCACACAACACCCATTAAACTTTCTATTGTCTCACCCAGACAGAGCATTGCAGGCAACAAAATGGATATTAGTAAGATGGAAAAGAACATTAAAGATAGAAATTAAAAAAAGGTGAGAAAGAGCGGAATAAATAACGCATAAGTTACATATTAGAAAAAAAATATTTAAAAAAATGAGGAAAAGTTAGAGCTTAAATAATAACAGAAGGGAGTTTTGTAATGCCTGATACTTTGAAAGTGTCATTGGGCCTCCCTACCTCCAAGGAGGTGGGACACCATCACACAACACCCATTAAACTTTCTATTGTCTCACCCAGACAGAGCATTGCAGGCAACAAAATGGATATTAGTAAGATGGAAAAAAACATTAAAGATAGAAATTTAAAAAAGGTGAGAAAGAGCGGAATAAATAACGCATAAGTTACATATTAGAAAAAAAATATTTAAAAAAATGAGGAAAAGTTAGAGCTTAAATAATAACAGAAGGGAGTTATGTACTGCCTGATACTTTGAAAGTTTCATTGGGCCTCTCTACCTCCAAGGAGGTGGGACACCATCACACAACACCCATTAAAGTTTCTATTGTCTCACCCAGACAGAGCATTGCAGACAACAAAATGGATATTAGTAAGATGTAAATTTAAAAAAGGTGAGAAAGAGCGGAATAAATAACGCATAAGTTACATATTAGAAAAAAAATATTTAAAAAAATGAGGAAAAGTTAGAGCTTAAATAACAAGCAATGTAGGTAAATTAATAACAGAAGGGAGTTTTGTAATGCCTGATACTTTGAAAGTTTCATGGGGCCTCCCTACCTCCAAGGAGGTGGGACACCATCACACAACACCCATTAAACTTTCTATTGTCTCACCCAGACATAGCATTGCAGGCAACAAAATGGATATTAGTAAGATGGAAAAAAACATTAAAGATAGAAATTTAAAAAAGGTGAGAAAGAGCGGAATAAATAACGCATAAGTTACATATTAGAAAAAAAATATTTAAAAAAATGAGGAAAAGTTAGAGCTTAAATAATAACAGAAGGGAGTTTTGTAATGCCTGATACTTTGAAAGTTTCATTGGGCCTCCCTACCTCCAAGGAGGTGGGACACCATCACACAACACCCATTAAACTTTCTATTGTCTCACCCAGACATAGCATTGCAAACAAAATGGATATTAGTAAGATGGAAAAAAAAACATTGAAGATAGAAATTTAAAAAAGGTGAGAAAGAGCGGAATAAATAACGTATAAGTTACATTTTAGAAAAAAAATATTTAAAAAAATGAGGAAAAGTTAGAGCTTAAATAATAACAGAAGGGAGTTTTGTAATGCCTGATACTTTGAAAGTTTCATTGGGTCTCCCTACCTCCAAGGTGGTGGGACACCATCACACAACACCCATTAAACTTTCTATTGTCTCACCCAGACATAGCATTGCAGGCAACAAAATGGATATTAGTAAGATGGAAAAAAAACATTAAAGATAGAAATTTAGAAAAGGTGATAAAGAGCGTTATAAATAACGTATAAGTTACATATTAGAAAAAAAATATTTAAAAAAATGAGGAAAAGTTAGAGCTTAAATAATAACAGAAGGGAGTTATGTACTGCCTGATACTTTGAAAGTTTCATTGGGCCTCCCTACCTCCAAGGAGGTGAGACACCATCACACAACACCCATTAAACTTTCTATTGTCTCACCCAGACAGAGCATTGCAGGCAACAAAATGGATATTAGTAAGATGGAAAAAAAACATTAAAGATAGAAATTTAAAAAAGGTGAGAAAGAGTGGAATAAATAACGTATAAGTTACATATTAGAAAAAAAATATTTAAAAAAATGAGGAAAAGTTAGAGCTTAAATAATAACAGAAGGGAGTTTTGTAATGCCTGATACTTTGAAAGTTTCATTGGGCCTCCCTACCTCCAAGGAGGTGGGACACCATCACACAACACCCATTAAACTTTCTATTGTCTCACCCAGACATAGCATTGCAGGCAACAAAATGGATATTAGTAAGATGGAAAAAAACATTAAAGATAGAAATTTAAAAAAGGTGAGAAAGAGCGGAATAAATAACGCATAAGTTACATATTAGAAAAAAAATATTTAAAAAAATGAGGAAAAGTTAGAGCTTAAATAATAACAGAAGGGAGTTTTGTAATGCCTGATACTTTGAAAGTTTCATTGGGCCTCCCTACCTCCAAGGAGGTAGGACACCATCACACAACACCCATTAAACTTTCTATTGTCTCACCCAGACATAGCATTGCAGGCAACAAAATGGATATTAGTAAGATGGAAAAAAAACATTGAAGATAGAAATTTAAAAAAGGTGAGAAAGAGCGGAATAAATAACGTATAAGTTACATATTAGAAAAAAAATATTTAAAAAAATGAGGAAAAGTTAGAGCTTAAATAATAACAGAAGGGAGTTATGTACTGCCTGATACTTTGAAAGTTTCATTGGGCCCCCCTACCTCCAAGGAGGTGGGACACCATCACACAACACCCATTAAACTTTCTATTGTCTCACCCAGACATAGCATTGCAGGCAACAAAATGGATATTAGTAAGATGGAAAAAAAAAACATTAAAGATAGAAATTTAAAAAAGGTGAGAAAGAGTGGAATAAATAACGTATAAGTTACATATTAGAAAAAAAATATTTAAAAAAATGAGGAAAAGTTAGAGCTTAAATAATAACAGAATGGAGTTTTGTAATGCCTGATACTTTGAAAGTTTCATTGGGCCTCCCTACCTCCAAGGAGGTGGGACACCATCACACAACACCCATTAAACTTTCTATTGTCTCGCCCAGACATAGCATTGCAGGCAACAAAATGGATATTAGTAAGATGGAAAAAAAAACATTAAAGATAGAAATTTAAAAAAGGTGAGAAAGAGCGGAATAAATAACGTATAAGTTACATATTAGAAAAAAAATATTTAAAAAAATAAGGAAAAGTTAGAGCTTAAATAATAACAGAAGGGAGTTTTGCAATGCCTGATACTTTGAAAGTTTCATTGGGCCTCCCTACCTCCAAGGAGGTGGGACACCATCACACAACACCCATTAAACTTTCTATTGTCTCACCCAGACAGAGCATTGCAGGCAACAAAATGGATATTAGTAAGATGGAAAAGAACATTAAAGATAGAAATTTAAAAAAGGTGAGAAAGAGCGGAATAAATAACGCATAAGTTACATATTAGAAAAAAAATATTTAAAAAAATGAGGAAAAGTTAGAGCTTAAATAATAACAGAAGGGAGTTTTGTAATGCCTGATACTTTGAAAGTTTCATTGGGCCTCCCTACCTCCAAGGAGGTGGGACACCATCACACAACACCCATTAAACTTTCTATTGTCTCACCCAGACATAGCATTGCAGGCAACAAAATGGATATTAGTAAGATGGGAAAAAAAACATTGAAGATAGAAATTTAAAAAAGGTGAGAAAGAGCGGAATAAATAACGTATAAGTTACATATTAGAAAAAAAATATTTAAAAAAATGAGGAAAAGTTAGAGCTTAAATAATAACAGAAGGGAGTTTTGTAATGCCTGATACTTTGAAAGTTTCATTGGGCCTCCCTACCTCCAAGGAGGTGGGACACCATCACACAACACCCATTAAACTTTCTATTGTCTCACCCAGACATAGCATTGCAGGCAACAAAATGGATATTAGTAAGATGGAAAAAAAAACATTGAAGATAGAAATTTAAAAAAGGTGAGAAAGAGCGGAATAAATAACGTATAAGTTACATATTAGAAAAAAAATATTTAAAAAAATGAGGAAAAGTTAGAGCTTAAATAATAACAGAAGGGAGTTTTGTAATGCCTGATACTACTTTGAAAGTTTCATTGGGCCTCCCTACCTCCAAGGAGGTGGGACACCATCACACAACACCCATTAAACTTTCTATTGTCTCACCCAGACATAGCATTGCAGGCAACAAAATGGATATTAGTAAGATGGAAAAAAAAACATTGAAGATAGAAATTTAAAAAAGGTGAGAAAGAGCGGTATAAATAACGTATAAGTTACATATTAGAAAAAAAATATTTAAAAAAATGAGGAAAAGTTAGAGCTTAAATAATAACAGAAGGGAGTTATGTACTGCCTGATACTTTGAAAGTTTCATTGGGCCTCCCTACCTCCAATGAGGTGGGACACCATCACACAACACCCATTAAACTTTCTATTGTCTCACCCAGACATAGCATTGCAGGCAACAAAATGGATATTAGTAAGATGGAAAAAAAACATTAAAGATAGAAATTTAAAAAAGGTGAGAAAGAGTGGAATAAATAACGTATAAGTTACATATTAGAAAAAAAATATTTAAAGAAATGAGGAAAAGTTAGAGCTTAAATAATAACAGAAGGGAGTTTTGCAATGCCTGATACTTTGAAAGTTTCATTGGGCCTCCCTACCTCCAAGGAGGTGGGACACCATCACACAACACCCATTAAACTTTCTATTGTCTCACCCAGACAGAGCATTGCAGGCAACAAAATGGATATTAGTAAGATGGAAAAAAACATTAAAGATAGAAATTTAAAAAAGGTGAGAAAGAGCGGAATAAATAACGCATAAGTTACATATTAGAAAAAAAATATTTAAAAAAATGAGGAAAAGTTATAGCTTAAATAATAACAGAAGGGAGTTATGTACTGCCTGATACTTTGAAAGTTTCATTGGGCCTCCCTACCTCCAAGGAGGTGGGACACCATCACACAACACCCATTAAACTTTCTATTGTCTCACCCAGACATAGCATTGCAGGCAACAAAATGGATATTAGTAAGATGGAAAAAAAAACATTGAAGATAGAAATTTAAAAAAGGTGAGAAAGAGCGGAATAAATAACGTATAAGTTACATATTAGAAAAAAAATATTTAAAAAATGAGGAAAAGTTAGATCTTAAATAATAACAGAAGGGAGTTTTGTACTGCCTGATACTTTGAAAGTTTCTTTGGGCCTCCCTACCTCCAAGGAGGTGGGACACCATCACACAACACCCATTAAACTTTCTATTGTCTCACCCAGACATAGCATTGCAGGCAACAAAATGGATATTAGTAAGATGGAAAAAAAAACATTGAAGATAGAAATTTAAAAAAGGTGAGAAAGAGCGGTATAAATAACGTATAAGTTACATATTAGAAAAAAAATATTTAAAAAAATGAGGAAAAGTTAGAGCTTAAATAATAACAGAAGGGAGTTATGTACTGCCTGATACTTTGAAAGTTTCATTGGGCCTCCCTACCTCCAAGGAGGTGGGACACCATCACACAACACCCATTAAACTTTCTATTGTCTCACCCAGACATAGCATTGCAGGCAACAAAATGGATATTAGTAAGATGGAAAAAAAAACATTGAAGATAGAAATTTAAAAAAGGTGAGAAAGAGCGGTATAAATAACGTATAAGTTACATATTAGAAAAAAAATATTTAAAAAAATGAGGAAAAGTTAGAGCTTAAATAATAACAGAAAGGAGTTATGTACTGCCTGATACTTTGAAAGTTTCATTGGGCCTCCCTACCTCCAAGGAGGTGGGACACCATCACACAACACCCATTAAACTTTCTATTGTCTCGCCCAGACATAGCATTGCAGGCAACAAAATGGATATTAGTAAGATGGAAAAAAAAACATTAAAGATAGAAATTTAAAAAAGGTGAGAAAGAGCGGAATAAATAACGTATAAGTTACATATTAGAAAAAAAATATTTAAAAAAATAAGGAAAAGTTAGAGCTTAAATAATAACAGAAGGGAGTTTTGCAATGCCTGATACTTTGAAAGTTTCATTGGGCCTCCCTACCTCCAAGGAGGTGGGACACCATCACACAACACCCATTAAACTTTCTATTGTCTCACCCAGACAGAGCATTGCAGGCAACAAAATGGATATTAGTAAGATGGAAAAGAACATTAAAGATAGAAATTTAAAAAAGGTGAGAAAGAGCGGAATAAATAACGCATAAGTTACATATTAGAAAAAAAATATTTAAAAAAATGAGGAAAAGTTAGAGCTTAAATAATAACAGAAGGGAGTTTTGTAATGCCTGATACTTTGAAAGTTTCATTGGGCCTCCCTACCTCCAAGGAGGTGGGACACCATCACACAACACCCATTAAACTTTCTATTGTCTCACCCAGACAGAGCATTGCAGGCAACAAAATGGATATTAGTAAGATGGGAAAAAAAACATTGAAGATAGAAATTTAAAAAAGGTGAGAAAGAGCGGAATAAATAACGTATAAGTTACATATTAGAAAAAAAATATTTAAAAAAATGAGGAAAAGTTAGAGCTTAAATAATAACAGAAGGGAGTTTTGTAATGCCTGATACTTTGAAAGTTTCATTGGGCCTCCCTACCTCCAAGGAGGTGGGACACCATCACACAACACCCATTAAACTTTCTATTGTCTCACCCAGACATAGCATTGCAGGCAACAAAATGGATATTAGTAAGATGGAAAAAAAAACATTGAAGATAGAAATTTAAAAAAGGTGAGAAAGAGCGGAATAAATAACGTATAAGTTACATATTAGAAAAAAAATATTTAAAAAAATGAGGAAAAGTTAGAGCTTAAATAATAACAGAAGGGAGTTTTGTAATGCCTGATACTACTTTGAAAGTTTCATTGGGCCTCCCTACCTCCAAGGAGGTGGGACACCATCACACAACACCCATTAAACTTTCTATTGTCTCACCCAGACATAGCATTGCAGGCAACAAAATGGATATTAGTAAGATGGAAAAAAAAACATTGAAGATAGAAATTTAAAAAAGGTGAGAAAGAGCGGTATAAATAACGTATAAGTTACATATTAGAAAAAAAATATTTAAAAAAATGAGGAAAAGTTAGAGCTTAAATAATAACAGAAGGGAGTTATGTACTGCCTGATACTTTGAAAGTTTCATTTGGCCTCCCTACCTCCAATGAGGTGGGACACCATCACACAACACCCATTAAACTTTCTATTGTCTCACCCAGACATAGCATTGCAGGCAACAAAATGGATATTAGTAAGATGGAAAAAAAACATTAAAGATAGAAATTTAAAAAAGGTGAGAAAGAGTGGAATAAATAACGTATAAGTTACATATTAGAAAAAAAATATTTAAAGAAATGAGGAAAAGTTAGAGCTTAAATAATAACAGAAGGGAGTTTTGCAATGCCTGATACTTTGAAAGTTTCATTGGGCCTCCCTACCTCCAAGGAGGTGGGACACCATCACACAACACCCATTAAACTTTCTATTGTCTCACCCAGACAGAGCATTGCAGGCAACAAAATGGATATTAGTAAGATGGAAAAAAACATTAAAGATAGAAATTTAAAAAAGGTGAGAAAGAGCGGAATAAATAACGCATAAGTTACATATTAGAAAAAAAATATTTAAAAAAATGAGGAAAAGTTATAGCTTAAATAATAACAGAAGGGAGTTATGTACTGCCTGATACTTTGAAAGTTTCATTGGGCCTCCCTACCTCCAAGGAGGTGGGACACCATCACACAACACCCATTAAACTTTCTATTGTCTCACCCAGACAGAGCATTGCAGGCAACAAAATGGATATTAGTAAGATGGAAAAAAACATTAAAGATAGAAATTTAAAAAAGGTGAGAAAGAGCGGAATAAATAACGCATAAGTTACATATTAGAAAAAAAATATTTAAAAAATGAGGAAAAGTTAGATCTTAAATAATAACAGAAGGGAGTTTTGTACTGCCTGATACTTTGAAAGTTTCTTTGGGCCTCCCTACCTCCAAGGAGGTGGGACACCATCACACAACACCCATTAAACTTTCTATTGTCTCACCCAGACATAGCATTGCAGGCAACAAAATGGATATTAGTAAGATGGAAAAAAAAACATTGAAGATAGAAATTTAAAAAAGGTGAGAAAGAGCGGTATAAATAACGTATAAGTTACATATTAGAAAAAAAATATTTAAAAAAATGAGGAAAAGTTAGAGCTTAAATAATAACAGAAGGGAGTTATGTACTGCCTGATACTTTGAAAGTTTCATTGGGCCTCCCTACCTCCAAGGAGGTGGGACACCATCACACAACACCCATTAAACTTTCTATTGTCTCACCCAGACATAGCATTGCAGGCAACAAAATGGATATTAGTAAGATGGAAAAAAAAACATTGAAGATAGAAATTTAAAAAAGGTGAGAAAGAGCGGTATAAATAACGTATAAGTTACATATTAGAAAAAAAATATTTAAAAAAATGAGGAAAAGTTAGAGCTTAAATAATAACAGAAAGGAGTTATGTACTGCCTGATACTTTGAAAGTTTCATTGGGCCTCCCTACCTCCAAGGAGGTGGGACACCATCACACAACACCCATTAAACTTTCTATTGTCTCACCCAGACATAGCATTGCAGGCAACAAAATGGATATTAGTAAGATGGAAAAAAAACATTAAAGATAGAAATTTAAAAAAGGTGAGAAAGACTGGAATAAATAACGTATAAGTTACATATTAGAAAAAAAATATTTAAAAAAATGAGGAAAAGTTAGAGCTTAAATAATAACAGAAGGGAGTTTTGCAATGCCTGATACTTTGAAAGTTTCATTGGGCCTCCCTACCTCCAAGGAGGTCGGACACCATCACACAACACCCATTAAACTTTCTATTGTCTCGCCCAGACATAGCATTGCAGGCAACAAAATGGATATTAGTAAGATGGAAAAAAAAACTTAAAAGATAGGAAATTAAAAAAGGTGAGAAAGAGCGGAATAAATAACGTATAAGTTACATATTAGAAAAAAAATATTTAAAAAAATGAGGAAAAGTTAGAGCTTAAATAATAACAGAAGGGAGTTTTGCAATGCCTGATACTTTGAAAGTTTCATTGGGCCTCCCTACCTCCAAGGAGGTGGGACACCATCACACAACACCCATAAAACTTTCTATTGTCTCACCCAGACAGAGCATTGCAGGCAACAAAATGGATATTAGTAAGATGGAAAAAAACATTAAAGATAGAAATTTAAAAAAGGTGAGAAAGAGCGGAATAAATAACGCATAAGTTACATATTAGAAAAAAAATATTTAAAAAAATGAGGAAAAGTTAGAGCTTAAATAATAACAGAAGGGAGTTATGTACTGCCTGATACTTTGAAAGTTTCATTGGGCCTCCCTACCTCCAAGGAGGTGGGACACCATCACACAACACCCATTAAACTTTCTATTGTCTCACCCAGACATAGCATTGCAGGCAACAAAATGGATATTAGTAAGATGGAAAAAAAAACATTAAAGATAGAAATTTAAAAAAGGTGAGAAAGAGCGGAATAAATAACGTATAAGTTACATATTAGAAAAAAAATATTTAAAAAAATGAGGAAAAGTTAGAGCTTAAATAATAACAGAAGGGAGTTTTGTAATGCCTGATACTTTGAAAGTTTCATTGGGCCTCCCTACCTCCAAGGAGGTGGGACACCATCACACAACACCCATTAAACTTTCTATTGTCTCACCCAGACATAGCATTGCAGGCAACAAAATGGATATTAGTAAGATGGAAAAAAAAACATTGAAGATAGAAATTTAAAAAAGGTGAGAAAGAGCGGTATAAATAACGTATAAGTTACATATTAGAAAAAAAATATTTAAAAAAATGAGGAAAAGTTAAGAGCTTAAATAATAACAGAAGGGAGTTATGTACTGCCTGATACTTTGAAAGTTTCATTGGGCCTCCCTACCTCCAAGGAGGTGGGACACCATCACACAACACCCATTAAACTTTCTATTGTCTCACCCAGACATAGCATTGCAGGCAACAAAATGGATATTAGTAAGATGGAAAAAAAACATTAAAGATAGAAATTTAAAAAAGGTGAGAAAGAGTGGAATAAATAACGTATAAGTTACATATTAGAAAAAAAATATTTAAAAAAATGAGGAAAAGTTAGAGCTTAAATAATAACAGAAGGGAGTTTTGTAATGCCTGATACTTTGAAAGTTTCATTGGGCCTCCCTACCTCCAAGGAGGTGGGACACCATCACACAACACCCATTAAACTTTCTATTGTCTCACCCAGACATAGCATTGCAGGCAACAAAATGGATATTAGTAAGATGGAAAAAAAAACATTAAAGATAGAAAATTAAAAAAGGTGAGAAAGAGCGGAATAAATAACGTATAAGTTACATATTAGAAAAAAAATATTTAAAAAAATGAGGAAAAGTTAGAGCTTAAATAATAACAGAAGGGAGTTTTGCAATGCCTGATACTTTGAAAGTTTCATTGGGCCTCCCTACCTCCAAGGAGGTGGGACACCATCACACAACACCCATTAAACTTTCTATTGTCTCACCCAGACAGAGCATTGCAGGCAACAAAATGGATATTAGTAAGATGGAAAAAAAACATTAAAGATAGAAATTTAAAAAAGGTGAGAAAGAGCGGAATAAATAACGCATAAGTTACATATTAGAAAAAAAATATTTAAAAAAATGAGGAAAAGTTAGAGCTTAAATAATAACAGAAGGGAGTTATGTACTGCCTGATACTTTGAAAGTTTCATTGGGCCTCCCTACCTCCAAGGAGGTGGGACACCATCACACAACACCCATTAAACTTTCTATTGTCTCACCCAGACATAGCATTGCAGGCAACAAAATGGATATTAGTAAGATGGAAAAAAAACATTAAAGATAGAAATTTAAAAAAGGTGAGAAAGAGCGGTATAAATAACGTATAAGTTACATATTAGAAAAAAAATATTTAAAAAAATGAGGAAAAGTTAGAGCTTAAATAATAACAGAAGGGAGTTTTGTAATGCCTGATACTTTGAAAGTTTCATTGGGCCTCCCTACCTCCAAGGAGGTGGGACACCATCACACAACACCCATTAAACTTTCTATTGTCTCACCCAGACATAGCATTGCAGGCAACAAAATGGATATTAGTAAGATGGAAAAAAAAAACATTAAAGATAGAAAATTAAAAAAGGTGAGAAAGAGCGGAATAAATAACGTATAAGTTACATATTAGAAAAAAAATATTTAAAAAAATGAGGAAAAGTTAGAGCTTAAATAATAACAGAAGGGAGTTTTGCAATGCCTGATACTTTGAAAGTTTCATTGGGCCTCTCTACCTCCAAGGAGGTGGGACACCATCACACAACACCCATTAAACTTTCTATTGTCTCACCCAGACAGAGCATTGCAGGCAATAAAATGGATATTAGTAAGATGGAAAAAAACATTAAAGATAGAAATTTAAAAAAGGTGAGAAAGAGCGGAATAAATAACGCATAAGTTACATATTAGAAAAAAAATATTTAAAAAAATGAGGAAAAGTTAGAGCTTAAATAATAACAGAAGGGAGTTTTGTAATGCCTGATACTTTGAAAGTTTCATTGGGCCTCCCTACCTCCAAGGAGGTGGGACACCATCACACAACACCCATTAAACTTTCTATTGTCTCACCCAGACATAGCATTGCAGGCAACAAAATGGATATTAGTAAGATGGAAAAAAAAACATTGAAGATAGAAATTTAAAAAAGGTGAGAAAGAGCGGAATAAATAACGTATAAGTTGCATATTAGAAAAAAAATATTTAAAAAAATGAGGAAAAGTTAGAGCTTAAATAATAACAGAAGGGAGTTTTGTAATGCCTGATACTTTGAAAGTTTCATTGGGCCTCCCTACCTCCAAGGAGGTGGGACACCATCACACAACACCCATTAAACTTTCTATTGTCTCACCCAGACAGAGCATTGCAGGCAACAAAATGGATATTAGTAAGATGGAAAAGAACATTAAAGATAGAAATTTAAAAAAGGTGAGAAAGAGCGGAATAAATAACGCATAAGTTACATATTAGAAAAAAAATATTTAAAAAAATGAGGAAAAGTTAGAGCTTAAATAATAACAGAAGGGAGTTTTGTAATGCCTGATACTTTGAAAGTTTCATTGGGCCTCCCTACCTCCAAGGAGGTGGGACACCATCACACAACACCCATTAAACTTTCTATTGTCTCACCCAGACATAGCATTGCAGGCAACAAAATGGATATTAGTAGGATGGAAAAAAAAACATTAAAGATAGAAATTTAAAAAAGGTGAGAAAGAGCGGAATAAATAACGCATAAGTTACATATTAGAAAAAAAATATTTAAAAAAATGAGGAAAAGTTAGAGCTTAAATAATAACAGAAGGGAGTTATGTACTGCCTGATACTTTGAAAGTTTCATTGGGCCTCGCTACCTCCAAGGAGGTGGGACACCATCACACAACACCCATTAAACTTTCTATTGTCTCACCCAGACAGAGCATTGCAGACAACAAAATGGATATTAGTAAGATGGAAATTTAAAAAAGGTGAGAAAGAGCGGAATAAATAACGCATAAGTTACATATTAGAAAAAAAATATTTAAAAAAATGAGGAAAAGTTAGAGCTTAAATGACAAGCAATGTAGGTAAATTAATAACAGAAGGGAGTTTTGTAATGCCTGATACTTTGAAAGTTTCATTGGGCCTCTCTACCTCCAAGGAGGTGGGACACCATCACACAACACCCATTAAACTTTCTATTGTCTCACCCAGACATAGCATTGCAGGCAACAAAATGGATATTAGTAAGATGGAAAAAAACATTAAAGATAGAAATTTAAAAAAGGTGAGAAAGAGCGGAATAAATAACGCATAAGTTACATATTAGAAAAAAAATATTTAAAAAAATGAGGAAAAGTTAGAGCTTAAATAATAACAGAAGGGAGTTATGTACTGCCTGATACTTTGAAAGTTTCATTGGGCCTCCCTACCTCCAAGGAAGTGGGACACCATCACACAACACCCATTAAACTTTCTATTGTCTCACCCAGACAGAGCATTGCAGGCAACAAAATGGATATTAGTAAGATGGAAAAAAACATTAAAGATAGAAATTTAAAAAAGGTGAGAAAGAGCGGAATAAATAACGCATAAGTTACATATTAGAAAAAAAATATTTAAAAAAATGAGGAAAAGTTAGAGCTTAAATAATAACAGAAGGGAGTTTTGTAATGCCTGATACTTTGAAAGTTTCATTGGGCCTCCCTACCTCCAAGGAGGTGGGACACCATCACACAACACCCATTAAACTTTCTATTGTCTCACCCAGACATAGCATTGCAAACAAAATGGATATTAGTAAGATGGAAAAAAAAACATTGAAGATAGAAATTTAAAAAAGGTGAGAAAGAGCGGAATAAATAACGTATAAGTTACATTTTAGAAAAAAAATATTTAAAAAAATGAGGAAAAGTTAGAGCTTAAATAATAACAGAAGGGAGTTTTGTAATGCCTGATACTTTGAAAGTTTCATTGGGTCTCCCTACCTCCAAGGAGGTGGGACACCATCACACAACACCCATTAAACTTTCTATTGTCTCACCCAGAAATAGCATTGCAGGCAACAAAATGGATATTAGTAAGATGGAAAAAAAAACATTGAAGATAGAAATTTAAAAAAGGTGAGAAAGAGCGGTATAAATAACGTATAAGTTACATATTAGAAAAAAAATATTTAAAAAAATGAGGAAAAGTTAGAGCTTAAATAATAACAGAAGGGAGTTATGTACTGCCTGATACTTTGAAAGTTTCATTGGGCCTCCCTACCTCCAAGGAGGTGGGACACCATCACACAACACCCATTAAACTTTCTATTGTCTCACCCAGACATAGCATTGCAGGCAACAAAATGGATATTAGTAAGATGGAAAAAAAACATTAAAGATAGAAATTTAAAAAAGGTGAGAAAGAGCGGTATAAATAACGTATAAGTTACATATTAGAAAAAAAATATTTAAAAAAATGAGGAAAAGTTAGAGCTTAAATAATAACAGAAGGGAGTTATGTACTGCCTGATACTTTGAAAGTTTCATTGGGCCTCCCTACCTCCAAGGAGGTGGGACACCATCACACAACACCCATTAAACTTTCTATTGTCTCACCCAGACAGAGCATTGCAGGCAACAAAATGGATATTAGTAAGATGGAAAAAAAACATTAAAGATAGAAATTTAAAAAAGGTGAGAAAGAGTGGAATAAATAACGTATAAGTTACATATTAGAAAAAAAATATTTAAAAAAATGAGGAAAAGTTAGAGCTTAAATAATAACAGAAGGGAGTTTTGTAATGCCTGATACTTTGAAAGTTTCATTGGGCCTCCCTACCTCCAAGGAGGTGGGACACCATCACACAACACCCATTAAACTTTCTATTGTCTCACCCAGACATAGCATTGCAGGCAACAAAATGGATATTAGTAAGATGGAAAAAAACATTAAAGATAGAAATTTAAAAAAGGTGAGAAAGAGCGGAATAAATAACGCATAAGTTACATATTAGAAAAAAAATATTTAAAAAAATGAGGAAAAGTTAGAGCTTAAATAATAACAGAAGGGAGTTTTGTAATGCCTGATACTTTGAAAGTTTCATTGGGCCTCCCTACCTCCAAGGAGGTGGGACACCATCACACAACACCCATTAAACTTTCTATTGTCTCACCCAGACATAGCATTGCAGGCAACAAAATGGATATTAGTAAGATGGAAAAAAAACATTAAAGATAGAAATTTAAAAAAGGTGAGAAAGAGTGGAATAAATAACGTATAAGTTACATATTAGAAAAAAAATATTTAAAAAAATGAGGAAAAGTTAGAGCTTAAATAATAACAGAATGGAGTTTTGTAATGCCTGATACTTTGAAAGTTTCATTGGGCCTCCCTACCTCCAAGGAGGTGGGACACCATCACACAACACCCATTAAACTTTCTATTGTCTCGCCCAGACATAGCATTGCAGGCAACAAAATGGATATTAGTAAGATGGAAAAAAAAACATTAAAGATAGAAATTTAAAAAAGGTGAGAAAGAGCGGAATAAATAACGTATAAGTTACATATTAGAAAAAAAATATTTAAAAAAATAAGGAAAAGTTAGAGCTTAAATAATAACAGAAGGGAGTTTTGCAATGCCTGATACTTTGAAAGTTTCATTGGGCCTCCCTACCTCCAAGGAGGTGGGACACCATCACACAACACCCATTAAACTTTCTATTGTCTCACCCAGACAGAGCATTGCAGGCAACAAAATGGATATTAGTAAGATGGAAAAGAACATTAAAGATAGAAATTTAAAAAAGGTGAGAAAGAGCGGAATAAATAACGCATAAGTTACATATTAGAAAAAAAATATTTAAAAAAATGAGGAAAAGTTAGAGCTTAAATAATAACAGAAGGGAGTTTTGTAATGCCTGATACTTTGAAAGTTTCATTGGGCCTCCCTACCTCCAAGGAGGTGGGACACCATCACACAACACCCATTAAACTTTCTATTGTCTCACCCAGACATAGCATTGCAGGCAACAAAATGGATATTAGTAAGATGGAAAAAAAACATTAAAGATAGAAATTTAAAAAAGGTGAGAAAGAGTGGAATAAATAACGTATAAGTTACATATTAGAAAAAAAATATTTAAAAAAATGAGGAAAAGTTAGAGCTTAAATAATAACAGAAGGGAGTTTTGCAATGCCTGATACTTTGAAAGTTTCATTGGGCCTCCCTACCTCCAAGGAGGTGGGACACCATCACACAACACCCATTAAACTTTCTATTGTCTCACCCAGACAGAGCATTGCAGGCAACAAAATGGATATTAGTAAGATGGAAAAAAACATTAAAGATAGAAATTTAAAAAAGGTGAGAAAGAGCGGAATAAATAACGTATAAGTTACATATTAGAAAAAAAATATTTAAAAAAATGAGGAAAAGTTAGAGCTTAAATAATAACAGAAGGGAGTTTTGTAATGCCTGATACTTTGAAAGTTTCATTGGGCCTCCCTACCTCCAAGGAGGTGGGACACCATCACACAACACCCATTAAACTTTCTATTGTCTCACCCAGACATAGCATTGCAGGCAACAAAATGGATATTAGTAAGATGGAAAAAAAAACATTGAAGATAGAAATTTAAAAAAGGTGAGAAAGAGCGGAATAAATAACGTATAAGTTACATATTAGAAAAAAAATATTTAAAAAAATGAGGAAAAGTTAGAGCTTAAATAATAACAGAAGGGAGTTTTGTAATGCCTGATACTTTGAAAGTTTCATTGGGCCTCCCTACCTCCAAGGAGGTGGGACACCATCACACAACACCCATTAAACTTTCTATTGTCTCACCCAGACATAGCATTGCAGGCAACAAAATGGATATTAGTAAGATGGAAAAAAACATTAAAGATAGAAATTTAAAAAAGGTGAGAAAGAGCGGAATAAATAACGCATAAAATACATATTAGAAAAAAAATATTTAAAAAAATGAGGAAAAGTTAGAGCTTAAATAATAACAGAAGGGAGTTTTGTAATGCCTGATACTTTGAAAGTTTCATTGGGCCTCCCTACCTCCAAGGAGGTAGGACACCATCACACAACACCCATTAAACTTTCTATTGTCTCACCCAGACATAGCATTGCAGGCAACAAAATGGATATTAGTAAGATGGAAAAAAAAACATTGAAGATAGAAATTTAAAAAAGGTGAGAAAGAGCGGTATAAATAACGTATAAGTCACATATTAGAAAAAAAATATTTAAAAAAATGAGGAAAAGTTAGAGCTTAAATAATAACAGAAGGGAGTTATGTACTGCCTGATACTTTGAAAGTTTCATTGGGCCTCCCTACCTCCAAGGAGGTGGGACACCATCACACAACACCCATTAAACTTTCTATTGTCTCACCCAGACATAGTATTGCAGGCAACAAAATGGATATTAGTAAGACGGAAAAAAAACATTAAAGATAGAAATTTAAAAAAGGTGAAAAAGAGCGGTATAAATAACGTATAAGTTACATATTAGAAAAAAAATATTTAAAAAAATGAGGAAAAGTTAGAGCTTAAATAATAACAGAAGGGAGTTATGTACTGCCTGATACTTTGAAAGTTTCATTGGGCCTCCCTACCTCCAAGGAGGTGGGACACCATCACACAACACCCATTAAACTTTCTATTGTCTCACCCAGACATAGCATTGCAGGCAACAAAATGGATATTAGTAAGATGGAAAAAAAACATTAAAGATAGAAATTAAAAAAAGGTGAGAAAGAGTGGAATAAATAACGTATAAGGTACATATTAGAAAAAAAATATTTAAAAAAATGAGGAAAAGTTAGAGCTTAAATAATAACAGAAGGGAGTTTTGTAATGCCTGATACTTTGAAAGTTTCATTGGGCCTCCCTACCTCCAAGGAGGTGGGACACCATCACACAACACCCATTAAACTTTCTATTGTCTCGCCCAGACATAGCATTGCAGGCAACAAAATGGATATTAGTAAGATGGAAAAAAAACTTAAAAGATAGGAAATTAAAAAAGGTGAGAAAGAGCGGAATAAATAACGTATAAGTTACATATTAGAAAAAAAATATTTAAAAAAATGAGGAAAAGTTAGAGCTTAAATAATAACAGAAGGGAGTTTTGCAATGCCTGATACTTTGAAAGTTTCATTGGGCCTCCCTACCTCCAAGGAGGTGGGACACCGACACACAACACCCATAAAACTTTCTATTGTCTCACCCAGACAGAGCATTGCAGGCAACAAAATGGATATTAGTAAGATGGAAAAAAACATTAAAGATAGAAATTTAAAAAAGGTGAGAAAGAGCGGAATAAATAACGCATAAGTTACATATTAGAAAAAAAATATTTAAAAAAATGAGGAAAAGTTAGAGCTTAAATAATAACAGAAGGGAGTTTTGTAATGCCTGATACTTTGAAAGTTTCATTGGGCCTCCCTACCTCCAAGGAGGTGGGACACCATCACACAACACCCATTAAACTTTCTATTGTCTCACCCAGACATAGCATTGCAGGCAACAAAATGTATATTAGTAAGATGGAAAAAAAACATTGAAGATAGAAATTTAAAAAAGGTGAGAAAGAGCGGAATAAATAACGTATAAGTTACATATTAGAAAAAAAATATTTAAAAAAATGAGGAAAAGTTAGAGCTTAAATAATAACAGAAGGGAGTTATGTACTGCCTGATACTTTGAAAGTTTCATTGGGCCTCCCTACCTCCAAGGAGGTGGGACACCATCACACAACACCCATTAAACTTTCTATTGTCTCACCCAGACATAGCATTGCAGGCAACAAAATGGATATTAGTAAGATGGAAAAAAAACATTAAAGATAGAAATTTAATAAAGGTGAGAAAGAGCGGAATAAATAACGTATAAGTTACATATTAGAAAAAAAATATTTAAAAAAATGAGGAAAAGTTAGAGCTTAAATAATAACAGAAGGGAGTTTTGTAATGCCTGATACTTTGAAAGTTTCATTGGGTCTCCCTACCTCCAAGGAGGTGGGACACCATCACACAACACCCATTAAACTTTCTATTGTCTCACCCAGACATAGCATTGCAGGCAACAAAATGGATATTAGTAAGATGGAAAAAAAACATTGAAGATAGAAATTTAAAAAAGGTGAGAAAGAGCGGAATAAATAACGTATAAGTTACATATTAGAAAAAAAATATTTAAAAAAATGAGGAAAAGTTAGAGCTTAAATAATAACAGAAGGGAGTTATGTACTGCCTGATACTTTGAAAGTTTCATTGGGCCTCCCTACCTCCAAGGAGGTGGGACACCATCACACAACACCCATTAAACTTTCTATTGTCTCACCCAGACATAGCATTGCAGGCAACAAAATGGATATTAGTAAGATGGAAAAAAAACATTAAAGATAGAAATTTAAAAAAGGTGAGAAAGAGCGGAATAAATAACGTATAAGTTACATTTTAGAAAAAAAATATTTAAAAAAATGAGGAAAAGTTAGAGCTTAAATAATAACAGAAGGGAGTTTTGTAATGCCTGATACTTTGAAAGTTTCATTGGGTCTCCCTACCTCCAAGGAGGTGGGACACCATCACACAACACCCATTAAACTTTCTATTGTCTCACCCAGAAATAGCATTGCAGGCAACAAAATGGATATTAGTAAGATGGAAAAAAAAACATTGAAGATAGAAATTTAAAAAAGGTGAGAAAGAGCGGTATAAATAACGTATAAGTTACATATTAGAAAAAAAATATTTAAAAAAATGAGGAAAAGTTAGAGCTTAAATAATAACAGAAGGGAGTTATGTACTGCCTGATACTTTGAAAGTTTCATTGGGCCTCCCTACCTCCAAGGAGGTGGGACACCATCACACAACACCCATTAAACTTTCTATTGTCTCACCCAGACATAGCATTGCAGGCAACAAAATGGATATTAGTAAGATGGAAAAAAAACATTAAAGATAGAAATTTAAAAAAGGTGAGAAAGAGCGGTATAAATAACGTATAAGTTACATATTAGAAAAAAAATATTTAAAAAAATGAGGAAAAGTTAGAGCTTAAATAATAACAGAAGGGAGTTATGTACTGCCTGATACTTTGAAAGTTTCATTGGGCCTCCCTACCTCCAAGGAGGTGGGACACCATCACACAACACCCATTAAACTTTCTATTGTCTCACCCAGACAGAGCATTGCAGGCAACAAAATGGATATTAGTAAGATGGAAAAAAAACATTAAAGATAGAAATTTAAAAAAGGTGAGAAAGAGTGGAATAAATAACGTATAAGTTACATATTAGAAAAAAAATATTTAAAAAAATGAGGAAAAGTTAGAGCTTAAATAATAACAGAAGGGAGTTTTGTAATGCCTGATACTTTGAAAGTTTCATTGGGCCTCCCTACCTCCAAGGAGGTGGGACACCATCACACAACACCCATTAAACTTTCTATTGTCTCACCCAGACATAGCATTGCAGGCAACAAAATGGATATTAGTAAGATGGAAAAAAACATTAAAGATAGAAATTTAAAAAAGGTGAGAAAGAGCGGAATAAATAACGCATAAGTTACATATTAGAAAAAAAATATTTAAAAAAATGAGGAAAAGTTAGAGCTTAAATAATAACAGAAGGGAGTTTTGTAATGCCTGATACTTTGAAAGTTTCATTGGGCCTCCCTACCTCCAAGGAGGTGGGACACCATCACACAACACCCATTAAACTTTCTATTGTCTCACCCAGACATAGCATTGCAGGCAACAAAATGGATATTAGTAAGATGGAAAAAAAACATTAAAGATAGAAATTTAAAAAAGGTGAGAAAGAGTGGAATAAATAACGTATAAGTTACATATTAGAAAAAAAATATTTAAAAAAATGAGGAAAAGTTAGAGCTTAAATAATAACAGAATGGAGTTTTGTAATGCCTGATACTTTGAAAGTTTCATTGGGCCTCCCTACCTCCAAGGAGGTGGGACACCATCACACAACACCCATTAAACTTTCTATTGTCTCGCCCAGACATAGCATTGCAGGCAACAAAATGGATATTAGTAAGATGGAAAAAAAAACATTAAAGATAGAAATTTAAAAAAGGTGAGAAAGAGCGGAATAAATAACGTATAAGTTACATATTAGAAAAAAAATATTTAAAAAAATAAGGAAAAGTTAGAGCTTAAATAATAACAGAAGGGAGTTTTGCAATGCCTGATACTTTGAAAGTTTCATTGGGCCTCCCTACCTCCAAGGAGGTGGGACACCATCACACAACACCCATTAAACTTTCTATTGTCTCACCCAGACAGAGCATTGCAGGCAACAAAATGGATATTAGTAAGATGGAAAAGAACATTAAAGATAGAAATTTAAAAAAGGTGAGAAAGAGCGGAATAAATAACGCATAAGTTACATATTAGAAAAAAAATATTTAAAAAAATGAGGAAAAGTTAGAGCTTAAATAATAACAGAAGGGAGTTTTGTAATGCCTGATACTTTGAAAGTTTCATTGGGCCTCCCTACCTCCAAGGAGGTGGGACACCATCACACAACACCCATTAAACTTTCTATTGTCTCACCCAGACATAGCATTGCAGGCAACAAAATGGATATTAGTAAGATGGAAAAAAAACATTAAAGATAGAAATTTAAAAAAGGTGAGAAAGAGTGGAATAAATAACGTATAAGTTACATATTAGAAAAAAAATATTTAAAAAAATGAGGAAAAGTTAGAGCTTAAATAATAACAGAAGGGAGTTTTGCAATGCCTGATACTTTGAAAGTTTCATTGGGCCTCCCTACCTCCAAGGAGGTGGGACACCATCACACAACACCCATTAAACTTTCTATTGTCTCACCCAGACAGAGCATTGCAGGCAACAAAATGGATATTAGTAAGATGGAAAAAAACATTAAAGATAGAAATTTAAAAAAGGTGAGAAAGAGCGGAATAAATAACGTATAAGTTACATATTAGAAAAAAAATATTTAAAAAAATGAGGAAAAGTTAGAGCTTAAATAATAACAGAAGGGAGTTTTGTAATGCCTGATACTTTGAAAGTTTCATTGGGCCTCCCTACCTCCAAGGAGGTGGGACACCATCACACAACACCCATTAAACTTTCTATTGTCTCACCCAGACATAGCATTGCAGGCAACAAAATGGATATTAGTAAGATGGAAAAAAAAACATTGAAGATAGAAATTTAAAAAAGGTGAGAAAGAGCGGAATAAATAACGTATAAGTTACATATTAGAAAAAAAATATTTAAAAAAATGAGGAAAAGTTAGAGCTTAAATAATAACAGAAGGGAGTTTTGTAATGCCTGATACTTTGAAAGTTTCATTGGGCCTCCCTACCTCCAAGGAGGTGGGACACCATCACACAACACCCATTAAACTTTCTATTGTCTCACCCAGACATAGCATTGCAGGCAACAAAATGGATATTAGTAAGATGGAAAAAAACATTAAAGATAGAAATTTAAAAAAGGTGAGAAAGAGCGGAATAAATAACGCATAAGTTACATATTAGAAAAAAAATATTTAAAAAAATGAGGAAAAGTTAGAGCTTAAATAATAACAGAAGGGAGTTTTGTAATGCCTGATACTTTGAAAGTTTCATTGGGCCTCCCTACCTCCAAGGAGGTAGGACACCATCACACAACACCCATTAAACTTTCTATTGTCTCACCCAGACATAGCATTGCAGGCAACAAAATGGATATTAGTAAGATGGAAAAAAAAACATTGAAGATAGAAATTTAAAAAAGGTGAGAAAGAGCGGTATAAATAACGTATAAGTCACATATTAGAAAAAAAATATTTAAAAAAATGAGGAAAAGTTAGAGCTTAAATAATAACAGAAGGGAGTTATGTACTGCCTGATACTTTGAAAGTTTCATTGGGCCTCCCTACCTCCAAGGAGGTGGGACACCATCACACAACACCCATTAAACTTTCTATTGTCTCACCCAGACATAGTATTGCAGGCAACAAAATGGATATTAGTAAGACGGAAAAAAAACATTAAAGATAGAAATTTAAAAAAGGTGAAAAAGAGCGGTATAAATAACGTATAAGTTACATATTAGAAAAAAAATATTTAAAAAAATGAGGAAAAGTTAGAGCTTAAATAATAACAGAAGGGAGTTATGTACTGCCTGATACTTTGAAAGTTTCATTGGGCCTCCCTACCTCCAAGGAGGTGGGACACCATCACACAACACCCATTAAACTTTCTATTGTCTCACCCAGACATAGCATTGCAGGCAACAAAATGGATATTAGTAAGATGGAAAAAAAACATTAAAGATAGAAATTAAAAAAAGGTGAGAAAGAGTGGAATAAATAACGTATAAGGTACATATTAGAAAAAAAATATTTAAAAAAATGAGGAAAAGTTAGAGCTTAAATAATAACAGAAGGGAGTTTTGTAATGCCTGATACTTTGAAAGTTTCATTGGGCCTCCCTACCTCCAAGGAGGTGGGACACCATCACACAACACCCATTAAACTTTCTATTGTCTCGCCCAGACATAGCATTGCAGGCAACAAAATGGATATTAGTAAGATGGAAAAAAAACTTAAAAGATAGGAAATTAAAAAAGGTGAGAAAGAGCGTAATAAATAACGTATAAGTTACATATTAGAAAAAAAATATTTAAAAAAATGAGGAAAAGTTAGAGCTTAAATAATAACAGAAGGGAGTTTTGCAATGCCTGATACTTTGAAAGTTTCATTGGGCCTCCCTACCTCCAAGGAGGTGGGACACCGACACACAACACCCATAAAACTTTCTATTGTCTCACCCAGACAGAGCATTGCAGGCAACAAAATGGATATTAGTAAGATGGAAAAAAACATTAAAGATAGAAATTTAAAAAAGGTGAGAAAGAGCGGAATAAATAACGCATAAGTTACATATTAGAAAAAAAATATTTAAAAAAATGAGGAAAAGTTAGAGCTTAAATAATAACAGAAGGGAGTTTTGTAATGCCTGATACTTTGAAAGTTTCATTGGGCCTCCCTACCTCCAAGGAGGTGGGACACCATCACACAACACCCATTAAACTTTCTATTGTCTCACCCAGACATAGCATTGCAGGCAACAAAATGGATATTAGTAAGATGGAAAAAAAACATTGAAGATAGAAATTTAAAAAAGGTGAGAAAGAGCGGAATAAATAACGTATAAGTTACATATTAGAAAAAAAATATTTAAAAAAATGAGGAAAAGTTAGAGCTTAAATAATAACAGAAGGGAGTTATGTACTGCCTGATACTTTGAAAGTTTCATTGCGCCTCCCTACCTCCAAGGAGGTGGGACACCATCACACAACACCCATTAAACTTTCTATTGTCTCACCCAGACATAGCATTGCAGGCAACAAAATGGATATTAGTAAGATGGAAAAAAAACATTAAAGATAGAAATTTAATAAAGGTGAGAAAGAGCGGAATAAATAACGTATAAGTTACATATTAGAAAAAAAATATTTAAAAAAATGAGGAAAAGTTAGAGCTTAAATAATAACAGAAGGGAGTTTTGCAATGCCTGATACTTTGAAAGTTTCATTGGGCCTCCCTACCTCCAAGGAGGTGGGACACCATCACACAACACCCATTAAACTTTCTATTGTCTCACCCAGACAGAGCATTGCAGGCAACAAAATGGATATTAGTAAGATGGAAAAGAACATTAAAGATAGAAATTAAAAAAAGGTGAGAAAGAGCGGAATAAATAACGCATAAGTTACATATTAGAAAAAAAATATTTAAAAAAATGAGGAAAAGTTAGAGCTTAAATAATAACAGAAGGGAGTTTTGTAATGCCTGATACTTTGAAAGTGTCATTGGGCCTCCCTACCTCCAAGGAGGTGGGACACCATCACACAACACCCATTAAACTTTCTATTGTCTCACCCAGACAGAGCATTGCAGGCAACAAAATGGATATTAGTAAGATGGAAAAAAACATTAAAGATAGAAATTTAAAAAAGGTGAGAAAGAGCGGAATAAATAACGCATAAGTTACATATTAGAAAAAAAATATTTAAAAAAATGAGGAAAAGTTAGAGCTTAAATAATAACAGAAGGGAGTTATGTACTGCCTGATACTTTGAAAGTTTCATTGGGCCTCTCTACCTCCAAGGAGGTGGGACACCATCACACAACACCCATTAAAGTTTCTATTGTCTCACCCAGACAGAGCATTGCAGACAACAAAATGGATATTAGTAAGATGGAAATTTAAAAAAGGTGAGAAAGAGCGGAATAAATAACGCATAAGTTACATATTAGAAAAAAAATATTTAAAAAAATGAGGAAAAGTTAGAGCTTAAATAACAAGCAATGTAGGTAAATTAATAACAGAAGGGAGTTTTGTAATGCCTGATACTTTGAAAGTTTCATTGGGCCTCCCTACCTCCAAGGAGGTGGGACACCATCACACAACACCCATTAAACTTTCTATTGTCTCACCCAGACATAGCATTGCAGGCAACAAAATGGATATTAGTAAGATGGAAAAAAACATTAAAGATAGAAATTTAAAAAAGGTGAGAAAGAGCGGAATAAATAACGCATAAGTTACATATTAGAAAAAAAATATTTAAAAAAATGAGGAAAAGTTAGAGCTTAAATAATAACAGAAGGGAGTTTTGTAATGCCTGATACTTTGAAAGTTTCATTGGGCCTCCCTACCTCCAAGGAGGTGGGACACCATCACACAACACCCATTAAACTTTCTATTGTCTCACCCAGACATAGCATTGCAAACAAAATGGATATTAGTAAGATGGAAAAAAAAACATTGAAGATAGAAATTTAAAAAAGGTGAGAAAGAGCGGAATAAATAACGTATAAGTTACATTTTAGAAAAAAAATATTTAAAAAAATGAGGAAAAGTTAGAGCTTAAATAATAACAGAAGGGAGTTTTGTAATGCCTGATACTTTGAAAGTTTCATTGGGTCTCCCTACCTCCAAGGTGGTGGGACACCATCACACAACACCCATTAAACTTTCTATTGTCTCACCCAGAAATAGCATTGCAGGCAACAAAATGGATATTAGTAAGATGGAAAAAAAAACATTGAAGATAGAAATTTAAAAAAGGTGAGAAAGAGCGGTATAAATAACGTATAAGTTACATATTAGAAAAAAAATATTTAAAAAAATGAGGAAAAGTTAGAGCTTAAATAATAACAGAAGGTAGTTATGTACTGCCTGATACTTTGAAAGTTTCATTGGGCCTCCCTACCTCCAAGGAGGTGGGACACCATCACACAACACCCATTAAACTTTCTATTGTCTCACCCAGACAGAGCATTGCAGGCAACAAAATGGATATTAGTAAGATGGAAAAAAAACATTAAAGATAGAAATTTAAAAAAGGTGAGAAAGAGTGGAATAAATAACGTATAAGTTACATATTAGAAAAAAAATATTTAAAAAAATGAGGAAAAGTTAGAGCTTAAATAATAACAGAAGGGAGTTTTGTAATGCCTGATACTTTGAAAGTTTCATTGGGCCTCCCTACCTCCAAGGAGGTGGGACACCATCACACAACACCCATTAAACTTTCTATTGTCTCACCCAGACATAGCATTGCAGGCAACAAAATGGATATTAGTAAGATGGAAAAAAACATTAAAGATAGAAATTTAAAAAAGGTGAGAAAGAGCGGAATAAATAACGCATAAGTTACATATTAGAAAAAAAATATTTAAAAAAATGAGGAAAAGTTAGAGCTTAAATAATAACAGAAGGGAGTTTTGTAATGCCTGATACTTTGAAAGTTTCATTGGGCCTCCCTACCTCCAAGGAGGTGGGACACCATCACACAACACCCATTAAACTTTCTATTGTCTCACCCAGACATAGCATTGCAGGCAACAAAATGGATATTAGTAAGATGGAAAAAAAACATTAAAGATAGAAATTTAAAAAAGGTGAGAAAGAGTGGAATAAATAACGTATAAGTTACATATTAGAAAAAAAATATTTAAAAAAATGAGGAAAAGTTAGAGCTTAAATAATAACAGAATGGAGTTTTGTAATGCCTGATACTTTGAAAGTTTCATTGGGCCTCCCTACCTCCAAGGAGGTGGGACACCATCACACAACACCCATTAAACTTTCTATTGTCTCGCCCAGACATAGCATTGCAGGCAACAAAATGGATATTAGTAAGATGGAAAAAAAAACATTAAAGATAGAAATTTAAAAAAGGTGAGAAAGAGCGGAATAAATAACGTATAAGTTACATATTAGAAAAAAAATATTTAAAAAAATAAGGAAAAGTTAGAGCTTAAATAATAACAGAAGGGAGTTTTGCAATGCCTGATACTTTGAAAGTTTCATTGGGCCTCCCTACCTCCAAGGAGGTGGGACACCATCACACAACACCCATTAAACTTTCTATTGTCTCACCCAGACAGAGCATTGCAGGCAACAAAATGGATATTAGTAAGATGGAAAAGAACATTAAAGATAGAAATTTAAAAAAGGTGAGAAAGAGCGGAATAAATAACGCATAAGTTACATATTAGAAAAAAAATATTTAAAAAAATGAGGAAAAGTTAGAGCTTAAATAATAACAGAAGGGAGTTTTGTAATGCCTGATACTTTGAAAGTTTCATTGGGCCTCCCTACCTCCAAGGAGGTGGGACACCCTCACACAACACCCATTAAACTTTCTATTGTCTCACCCAGACATAGCATTGCAGGCAACAAAATGGATATTAGTAAGATGGAAAAAAAACATTAAAGATAGAAATTTAAAAAAGGTGAGAAAGAGTGGAATAAATAACGTATAAGTTACATATTAGAAAAAAAATATTTAAAAAAATGAGGAAAAGTTAGAGCTTAAATAATAACAGAAGGGAGTTTTGCAATGCCTGATACTTTGAAAGTTTCATTGGGCCTCCCTACCTCCAAGGAGGTGGGACACCATCACACAACACCCATTAAACTTTCTATTGTCTCACCCAGACATAGCATTGCAGGCAACAAAATGGATATTAGTAAGATGGAAAAAAACATTAAAGATAGAAATTTAAAAAAGGTGAGAAAGAGCGGAATAAATAACGCATAAGTTACATATTAGAAAAAAAATATTTAAAAAAATGAGGAAAAGTTAGAGCTTAAATAATAACAGAAGGGAGTTTTGTAATGCCTGATACTTTGAAAGTTTCATTGGGCCTCCCTACCTCCAAGGAGGTAGGACACCATCACACAACACCCATTAAACTTTCTATTGTCTCACCCAGACATAGTATTGCAGGCAACAAAATGGATATTAGTAAGACGGAAAAAAAACATTAAAGATAGAAATTTAAAAAAGGTGAGAAAGAGCGGTATAAATAACGTATAAGTTACATATTAGAAAAAAAATATTTAAAAAAATGAGGAAAAGTTAGAGCTTAAATAATAACAGAAGGGAGTTATGTACTGCCTGATACTTTGAAAGTTTCATTGGGCCTCCCTACCTCCAAGGAGGTGGGACACCATCACACAACACCCATTAAACTTTCTATTGTCTCACCCAGACATAGCATTGCAGGCAACAAAATGGATATTAGTAAGATGGAAAAAAAACATTAAAGATAGAAATTAAAAAAAGGTGAGAAAGAGTGGAATAAATAACGTATAAGGTACATATTAGAAAAAAAATATTTAAAAAAATGAGGAAAAGTTAGAGCTTAAATAATAACAGAAGGGAGTTTTGTAATGCCTGTTACTTTGAAAGTTTCATTGGGCCTCCCTACCTCCAAGGAGGTGGGACACCATCACACAACACCCATTAAACTTTCTATTGTCTCGCCCAGACATAGCATTGCAGGCAACAAAATGGATATTAGTAAGATGGAAAAAAAACTTAAAAGATAGGAAATTAAAAAAGGTGAGAAAGAGCGGAATAAATAACGTATAAGTTACATATTAGAAAAAAAATATTTAAAAAAATGAGGAAAAGTTAGAGCTTAAATAATAACAGAAGGGAGTTTTGCAATGCCTGATACTTTGAAAGTTTCATTGGGCCTCCCTACCTCCAAGGAGGTGGGACACCGACACACAACACCCATAAAACTTTCTATTGTCTCACCCAGACAGAGCATTGCAGGCAACAAAATGGATATTAGTAAGATGGAAAAAAACATTAAAGATAGAAATTTAAAAAAGGTGAGAAAGAGCGGAATAAATAACGCATAAGTTACATATTAGAAAAAAAATATTTAAAAAAATGAGGAAAAGTTAGAGCTTAAATAATAACAGAAGGGAGTTTTGTAATGCCTGATACTTTGAAAGTTTCATTGGGCCTCCCTACCTCCAAGGAGGTGGGACACCATCACACAACACCCATTAAACTTTCTATTGTCTCACCCAGACATAGCATTGCAGGCAACAAAATGGATATTAGTAAGATGGAAAAAAAACATTGAAGATAGAAATTTAAAAAAGGTGAGAAAGAGCGGAATAAATAACGTATAAGTTACATATTAGAAAAAAAATATTTAAAAAAATGAGGAAAAGTTAGAGCTTAAATAATAACAGAAGGGAGTTATGTACTGCCTGATACTTTGAAAGTTTCATTGGGCCTCCCTACCTCCAAGGAGGTGGGACACCATCACACAACACCCATTAAACTTTCTATTGTCTCACCCAGACATAGCATTGCAGGCAACAAAATGGATATTAGTAAGATGGGAAAAAAACATTAAAGATAGAAATTTAATAAAGGTGAGAAAGAGCGGAATAAATAACGTATAAGTTACATATTAGAAAAAAAAATATTTAAAAAAATGAGGAAAAGTTAGAGCTTAAATAATAACAGAAGGGAGTTTTGCAATGCCTGATACTTTGAAAGTTTCATTGGGCCTCCCTACCTCCAAGGAGGTGGGACACCATCACACAACACCCATTAAACTTTCTATTGTCTCACCCAGACATAGCATTGCAGGCAACAAAATGGATATTAGTAAGATGGAAAAAAACATTAAAGATAGAAATTTAAAAAAGGTGAGAAAGAGCGGAATAAATAACGCATAAGTTACATATTAGAAAAAAAATATTTAAAAAAATGAGGAAAAGTTAGAGCTTAAATAATAACAGAAGGGAGTTTTGTAATGCCTGATACTTTGAAAGTTTCATTGGGCCTCCCTACCTCCAAGGAGGTGGGACACCATCACACAACACCCATTAAACTTTCTATTGTCTCACCCAGACATAGCATTGCAAACAAAATGGATATTAGTAAGATGGAGAAAAAAAACATTGAAGATAGAAATTTAAAAAAGGTGAGAAAGAGCGGAATAAATAACGTATAAGTTACATTTTAGAAAAAAAATATTTAAAAAAATGAGGAAAAGTTAGAGCTTAAATAATAACAGAAGGGAGTTTTGTAATGCCTGATACTTTGAAAGTTTCATTGGGTCTCCCTACCTCCAAGGTGGTGGGACACCATCACACAACACCCATTAAACTTTCTATTGTCTCACCCAGAAATAGCATTGCAGGCAACAAAATGGATATTAGTAAGATGGAAAAAAAACATTGAAGATAGAAATTTAAAAAAGGTGAGAAAGAGCGGTATAAATAACGTATAAGTTACATATTAGAAAAAAAATATTTAAAAAAATGAGGAAAAGTTAGAGCTTAAATAATAACAGAAGGTAGTTATGTACTGCCTGATACTTTGAAAGTTTCATTGGGCCTCCCTACCTCCAAGGAGGTGGGACACCATCACACAACACCCATTAAACTTTCTATTGTCTCACCCAGACAGAGCATTGCAGGCAACAAAATGGATATTAGTAAGATGGAAAAAAAACATTAAAGATAGAAATTTAAAAAAGGTGAGAAAGAGTGGAATAAATAACGTATAAGTTACATATTAGAAAAAAAATATTTAAAAAAATGAGGAAAAAATAGAGCTTAAATAATAACAGAAGGGAGTTTTGTAATGCCTGATACTTTGAAAGTTTCATTGGGCCTCCCTACCTCCAAGGAGGTGGGACACCATCACACAACACCCATTAAACTTTCTATTGTCTCACCCAGACATAGCATTGCAGGCAACAAAATGGATATTAGTAAGATGGAAAAAAACATTAAAGATAGAAATTTAAAAAAGGTGAGAAAGAGCGGAATAAATAACGCATAAGTTACATATTAGAAAAAAAATATTTAAAAAAATGAGGAAAAGTTAGAGCTTAAATAATAACAGAAGGGAGTTTTGTAATGCCTGATACTTTGAAAGTTTCATTGGGCCTCCCTACCTCCAAGGAGGTGGGACACCATCACACAACACCCATTAAACTTTCTATTGTCTCACCCAGACATAGCATTGCAGGCAACAAAATGGATATTAGTAAGATGGAAAAAAAACATTAAAGATAGAAATTTAAAAAAGGTGAGAAAGAGTGGAATAAATAACGTATAAGTTACATATTAGAAAAAAAATATTTAAAAAAATGAGGAAAAGTTAGAGCTTAAATAATAACAGAATGGAGTTTTGTAATGCCTGATACTTTGAAAGTTTCATTGGGCCTCCCTACCTCCAAGGAGGTGGGACACCATCACACAACACCCATTAAACTTTCTATTGTCTCGCCCAGACATAGCATTGCAGGCAACAAAATGGATATTAGTAAGATGGAAAAAAAAACATTAAAGATAGAAATTTAAAAAAGGTGAGAAAGAGCGGAATAAATAACGTATAAGTTACATATTAGAAAAAAAATATTTAAAAAAATAAGGAAAAGTTAGAGCTTAAATAATAACAGAAGGGAGTTTTGCAATGCCTGATACTTTGAAAGTTTCATTGGGCCTCCCTACCTCCAAGGAGGTGGGACACCATCACACAACACCCATTAAACTTTCTATTGTCTCACCCAGACAGAGCATTGCAGGCAACAAAATGGATATTAGTAAGATGGAAAAGAACATTAAAGATAGAAATTTAAAAAAGGTGAGAAAGAGCGGAATAAATAACGCATAAGTTACATATTAGAAAAAAAATATTTAAAAAAATGAGGAAAAGTTAGAGCTTAAATAATAACAGAAGGGAGTTTTGTAATGCCTGATACTTTGAAAGTTTCATTGGGCCTCCCTACCTCTAAGGAGGTGGGACACCATCACACAACACCCATTAAACTTTCTATTGTCTCACCCAGACATAGCATTGCAGGCAACAAAATGGATATTAGTAAGATGGAAAAAAAACATTAAAGATAGAAATTTTAAAAAGGTGAGAAAGAGTGGAATAAATAACGTATAAGTTACATATTAGAAAAAAAATATTTTAAAAAATGAGGAAAAGTTAGAGCTTAAATAATAACAGAAGGGAGTTTTGCAATGCCTGATACTTTGAAAGTTTCATTGGGCCTCCCTACCTCCAAGGAGGTGGGACACCATCACACAACACCCATTAAACTTTCTATTGTCTCACCCAGACATAGCATTGCAGGCAACAAAATGGATATTAGTAAGATGGAAAAAAACATTAAAGATAGAAATTTAAAAAAGGTGAGAAAGAGCGGAATAAATAACGCATAAGTTACATATTAGAAAAAAAATATTTAAAAAAATGAGGAAAAGTTAGAGCTTAAATAATAACAGAAGGGAGTTTTGTAATGCCTGATACTTTGAAAGTTTCATTGGGCCTCCCTACCTCCAAGGAGGTAGGACACCATCACACAACACCCATTAAACTTTCTATTGTCTCACCCAGACATAGCATTGCAGGCAACAAAATGGATATTAGTAAGATGGAAAAAAAAACATTGAAGATAGAAATTTAAAAAAGGTGAGAAAGAGCGGTATAAATAACGTATAAGTCACATATTAGAAAAAAAATATTTAAAAAAATGAGGAAAAGTTAGAGCTTAAATAATAACAGAAGGGAGTTATGTACTGCCTGATACTTTGACAGTTTCATTGGGCCTCTCTACCTCCAAGGAGGTGGGACACCATCACACAACACCCATTAAACTTTCTATTGTCTCACCCAGACATAGTATTGCAGGCAACAAAATGGATATTAGTAAGACGGAAAAAAAACATTAAAGATAGAAATTTAAAAAAGGTGAGAAAGAGCGGTATAAATAACGTATAAGTTACATATTAGAAAAAAAATATTTAAAAAAATGAGGAAAAGTTAGAGCTTAAATAATAACAGAAGGGAGTTATGTACTGCCTGATACTTTGAAAGTTTCATTGGGCCTCCCTACCTCCAAGGAGGTGGGACACCATCACACAACACCCATTAAACTTTCTATTGTCTCACCCAGACATAGCATTGCAGGCAACAAAATGGATATTAGTAAGATGGAAAAAAAACATTAAAGATAGAAATTAAAAAAAGGTGAGAAAGAGTGGAATAAATAACGTATAAGGTACATATTAGAAAAAAAATATTTAAAAAAATGAGGAAAAGTTAGAGCTTAAATAATAACAGAAGGGAGTTTTGTAATGCCTGTTACTTTGAAAGTTTCATTGGGCCTCCCTACCTCCAAGGAGGTGGGACACCATCACACAACACCCATTAAACTTTCTATTGTCTCGCCTAGACATAGCATTGCAGGCAACAAAATGGATATTAGTAAGATGGAAAAAAAACTTAAAAGATAGGAAATTAAAAAAAGGTGAGAAAGAGCGGAATAAATAACGTATAAGTTACATATTAGAAAAAAAATATTTAAAAAAATGAGGAAAAGTTAGAGCTTAAATAATAACAGAAGGGAGTTTTGCAATGCCTGATACTTTGAAAGTTTCATTGGGCCTCCCTACCTCCAAGGAGGTGGGACACCGACACACAACACCCATAAAACTTTCTATTGTCTCACCCAGACAGAGCATTGCAGGCAACAAAATGGATATTAGTAAGATGGAAAAAAACATTAAAGATAGAAATTTAAAAAAGGTGAGAAAGAGCGGAATAAATAACGCATAAGTTACATATTAGAAAAAAAATATTTAAAAAAATGAGGAAAAGTTAGAGCTTAAATAATAACAGAAGGGAGTTTTGTAATGCCTGATACTTTGAAAGTTTCATTGGGCCTCCCTACCTCCAAGGAGGTGGGACACCATCACACAACACCCATTAAACTTTCTATTGTCTCACCCAGACATAGCATTGCAGGCAACAAAATGGATATTAGTAAGATGGAAAAAAAACATTGAAGATAGAAATTTAAAAAAGGTGAGAAAGAGCGGAATAAATAACGTATAAGTTACATATTAGAAAAAAAATATTTAAAAAAATGAGGAAAAGTTAGAGCTTAAATAATAACAGAAGGGAGTTATGTACTGCCTGATACTTTGAAAGTTTCATTGGGCCTCCCTACCTCCAAGGAGGTGGGACACCATCACACAACACCCATTAAACTTTCTATTGTCTCACCCAGACATAGCATTGCAGGCAACAAAATGGATATTAGTAAGATGGAAAAAAAACATTAAAGATAGAAATTTAATAAAGGTGAGAAAGAGCGGAATAAATAACGTATAAGTTACATATTAGAAAAAAAATATTTAAAAAAATGAGGAAAAGTTAGAGCTTAAATAATAACAGAAGGGAGTTTTGCAATGCCTGATACTTTGAAAGTTTCATTGGGTCTCCCTACCTCCAAGGAGGTGGGACACCATCACACAACACCCATTAAACTTACTATTGTCTCACCCAGACAGAGCATTGCAGGCAACAAAATGGATATTAGTAAGATGGAAAAGAACATTAAAGATAGAAATTAAAAAAAGGTGAGAAAGAGCGGAATAAATAACGCATAAGTTACATATTAGAAAAAAAATATTTAAAAAAATGAGGAAAAGTTAGAGCTTAAATAATAACAGAAGGGAGTTTTGTAATGCCTGATACTTTGAAAGTGTCATTGGGCCTCCCCACCTCCAAGGAGGTGGGACACCATCACACAACACCCATTAAACTTTCTATTGTCTCACCCAGACAGAGCATTGCAGGCAACAAAATGGATATTAGTAAGATGGAAAAAAACATTAAAGATAGAAATTTAAAAAAGGTGAGAAAGAGCGGAATAAATAACGCATAAGTTACATATTAGAAAAAAAATATTTAAAAAAATGAGGAAAAGTTAGAGCTTAAATAATAACAGAAGGGAGTTATGTACTGCCTGATACTTTGAAAGTTTCATTGGGCCTCTCTACCTCCAAGGAGGTGGGACACCATCACACAACACCCATTAAAGTTTCTATTGTCTCACCCAGACAGAGCATTGCAGACAACAAAATGGATATTAGTAAGATGGAAATTTAAAAAAGGTGAGAAAGAGCGGAATAAATAACGCATAAGTTACATATTAGAAAAAAAATATTTAAAAAAATGAGGAAAAGTTAGAGCTTAAATAACAAGCAATGTAGGTAAATTAATAACAGAAGGGAGTTTTGTAATGCCTGATACTTTGAAAGTTTCATTGGGCCTCCCTACCTCCAAGGAGGTGGGACACCATCACACAACACCCATTAAACTTTCTATTGTCTCACCCAGACATAGCATTGCAGGCAACAAAATGAATATTAGTAAGATGGAAAAAAACATTAAAGATAGAAATTTAAAAAAGGTGAGAAAGAGCGGAATAAATAACGCATAAGTTACATATTAGAAAAAAAATATTTAAAAAAATGAGGAAAAGTTAGAGCTTAAATAATAACAGAAGGGAGTTTTGTAATGCCTGATACTTTGAAAGTTTCATTGGGCCTCCCTACCTCCAAGGAGGTGGGACACCATCACACAACACCCATTAAACTTTCTATTGTCTCACCCAGACATAGCATTGCAAACAAAATGGATATTAGTAAGATGGAAAAAAAAACATTGAAGATAGAAATTTAAAAAACGTGAGAAAGAGCGGAATAAATAACGTATAAGTTACATTTTAGAAAAAAAATATTTAAAAAAATGAGGAAAAGTTAGAGCTTAAATAATAACAGAAGGGAGTTTTGTAATGCCTGATACTTTGAAAGTTTCATTGGGTCTCCCTACCTCCAAGGTGGTGGGACACCATCACACAACACCCATTAAACTTTCTATTGTCTCACCCAGAAATAGCATTGCAGGCAACAAAATGGATATTAGTAAGATGGAAAAAAAAACATTGAAGATAGAAATTTAAAAAAGGTGAGAAAGAGCGGTATAAATAACGTATAAGTTACATATTAGAAAAAAAATATTTAAAAAAATGAGGAAAAGTTAGAGCTTAAATAATAACAGAAGGTAGTTATGTACTGCCTGATACTTTGAAAGTTTCATTGGGCCTCCCTACCTCCAAGGAGGTGGGACACCATCACACAACACCCATTAAACTTTCTATTGTCTCACCCAGACATAGCATTGCAGGCAACAAAATGGATATTAGTAAGATGGAAAAAAAACATTAAAGATAGAAATTTAGAAAAGGTGATAAAGAGCGTTATAAATAACGTATAAGTTACATATTAGAAAAAAAATATTTAAAAAAATGAGGAAAAGTTAGAGCTTAAATAATAACAGAAGGGAGTTATGTACTGCCTGATACTTTGAAAGTTTCATTGGGCCTCCCTACCTCCAAGGAGGTGGGACACCATCACACAACACCCATTAAACTTTCTATTGTCTCACCCAGACAGAGCATTGCAGGCAACAAAATGGATATTAGTAAGATGGAAAAAAACATTAAAGATAGAAATTTAAAAAAGGTGAGAAAGAGCGGAATAAATAACGCATAAGTTACATATTAGAAAAAAAATATTTAAAAAAATGAGGAAAAGTTAGAGCTTAAATAATAACAGAAGGGAGTTTTGTAATGCCTGATACTTTGAAAGTTTCATTGGGCCTCCCTACCTCCAAGGAGGTAGGACACCATCACACAACACCCATTAAACTTTCTATTGTCTCACCCAGACATAGCATTGCAGGCAACAAAATGGATATTAGTAAGATGGAAAAAAAACATTGAAGATAGAAATTTAAAAAAGGTGAGAAAGAGCGGAATAAATAACGTATAAGTTACATATTAGAAAAAAAATATTTAAAAAAATGAGGAAAAGTTAGAGCTTAAATAATAACAGAAGGGAGTTTTGTAATGCCTGATACTTTGAAAGTTTCATTGGGCCCCCCTACCTCCAAGGAGGTGGGACACCATCACACAACACCCATTAAACTTTCTATTGTCTCACCCAGAAATAGCATTGCAGGCAACAAAATGGATATTAGTAAGATGGAAAAAAAAACATTGAAGATAGAAATTTAAAAAAGGTGAGAAAGAGCGGTATAAATAACGTATAAGTTACATATTAGAAAAAAAATATTTAAAAAAATGAGGAAAAGTTAGAGCTTAAATAATAACAGAAGGTAGTTATGTACTGCCTGATACTTTGAAAGTTTCATTGGGCCTCCCTACCTCCAAGGAGGTGGGACACCATCACACAACACCCATTAAACTTTCTATTGTCTCACCCAGACATAGCATTGCAGGCAACAAAATGGATATTAGTAAGATGGAAAAAAAACATTAAAGATAGAAATTTAGAAAAGGTGATAAAGAGCGTTATAAATAACGTATAAGTTACATATTAGAAAAAAAATATTTAAAAAAATGAGGAAAAGTTAGAGCTTAAATAATAACAGAAGGGAGTTATGTACTGCCTGATACTTTGAAAGTTTCATTGGGCCTCCCTACCTCCAAGGAGGTGGGACACCATCACACAACACCCATTAAACTTTCTATTGTCTCAGCCAGACAGAGCATTGCAGGCAACAAAATGGATATTAGTAAGATGGAAAAAAACATTAAAGATAGAAATTTAAAAAAGGTGAGAAAGAGCGGAATAAATAACGCATAAGTTACATATTAGAAAAAAAATATTTAAAAAAATGAGGAAAAGTTAGAGCTTAAATAATAACAGAAGGGAGTTTTGTAATGCCTGATACTTTGAAAGTTTCATTGGGCCTCCCTACCTCCAAGGAGGTAGGACACCATCACACAACACCCATTAAACTTTCTATTGTCTCACCCAGACATAGCATTGCAGGCAACAAAATGGATATTAGTAAGATGGAAAAAAAACATTGAAGATAGAAATTTAAAAAAGGTGAGAAAGAGCGGAATAAATAACGTATAAGTTACATATTAGAAAAAAAATATTTAAAAAAATGAGGAAAAGTTAGAGCTTAAATAATAACAGAAGGGAGTTATGTACTGCCTGATACTTTGAAAGTTTCATTGGGCCCCCCTACCTCCAAGGAGGTGGGACACCATCACACAACACCCATTAAACTTTCTATTGTCTCACCCAGACATAGCATTGCAGGCAACAAAATGGATATTAGTAAGATGGAAAAAAAAAACATTAAAGATAGAAATTTAAAAAAGGTGAGAAAGAGTGGAATAAATAACGTATAAGTTACATATTAGAAAAAAAATATTTAAAAAAATGAGGAAAAGTTAGAGCTTAAATAATAACAGAATGGAGTTTTGTAATGCCTGATACTTTGAAAGTTTCATTGGGCCTCCCTACCTCCAAGGAGGTGGGACACCATCACACAACACCCATTAAACTTTCTATTGTCTCGCCCAGACATAGCATTGCAGGCAACAAAATGGATATTAGTAAGATGGAAAAAAAAACATTAAAGATAGAAATTTAAAAAAGGTGAGAAAGAGCGGAATAAATAACGTATAAGTTACATATTAGAAAAAAAATATTTAAAAAAATAAGGAAAAGTTAGAGCTTAAATAATAACAGAAGGGAGTTTTGCAATGCCTGATACTTTGAAAGTTTCATTGGGCCTCCCTACCTCCAAGGAGGTGGGACACCATCACACAACACCCATTAAACTTTCTATTGTCTCACCCAGACAGAGCATTGCAGGCAACAAAATGGATATTAGTAAGATGGAAAAGAACATTAAAGATAGAAATTTAAAAAAGGTGAGAAAGAGCGGAATAAATAACGCATAAGTTACATATTAGAAAAAAAATATTTAAAAAAATGAGGAAAAGTTAGAGCTTAAATAATAACAGAAGGGAGTTTTGTAATGCCTGATACTTTGAAAGTTTCATTGGGCCTCCCTACCTCCAAGGAGGTGGGACACCATCACACAACACCCATTAAACTTTCTATTGTCTCACCCAGACAGAGCATTGCAGGCAACAAAATGGATATTAGTAAGATGGAAAAAAACATTAAAGATAGAAATTTAAAAAAGGTGAGAAAGAGCGGAATAAATAACGCATAAGTTACATATTAGAAAAAAAATATTTAAAAAAATGAGGAAAAGTTAGAGCTTAAATAATAACAGAAGGGAGTTTTGTAATGCCTGATACTTTGAAAGTTTCATTGGGCCTCCCTACCTCCAGGGAGGTGGGACACCATCACACAACACCCATTAAACTTTCTATTGTCTCACCCAGACATAGCATTGCAGGCAACAAAATGGATATTAGTAAGATGGGAAAAAAAACATTGAAGATAGAAATTTAAAAAAGGTGAGAAAGAGCGGAATAAATAACGTATAAGTTACATATTAGAAAAAAAATATTTAAAAAAATGAGGAAAAGTTAGAGCTTAAATAATAACAGAAGGGAGTTTTGTAATGCCTGATACTTTGAAAGTTTCATTGGGCCTCCCTACCTCCAAGGAGGTGGGACACCATCACACAACACCCATTAAACTTTCTATTGTCTCACCCAGACATAGCATTGCAGGCAACAAAATGGATATTAGTAAGATGGAAAAAAAAACATTGAAGATAGAAATTTAAAAAAGGTGAGAAAGAGCGGAATAAATAACGTATAAGTTACATATTAGAAAAAAAATATTTAAAAAAATGAGGAAAAGTTAGAGCTTAAATAATAACAGAAGGGAGTTTTGTAATGCCTGATACTACTTTGAAAGTTTCATTGGGCCTCCCTACCTCCAAGGAGGTGGGACACCATCACACAACACCCATTAAACTTTCTATTGTCTCACCCAGACATAGCATTGCAGGCAACAAAATGGATATTAGTAAGATGGAAAAAAAACATTGAAGATAGAAATTTAAAAAAGGTGAGAAAGAGCGGTATAAATAACGTATAAGTTACATATTAGAAAAAAAATATTTAAAAAAATGAGGAAAAGTTAGAGCTTAAATAATAACAGAAGGGAGTTATGTACTGCCTGATACTTTGAAAGTTTCATTGGGCCTCCCTACCTCCAATGAGGTGGGACACCATCACACAACACCCATTAAACTTTCTATTGTCTCACCCAGACATAGCATTGCAGGCAACAAAATGGATATTAGTAAGATGGAAAAAAAACATTAAAGATAGAAATTTAAAAAAGGTGAGAAAGAGTGGAATAAATAACGTATAAGTTACATATTAGAAAAAAAATATTTAAAGAAATGAGGAAAAGTTAGAGCTTAAATAATAACAGAAGGGAGTTTTGCAATGCCTGATACTTTGAAAGTTTCATTGGGCCTCCCTACCTCCAAGGAGGTGGGACACCATCACACAACACCCATTAAACTTTCTATTGTCTCACCCAGACAGAGCATTGCAGGCAACAAAATGGATATTAGTAAGATGGAAAAAAACATTAAAGATAGAAATTTAAAAAAGGTGAGAAAGAGCGGAATAAATAACGCATAAGTTACATATTAGAAAAATAATATATTTAAAAAAATGAGGAAAAGTTAGAGCTTAAATAATAACAGAAGGGAGTTTTGTAATGCCTGATACTTTGAAAGTTTCATTGGGCCTCCCTACCTCCAAGGAGGTGGGACACCATCACACAACACCCATTAAACTTTCTATTGTCTCACCCAGACATAGCATTGCAGGCAACAAAATGGATATTAGTAAGATGGAAAAAAAAACATTGAAGATAGAAATTTAAAAAAGGTGAGAAAGAGCGGAATAAATAACGTATAAGTTACATATTAGAAAAAAAATATTTAAAAAAATGAGGAAAAGTTAGAGCTTAAATAATAACAGAAGGGAGTTTTGTAATGCCTGATACTTTGAAAGTTTCATTGGGCCTCCCTACCTCCAAGGAGGTGGGACACCATCACACAACACCCATTAAACTTTCTATTGTCTCACCCAGACATAGCATTGCAGGCAACAAAATGGATATTAGTAAGATGGAAAAAAAAACATTGAAGATAGAAATTTAAAAAAGGTGAGAAAGAGCGGAATAAATAACGTATAAGTTACATATTAGAAAAAAAATATTTAAAAAAATGAGGAAAAGTTAGAGCTTAAATAATAACAGAAGGGAGTTTTGTAATGCCTGATACTTTGAAAGTTTCATTTGGCCTCCCTACCTCCAAGGAGGTGGGACACCATCACAACACACCCATTAAACTTTCTATTGTCTCACCCAGACATAGCATTGCAGGCAACAAAATGGATATTAGTAAGATGGAAAAAAAAACATTGAAGATAGAAATTTAAAAAAGGTGAGAAAGAGCGGTATAAATAACGTATAAGTTACATATTAGAAAAAAAATATTTAAAAAAATGAGGAAAAGTTATAGCTTAAATAATAACAGAAGGGAGTTATGTACTGCCTGATACTTTGAAAGTTTCATTGGGCCTCCCTACCTCCAAGGAGGTGGGACACCATCACACAACACCCATTAAACTTTCTATTGTCTCACCCAGACATAGCATTGCAGGCAACAAAATGGATATTAGTAAGATGGAAAAAAAAACATTGAAGATAGAAATTTAAAAAAGGTGAGAAAGAGCGGAATAAATAACGTATAAGTTACATATTAGAAAAAAAATATTTAAAAAATGAGGAAAAGTTAGATCTTAAATAATAACAGAAGGGAGTTTTGTACTGCCTGATACTTTGAAAGTTTCTTTGGGCCTCCCTACCTCCAAGGAGGTGGGACACCATCACACAACACCCATTAAACTTTCTATTGTCTCACCCAGACATAGCATTGCAGGCAACAAAATGGATATTAGTAAGATGGAAAAAAAAACATTGAAGATAGAAATTTAAAAAAGGTGAGAAAGAGCGGTATAAATAACGTATAAGTTACATATTAGAAAAAAAATATTTAAAAAAATGAGGAAAAGTTAGAGCTTAAATAATAACAGAAGGGAGTTATGTACTGCCTGATACTTTGAAAGTTTCATTGGGCCTCCCTACCTCCAAGGAGGTGGGACACCATCACACAACACCCATTAAACTTTCTATTGTCTCACCCAGACATAGCATTGCAGGCAACAAAATGGATATTAGTAAGATGGAAAAAAAAACATTGAAGATAGAAATTTAAAAAAGGTGAGAAAGAGCGGTATAAATAACGTATAAGTTACATATTAGAAAAAAAATATTTAAAAAAATGAGGAAAAGTTAGAGCTTAAATAATAACAGAAGGGAGTTATGTACTGCCTGATACTTTGAAAGTTTCATTGGGCCTCCCTACCTCCAAGGAGGTGGGACACCATCACACAACACCCATTAAACTTTCTATTGTCTCACCCAGACATAGCATTGCAGGCAACAAAATGGATATTAGTAAGATGGAAAAAAAACATTAAAGATAGAAATTTAAAAAAGGTGAGAAAGACTGGAATAAATAACGTATAAGTTACATATTAGAAAAAAAATATTTAAAAAAATGAGGAAAAGTTAGAGCTTAAATAATAACAGAAGGGAGTTTTGCAATGCCTGATACTTTGAAAGTTTCATTGGCCCTCCCTACCTCCAAGGAGGTCGGACACCATCACACAACACCCATTAAACTTTCTATTGTCTCGCCCAGACATAGCATTGCAGGCAACAAAATGGATATTAGTAAGATGGAAAAAAAAACTTAAAAGATAGGAAATTAAAAAAGGTGAGAAAGAGCGGAATAAATAACGTATAAGTTACATATTAGAAAAAAAATATTTAAAAAAATGAGGAAAAGTTAGAGCTTAAATAATAACAGAAGGGAGATTTGCAATGCCTGATACTTTGAAAGTTTCATTGGGCCTCCCTACCTCCAAGGAGGTGGGACACCATCACACAACACCCATAAAACTTTCTATTGTCTCACCCAGACAGAGCATTGCAGGCAACAAAATGGATATTAGTAAGATGGAAAAAAACATTAAAGATAGAAATTTAAAAAAGGTGAGAAAGAGCGGAATAAATAACGCATAAGTTACATATTAGAAAAAAAATATTTAAAAAAAATGAGGAAAAGTTAGAGCTTAAATAATAACAGAAGGGAGTTATGTACTGCCTGATACTTTGAAAGTTTCATTGGGCCTCCCTACCTCCAAGGAGGTGGGACACCATCACACAACACCCATTAAACTTTCTATTGTCTCACCCAGACATAGCATTGCAGGCAACAAAATGGATATTAGTAAGATGGAAAAAAAAACATTAAAGATAGAAATTTAAAAAAGGTGAGAAAGAGCGGAATAAATAACGTATAAGTTACATATTAGAAAAAAAATATTTAAAAAAATGAGGAAAAGTTAGAGCTTAAATAATAACAGAAGGGAGTTTTGTAATGCCTGATACTTTGAAAGTTTCATTGGGCCTCCCTACCTCCAAGGAGGTGGGACACCATCACACAACACCCATTAAACTTTCTATTGTCTCACCCAGACATAGCATTGCAGGCAACAAAATGGATATTAGTAAGATGGAAAAAAAACATTAAAGATAGAAATTTAAAAAAGGTGAGAAAGAGCGGAATAAATAACGCATAAGTTACATATTAGAAAACAAATATTTAAAAAAATGAGGAAAAGTTAGAGCTTAAATAATAACAGAAGGGAGTTTTGTAATGCCTGATACTTTGAAAGTTTCATTGGGCCTCCCTACCTCCAAGGAGGTGGGACACCATCACACAACACCCATTAAACTTTCTATTGTCTCACCCAGACATAGCATTGCAGGCAACAAAATGGATATTAGTAAGATGGAAAAAAAAACATTGAAGATAGAAATTTAAAAAAGGTGAGAAAGAGCGGAATAAATAACGTATAAGTTACATATTAGAAAAAAAATATTTAAAAAAATGAGGAAAAGTTAGAGCTTAAATAATAACAGAAGGGAGTTTTGTAATGCCTGATACTTTGAAAGTTTCATTGGGCCTCCCTACCTCCAAGGAGGTGGGACACCATCACACAACACCCATTAAACTTTCTATTGTCTCACCCAGACATAGCATTGCAGGCAACAAAATGGATATTAGTAAGATGGAAAAAAAAACATTGAAGATAGAAATTTAAAAAAGGTGAGAAAGAGCGGTATAAATAACGTATAAGTTACATATTAGAAAAAAAATATTTAAAAAAATGAGGAAAAGTTAGAGCTTAAATAATAACAGAAGGGAGTTATGTACTGCCTGATACTTTGAAAGTTTCATTGGGCCTCCCTACCTCCAAGGAGGTGGGAAACCATCACACAACACCCATTAAACTTTCTATTGTCTCACCCAGAAATAGCATTGCAGGCAACAAAATGGATATTAGTAAGATGGAAAAGAACATTAAAGATAGAAATTTAAAAAAGGTGAGAAAGAGCGGAATAAATAACGCATAAGTTACATATTAGAAAAAAAATATTTAAAAAAATGAGGAAAAGTTAGAGCTTAAATAATAACAGAAGGGAGTTTTGTAATGCCTGATACTTTGAAAGTTTCATTGGGCCTCCCTACCTCCAAGGAGGTGGGACACCATCACCAGGGTTCCCACTCAATTTCAGAAAAAAAATTCCCTGACTTTTCCAGGTATTCCAGGTAAATTTCAATGAAAATCCATACCATATTTTATCGATACTACGAAATTTTTCATCAGAAAATTTGGATTCTTTCATTTGTTAAGCCAAGAATAAGATTTTTTGAGTAAAATAAATATCATTATATAAGGAAGGAAGCATTTTAGTATGTCTAAAATGTAAAATTTTTACAATAAATAATTGTAATAGATGTTAGATTTAATTAATTCGAACCTCAATAACTGAGTATTGTTACTAATAATTTTAAGACAGGTTTTTTCCAGGAATAATGAAGGAATTTTCCAGGTTTTTGTAAGAAAATTGCAACTTTCCCTGACTATTCCCTGATTTTTTGATTTGAAATAAAATTCCCTGACAATTCCAGGTTTTCCCTGTTCTCCCTGACTAGTGGGAACCCTGCATCACACAACACCCATTAAACTTTCTATTGTCTCACCCAGACATAGCATTGCAGGCAACAAAATGGATATTAGTAAGATGGAAAAAAAAACATTGAAGATAGAAATTTAAAAAAGGTGAGAAAGAGCGGTATAAATAACGTATAAGTTACATATTAGAAAAAAAATATTTAAAAAAATGAGGAAAAGTTAGAGCTTAAATAATAACAGAAGGGAGTTATGTACTGCCTGATACTTTGAAAGTTTCATTGGGCCTCCCTACCTCCAAGGAGGTGGGACACCATCACACAACACCCATTAAACTTTCTATTGTCTCACCCAGACATAGCATTGCAGGCAACAAAATGGATATTAGTAAGATGGAAAAAAAACATTAAAGATAGAAATTTAAAAAAGGTGAGAAAGAGCGGTATAAATAACGTATAAGTTACATATTAGAAAAAAAATATTTAAAAAAATGAGGAAAAGTTAGAGCTTAAATAATAACAGAAGGGAGTTTTGTAATGCCTGATACTTTGAAAGTTTCATTGGGCCTCCCTACCTCCAAGGAGGTGGGACACCATCACACAACACCCATTAAACTTTCTATTGTCTCACCCAGACATAGCATTGCAGGCAACAAAATGGATATTAGTAAGATGGAAAAAAAAAACATTGAAGATAGAAAATTAAAAAAGGTGAGAAAGAGCGGAATAAATAACGTATAAGTTACATATTAGAAAAAAAATATTTAAAAAAATGAGGAAAAGTTAGAGCTTAAATAATAACAGAAGGGAGTTTTGCAATGCCTGATACTTTGAAAGTTTCATTGGGCCTCCCTACATCCAAGGAGGTGGGACACCATCACACAACACCCATTAAACTTTCTATTGTCTCACCCAGACAGAGCATTGCAGGCAACAAAATGGATATTAGTAAGATGGAAAAAAACATTAAAGATAGAAATTTAAAAAAGGTGAGAAAGAGCGGAATAAATAACGCATAAGTTACATATTAGAAAAAAAATATTTAAAAAAATGAGGAAAAGTTAGAGCTTAAATAATAACAGAAGGGAGTTTTGTAATGCCTGATACTTTGAAAGTTTCATTGGGCCTCCCTACCTCCAAGGAGGTGGGACACCATCACACAACACCCATTAAACTTTCTATTGTCTCACCCAGACAGAGCATTGCAGACAACAAAATGGATATTAGTAAGATGGAAATTTAAAAAAGGTGAGAAAGAGCGGAATAAATAACGCATAAGTTACATATTAGAAAAAAAATATTTAAAAAAATGAGGAAAAGTTAGAGCTTAAATGACAAGCAATGTAGGTAAATTAATAACAGAAGGGAGTTTTGTAATGCCTGATACTTTGAAAGTTTCATTGGGCCTCCCTACCTCCAAGGAGGTGGGACACCATCACACAACACCCATTAAACTTTCTATTGTCTCACCCAGACATAGCATTGCAGGCAACAAAATGGATATTAGTAAGATGGAAAAAAACATTAAAGATAGAAATTTAAAAAAGGTGAGAAAGAGCGGAATAAATAACGCATAAGTTACATATTAGAAAAAAAATATTTAAAAAAATGAGGAAAAGTTAGAGCTTAAATAATAACAGAAGGGAGTTATGTACTGCCTGATACTTTGAAAGTTTCATTGGGCCTCCCTACCTCCAAGGAGGTGGGACACCATCACACAACACCCATTAAACTTTCTATTGTCTCACCCAGACAGAGCATTGCAGGCAACAAAATGGATATTAGTGAGATGGAAAAAAACATTAAAGATAGAAATTTAAAAAAGGTGAGAAAGAGCGGAATAAATAACGCATAAGTTACATATTAGAAAAAAAATATTTAAAAAAATGAGGAAAAGTTAGAGCTTAAATAATAACAGAAGGGAGTTTTGTAATGCCTGATACTTTGAAAGTTTCATTGGGCCTCCCTACCTCCAAGGAGGTGGGACACCATCACACAACACCCATTAAACTTTCTATTGTCTCACCCAGACATAGCATTGCAAACAAAATGGATATTAGTAAGATGGAAAAAAAAACATTGAAGATAGAAATTTAAAAAAGGTGAGAAAGAGCGGAATAAATAACGTATAAGTTACATTTTAGAAAAAAAATATTTAAAAAAATGAGGAAAAGTTAGAGCTTAAATAATAACAGAAGGGAGTTTTGTAATGCCTGATACTTTGAAAGTTTCATTGGGTCTCCCTACCTCCAAGGAGGTGGGACACCATCACACAACACCCATTAAACTTTCTATTGTCTCACCCAGAAATAGCATTGCAGGCAACAAAATGGATATTAGTAAGATGGAAAAAAAAACATTGAAGATAGAAATTTAAAAAAGGTGAGAAAGAGCGGTATAAATAACGTATAAGTTACATATTAGAAAAAAAATATTTAAAAAAATGAGGAAAAGTTAGAGCTTAAATAATAACAGAAGGGAGTTATGTACTGCCTGATACTTTGAAAGTTTCATTGGGCCTCCCTACCTCCAAGGAGGTGGGACACCATCACACAACACCCATTAAACTTTCTATTGTCTCACCCAGACATAGCATTGCAGGCAACAAAATGGATATTAGTAAGATGGAAAAAAAACATTAAAGATAGAAATTTAAAAAAGGTGAGAAAGAGCGGTATAAATAACGTATAAGTTACATATTAGAAAAAAAATATTTAAAAAAATGAGGAAAAGTTAGAGCTTAAATAATAACAGAAGGGAGTTATGTACTGCCTGATACTTTGAAAGTTTCATTGGGCCTCCCTACCTCCAAGGAGGTGGGACACCATCACACAACACCCATTAAACTTTCTATTGTCTCACCCAGACAGAGCATTGCAGGCAACAAAATGGATATTAGTAAGATGGAAAAAAAACATTAAAGATAGAAATTTAAAAAAGGTGAGAAAGAGTGGAATAAATAACGTATAAGTTACATATTAGAAAAAAAATATTTAAAAAAATGAGGAAAAGTTAGAGCTTAAATAATAACAGAAGGGAGTTTTGTAATGCCTGATACTTTGAAAGTTTCATTGGGCCTCCCTACCTCCAAGGAGGTGGGACACCATCACACAACACCCATTAAACTTTCTATTGTCTCACCCAGACATAGCATTGCAGGCAACAAAATGGATATTAGTAAGATGGAAAAAAACATTAAAGATAGAAATTTAAAAAAGGTGAGAAAGAGCGGAATAAATAACGCATAAGTTACATATTAGAAAAAAAATATTTAAAAAAATGAGGAAAAGTTAGAGCTTAAATAATAACAGAAGGGAGTTTTGTAATGCCTGATACTTTGAAAGTTTCATTGGGCCTCCCTACCTCCAAGGAGGTGGGACACCATCACACAACACCCATTAAACTTTCTATTGTCTCACCCAGACATAGCATTGCAGGCAACAAAATGGATATTAGTAAGATGGAAAAAAAACATTAAAGATAGAAATTTAAAAAAGGTGAGAAAGAGTGGAATAAATAACGTATAAGTTACATATTAGAAAAAAAATATTTAAAAAAATGAGGAAAAGTTAGAGCTTAAATAATAACAGAATGGAGTTTTGTAATGCCTGATACTTTGAAAGTTTCATTGGGCCTCCCTACCTCCAAGGAGGTGGGACACCATCACACAACACCCATTAAACTTTCTATTGTCTCGCCCAGACATAGCATTGCAGGCAACAAAATGGATATTAGTAAGATGGAAAAAAAAACATTAAAGATAGAAATTTAAAAAAGGTGAGAAAGAGCGGAATAAATAACGTATAAGTTACATATTAGAAAAAAAATATTTAAAAAAATAAGGAAAAGTTAGAGCTTAAATAATAACAGAAGGGAGTTTTGCAATGCCTGATACTTTGAAAGTTTCATTGGGCCTCCCTACCTCCAAGGAGGTGGGACACCATCACACAACACCCATTAAACTTTCTATTGTCTCACCCAGACAGAGCATTGCAGGCAACAAAATGGATATTAGTAAGATGGAAAAGAACATTAAAGATAGAAATTTAAAAAAGGTGAGAAAGAGCGGAATAAATAACGCATAAGTTACATATTAGAAAAAAAATATTTAAAAAAATGAGGAAAAGTTAGAGCTTAAATAATAACAGAAGGGAGTTTTGTAATGCCTGATACTTTGAAAGTTTCATTGGGCCTCCCTACCTCCAAGGAGGTGGGACACCATCACACAACACCCATTAAACTTTCTATTGTCTCACCCAGACATAGCATTGCAGGCAACAAAATGGATATTAGTAAGATGGAAAAAAAACATTAAAGATAGAAATTTAAAAAAGGTGAGAAAGAGTGGAATAAATAACGTATAAGTTACATATTAGAAAAAAAATATTTAAAAAAATGAGGAAAAGTTAGAGCTTAAATAATAACAGAAGGGAGTTTTGCAATGCCTGATACTTTGAAAGTTTCATTGGGCCTCCCTACCTCCAAGGAGGTGGGACACCATCACACAACACCCATTAAACTTTCTATTGTCTCACCCAGACAGAGCATTGCAGGCAACAAAATGGATATTAGTAAGATGGAAAAAAACATTAAAGATAGAAATTTAAAAAAGGTGAGAAAGAGCGGAATAAATAACGTATAAGTTACATATTAGAAAAAAAATATTTAAAAAAATGAGGAAAAGTTAGAGCTTAAATAATAACAGAAGGGAGTTTTGTAATGCCTGATACTTTGAAAGTTTCATTGGGCCTCCCTACCTCCAAGGAGGTGGGACACCATCACACAACACCCATTAAACTTTCTATTGTCTCACCCAGACATAGCATTGCAGGCAACAAAATGGATATTAGTAAGATGGAAAAAAAAACATTGAAGATAGAAATTTAAAAAAGGTGAGAAAGAGCGGAATAAATAACGTATAAGTTACATATTAGAAAAAAAATATTTAAAAAAATGAGGAAAAGTTAGAGCTTAAATAATAACAGAAGGGAGTTTTGTAATGCCTGATACTTTGAAAGTTTCATTGGGCCTCCCTACCTCCAAGGAGGTGGGACACCATCACACAACACCCATTAAACTTTCTATTGTCTCGCCCAGACATAGCATTGCAGGCAACAAAATGGATATTAGTAAGATGGAAAAAAAAACTTAAAAGATAGGAAATTAAAAAAGGTGAGAAAGAGCGGAATAAATAACGTATAAGTTACATATTAGAAAAAAAATATTTAAAAAAATGAGGAAAAGTTAGAGCTTAAATAATAACAGAACGGAGTTTTGCAATGCCTGATACTTTGAAAGTTTCATTGGGCCTCCCTACCTCCAAGGAGGTGGGACACCATCACACAACACCCATTAAACTTTCTATTGTCTCACCCAGACATAGCATTGCAGGCAACAAAATGGATATTAGTAAGATGGAAAAAAAAACATTGAAGATAGAAATTTAAAAAAGGTGAGAAAGAGCGGTATAAATAACGTATAAGTTACATATTAGAAAAAAAATATTTAAAAAAATGAGGAAAAGTTAGAGCTTAAATAATAACAGAAGGGAGTTATGTACTGCCTGATACTTTGAAAGTTTCATTGGGCCTCCCTACCTCCAAGGAGGTGGGACACCATCACACAACACCCATTAAACTTTCTATTGTCTCACCCAGACATAGCATTGCAGGCAACAAAATGGATATTAGTAAGATGGAAAAAAAACATTAAAGATAGAAATTTAAAAAAGGTGAGAAAGAGCGGAATAAATAACGCATAAGTTACATATTAGAAAAAAAATATTTAAAAAAATGAGGAAAAGTTAGAGCTTAAATAATAACAGAAGGGAGTTTTGTAATGCCTGATACTTTGAAAGTTTCATTGGGCCTCCCTACCTCCAAGGAGGTGAGACACCATCACACAGCACCCATTAAACTTTCTATTGTCTCACCCAGACAGAGCATTGCAGGCAACAAAATGGATATTAGTAAGATGGAAAAAAACATTAAAGATAGAAATTTAAAAAAGGTGAGAAAGAGCGGAATAAATAACGCATAAGTTACATATTAGAAAAAAAATATTTAAAAAAATGAGGAAAAGTTAGAGCTTAAATAATAACAGAAGGGAGTTTTGTAATGCCTGATACTTTGAAAGTTTCATTGGGCCTCCCTACCTCCAAGGAGGTGGGACACCATCACACAACACCCATTAAACTTTCTATTGTCTCACCCAGACAGAGCATTACAGGCAACAAAATGGATATTAGTAAGATGGAAAAAAACATTAAAGATAGAAATTTAAAAAAGGTGAGAAAGAGCGGAATAAATAACGCATAAGTTACATATTAGAAAAAAAATATTTAAAAAAATGAGGAAAAGTTAGAGCTTAAATAATAACAGAAGGGAGTTTTGTAATGCCTGATACTTTGAAAGTTTCATTGGGCCTCCCTACCTCCAAGGAGGTGGGACACCATCACACAACACCCATTAAACTTTCTATTGTCTCACCCAGACAGAGCATTGCAGGCAACAAAATGGATATTAGTAAGATGGAAAAAAAACATTGAAGATAGAAATTTAAAAAAGGTGAGAAAGAGCGGAATAAATAACGTATAAGTTACATATTAGAAAAAAAATATTTAAAAAAATGAGGAAAAGTTAGAGCTTAAATAATAACAGAAGGGAGTTTTGTAATGCCTGATACTTTGAAAGTTTCATTGGGCCTCCCTACCTCCAAGGAGGTGGGACACCATCACACAACACCCAATAAACTTTCTATTGTCTCACCCAGACATAGCATTGCAGGCAACAAAATGGATATTAGTAAGATGGAAAAAAAAACATTGAAGATAGAAATTTAAAAAAGGTGAGAAAGAGCGGTATAAATAACGTATAAGTTACATATTAGAAAAAAAATATTTAAAAAAATGAGGAAAAGTTAGAGCTTAAATAATAACAGAACGGAGTTTTGCAATGCCTGATACTTTGAAAGTTTCATTGGGCCTCCCTACCTCCAAGGAGGTGGGACACCATCACACAACACCCATTAAACTTTCTATTGTCTCACCCAGACATAGCATTGCAGGCAACAAAATGGATATTAGTAAGATGGAAAAAAAAACATTGAAGATAGAAATTTAAAAAAGGTGAGAAAGAGCGGTATAAATAACGTATAAGTTACATATTAGAAAAAAAATATTTAAAAAAATGAGGAAAAGTTAGAGCTTAAATAATAACAGAAGGGAGTTATGTACTGCCTGATACTTTGAAAGTTTCATTGGGCCTCCCTACCTCCAAGGAGGTGGGACACCATCACACAACACCCATTAAACTTTCTATTGTCTCACCCAGACATAGCATTGCAGGCAACAAAATGGATATTAGTAAGATGGAAAAAAAACATTAAAGATAGAAATTTAAAAAAGGTGAGAAAGAGCGGTATAAATAACGTATAAGTTACATATTAGAAAAAAAATATTTAAAAAAATGAGGAAAAGTTAGAGCTTAAATAATAACAGAAGGGAGTTATGTACTGCCTGATACTTTGAAAGTTTCATTGGGCCTCCCTACCTCCAAGGAGGTGGGACACCATCACACAACACCCATTAAACTTTCTATTGTCTCACCCAGACAGAGCATTGCAGGCAACAAAATGGATATTAGTAAGATGGAAAAAAAACATTAAAGATAGAAATTTAAAAAAGGTGAGAAAGAGTGGAATAAATAACGTATAAGTTACATATTAGAAAAAAAATATTTAAAAAAATGAGGAAAAGTTAGAGCTTAAATAATAACAGAAGGGAGTTTTGTAATGCCTGATACTTTGAAAGTTTCATTGGGCCTCCCTACCTCCAAGGAGGTGGGACACCATCACACAACACCCATTAAACTTTCTATTGTCTCACCCAGACATAGCATTGCAGGCAACAAAATGGATATTAGTAAGATGGAAAAAAACATTAAAGATAGAAATTTAAAAAAGGTGAGAAAGAGCGGAATAAATAACGCATAAGTTACATATTAGAAAAAAAATATTTAAAAAAATGAGGAAAAGTTAGAGCTTAAATAATAACAGAAGGGAGTTTTGTAATGCCTGATACTTTGAAAGTTTCATTGGGCCTCCCTACCTCCAAGGAGGTGGGACACCATCACACAACACCCATTAAACTTTCTATTGTCTCACCCAGACATAGCATTGCAGGCAACAAAATGGATATTAGTAAGATGGAAAAAAAACATTAAAGATAGAAATTTAAAAAAGGTGAGAAAGAGTGGAATAAATAACGTATAAGTTACATATTAGAAAAAAAATATTTAAAAAAATGAGGAAAAGTTAGAGCTTAAATAATAACAGAATGGAGTTTTGTAATGCCTGATACTTTGAAAGTTTCATTGGGCCTCCCTACCTCCAAGGAGGTGGGACACCATCACACAACACCCATTAAACTTTCTATTGTCTCGCCCAGACATAGCATTGCAGGCAACAAAATGGATATTAGTAAGATGGAAAAAAAAACATTAAAGATAGAAATTTAAAAAAGGTGAGAAAGAGCGGAATAAATAACGTATAAGTTACATATTAGAAAAAAAATATTTAAAAAAATAAGGAAAAGTTAGAGCTTAAATAATAACAGAAGGGAGTTTTGCAATGCCTGATACTTTGAAAGTTTCATTGGGCCTCCCTACCTCCAAGGAGGTGGGACACCATCACACAACACCCATTAAACTTTCTATTGTCTCACCCAGACAGAGCATTGCAGGCAACAAAATGGATATTAGTAAGATGGAAAAGAACATTAAAGATAGAAATTTAAAAAAGGTGAGAAAGAGCGGAATAAATAACGCATAAGTTACATATTAGAAAAAAAATATTTAAAAAAATGAGGAAAAGTTAGAGCTTAAATAATAACAGAAGGGAGTTTTGTAATGCCTGATACTTTGAAAGTTTCATTGGGCCTCCCTACCTCCAAGGAGGTGGGACACCATCACACAACACCCATTAAACTTTCTATTGTCTCACCCAGACATAGCATTGCAGGCAACAAAATGGATATAAGTAAGATGGAAAAAAAACATTAAAGATAGAAATTTAAAAAAGGTGAGAAAGAGTGGAATAAATAACGTATAAGTTACATATTAGAAAAAAAATATTTAAAAAAATGAGGAAAAGTTAGAGCTTAAATAATAACAGAAGGGAGTTTTGCAATGCCTGATACTTTGAAAGTTTCATTGGGCCTCCCTACCTCCAAGGAGGTGGGACACCATCACACAACACCCATTAAACTTTCTATTGTCTCACCCAGACAGAGCATTGCAGGCAACAAAATGGATATTAGTAAGATGGAAAAAAACATTAAAGATAGAAATTTAAAAAAGGTGAGAAAGAGCGGAATAAATAACGTATAAGTTACATATTAGAAAAAAAATATTTAAAAAAATGAGGAAAAGTTAGAGCTTAAATAATAACAGAAGGGAGTTTTGTAATGCCTGATACTTTGAAAGTTTCATTGGGCCTCCCTACCTCCAAGGAGGTGGGACACCATCACACAACACCCATTAAACTTTCTATTGTCTCACCCAGACATAGCATTGCAGGCAACAAAATGGATATTAGTAAGATGGAAAAAAAAACATTGAAGATAGAAATTTAAAAAAGGTGAGAAAGAGCGGAATAAATAACGTATAAGTTACATATTAGAAAAAAAATATTTAAAAAAATTAGGAAAAGTTAGAGCTTAAATAATAACAGAAGGGAGTTTTGTAATGCCTGATACTTTGAAAGTTTCATTGGGCCTCCCTACCTCCAAGGAGGTGGGACACCATCACACAACACCCATTAAACTTTCTATTGTCTCGCCCAGACATAGCATTGCAGGCAACAAAATGGATATTAGTAAGATGGAAAAAAAAACTTAAAAGATAGGAAATTAAAAAAGGTGAGAAAGAGCGGAATAAATAACGTATAAGTTACATATTAGAAAAAAAATATTTAAAAAAATGAGGAAAAGTTAGAGCTTAAATAATAACAGAACGGAGTTTTGCAATGCCTGATACTTTGAAAGTTTCATTGGGCCTCCCTACCTCCAAGGAGGTGGGACACCATCACACAACACCCATTAAACTTTCTATTGTCTCACCCAGACAAAGCATTGCAGGCAACAAAATGGATATTAGTAAGATGGAAAAAAAAACATTGAAGATAGAAATTTAAAAAAGGTGAGAAAGAGCGGTATAAATAACGTATAAGTTACATATTAGAAAAAAAATATTTAAAAAAATGAGGAAAAGTTAGAGCTTAAATAATAACAGAAGGGAGTTATGTACTGCCTGATACTTTGAAAGTTTCATTGGGCCTCCCTACCTCCAAGGAGGTGGGACACCATCACACAACACCCATTAAACTTTCTATTGTCTCACCCAGACATAGCATTGCAGGCAACAAAATGGATATTAGTAAGATGGAAAAAAAACATTAAAGATAGAAATTTAAAAAAGGTGAGAAAGAGCGGAATAAATAACGCATAAGTTACATATTAGAAAAAAAATATTTAAAAAAATGAGGAAAAGTTAGAGCTTAAATAATAACAGAAGGGAGTTTTGTAATGCCTGATACTTTGAAAGTTTCATTGGGCCTCCCTACCTCCAAGGAGGTGAGACACCATCACACAGCACCCATTAAACTTTCTATTGTCTCACCCAGACAGAGCATTGCAGGCAACAAAATGGATATTAGTAAGATGGAAAAAAACATTAAAGATAGAAATTTAAAAAAGGTGAGAAAGAGCGGAATAAATAACGCATAAGTTACATATTAGAAAAAAAATATTTAAAAAAATGAGGAAAAGTTAGAGCTTAAATATTAACAGAAGGGAGTTTTGTAATGCCTGATACTTTGAAAGTTTCATTGGGCCTCCCTACCTCCAAGGAGGTGGGACACCATCACACAACACCCATTAAACTTTCTATTGTCTCACCCAGACAGAGCATTGCAGGCAACAAAATGGATATTAGTAAGATGGAAAAAAACATTAAAGATAGAAATTTAAAAAAGGTGAGAAAGAGCGGAATAAATAACGCATAAGTTACATATTAGAAAAAAAATATTTAAAAAAATGAGGAAAAGTTAGAGCTTAAATAATAACAGAAGGGAGTTTTGTAATGCCTGATACTTTGAAAGTTTCATTGGGCCTCCCTACCTCCAAGGAGGTGGGACACCATCACACAACACCCATTAAACTTTCTATTGTCTCACCCAGACAGAGCATTGCAGGCAACAAAATGGATATTAGTAAGATGGAAAAAAAACATTGAAGATAGAAATTTAAAAAAGGTGAGAAAGAGCGGAATAAATAACGTATAAGTTACATATTAGAAAAAAAATATTTAAAAAAATGAGGAAAAGTTAGAGCTTAAATAATAACAGAAGGGAGTTTTGTAATGCCTGATACTTTGAAAGTTTCATTGGGCCTCCCTACCTCCAAGGAGGTGGGACACCATCACACAACACCCATTAAACTTTCTATTGTCTCACCCAGACATAGCATTGCAGGCAACAAAATGGATATTAGTAAGATGGAAAAAAAAACATTGAAGATAGAAATTTAAAAAAGGTGAGAAAGAGCGGTATAAATAACGTATAAGTTACATATTAGAAAAAAAATATTTAAAAAAATGAGGAAAAGTTAGAGCTTAAATAATAACAGAACGGAGTTTTGCAATGCCTGATACTTTGAAAGTTTCATTGGGCCTCCCTACCTCCAAGGAGGTGGGACACCATCACACAACACCCATTAAACTTTCTATTGTCTCACCCAGACATAGCATTGCAGGCAACAAAATGGATATTAGTAAGATGGAAAAAAAAACATTGAAGATAGAAATTTAAAAAAGGTGAGAAAGAGCGGTATAAATAACGTATAAGTTACATATTAGAAAAAAAATATTTAAAAAAATGAGGAAAAGTTAGAGCTTAAATAATAACAGAAGGGAGTTATGTACTGCCTGATACTTTGAAAGTTTCATTGGGCCTCCCTACCTCCAAGGAGGTGGGACACCATCACACAACACCCATTAAACTTTCTATTGTCTCACCCAGACATAGCATTGCAGGCAACAAAATGGATATTAGTAAGATGGAAAAAAAACATTAAAGATAGAAATTTAAAAAAGGTGAGAAAGAGCGGAATAAATAACGCATAAGTTACATATTAGAAAAAAAATATTTAAAAAAATGAGGAAAAGTTAGAGCTTAAATAATAACAGAAGGGAGTTTTGTAATGCCTGATACTTTGAAAGTTTCATTGGGCCTCCCTACCTCCAAGGAGGTGAGACACCATCACACAGCACCCATTAAACTTTCTATTGTCTCACCCAGACAGAGCATTGCAGGCAACAAAATGGATATTAGTAAGATGGAAAAAAACATTAAAGATAGAAATTTAAAAAAGGTGAGAAAGAGCGGAATAAATAACGTATAAGTTACATTTTAGAAAAAAAATATTTAAAAAAATGAGGAAAAGTTAGAGCTTAAATAATAACAGAAGGGAGTTTTGTAATGCCTGATACTTTGAAAGTTTCATTGGGCCTCCCTACCTCCAAGGAGGTGGGACACCATCACACAACACCCATTAAACTTTCTATTGTCTCGCCCAGACATAGCATTGCAGGCAACAAAATGGATATTAGTAAGATGGAAAAAAAAACTTAAAAGATAGGAAATTAAAAAAGGTGAGAAAGAGCGGAATAAATAACGTATAAGTTACATATTAGAAAAAAAATATTTAAAAAAATGAGGAAAAGTTAGAGCTTAAATAATAACAGAACGGAGTTTTGCAATGCCTGATACTTTGAAAGTTTCATTGGGCCTCCCTACCTCCAAGGAGGTGGGACACCATCACACAACACCCATTAAACTTTCTATTGTCTCACCCAGACATAGCATTGCAGGCAACAAAATGGATATTAGTAAGATGGAAAAAAAAACATTGAAGATAGAAATTTAAAAAAGGTGAGAAAGAGCGGTATAAATAACGTATAAGTTACATATTAGAAAAAAAATATTTAAAAAAATGAGGAAAAGTTAGAGCTTAAATAATAACAGAAGGGAGTTATGTACTGCCTGATACTTTGAAAGTTTCATTGGGCCTCCCTACCTCCAAGGAGGTGGGACACCATCACACAACACCCATTAAACTTTCTATTGTCTCACCCAGACATAGCATTGCAGGCAACAAAATGGATATTAGTAAGATGGAAAAAAAACATTAAAGATAGAAATTTAAAAAAGGTGAGAAAGAGCGGAATAAATAACGCATAAGTTACATATTAGAAAAAAAATATTTAAAAAAATGAGGAAAAGTTAGAGCTTAAATAATAACAGAAGGGAGTTTTGTAATGCCTGATACTTTGAAAGTTTCATTGGGCCTCCCTACCTCCAAGGAGGTGAGACACCATCACACAGCACCCATTAAACTTTCTATTGTCTCACCCAGACAGAGCATTGCAGGCAACAAAATGGATATTAGTAAGATGGAAAAAAACATTAAAGATAGAAATTTAAAAAAGGTGAGAAAGAGCGGAATAAATAACGCATAAGTTACATATTAGAAAAAAAATATTTAAAAAAATGAGGAAAAGTTAGAGCTTAAATAATAACAGAAGGGAGTTTTGTAATGCCTGATACTTTGAAAGTTTCATTGGGCCTCCCTACCTCCAAGGAGGTGGGACACCATCACACAACACCCATTAAACTTTCTATTGTCTCACCCAGACATAGCATTGCAGGCAACAAAATGGATATTAGTAAGATGGAAAAAAAACATTAAAGATAGAAATTTAAAAAAGGTGAGAAATAGTGGAATAAATAACGTATAAGTTACATATTAGAAAAAAAATATTTAAAAAAATGAGGAAAAGTTAGAGCTTAAATAATAACAGAATGGAGTTTTGTAATGCCTGATACTTTGAAAGTTTCATTGGGCCTCCCTACCTCCAAGGAGGTGGGACACCATCACACAACACCCATTAAACTTTCTATTGTCTCGCCCAGACATAGCATTGCAGGCAACAAAATGGATATTAGTAAGATGGAAAAAAAAACATTAAAGATAGAAATTTAAAAAAGGTGAGAAAGAGCGGAATAAATAACGCATAAGTTACATATTAGAAAAAAAATATTTAAAAAAATGAGGAAAAGTTAGAGCTTAAATAATAACAGAAGGGAGTTTTGTAATGCCTGATACTTTGAAAGTTTCATTGGGCCTCCCTACCTCCAAGGAGGTGGGACACCATCACACAACACCCATTAAACTTTCTATTGTCTCACCCAGACATAGCATTGCAGGCAACAAAATGGATATAAGTAAGATGGAAAAAAAACATTAAAGATAGAAATTTAAAAAAGGTGAGAAAGAGTGGAATAAATAACGTATAAGTTACATATTAGAAAAAAAATATTTAAAAAAATGAGGAAAAGTTAGAGCTTAAATAATAACAGAAGGGAGTTTTGCAATGCCTGATACTTTGAAAGTTTCATTGGGCCTCCCTACCTCCAAGGAGGTGGGACACCATCACACAACACCCATTAAACTTTCTATTGTCTCACCCAGACAGAGCATTGCAGGCAACAAAATGGATATTAGTAAGATGGAAAAAAACATTAAAGATAGAAATTTAAAAAAGGTGAGAAAGAGCGGAATAAATAACGTATAAGTTACATATTAGAAAAAAAATATTTAAAAAAATGAGGAAAAGTTAGAGCTTAAATAATAACAGAAGGGAGTTTTGTAATGCCTGATACTTTGAAAGTTTCATTGGGCCTCCCTACCTCCAAGGAGGTGGGACACCATCACACAACACCCATTAAACTTTCTATTGTCTCACCCAGACATAGCATTGCAGGCAACAAAATGGATATTAGTAAGATGGAAAAAAAACATTAAAGATAGAAATTTAAAAAAGGTGAGAAAGAGCGGAATAAATAACGCATAAGTTACATATTAGAAAAAAAATATTTAAAAAAATGAGGAAAAGTTAGAGCTTAAATAATAACAGAAGGGAGTTTTGTAATGCCTGATACTTTGAAAGTTTCATTGGGCCTCCCTACCTCCAAGGAGGTGAGACACCATCACACAGCACCCATTAAACTTTCTATTGTCTCACCCAGACAGAGCATTGCAGGCAACAAAATGGATATTAGTAAGATGGAAAAAAACATTAAAGATAGAAATTTAAAAAAGGTGAGAAAGAGCGGAATAAATAACGTATAAGTTACATTTTAGAAAAAAAATATTTAAAAAAATGAGGAAAAGTTAGAGCTTAAATAATAACAGAAGGGAGTTTTGTAATGCCTGATACTTTGAAAGTTTCATTGGGCCTCCCTACCTCCAAGGAGGTGGGACACCATCACACAACACCCATTAAACTTTCTATTGTCTCACCCAGACAGAGCATTGCAGGCAACAAAATGGATATTAGTAAGATGGAAAAAAACATTAAAGATAGAAATTTAAAAAAGGTGAGAAAGAGCGGAATAAATAACGCATAAGTTACATATTAGAAAAAAAATATTTAAAAAAATGAGGAAAAGTTAGAGCTTAAATAATAACAGAAGGGAGTTTTGTAATGCCTGATACTTTGAAAGTTTCATTGGGCCTCCCTACCTCCAAGGAGGTGGGACACCATCACACAACACCCATTAAACTTTCTATTGTCTCACCCAGACAGAGCATTGCAGGCAACAAAATGGATATTAGTAAGATGGAAAAAAAACATTGAAGATAGAAATTTAAAAAAGGTGAGAAAGAGCGGAATAAATAACGTATAAGTTACATATTAGAAAAAAAATATTTAAAAAAATGAGGAAAAGTTAGAGCTTAAATAATAACAGAAGGGAGTTTTGTAATGCCTGATACTTTGAAAGTTTCATTGGGCCTCCCTACCTCCAAGGAGGTGGGACACCATCACACAACACCCATTAAACTTTCTATTGTCTCACCCAGACATAGCATTGCAGGCAACAAAATGGATATTAGTAAGATGGAAAAAAAAACATTGAAGATAGAAATTTAAAAAAGGTGAGAAAGAGCGGTATAAATAACGTATAAGTTACATATTAGAAAAAAAATATTTAAAAAAATGAGGAAAAGTTAGAGCTTAAATAATAACAGAACGGAGTTTTGCAATGCCTGATACTTTGAAAGTTTCATTGGGCCTCCCTACCTCCAAGGAGGTGGGACACCATCACACAACACCCATTAAACTTTCTATTGTCTCACCCAGACAGAGCATTGCAGGCAACAAAATGGATATTAGTAAGATGGAAAAAAACATTAAAGATAGAAATTTAAAAAAGGTGAGAAAGAGCGGAATAAATAACGCATAAGTTACATATTAGAAAAAAAATATTTAAAAAAATGAGGAAAAGTTAGAGCTTAAATAATAACAGAAAGGAGTTTTGTAATGCCTGATACTTTGAAAGTTTCATTGGGCCTCCCTACCTCCAAGGAGGTGGGACACCATCACACAACACCCATTAAACTTTCTATTGTCTCACCCAGACAGAGCATTGCAGGCAACAAAATGGATATTAGTAAGATGGAAAAAAAACATTGAAGATAGAAATTTAAAAAAGGTGAGAAAGAGCGGAATAAATAACGTATAAGTTACATATTAGAAAAAAAATATTTAAAAAAATGAGGAAAAGTTAGAGCTTAAATAATAACAGAAGGGAGTTTTGTAATGCCTGATACTTTGAAAGTTTCATTGGGCCTCCCTACCTCCAAGGAGGTGGGACACCATCACACAACACCCATTAAACTTTCTATTGTCTCACCCAGACATAGCATTGCAGGCAACAAAATGGATATTAGTAAGATGGAAAAAAAAACATTGAAGATAGAAATTTAAAAAAGGTGAGAAAGAGCGGTATAAATAACGTATAAGTTACATATTAGAAAAAAAATATTTAAAAAAATGAGGAAAAGTTAGAGCTTAAATAATAACAGAACGGAGTTTTGCAATGCCTGATACTTTGAAAGTTTCATTGGGCCTCCCTACCTCCAAGGAGGTGGGACACCATCACACAACACCCATTAAACTTTCTATTGTCTCACCCAGACATAGCATTGCAGGCAACAAAATGGATATTAGTAAGATGGAAAAAAAAACATTGAAGATAGAAATTTAAAAAAGGTGAGAAAGAGCGGTATAAATAACGTATAAGTTACATTTTAGAAAAAAAATATTTAAAAAAATGAGGAAAAGTTAGAGCTTAAATAATAACAGAAGGGAGTTTTGTAATGCCTGATACTTTGAAAGTTTCATTGGGCCTCCCTACCTCCAAGGAGGTGGGACACCATCACACAACACCCATTAAACTTTCTATTGTCTCGCCCAGACATAGCATTGCAGGCAACAAAATGGATATTAGTAAGATGGAAAAAAAAACTTAAAAGATAGGAAATTAAAAAAGGTGAGAAAGAGCGGAATAAATAACGTATAAGTTACATATTAGAAAAAAAATATTTAAAAAAATGAGGAAAAGTTAGAGCTTAAATAATAACAGAACGGAGTTTTGCAATGCCTGATACTTTGAAAGTTTCATTGGGCCTCCCTACCTCCAAGGAGGTGGGACACCATCACACAGCACCCATTAAACTTTCTATTGTCTCACCCAGACAGAGCATTGCAGGCAACAAAATGGATATTAGTAAGATGGAAAAAAACATTAAAGATAGAAATTTAAAAAAGGTGAGAAAGAGCGGAATAAATAACGCATAAGTTACATATTAGAAAAAAAATATTTAAAAAAATGAGGAAAAGTTAGAGCTTAAATAATAACAGAAGGGAGTTTTGTAATGCCTGATACTTTGAAAGTTTCATTGGGCCTCCCTACCTCCAAGGAGGTGGGACACCATCACACAACACCCATTAAACTTTCTATTGTCTCACCCAGACATAGCATTGCAGGCAACAAAATGGATATTAGTAAGATGGAAAAAAAACATTAAAGATAGAAATTTAAAAAAGGTGAGAAAGAGTGGAATAAATAACGTATAAGTTACATATTAGAAAAAAAATATTTAAAAAAATGAGGAAAAGTTAGAGCTTAAATAATAACAGAATGGAGTTTTGTAATGCCTGATACTTTGAAAGTTTCATTGGGCCTCCCTACCTCCAAGGAGGTGGGACACCATCACACAACACCCATTAAACTTTCTATTGTCTCGCCCAGACATAGCATTGCAGGCAACAAAATGGATATTAGTAAGATGGAAAAAAAAACATTAAAGATAGAAATTTAAAAAAGGTGAGAAAGAGCGGAATAAATAACGTATAAGTTACATATTAGAAAAAAAATATTTAAAAAAATAAGGAAAAGTTAGAGCTTAAATAATAACAGAAGGGAGTTTTGCAATGCCTGATACTTTGAAAGTTTCATTGGGCCTCCCTACCTCCAAGGAGGTGGGACACCATCACACAACACCCATTAAACTTTCTATTGTCTCACCCAGACAGAGCATTGCAGGCAACAAAATGGATATTAGTAAGATGGAAAAGAACATTAAAGATAGAAATTTAAAAAAGGTGAGAAAGAGCGGAATAAATAACGCATAAGTTACATATTAGAAAAAAAATATTTAAAAAAATGAGGAAAAGTTAGAGCTTAAATAATAACAGAAGGGAGTTTTGTAATGCCTGATACTTTGAAAGTTTCATTGGGCCTCCCTACCTCCAAGGAGGTGGGACACCATCACACAACACCCATTAAACTTTCTATTGTCTCACCCAGACATAGCATTGCAGGCAACAAAATGGATATAAGTAAGATGGAAAAAAAACATTAAAGATAGAAATTTAAAAAAGGTGAGAAAGAGTGGAATAAATAACGTATAAGTTACATATTAGAAAAAAAATATTTAAAAAAATGAGGAAAAGTTAGAGCTTAAATAATAACAGAAGGGAGTTTTGCAATGCCTGATACTTTGAAAGTTTCATTGGGCCTCCCTACCTCCAAGGAGGTGGGACACCATCACACAACACCCATTAAACTTTCTATTGTCTCACCCAGACAGAGCATTGCAGGCAACAAAATGGATATTAGTAAGATGGAAAAAAACATTAAAGATAGAAATTTAAAAAAGGTGAGAAAGAGCGGAATAAATAACGTATAAGTTACATATTAGAAAAAAAATATTTAAAAAAATGAGGAAAAGTTAGAGCTTAAATAATAACAGAAGGGAGTTTTGTAATGCCTGATACTTTGAAAGTTTCATTGGGCCTCCCTACCTCCAAGGAGGTGGGACACCATCACACAACACCCATTAAACTTTCTATTGTCTCACCCAGACATAGCATTGCAGGCAACAAAATGGATATTAGTAAGATGGAAAAAAAAACATTGAAGATAGAAATTTAAAAAAGGTGAGAAAGAGCGGAATAAATAACGTATAAGTTACATATTAGAAAAAAAATATTTAAAAAAATTAGGAAAAGTTAGAGCTTAAATAATAACAGAAGGGAGTTTTGTAATGCCTGATACTTTGAAAGTTTCATTGGGCCTCCCTACCTCCAAGGAGGTGGGACACCATCACACAACACCCATTAAACTTTCTATTGTCTCGCCCAGACATAGCATTGCAGGCAACAAAATGGATATTAGTAAGATGGAAAAAAAAACTTAAAAGATAGGAAATTAAAAAAGGTGAGAAAGAGCGGAATAAATAACGTATAAGTTACATATTAGAAAAAAAATATTTAAAAAAATGAGGAAAAGTTAGAGCTTAAATAATAACAGAACGGAGTTTTGCAATGCCTGATACTTTGAAAGTTTCATTGGGCCTCCCTACCTCCAAGGAGGTGGGACACCATCACACAACACCCATTAAACTTTCTATTGTCTCACCCAGACAAAGCATTGCAGGCAACAAAATGGATATTAGTAAGATGGAAAAAAAAACATTGAAGATAGAAATTTAAAAAAGGTGAGAAAGAGCGGTATAAATAACGTATAAGTTACATATTAGAAAAAAAATATTTAAAAAAATGAGGAAAAGTTAGAGCTTAAATAATAACAGAAGGGAGTTATGTACTGCCTGATACTTTGAAAGTTTCATTGGGCCTCCCTACCTCCAAGGAGGTGGGACACCATCACACAACACCCATTAAACTTTCTATTGTCTCACCCAGACATAGCATTGCAGGCAACAAAATGGATATTAGTAAGATGGAAAAAAAACATTAAAGATAGAAATTTAAAAAAGGTGAGAAAGAGCGGAATAAATAACGCATAAGTTACATATTAGAAAAAAAATATTTAAAAAAATGAGGAAAAGTTAGAGCTTAAATAATAACAGAAGGGAGTTTTGTAATGCCTGATACTTTGAAAGTTTCATTGGGCCTCCCTACCTCCAAGGAGGTGAGACACCATCACACAACACCCATTAAACTTTCTATTGTCTCACCCAGACAGAGCATTGCAGGCAACAAAATGGATATTAGTAAGATGGAAAAAAACATTAAAGATAGAAATTTAAAAAAGGTGAGAAAGAGCGGAATAAATAACGCATAAGTTACATATTAGAAAAAAAATATTTAAAAAAATGAGGAAAAGTTAGAGCTTAAATAATAACAGAAGGGAGTTTTGTAATGCCTGATACTTTGAAAGTTTCATTGGGCCTCCCTACCTCCAAGGAGGTGGGACACCATCACACAACACCCATTAAACTTTCTATTGTCTCACCCAGACAGAGCATTGCAGGCAACAAAATGGATATTAGTAAGATGGAAAAAAAACATTGAAGATAGAAATTTAAAAAAGGTGAGAAAGAGCGGAATAAATAACGTATAAGTTACATATTAGAAAAAAAATATTTAAAAAAATGAGGAAAAGTTAGAGCTTAAATAATAACAGAAGGGAGTTTTGTAATGCCTGATACTTTGAAAGTTTCATTGGGCCTCCCTACCTCCAAGGAGGTGGGACACCATCACACAACACCCATTAAACTTTCTATTGTCTCACCCAGACATAGCATTGCAGGCAACAAAATGGATATTAGTAAGATGGAAAAAAAAACATTGAAGATAGAAATTTAAAAAAGGTGAGAAAGAGCGGTATAAATAACGTATAAGTTACATATTAGAAAAAAAATATTTAAAAAAATGAGGAAAAGTTAGAGCTTAAATAATAACAGAACGGAGTTTTGCAATGCCTGATACTTTGAAAGTTTCATTGGGCCTCCCTACCTCCAAGGAGGTGGGACACCATCACACAACACCCATTAAACTTTCTATTGTCTCACCCAGACATAGCATTGCAGGCAACAAAATGGATATTAGTAAGATGGAAAAAAAAACATTGAAGATAAAAATTTAAAAAAGGTGAGAAAGAGCGGTATAAATAACGTATAAGTTACATATTAGAAAAAAAATATTTAAAAAAATGAGGAAAAGTTAGAGCTTAAATAATAACAGAAGGGAGTTATGTACTGCCTGATACTTTGAAAGTTTCATTGGGCCTCCCTACCTCCAAGGAGGTGGGACACCATCACACAACACCCATTAAACTTTCTATTGTCTCACCCAGACATAGCATTGCAGGCAACAAAATGGATATTAGTAAGATGGAAAAAAAACATTAAAGATAGAAATTTAAAAAAGGTGAGAAAGAGCGGAATAAATAACGCATAAGTTACATATTAGAAAAAAAATATTTAAAAAAATGAGGAAAAGTTAGAGCTTAAATAATAACAGAAGGGAGTTTTGTAATGCCTGATACTTTGAAAGTTTCATTGGGCCTCCCTACCTCCAAGGAGGTGAGACACCATCACACAGCACCCATTAAACTTTCTATTGTCTCACCCAGACAGAGCATTGCAGGCAACAAAATGGATATTAGTAAGATGGAAAAAAACATTAAAGATAGAAATTTAAAAAAGGTGAGAAAGAGCGGAATAAATAACGTATAAGTTACATTTTAGAAAAAAAATATTTAAAAAAATGAGGAAAAGTTAGAGCTTAAATAATAACAGAAGGGAGTTTTGTAATGCCTGATACTTTGAAAGTTTCATTGGGCCTCCCTACCTCCAAGGAGGTGGGACACCATCACACAACACCCATTAAACTTTCTATTGTCTCGCCCAGACATAGCATTGCAGGCAACAAAATGGATATTAGTAAGATGGAAAAAAAAACTTAAAAGATAGGAAATTAAAAAAGGTGAGAAAGAGCGGAATAAATAACGTATAAGTTACATATTAGAAAAAAAATATTTAAAAAAATGAGGAAAAGTTAGAGCTTAAATAATAACAGAACGGAGTTTTGCAATGCCTGATACTTTGAAAGTTTCATTGGGCCTCCCTACCTCCAAGGAGGTGGGACACCATCACACAACACCCATTAAACTTTCTATTGTCTCACCCAGACATAGCATTGCAGGCAACAAAATGGATATTAGTAAGATGGAAAAAAAAACATTGAAGATAGAAATTTAAAAAAGGTGAGAAAGAGCGGTATAAATAACGTATAAGTTACATATTAGAAAAAAAATATTTAAAAAAATGAGGAAAAGTTAGAGCTTAAATAATAACAGAAGGGAGTTATGTACTGCCTGATACTTTGAAAGTTTCATTGGGCCTCCCTACCTCCAAGGAGGTGGGACACCATCACACAACACCCATTAAACTTTCTATTGTCTCACCCAGACATAGCATTGCAGGCAACAAAATGGATATTAGTAAGATGGAAAAAAAACATTAAAGATAGAAATTTAAAAAAGGTGAGAAAGAGCGGAATAAATAACGCATAAGTTACATATTAGAAAAAAAATATTTAAAAAAATGAGGAAAAGTTAGAGCTTAAATAATAACAGAAGGGAGTTTTGTAATGCCTGATACTTTGAAAGTTTCATTGGGCCTCCCTACCTCCAAGGAGGTGAGACACCATCACACAGCACCCATTAAACTTTCTATTGTCTCACCCAGACAGAGCATTGCAGGCAACAAAATGGATATTAGTAAGATGGAAAAAAACATTAAAGATAGAAATTTAAAAAAGGTGAGAAAGAGCGGAATAAATAACGCATAAGTTACATATTAGAAAAAAAATATTTAAAAAAATGAGGAAAAGTTAGAGCTTAAATAATAACAGAAGGGAGTTTTGTAATGCCTGATACTTTGAAAGTTTCATTGGGCCTCCCTACCTCCAAGGAGGTGGGACACCATCACACAACACCCATTAAACTTTCTATTGTCTCACCCAGACAGAGCATTGCAGGCAACAAAATGGATATTAGTAAGATGGAAAAAAACATTAAAGATAGAAATTTAAAAAAGGTGAGAAAGAGCGGAATAAATAACGCATAAGTTACATATTAGAAAAAAAATATTTAAAAAAATGAGGAAAAGTTAGAGCTTAAATAATAACAGAAGGGAGTTTTGTAATGCCTGATACTTTGAAAGTTTCATTGGGCCTCCCTACCTCCAAGGAGGTGGGACACCATCACACAACACCCATTAAACTTTCTATTGTCTCACCCAGACAGAGCATTGCAGGCAACAAAATGGATATTAGTAAGATGGAAAAAAAACATTGAAGATAGAAATTTAAAAAAGGTGAGAAAGAGCGGAATAAATAACGTATAAGTTACATATTAGAAAAAAAATATTTAAAAAAATGAGGAAAAGTTACAGCTTAAATAATAACAGAAGGGAGTTTTGTAATGCCTGATACTTTGAAAGTTTCATTGGGCCTCCCTACCTCCAAGGAGGTGGGACACCATCACACAACACCCATTAAACTTTCTATTGTCTCACCCAGACGTAGCATTGCAGGCAACAAAATGGATATTAGTAAGATGGAAAAAAAAACATTGAAGATAGAAATTTAAAAAAGGTGAGAAAGAGCGGTATAAATAACGTATAAGTTACATATTAGAAAAAAAATATTTAAAAAAATGAGGAAAAGTTAGAGCTTAAATAATAACAGAACGGAGTTTTGCAATGCCTGATACTTTGAAAGTTTCATTGGGCCTCCCTACCTCCAAGGAGGTGGGACACCATCACACAACACCCATTAAACTTTCTATTGTCTCACCCAGACATAGCATTGCAGGCAACAAAATGGATATTAGTAAGATGGAAAAAAAAACATTGAAGATAGAAATTTAAAAAAGGTGAGAAAGAGCGGTATAAATAACGTATAAGTTACATATTAGAAAAAAAATATTTAAAAAAATGAGGAAAAGTTAGAGCTTAAATAATAACAGAAGGGAGTTATGTACTGCCTGATACTTTGAAAGTTTCATTGGGCCTCCCTACCTCCAAGGAGGTGGGACACCATCACACAACACCCATTAAACTTTCTATTGTCTCACCCAGACATAGCATTGCAGGCAACAAAATGGATATTAGTAAGATGGAAAAAAAACATTAAAGATAGAAATTTAAAAAAGGTGAGAAAGAGCGGAATAAATAACGCATAAGTTACATATTAGAAAAAAAATATTTAAAAAAATGAGGAAAAGTTAGAGCTTAAATAATAACAGAAGGGAGTTTTGTAATGCCTGATACTTTGAAAGTTTCATTGGGCCTCCCTACCTCCAAGGAGGTGGGACACCATCACACAACACCCATTAAACTTTCTATTGTCTCACCCAGACATAGCATTGCAGGCAACAAAATGGATATTAGTAAGATGGAAAAAAAACATTAAAGATAGAAATTTAAAAAAGGTGAGAAAGAGCGGAATAAATAACGCATAAGTTACATATTAGAAAAAAAATATTTAAAAAAATGAGGAAAAGTTAGAGCTTAAATAATAACAGAAGGGAGTTTTGTAATGCCTGATACTTTGAAAGTTTCATTGGGCCTCCCTACCTCCAAGGAGGTGAGACACCATCACACAGCACCCATTAAACTTTCTATTGTCTCACCCAGACAGAGCATTGCAGGCAACAAAATGGATATTAGTAAGATGGAAAAAAACATTAAAGATAGAAATTTAAAAAAGGTGAGAAAGAGCGGAATAAATAACGTATAAGTTACATTTTAGAAAAAAAATATTTAAAAAAATGAGGAAAAGTTAGAGCTTAAATAATAACAGAAGGGAGTTTTGTAATGCCTGATACTTTGAAAGTTTCATTGGGCCTCCCTACCTCCAAGGAGGTGGGACACCATCACACAACACCCATTAAACTTTCTATTGTCTCGCCCAGACATAGCATTGCAGGCAACAAAATGGATATTAGTAAGATGGAAAAAAAAACTTAAAAGATAAGAAATTAAAAAAGGTGAGAAAGAGCGGAATAAATAACGTATAAGTTACATATTAGAAAAAAAATATTTAAAAAAATGAGGAAAAGTTAGAGCTTAAATAATAACAGAACGGAGTTTTGCAATGCCTGATACTTTGAAAGTTTCATTGGGCCTCCCTACCTCCAAGGAGGTGGGACACCATCACACAACACCCATTAAACTTTCTATTGTCTCACCCAGACATAGCATTGCAGGCAACAAAATGGATATTAGTAAGATGGAAAAAAAAACATTGAAGATAGAAATTTAAAAAAGGTGAGAAAGAGCGGTATAAATAACGTATAAGTTACATATTAGAAAAAAAATATTTAAAAAAATGAGGAAAAGTTAGAGCTTAAATAATAACAGAAGGGAGTTATGTACTGCCTGATACTTTGAAAGTTTCATTGGGCCTCCCTACCTCCAAGGAGGTGGGACACCATCACACAACACCCATTAAACTTTCTATTGTCTCACCCAGACATAGCATTGCAGGCAACAAAATGGATATTAGTAAGATGGAAAAAAAACATTAAAGATAGAAATTTAAAAAAGGTGAGAAAGAGCGGAATAAATAACGCATAAGTTACATATTAGAAAAAAAATATTTAAAAAAATGAGGAAAAGTTAGAGCTTAAATAATAACAGAAGGGAGTTTTGTAATGCCTGATACTTTGAAAGTTTCATTGGGCCTCCCTACCTCCAAGGAGGTGAGACACCATCACACAGCACCCATTAAACTTTCTATTGTCTCACCCAGACAGAGCATTGCAGGCAACAAAATGGATATTAGTAAGATGGAAAAAAACATTAAAGATAGAAATTTAAAAAAGGTGAGAAAGAGCGGAATAAATAACGCATAAGTTACATATTAGAAAAAAAATATTTAAAAAAATGAGGAAAAGTTAGAGCTTAAATAATAACAGAAGGGAGTTTTGTAATGCCTGATACTTTGAAAGTTTCATTGGGCCTCCCTACCTCCAAGGAGGTGGGACACCATCACACAACACCCATTAAACTTTCTATTGTCTCACCCAGACAGAGCATTGCAGGCAACAAAATGGATATTAGTAAGATGGAAAAAAACATTAAAGATAGAAATTTAAAAAAGGTGAGAAAGAGCGGAATAAATAACGCATAAGTTACATATTAGAAAAAAAATATTTAAAAAAATGAGGAAAAGTTAGAGCTTAAATAATAACAGAAGGGAGTTTTGTAATGCCTGATACTTTGAAAGTTTCATTGGGCCTCCCTACCTCCAAGGAGGTGGGACACCATCACACAACACCCATTAAACTTTCTATTGTCTCACCCAGACAGAGCATTGCAGGCAACAAAATGGATATTAGTAAGATGGAAAAAAAACATTGAAGATAGAAATTTAAAAAAGGTGAGAAAGAGCGGAATAAATAACGTATAAGTTACATATTAGAAAAAAAATATTTAAAAAAATGAGGAAAAGTTACAGCTTAAATAATAACAGAAGGGAGTTTTGTAATGCCTGATACTTTGAAAGTTTCATTGGGCCTCCCTACCTCCAAGGAGGTGGGACACCATCACACAACACCCATTAAACTTTCTATTGTCTCACCCAGACATAGCATTGCAGGCAACAAAATGGATATTAGTAAGATGGAAAAAAAAACATTGAAGATAGAAATTTAAAAAAGGTGAGAAAGAGCGGTATAAATAACGTATAAGTTACATATTAGAAAAAAAATATTTAAAAAAATGAGGAAAAGTTAGAGCTTAAATAATAACAGAACGGAGTTTTGCAATGCCTGATACTTTGAAAGTTTCATTGGGCCTCCCTACCTCCAAGGAGGTGGGACACCATCACACAACACCCATTAAACTTTCTATTGTCTCACCCAGACATAGCATTGCAGGCAACAAAATGGATATTAGTAAGATGGAAAAAAAAACATTGAAGATAGAAATTTAAAAAAGGTGAGAAAGAGCGGTATAAATAACGTATAAGTTACATATTAGAAAAAAAATATTTAAAAAAATGAGGAAAAGTTAGAGCTTAAATAATAACAGAAGGGAGTTTTGTAATGCCTGATACTTTGAAAGTTTCATTGGGCCTCCCTACCTCCAAGGAGGTGGGACACCATCACACAACACCCATTAAACTTTCTATTGTCTCACCCAGACATAGCATTGCAGGCAACAAAATGGATATTAGTAAGATGGAAAAAAAAACATTGAAGATAGAAATTTAAAAAAGGTGAGAAAGAGCGGTATAAATAACGTATAAGTTACATATTAGAAAAAAAATATTTAAAAAAATGAGGAAAAGTTAGAGCTTAAATAATAACAGAACGGAGTTTTGCAATGCCTGATACTTTGAAAGTTTCATTGGGCCTCCCTACCTCCAAGGAGGTGGGACACCATCACACAACACCCATTAAACTTTCTATTGTCTCACCCAGACATAGCATTGCAGGCAACAAAATGGATATTAGTAAGATGGAAAAAAAAACATTGAAGATAGAAATTTAAAAAAGGTGAGAAAGAGCGGTATAAATAACGTATAAGTTACATATTAGAAAAAAAATATTTAAAAAAATGAGGAAAAGTTAGAGCTTAAATAATAACAGAAGGGAGTTATGTACTGCCTGATACTTTGAAAGTTTCATTGGGCCTCCCTACCTCCAAGGAGGTGGGACACCATCACACAACACCCATTAAACTTTCTATTGTCTCACCCAGACATAGCATTGCAGGCAACAAAATGGATATTAGTAAGATGGAAAAAAAACATTAAAGATAGAAATTTAAAAAAGGTGAGAAAGAGCGGAATAAATAACGCATAAGTTACATATTAGAAAAAAAATATTTAAAAAAATGAGGAAAAGTTAGAGCTTAAATAATAACAGAAGGGAGTTTTGTAATGCCTGATACTTTGAAAGTTTCATTGGGCCTCCCTACCTCCAAGGAGGTGAGACACCATCACACAGCACCCATTAAACTTTCTATTGTCTCACCCAGACAGAGCATTGCAGGCAACAAAATGGATATTAGTAAGATGGAAAAAAACATTAAAGATAGAAATTTAAAAAAGGTGAGAAAGAGCGGAATAAATAACGTATAAGTTACATTTTAGAAAAAAAATATTTAAAAAAATGAGGAAAAGTTAGAGCTTAAATAATAACAGAAGGGAGTTATGTACTGCCTGATACTTTGAAAGTTTCATTGGGCCTCCCTACCTCCAAGGAGGTGGGACACCATCACACAACACCCATTAAACTTTCTATTGTCTCACCCAGACATAGCATTGCAGGCAACAAAATGGATATTAGTAAGATGGAAAAAAAACATTAAAGATAGAAATTTAAAAAAGGTGAGAAAGAGTGGAATAAATAACGTATAAGTTACATATTAGAAAAAAAAATATTTAAAAAAATGAGGAAAAGTTAGAGCTTAAATAATAACAGAAGGGAGTTTTGTAATGCCTGATACTTTGAAAGTTTCATTGGGCCTCCCTACCTCCAAGGAGGTGGGACACCTTCACACAACACCCATTAAACTTTCTATTGTCTCACCCAGACATAGCATTGCAAACAAAATGGATATTAGTAAGATGGAAAAAAAACATTGAAGATAGAAATTTAAAAAAGGTGAGAAAGAGCGGAATAAATAACGTATAAGTTACATTTTAGAAAAAAAATATTTAAAAAAATGAGGAAAAGTTAGAGCTTAAATAATAACAGAAGGGAGTTTTGTAATGCCTGATACTTTGAAAGTTTCATTGGGTCTCCCTACCTCCAAGGAGGTGGGACACCATCACACAACACCCATTAAACTTTCTATTGTCTCACCCAGAAATAGCATTGCAGGCAACAAAATGGATATTAGTAAGATGGAAAAGAACATTAAAGATAGAAATTTAAAAAAGGTGAGAAAGAGCGGAATAAATAACGCATAAGTTACATATTAGAAAAAAAATATTTAAAAAAATGAGGAAAAGTTAGAGCTTAAATAATAACAGAAGGGAGTTTTGTAATGCCTGATACTTTGAAAGTTTCATTGGGCCTCCCTACCTCCAAGGAGGTGGGACACCATCACACAACACCCATTAAACTTTCTATTGTCTCACCCAGACATAGCATTGCAGGCAACAAAATGGATATTAGTAAGATGGAAAAAAAACATTAAAGATAGAAATTTAAAAAAGGTGAGAAAGAGTGGAATAAATAACGTATAAGTTACATATTAGAAAAAAAATATTTAAAAAAATGAGGAAAAGTTAGAGCTTAAATAATAACAGAAGGGAGTTTTGCAATGCCTGATACTTTGAAAGTTTCATTGGGCCTCCCTACCTCCAAGGAGGAGGGACACCATCACACAACACCCATTAAACTTTCTATTGTCTCACCCAGACAGAGCATTGCAGGCAACAAAATGGATATTAGTAAGATGGAAAAAAAACATTAAAGATAGAAATTTAAAAAAGGTGAGAAAGAGCGGAATAAATAACGTATAAGTTACATATTAGAAAAAAAATATTTAAAAAAATGAGGAAAAGTTAGAGCTTAAATAATAACAGAAGGGAGTTATGTACTGCCTGATACTTTGAAAGTTTCATTGGGCCTCCCTACCTCCAAGGAGGTGGGACACCATCACACAACACCCATTAAACTTTCTATTTTCTCACCCAGACATAGCATTGCAGGCAACAAAATGGATATTAGTAAGATGGAAAAAAAACATTAAAGATAGAAATTTAAAAAAGGTGAGAAAGAGTGGAATAAATAACGTATAAGTTACATATTAGAAAAAAAAATATTTAAAAAAATGAGGAAAAGTTAGAGCTTAAATAATAACAGAAGGGAGTTTTGTAATGCCTGATACTTTGAAAGTTTCATTGGGCCTCCCTACCTCCAAGGAGGTGGGACACCATCACACAACACCCATTAAACTTTCTATTGTCTCACCCAGACATAGCATTGCAGGCAACAAAATGGATATTAGTAAGATGGAAAAAAAACATTAAAGATAGAAATTTAAAAAAGGTGAGAAAGAGTGGAATAAATAACGTATAAGTTACATATTAGAAAAAAAATATTTAAAAAAATGAGGAAAAGTTAGAGCTTAAATAATAACAGAAGGGAGTTATGTACTGCCTGATACTTTGAAAGTTTCATTGGGCCTCCCTACCTCCAAGGAGGTGGGACACCATCACACAACACCCATTAAACTTTCTATTGTCTCACCCAGACATAGCATTGCAAACAAAATGGATATTAGTAAGATGGAAAAAAAACATTGAAGATAGAAATTTAAAAAAGGTGAGAAAGAGCGGAATAAATAACGTATAAGTTACATTTTAGAAAAAAAATATTTAAAAAAATGAGGAAAAGTTAGAGCTTAAATAATAACAGAAGGGAGTTTTGTAATGCCTGATACTTTGAAAGTTTCATTGGGTCTCCCTACCTCCAAGGAGGTGGGACACCATCACACAACACCCATTAAACTTTCTATTGTCTCACCCAGAAATAGCATTGCAGGCAACAAAATGGATATTAGTAAGATGGAAAAGAACATTAAAGATAGAAATTTAAAAAAGGTGAGAAAGAGCGGAATAAATAACGCATAAGTTACATATTAGAAAAAAAATATTTAAAAAAATGAGGAAAAGTTAGAGCTTAAATAATAACAGAAGGGAGTTTTGTAATGCCTGATACTTTGAAAGTTTCATTGGGCCTCCCTACCTCCAAGGAGGTGGGACACCATCACACAACACCCATTAAACTTTCTATTGTCTCACCCAGACATAGCATTGCAGGCAACAAAATGGATATTAGTAAGATGGAAAAAAAACATTAAAGATAGAAATTTAAAAAAGGTGAGAAAGAGTGGAATAAATAACGTATAAGTTACATATTAGAAAAAAAATATTTAAAAAAATGAGGAAAAGTTAGAGCTTAAATAATAACAGAAGGGAGTTTTGCAATGCCTGATACTTTGAAAGTTTCATTGGGCCTCCCTACCTCCAAGGAGGTGGGACACCATCACACAACACCCATTAAACTTTCTATTGTCTCACCCAGACAGAGCATTGCAGGCAACAAAATGGATATTAGTAAGATGGAAAAAAACATTAAAGATAGAAATTTAAAAAAGGTGAGAAAGAGCGGAATAAATAACGTATAAGTTACATATTAGAAAAAAAATATTTAAAAAAATGAGGAAAAGTTAGAGCTTAAATAATAACAGAAGGGAGTTTTGTAATGCCTGATACTTTGAAAGTTTCATTGGGCCTCCCTACCTCCAAGGAGGTGGGACACCATCACACAACACCCATTAAACTTTCTATTGTCTCACCCAGACAGAGCATTGCAGGCAACAAAATGGATATTAGTAAGATGGAAAAAAACATTAAAGATAGAAATTTAAAAAAGGTGAGAAAGAGCGGAATAAATAACGCATAAGTTACATATTAGAAAAAAAATATTTAAAAAAATGAGGAAAAGTTAGAGCTTAAATAATAACAGAAGGGAGTTTTGTAATGCCTGATACTTTGAAAGTTTCATTGGGCCTCCCTACCTCCAAGGAGGTGGGACACCATCACACAACACCCATTAAACTTTCTATTGTCTCACCCAGACAGAGCATTGCAGGCAACAAAATGGATATTAGTAAGATGGAAAAAAAACATTGAAGATAGAAATTTAAAAAAGGTGAGAAAGAGCGGAATAAATAACGTATAAGTTACATATTAGAAAAAAAATATTTAAAAAAATGAGGAAAAGTTAGAGCTTAAATAATAACAGAAGGGAGTTTTGTAATGCCTGATACTTTGAAAGTTTCATTGGGCCTCCCTACCTCCAAGGAGGTGGGACACCATCACACAACACCCATTAAACTTTCTATTGTCTCACCCAGACATAGCATTGCAGGCAACAAAATGGATATTAGTAAGATGGAAAAAAAAACATTGAAGATAGAAATTTAAAAAAGGTGAGAAAGAGCGGTATAAATAACGTATAAGTTACATATTAGAAAAAAAATATTTAAAAAAATGAGGAAAAGTTAGAGCTTAAATAATAACAGAAGGGAGTTATGTACTGCCTGATACTTTGAAAGTTTCATTGGGTCTCCCTACCTCCAAGGAGGTGGGACACCATCACACAACACCCATTAAACTTTCTATTGTCTCACCCAGAAATAGCATTGCAGGCAACAAAATGGATATTAGTAAGATGGAAAAGAACATTAAAGATAGAAATTTAAAAAAGGTGAGAAAGAGCGGAATAAATAACGCATAAGTTACATATTAGAAAAAAAATATTTAAAAAAATGAGGAAAAGTTAGAGCTTAAATAATAACAGAAGGGAGTTTTGTAATGCCTGATACTTTGAAAGTTTCATTGGGCCTCCCTACCTCCAAGGAGGTGGGACACCATCACACAACACCCATTAAACTTTCTATTGTCTCACCCAGACATAGCATTGCAGGCAACAAAATGGATATTAGTAAGATGGAAAAAAAACATTAAAGATAGAAATTTAAAAAAGGTGAGAAAGAGTGGAATAAATAACGTATAAGTTACATATTAGAAAAAAAATATTTAAAAAAATGAGGAAAAGTTAGAGCTTAAATAATAACAGAAGGGAGTTTTGCAATGCCTGATACTTTGAAAGTTTCATTGGGCCTCCCTACCTCCAAGGAGGTGGGACACCATCACACAACACCCATTAAACTTTCTATTGTCTCACCCAGACAGAGCATTGCAGGCAACAAAATGGATATTAGTAAGATGGAAAAAAACATTAAAGATAGAAATTTAAAAAAGGTGAGAAAGAGCGGAATAAATAACGTATAAGTTACATATTAGAAAAAAAATATTTAAAAAAATGAGGAAAAGTTAGAGCTTAAATAATAACAGAAGGGAGTTTTGTAATGCCTGATACTTTGAAAGTTTCATTGGGCCTCCCTACCTCCAAGGAGGTGGGACACCATCACACAACACCCATTAAACTTTCTATTGTCTCACCCAGACATAGCATTGCAGGCAACAAAATGGATATTAGTAAGATGGAAAAAAAAACATTGAAGATAGAAATTTAAAAAAGGTGAGAAAGAGCGGTATAAATAACGTATAAGTTACATATTAGAAAAAAAATATTTAAAAAAATGAGGAAAAGTTAGAGCTTAAATAATAACAGAAGGGAGTTATGTACTGCCTGATACTTTGAAAGTTTCATTGGGCCTCCCTACCTCCAAGGAGGTGGGACACCATCACACAACACCCATTAAACTTTCTATTGTCTCACCCAGACATAGCATTGCAGGCAACAAAATGGATATTAGTAAGATGGAAAAAAAACATTAAAGATAGAAATTTAAAAAAGGTGAGAAAGAGCGGAATAAATAACGCATAAGTTACATATTAGAAAAAAAATATTTAAAAAAATGAGGAAAAGTTAGAGCTTAAATAATAACAGAAGGGAGTTTTGTAATGCCTGATACTTTGAAAGTTTCATTGGGCCTCCCTACCTCCAAGGAGGTGAGACACCATCACACAGCACCCATTAAACTTTCTATTGTCTCACCCAGACAGAGCATTGCAGGCAACAAAATGGATATTAGTAAGATGGAAAAAAACATTAAAGATAGAAATTTAAAAAAGGTGAGAAAGAGCGGAATAAATAACGTATAAGTTACATATTAGAAAAAAAATATTTAAAAAAATGAGGAAAAGTTAGAGCTTAAATAATAACAGAAGGGAGTTATGTACTGCCTGATACTTTGAAAGTTTCATTGGGCCTCCCTACCTCCAAGGAGGTGGGACACCATCACACAACACCCATTAAACTTTCTATTTTCTCACCCAGACATAGCATTGCAGGCAACAAAATGGATATTAGTAAGATGGAAAAAAAACATTAAAGATAGAAATTTAAAAAAGGTGAGAAAGAGTGGAATAAATAACGTATAAGTTACATATTAGAAAAAAAAATATTTAAAAAAATGAGGAAAAGTTAGAGCTTAAATAATAACAGAAGGGAGTTTTGTAATGCCTGATACTTTGAAAGTTTCATTGGGCCTCCCTACCTCCAAGGAGGTGGGACACCATCACACAACACCCATTAAACTTTCTATTGTCTCACCCAGACATAGCATTGCAGGCAACAAAATGGATATTAGTAAGATGGAAAAAAAACATTAAAGATAGAAATTTAAAAAAGGTGAGAAAGAGTGGAATAAATAACGTATAAGTTACATATTAGAAAAAAAATATTTAAAAAAATGAGGAAAAGTTAGAGCTTAAATAATAACAGAAGGGAGTTATGTACTGCCTGATACTTTGAAAGTTTCATTGGGCCTCCCTACCTCCAAGGAGGTGGGACACCATCACACAACACCCATTAAACTTTCTATTGTCTCACCCAGACATAGCATTGCAAACAAAATGGATATTAGTAAGATGGAAAAAAAACATTGAAGATAGAAATTTAAAAAAGGTGAGAAAGAGCGGAATAAATAACGTATAAGTTACATTTTAGAAAAAAAATATTTAAAAAAATGAGGAAAAGTTAGAGCTTAAATAATAACAGAAGGGAGTTTTGTAATGCCTGATACTTTGAAAGTTTCATTGGGTCTCCCTACCTCCAAGGAAGTGGGACACCATCACACAACACCCATTAAACTTTCTATTGTCTCACCCAGAAATAGCATTGCAGGCAACAAAATGGATATTAGTAAGATGGAAAAGAACATTAAAGATAGAAATTTAAAAAAGGTGAGAAAGAGCGGAATAAATAACGCATAAGTTACATATTAGAAAAAAAATATTTAAAAAAATGAGGAAAAGTTAGAGCTTAAATAATAACAGAAGGGAGTTTTGTAATGCCTGATACTTTGAAAGTTTCATTGGGCCTCCCTACCTCCAAGGAGGTGGGACACCATCACACAACACCCATTAAACTTTCTATTGTCTCACCCAGACATAGCATTGCAGGCAACAAAATGGATATTAGTAAGATGGAAAAAAAACATTAAAGATAGAAATTTAAAAAAGGTGAGAAAGAGTGGAATAAATAACGTATAAGTTACATATTAGAAAAAAAATATTTAAAAAAATGAGGAAAAGTTAGAGCTTAAATAATAACAGAAGGGAGTTTTGCAATGCCTGATACTTTGAAAGTTTCATTGGGCCTCCCTACCTCCAAGGAGGTGGGACACCATCACACAACACCCATTAAACTTTCTATTGTCTCACCCAGACAGAGCATTGCAGGCAACAAAATGGATATTAGTAAGATGGAAAAAAACATTAAAGATAGAAATTTAAAAAAGGTGAGAAAGAGCGGAATAAATAACGTATAAGTTACATATTAGAAAAAAAATATTTAAAAAAATGAGGAAAAGTTAGAGCTTAAATAATAACAGAAGGGAGTTTTGTAATGCCTGATACTTTGAAAGTTTCATTGGGCCTCCCTACCTCCAAGGAGGTGGGACACCATCACACAACACCCATTAAACTTTCTATTGTCTCACCCAGACAGAGCATTGCAGGCAACAAAATGGATATTAGTAAGATGGAAAAAAACATTAAAGATAGAAATTTAAAAAAGGTGAGAAAGAGCGGAATAAATAACGCATAAGTTACATATTAGAAAAAAAATATTTAAAAAAATGAGGAAAAGTTAGAGCTTAAATAATAACAGAAGGGAGTTTTGTAATGCCTGATACTTTGAAAGTTTCATTGGGCCTCCCTACCTCCAAGGAGGTGGGACACCATCACACAACACCCATTAAACTTTCTATTGTCTCACCCAGACAGAGCATTGCAGGCAACAAAATGGATATTAGTAAGATGGAAAAAAAACATTGAAGATAGAAATTTAAAAAAGGTGAGAAAGAGCGGAATAAATAACGTATAAGTTACATATTAGAAAAAAAATATTTAAAAAAATGAGGAAAAGTTAGAGCTTAAATAATAACAGAAGGGAGTTTTGTAATGCCTGATACTTTGAAAGTTTCATTGGGCCTCCCTACCTCCAAGGAGGTGGGACACCATCACACAACACCCATTAAACTTTCTATTGTCTCACCCAGACATAGCATTGCAGGCAACAAAATGGATATTAGTAAGATGGAAAAAAAAACATTGAAGATAGAAATTTAAAAAAGGTGAGAAAGAGCGGTATAAATAACGTATAAGTTACATATTAGAAAAAAAATATTTAAAAAAATGAGGAAAAGTTAGAGCTTAAATAATAACAGAAGGGAGTTATGTACTGCCTGATACTTTGAAAGTTTCATTGGGTCTCCCTACCTCCAAGGAGGTGGGACACCATCACACAACACCCATTAAACTTTCTATTGTCTCACCCAGAAATAGCATTGCAGGCAACAAAATGGATATTAGTAAGATGGAAAAGAACATTAAAGATAGAAATTTAAAAAAGGTGAGAAAGAGCGGAATAAATAACGCATAAGTTACATATTAGAAAAAAAATATTTAAAAAAATGAGGAAAAGTTAGAGCTTAAATAATAACAGAAGGGAGTTTTGTAATGCCTGATACTTTGAAAGTTTCATTGGGCCTCCCTACCTCCAAGGAGGTGGGACACCATCACACAACACCCATTAAACTTTCTATTGTCTCACCCAGACATAGCATTGCAGGCAACAAAATGGATATTAGTAAGATGGAAAAAAAACATTAAAGATAGAAATTTAAAAAAGGTGAGAAAGAGTGGAATAAATAACGTATAAGTTACATATTAGAAAAAAAATATTTAAAAAAATGAGGAAAAGTTAGAGCTTAAATAATAACAGAAGGGAGTTTTGCAATGCCTGATACTTTGAAAGTTTCATTGGGCCTCCCTACCTCCAAGGAGGTGGGACACCATCACACAACACCCATTAAACTTTCTATTGTCTCACCCAGACAGAGCATTGCAGGCAACAAAATGGATATTAGTAAGATGGAAAAAAACATTAAAGATAGAAATTTAAAAAAGGTGAGAAAGAGCGGAATAAATAACGTATAAGTTACATATTAGAAAAAAAATATTTAAAAAAATGAGGAAAAGTTAGAGCTTAAATAATAACAGAAGGGAGTTTTGTAATGCCTGATACTTTGAAAGTTTCATTGGGCCTCCCTACCTCCAAGGAGGTGGGACACCATCACACAACACCCATTAAACTTTCTATTGTCTCACCCAGACATAGCATTGCAGGCAACAAAATGGATATTAGTAAGATGGAAAAAAAAACATTGAAGATAGAAATTTAAAAAAGGTGAGAAAGAGCGGTATAAATAACGTATAAGTTACATATTAGAAAAAAAATATTTAAAAAAATGAGGAAAAGTTAGAGCTTAAATAATAACAGAAGGGAGTTATGTACTGCCTGATACTTTGAAAGTTTCATTGGGCCTCCCTACCTCCAAGGAGGTGGGACACCATCACACAACACCCATTAAACTTTCTATTGTCTCACCCAGACATAGCATTGCAGGCAACAAAATGGATATTAGTAAGATGGAAAAAAAACATTAAAGATAGAAATTTAAAAAAGGTGAGAAAGAGCGGAATAAATAACGCATAAGTTACATATTAGAAAAAAAATATTTAAAAAAATGAGGAAAAGTTAGAGCTTAAATAATAACAGAAGGGAGTTTTGTAATGCCTGATACTTTGAAAGTTTCATTGGGCCTCCCTACCTCCAAGGAGGTGAGACACCATCACACAGCACCCATTAAACTTTCTATTGTCTCACCCAGACAGAGCATTGCAGGCAACAAAATGGATATTAGTAAGATGGAAAAAAACATTAAAGATAGAAATTTAAAAAAGGTGAGAAAGAGCGGAATAAATAACGCATAAGTTACATATTAGAAAAAAAATATTTAAAAAAATGAGGAAAAGTTAGAGCTTAAATAATAACAGAAGGGAGTTTTGTAATGCCTGATACTTTGAAAGTTTCATTGGGCCTCCCTACCTCCAAGGAGGTGGGACACCATCACACAACACCCATTAAACTTTCTATTGTCTCACCCAGACAGAGCATTGCAGGCAACAAAATGGATATTAGTAAGATGGAAAAAAACATTAAAGATAGAAATTTAAAAAAGGTGAGAAAGAGCGGAATAAATAACGCATAAGTTACATATTAGAAAAAAAATATTTAAAAAAATGAGGAAAAATTAGAGCTTAAATAATAACAGAAGGGAGTTTTGTAATGCCTGATACTTTGAAAGTTTCATTGGGCCTCCCTACCTCCAAGGAGGTGGGACACCATCACACAACACCCATTAAACTTTCTATTGTCTCACCCAGACAGAGCATTGCAGGCAACAAAATGGATATTAGTAAGATGGAAAAAAAACATTGAAGATAGAAATTTAAAAAAGGTGAGAAAGAGCGGAATAAATAACGTATAAGTTACATATTAGAAAAAAAATATTTAAAAAAATGAGGAAAAGTTAGAGCTTAAATAATAACAGAAGGGAGTTTTGTAATGCCTGATACTTTGAAAGTTTCATTGGGCCTCCCTACCTCCAAGGAGGTGGGACACCATCACACAACACCCATTAAACTTTCTATTGTCTCACCCAGACATAGCATTGCAGGCAACAAAATGGATATTAGTAAGATGGAAAAAAAAACATTGAAGATAGAAATTTAAAAAAGGTGAGAAAGAGCGGTATAAATAACGTATAAGTTACATATTAGAAAAAAAATATTTAAAAAAATGAGGAAAAGTTAGAGCTTAAATAATAACAGAAGGGAGTTATGTACTGCCTGATACTTTGAAAGTTTCATTGGGCCTCCCTACCTCCAAGGAGGTGGGACACCATCACACAACACCCATTAAACTTTCTATTGTCTCACCCAGACATAGCATTGCAGGCAACAAAATGGATATTAGTAAGATGGAAAAAAAACATTAAAGATAGAAATTTAAAAAAGGTGAGAAAGAGCGGTATAAATAACGTATAAGTTACATATTAGAAAAAAAATATTTAAAAAAATGAGGAAAAGTTAGAGCTTAAATAATAACAGAAGGGAGTTATGTACTGCCTGATACTTTGAAAGTTTCATTGGGCCTCCCTACCTCCAAGGAGGTGGGACACCATCACACAACACCCATTAAACTTTCTATTGTCTCGCCCAGACATAGCATTGCAGACAACAAAATGGATATTAGTAAGATGGAAAAAAAACATTAAAGATAGAAATTTAAAAAAGGTGAGAAAGAGTGGAATAAATAACGTATAAGTTACATATTAGAAAAAAAAATATTTAAAAAAATGAGGAAAAGTTAGAGCTTAAATAATAACAGAAGGGAGTTTTGTAATGCCTGATACTTTGAAAGTTTCATTGGGCCTCCCTACCTCCAAGGAGGTGGGACACCATCACACAACACCCATTAAACTTTCTATTGTCTCACCCAGAAATAGCATTGCAGGCAACAAAATGGATATTAGTAAGATGGAAAAAAAAACATTGAAGATAGAAATTTAAAAAAGGTGAGAAAGAGCGGAATAAATAACGTATAAGTTACATATTAGAAAAAAAATATTTAAAAAAATAAGGAAAAGTTAGAGCTTAAATAATAACAGAAGGGAGTTTTGCAATGCCTGATACTTTGAAAGTTTCATTGGGCCTCCCTACCTCCAAGGAGGTGGGACACCATCACACAACACCCATTAAACTTTCTATTGTCTCACCCAGACAGAACATTGCAGGCAACAAAATGGATATTAGTAAGATGGAAAAGAACATTAAAGATAGAAATTTAAAAAAGGTGAGAAAGAGCGGAATAAATAACGCATAAGTTACATATTAGAAAAAAAATATTTAAAAAAATGAGGAAAAGTTAGAGCTTAAATAATAACAGAAGGGAGTTTTGTAATGCCTGATACTTTGAAAGTTTCATTGGGCCTCCCTACCTCCAAGGAGGTGGGACACCATCACACAACACCCATTAAACTTTCTATTGTCTCACCCAGACATAGCATTGCAGGCAACAAAATGGATATTAGTAAGATGGAAAAAAAAACATTAAAGATAGAAATTTAAAAAAGGTGAGAAAGAGCGGAATAAATAACGCATAAGTTACATATTAGAAAAAAAATATTTAAAAAAATGAGGAAAAGTTAGAGCTTAAATAATAACAGAAGGGAGTTATGTACTGCCTGATACTTTGAAAGTTTCATTGGGCCTCGCTACCTCCAAGGAGGTGGGACACCATCACACAACACCCATTAAACTTTCTATTGTCTCACCCAGACAGAGCATTGCAGACAACAAAATGGATATTAGTAAGATGGAAATTTAAAAAAGGTGAGAAAGAGCGGAATAAATAACGCATAAGTTACATATTAGAAAAAAAATATTTAAAAAAATGAGGAAAAGTTAGAGCTTAAATGACAAGCAATGTAGGTAAATTAATAACAGAAGGGAGTTTTGTAATGCCTGATACTTTGAAAGTTTCATTGGGCCTCCCTACCTCCAAGGAGGTGGGACACCATCACACAACACCCATTAAACTTTCTATTGTCTCACCCAGACATAGCATTGCAGGCAACAAAATGGATATTAGTAAGATGGAAAAAAACATTAAAGATAGAAATTTAAAAAAGGTGAGAAAGAGCGGAATAAATAACGCATAAGTTACATATTAGAAAAAAAATATTTAAAAAAATGAGGAAAAGTTAGAGCTTAAATAATAACAGAAGGGAGTTATGTACTGCCTGATACTTTGAAAGTTTCATTGGGCCTCCCTACCTCCAAGGAGGTGGGACACCATCACACAACACCCATTAAACTTTCTATTGTCTCACCCAGACAGAGCATTGCAGGCAACAAAATGGATATTAGTAAGATGGAAAAAAACATTAAAGATAGAAATTTAAAAAAGGTGAGAAAGAGCGGAATAAATAACGCATAAGTTACATATTAGAAAAAAAATATTTAAAAAAATGAGGAAAAGTTAGAGCTTAAATAATAACAGAAGGGAGTTTTGTAATGCCTGATACTTTGAAAGTTTCATTGGGCCTCCCTACCTCCAAGGAGGTGGGACACCATCACACAACACCCATTAAAGTTTCTATTGTCTCACCCAGACATAGCATTGCAAACAAAATGGATATTAGTAAGATGGAAAAAAAAACATTGAAGATAGAAATTTAAAAAAGGTGAGAAAGAGCGGAATAAATAACGTATAAGTTACATTTTAGAAAAAAAATATTTAAAAAAATGAGGAAAAGTTAGAGCTTAAATAATAACAGAAGGGAGTTTTGTAATGCCTGATACTTTGAAAGTTTCATTGGGTCTCCCTACCTCCAAGGAGGTGGGACACCATCACACAACACCCATTAAACTTTCTATTGTCTCACCCAGAAATAGCATTGCAGGCAACAAAATGGATATTAGTAAGATGGAAAAAAAAACATTGAAGATAGAAATTTAAAAAAGGTGAGAAAGAGCGGTATAAATAACGTATAAGTTACATATTAGAAAAAAAATATTTAAAAAAATGAGGAAAAGTTAGAGCTTAAATAATAACAGAAGGGAGTTATGTACTGCCTGATACTTTGAAAGTTTCATTGGGCCTCCCTACCTCCAAGGAGGTGGGACACCATCACACAACACCCATTAAACTTTCTATTGTCTCACCCAGACATAGCATTGCAGGCAACAAAATGGATATTAGTAAGATGGAAAAAAAACATTAAAGATAGAAATTTAAAAAAGGTGAGAAAGAGCGATATAAATAACGTATAAGTTACATATTAGAAAAAAAATATTTAAAAAAATGAGGAAATGTTAGAGCTTAAATAATAACAGAAGGGAGTTATGTACTGCCTGATACTTTGAAAGTTTCATTGGGCCTCCCTACCTCCAAGGAGGTGGGACACCATCACACAACACCCATTAAACTTTCTATTGTCTCACCCAGACAGAGCATTGCAGGCAACAAAATGGATATTAGTAAGATGGAAAAAAAACATTAAAGATAGAAATTTAAAAAAGGTGAGAAAGAGTGGAATAAATAACGTATAAGTTACATATTAGAAAAAAAATATTTAAAAAAATGAGGAAAAGTTAGAGCTTAAATAATAACAGAATGGAGTTTTGTAATGCCTGATACTTTGAAAGTTTCATTGGGCCTCCCTACCTCCAAGGAGGTGGGACACCATCACACAACACCCATTAAACTTTCTATTGTCTCGCCCAGACATAGCATTGCAGGCAACAAAATGGATATTAGTAAGATGGAAAAAAAAACATTAAAGATAGAAATTTAAAAAAGGTGAGAAAGAGCGGAATAAATAACGTATAAGTTACATATTAGAAAAAAAATATTTAAAAAAATAAGGAAAAGTTAGAGCTTAAATAATAACAGAAGGGAGTTTTGCAATGCCTGATACTTTGAAAGTTTCATTGGGCCTCCCTACCTCCAAGGAGGTGGGACACCATCACACAACACCCATTAAACTTTCTATTGTCTCACCCAGACAGAGCATTGCAGGCAACAAAATGGATATTAGTAAGATGGAAAAGAACATTAAAGATAGAAATTTAAAAAAGGTGAGAAAGAGCGGAATAAATAACGCATAAGTTACATATTAGAAAAAAAATATTTAAAAAAATGAGGAAAAGTTAGAGCTTAAATAATAACAGAAGGGAGTTTTGCAATGCCTGATACTTTGAAAGTTTCATTGGGCCTCCCTACCTCCAAGGAGGTGGGACACCATCACACAACACCCATTAAACTTTCTATTGTCTCACCCAGACAGAGCATTGCAGGCAACAAAATGGATATTAGTAAGATGGAAAAAAACATTAAAGATAGAAATTTAAAAAAGGTGAGAAAGAGCGGAATAAATCACGTATAAGTTACATATTAGAAAAAAAATATTTAAAAAAATGAGGAAAAGTTAGAGCTTAAATAATAACAGAAGGGAGTTTTGTAATGCCTGATACTTTGAAAGTTTCATTGGGCCTCCCTACCTCCAAGGAGGTGGGACACCATCACACAACACCCATTAAACTTTCTATTGTCTCGCCCAGACATAGCATTGCAGGCAACAAAATGGATATTAGTAAGATGGAAAAAAAAACTTAAAAGATAGGAAATTAAAAAAGGTGAGAAAGAGCGGAATAAATAACGTATAAGTTACATATTAGAAAAAAAATATTTAAAAAAATGAGGAAAAGTTAGAGCTTAAATAATAACAGAACGGAGTTTTGCAATGCCTGATACTTTGAAAGTTTCATTGGGCCTCCCTACCTCCAAGGAGGTGGGACACCATCACACAACACCCATTAAACTTTCTATTGTCTCACCCAGACATAGCATTGCAGGCAACAAAATGGATATTAGTAAGATGGAAAAAAAACATTAAAGATAGAAATTTAAAAAAGGTGAGAAAGAGCGGAATAAATAACGCATAAGTTACATATTAGAAAAAAAATATTTAAAAAAATGAGGAAAAGTTAGAGCTTAAATAATAACAGAAGGGAGTTTTGTAATGCCTGATACTTTGAAAGTTTCATTGGGCCTCCCTACCTCCAAGGAGGTGAGACACCATCACACAGCACCCATTAAACTTTCTATTGTCTCATTCAGACAGAGCATTGCAGGCAACAAAATGGATATTAGTAAGATGGAAAAAAACATTAAAGATAGAAATTTAAAAAAGGTGAGAAAGAGCGGAATAAATAACGCATAAGTTACATATTAGAAAAAAAATATTTAAAAAAATGAGGAAAAGTTAGAGCTTAAATAATAACAGAAGGGAGTTTTGTAATGCCTGATACTTTGAAAGTTTCATTGGGCCTCCCTACCTCCAAGGAGGTGGGACACCATCACACAACACCCATTAAACTTTCTATTGTCTCACCCAGACATAGCATTGCAGGCAACAAAATGGATATTAGTAAGATGGAAAAAAAACATTAAAGATAGAAATTTAAAAAAGGTGAGAAAGAGCGGTATAAATAACGTATAAGTTACATATTAGAAAAAAAATATTTAAAAAAATGAGGAAAAGTTAGAGCTTAAATAATAACAGAAGGGAGTTATGTACTGCCTGATACTTTGAAAGTTTCATTGGGCCTCCCTACCTCCAAGGAGGTGGGACACCATCACACAACACCCATTAAACTTTCTATTGTCTCACCCAGACATAGCATTGCAGGCAACAAAATGGATATTAGTAAGATGGAAAAAAAACATTAAAGATAGAAATTTAAAAAAGGTGAGAAAGAGTGGAATAAATAACGTATAAGTTACATATTAGAAAAAAAAATATTTAAAAAAATGAGGAAAAGTTAGAGCTTAAATAATAACAGAAGGGAGTTTTGTAATGCCTGATACTTTGAAAGTTTCATTGGGCCTCCCTACCTCCAAGGAGGTGGGACACCATCACACAACACCCATTAAACTTTCTATTGTCTCACCCAGACATAGCATTGCAAACAAAATGGATATTAGTAAGATGGAAAAAAAACATTGAAGATAGAAATTTAAAAAAGGTGAGAAAGAGCGGAATAAATAACGTATAAGTTACATTTTAGAAAAAAAATATTTAAAAAAATGAGGAAAAGTTAGAGCTTAAATAATAACAGAAGGGAGTTTTGTAATGCCTGATACTTTGAAAGTTTCATTGGGTCTCCCTACCTCCAAGGAGGTGGGACACCATCACACAACACCCATTAAACTTTCTATTGTCTCACCCAGACAGAGCATTGCAGGCAACAAAATGGATATTAGTAAGATGGAAAAGAACATTAAAGATAGAAATTTAAAAAAGGTGAGAAAGAGCGGAATAAATAACGCATAAGTTACATATTAGAAAAAAAATATTTAAAAAAATGAGGAAAAGTTAGAGCTTAAATAATAACAGAAGGGAGTTTTGCAATGCCTGATACTTTGAAAGTTTCATTGGGCCTCCCTACCTCCAAGGAGGTGGGACACCATCACACAACACCCATTAAACTTTCTATTGTCTCACCCAGACAGAGCATTGCAGGCAACAAAATGGATATTAGTAAGATGGAAAAAAACATTAAAGATAGAAATTTAAAAAAGGTGAGAAAGAGCGGAATAAATCACGTATAAGTTACATATTAGAAAAAAAATATTTAAAAAAATGAGGAAAAGTTAGAGCTTAAATAATAACAGAAGGGAGTTTTGTAATGCCTGATACTTTGAAAGTTTCATTGGGCCTCCCTACCTCCAAGGAGGTGGGACACCATCACACAACACCCATTAAACTTTCTATTGTCTCGCCCAGACATAGCATTGCAGGCAACAAAATGGATATTAGTAAGATGGAAAAAAAAACTTAAAAGATAGGAAATTAAAAAAGGTGAGAAAGAGCGGAATAAATAACGTATAAGTTACATATTAGAAAAAAAATATTTAAAAAAATGAGGAAAAGTTAGAGCTTAAATAATAACAGAACGGAGTTTTGCAATGCCTGATACTTTGAAAGTTTCATTGGGCCTCCCTACCTCCAAGGAGGTGGGACACCATCACACAACACCCATTAAACTTTCTATTGTCTCACCCAGACATAGCATTGCAGGCAACAAAATGGATATTAGTAAGATGGAAAAAAAACATTAAAGATAGAAATTTAAAAAAGGTGAGAAAGAGCGGAATAAATAACGCATAAGTTACATATTAGAAAAAAAATATTTAAAAAAATGAGGAAAAGTTAGAGCTTAAATAATAACAGAAGGGAGTTTTGTAATGCCTGATACTTTGAAAGTTTCATTGGGCCTCCCTACCTCCAAGGAGGTGAGACACCATCACACAGCACCCATTAAACTTTCTATTGTCTCATTCAGACAGAGCATTGCAGGCAACAAAATGGATATTAGTAAGATGGAAAAAAACATTAAAGATAGAAATTTAAAAAAGGTGAGAAAGAGCGGAATAAATAACGCATAAGTTACATATTAGAAAAAAAATATTTAAAAAAATGAGGAAAAGTTAGAGCTTAAATAATAACAGAAGGGAGTTTTGTAATGCCTGATACTTTGAAAGTTTCATTGGGCCTCCCTACCTCCAAGGAGGTGGGACACCATCACACAACACCCATTAAACTTTCTATTGTCTCACCCAGACATAGCATTGCAGGCAACAAAATGGATATTAGTAAGATGGAAAAAAAACATTAAAGATAGAAATTTAAAAAAGGTGAGAAAGAGCGGTATAAATAACGTATAAGTTACATATTAGAAAAAAAATATTTAAAAAAATGAGGAAAAGTTAGAGCTTAAATAATAACAGAAGGGAGTTATGTACTGCCTGATACTTTGAAAGTTTCATTGGGCCTCCCTACCTCCAAGGAGGTGGGACACCATCACACAACACCCATTAAACTTTCTATTGTCTCACCCAGACAGAGCATTGCAGGCAACAAAATGGATATTAGTAAGATGGAAAAAAACATTAAAGATAGAAATTTAAAAAAGGTGAGAAAGAGCGGAATAAATCACGTATAAGTTACATATTAGAAAAAAAATATTTAAAAAAATGAGGAAAAGTTAGAGCTTAAATAATAACAGAAGGGAGTTTTGTAATGCCTGATACTTTGAAAGTTTCATTGGGCCTCCCTACCTCCAAGGAGGTGGGACACCATCACACAACACCCATTAAACTTTCTATTGTCTCGCCCAGACATAGCATTGCAGGCAACAAAATGGATATTAGTAAGATGGAAAAAAAAACTTAAAAGATAGGAAATTAAAAAAGGTGAGAAAGAGCGGAATAAATAACGTATAAGTTACATATTAGAAAAAAAATATTTAAAAAAATGAGGAAAAGTTAGAGCTTAAATAATAACAGAACGGAGTTTTGCAATGCCTGATACTTTGAAAGTTTCATTGGGCCTCCCTACCTCCAAGGAGGTGGGACACCATCACACAACACCCATTAAACTTTCTATTGTCTCACCCAGACATAGCATTGCAGGCAACAAAATGGATATTAGTAAGATGGAAAAAAAACATTAAAGATAGAAATTTAAAAAAGGTGAGAAAGAGCGGAATAAATAACGCATAAGTTACATATTAGAAAAAAAATATTTAAAAAAATGAGGAAAAGTTAGAGCTTAAATAATAACAGAAGGGAGTTTTGTAATGCCTGATACTTTGAAAGTTTCATTGGGCCTCCCTACCTCCAAGGAGGTGAGACACCATCACACAGCACCCATTAAACTTTCTATTGTCTCATTCAGACAGAGCATTGCAGGCAACAAAATGGATATTAGTAAGATGGAAAAAAACATTAAAGATAGAAATTTAAAAAAGGTGAGAAAGAGCGGAATAAATAACGCATAAGTTACATATTAGAAAAAAAATATTTAAAAAAATGAGGAAAAGTTAGAGCTTAAATAATAACAGAAGGGAGTTTTGTAATGCCTGATACTTTGAAAGTTTCATTGGGCCTCCCTACCTCCAAGGAGGTGGGACACCATCACACAACACCCATTAAACTTTCTATTGTCTCACCCAGACATAGCATTGCAGGCAACAAAATGGATATTAGTAAGATGGAAAAAAAACATTAAAGATAGAAATTTAAAAAAGGTGAGAAAGAGCGGTATAAATAACGTATAAGTTACATATTAGAAAAAAAATATTTAAAAAAATGAGGAAAAGTTAGAGCTTAAATAATAACAGAAGGGAGTTATGTACTGCCTGATACTTTGAAAGTTTCATTGGGCCTCCCTACCTCCAAGGAGGTGGGACACCATCACACAACACCCATTAAACTTTCTATTGTCTCACCCAGACATAGCATTGCAGGCAACAAAATGGATATTAGTAAGATGGAAAAAAAACATTAAAGATAGAAATTTAAAAAAGGTGAGAAAGAGTGGAATAAATAACGTATAAGTTACATATTAGAAAAAAAAATATTTAAAAAAATGAGGAAAAGTTAGAGCTTAAATAATAACAGAAGGGAGTTTTGTAATGCCTGATACTTTGAAAGTTTCATTGGGCCTCCCTACCTCCAAGGAGGTGGGACACCATCACACAACACCCATTAAACTTTCTATTGTCTCACCCAGACATAGCATTGCAAACAAAATGGATATTAGTAAGATGGAAAAAAAACATTGAAGATAGAAATTTAAAAAAGGTGAGAAAGAGCGGAATAAATAACGTATAAGTTACATTTTAGAAAAAAAATATTTAAAAAAATGAGGAAAAGTTAGAGCTTAAATAATAACAGAAGGGAGTTTTGTAATGCCTGATACTTTGAAAGTTTCATTGGGTCTCCCTACCTCCAAGGAGGTGGGACACCATCACACAACACCCATTAAACTTTCTATTGTCTCACCCAGACAGAGCATTGCAGGCAACAAAATGGATATTAGTAAGATGGAAAAGAACATTAAAGATAGAAATTTAAAAAAGGTGAGAAAGAGCGGAATAAATAACGCATAAGTTACATATTAGAAAAAAAATATTTAAAAAAATGAGGAAAAGTTAGAGCTTAAATAATAACAGAAGGGAGTTTTGCAATGCCTGATACTTTGAAAGTTTCATTGGGCCTCCCTACCTCCAAGGAGGTGGGACACCATCACACAACACCCATTAAACTTTCTATTGTCTCACCCAGACAGAGCATTGCAGGCAACAAAATGGATATTAGTAAGATGGAAAAAAACATTAAAGATAGAAATTTAAAAAAGGTGAGAAAGAGCGGAATAAATCACGTATAAGTTACATATTAGAAAAAAAATATTTAAAAAAATGAGGAAAAGTTAGAGCTTAAATAATAACAGAAGGGAGTTTTGTAATGCCTGATACTTTGAAAGTTTCATTGGGCCTCCCTACCTCCAAGGAGGTGGGACACCATCACACAACACCCATTAAACTTTCTATTGTCTCGCCCAGACATAGCATTGCAGGCAACAAAATGGATATTAGTAAGATGGAAAAAAAAACTTAAAAGATAGGAAATTAAAAAAGGTGAGAAAGAGCGGAATAAATAACGTATAAGTTACATATTAGAAAAAAAATATTTAAAAAAATGAGGAAAAGTTAGAGCTTAAATAATAACAGAACGGAGTTTTGCAATGCCTGATACTTTGAAAGTTTCATTGGGCCTCCCTACCTCCAAGGAGGTGGGACACCATCACACAACACCCATTAAACTTTCTATTGTCTCACCCAGACATAGCATTGCAGGCAACAAAATGGATATTAGTAAGATGGAAAAAAAACATTAAAGATAGAAATTTAAAAAAGGTGAGAAAGAGCGGAATAAATAACGCATAAGTTACATATTAGAAAAAAAATATTTAAAAAAATGAGGAAAAGTTAGAGCTTAAATAATAACAGAAGGGAGTTTTGTAATGCCTGATACTTTGAAAGTTTCATTGGGCCTCCCTACCTCCAAGGAGGTGAGACACCATCACACAGCACCCATTAAACTTTCTATTGTCTCATTCAGACAGAGCATTGCAGGCAACAAAATGGATATTAGTAAGATGGAAAAAAACATTAAAGATAGAAATTTAAAAAAGGTGAGAAAGAGCGGAATAAATAACGCATAAGTTACATATTAGAAAAAAAATATTTAAAAAAATGAGGAAAAGTTAGAGCTTAAATAATAACAGAAGGGAGTTTTGTAATGCCTGATACTTTGAAAGTTTCATTGGGCCTCCCTACCTCCAAGGAGGTGGGACACCATCACACAACACCCATTAAACTTTCTATTGTCTCACCCAGACATAGCATTGCAGGCAACAAAATGGATATTAGTAAGATGGAAAAAAAACATTAAAGATAGAAATTTAAAAAAGGTGAGAAAGAGCGGTATAAATAACGTATAAGTTACATATTAGAAAAAAAATATTTAAAAAAATGAGGAAAAGTTAGAGCTTAAATAATAACAGAAGGGAGTTATGTACTGCCTGATACTTTGAAAGTTTCATTGGGCCTCCCTACCTCCAAGGAGGTGGGACACCATCACACAACACCCATTAAACTTTCTATTGTCTCACCCAGACATAGCATTGCAGGCAACAAAATGGATATTAGTAAGATGGAAAAAAAACATTAAAGATAGAAATTTAAAAAAGGTGAGAAAGAGTGGAATAAATAACGTATAAGTTACATATTAGAAAAAAAAATATTTAAAAAAATGAGGAAAAGTTAGAGCTTAAATAATAACAGAAGGGAGTTTTGTAATGCCTGATACTTTGAAAGTTTCATTGGGCCTCCCTACCTCCAAGGAGGTGGGACACCATCACACAACACCCATTAAACTTTCTATTGTCTCACCCAGACATAGCATTGCAAACAAAATGGATATTAGTAAGATGGAAAAAAAACATTGAAGATAGAAATTTAAAAAAGGTGAGAAAGAGCGGAATAAATAACGTATAAGTTACATTTTAGAAAAAAAATATTTAAAAAAATGAGGAAAAGTTAGAGCTTAAATAATAACAGAAGGGAGTTTTGTAATGCCTGATACTTTGAAAGTTTCATTGGGTCTCCCTACCTCCAAGGAGGTGGGACACCATCACACAACACCCATTAAACTTTCTATTGTCTCACCCAGAAATAGCATTGCAGGCAACAAAATGGATATTAGTAAGATGGAAAAAAAAAACATTGAAGATAGAAATTTAAAAAAGGTGAGAAAGAGCGGAATAAATAACGTATAAGTTACATATTAGAAAAAAAATATTTAAAAAAATAAGGAAAAGTTAGAGCTTAAATAATAACAGAAGGGAGTTTTGCAATGCCTGATACTTTGAAAGTTTCATTGGGCCTCCTTACCTCCAAGGAGGTGGGACACCATCGCACAACACCCATTAAACTTTCTATTGTCTCACCCAGACAGAACATTGCAGGCAACAAAATGGATATTAGTAAGATGGAAAAGAACATTAAAGATAGAAATTTAAAAAAGGTGAGAAAGAGCGGAATAAATAACGCATAAGTTACATATTAGAAAAAAAATATTTAAAAAAATGAGGAAAAGTTAGAGCTTAAATAATAACAGAAGGGAGTTTTGTAATGCCTGATACTTTGAAAGTTTCATTGGGCCTCCCTACCTCCAAGGAGGTGGGACACCATCACACAACACCCATTAAACTTTCTATTGTCTCACCCAGACAGAGCATTGCAGGCAACAAAATGGATATTAGTAAGATGGAAAAAAACATTAAAGATAGAAATTTAAAAAAGGTGAGAAAGAGCGGAATAAATAACGCATAAGTTACATATTAGAAAAAAAATATTTAAAAAAATGAGGAAAAATTAGAGCTTAAATAATAACAGAAGGGAGTTATGTACTGCCTGATACTTTGAAAGTTTCATTGGGCCTCCCTACCTCCAAGGAGGTGGGACACCATCACACAACACCCATTAAACTTTCTATTGTCTCACCCAGACATAGCATTGCAGGCAACAAAATGGATATTAGTAAGATGGAAAAAAAACATTAAAGATAGAAATTTAAAAAAGGTGAGAAAGAGTGGAATAAATAACGTATAAGTTACATATTAGAAAAAAAATATTTAAAAAAATGAGGAAAAGTTAGAGCTTAAATAATAACAGAAGGGAGTTTTGCAATGCCTGATACTTTGAAAGTTTCATTGGGCCTCCCTACCTCCAAGGAGGTGGGACACCATCACACAACACCCATTAAACTTTCTATTGTCTCACCCAGACAGAGCATTGCAGGCAACAAAATGGATATTAGTAAGATGGAAAAAAACATTAAAGATAGAAATTTAAAAAAGGTGAGAAAGAGCGGAATAAATAACGTATAAGTTACATATTAGAAAAAAAATATTTAAAAAAATGAGGAAAAGTTAGAGCTTAAATAATAACAGAAGGGAGTTTTGTAATGCCTGATACTTTGAAAGTTTCATTGGGCCTCCCTACCTCCAAGGAGGTGGGACACCATCACACAACACCCATTAAACTTTCTATTGTCTCACCCAGACATAGCATTGCAGGCAACAAAATGGATATTAGTAAGATGGAAAAAAAAAACATTGAAGATAGAAATTTAAAAAAGGTGAGAAAGAGCGGAATAAATAACGTATAAGTTACATATTAGAAAAAAAAATATTTAAAAAAATGAGGAAAAGTTAGAGCTTAAATAATAACAGAAGGGAGTTTTGTAATGCCTGATACTTTGAAAGTTTCATTGGGCCTCCCTACCTCCAAGGAGGTGGGACACCATCACACAACACCCATTAAACTTTCTATTGCCTCACCCAGACATAGCATTGCAGGCAACAAAATGGATATTAGTAAGATGGAAAAAAAAACATTGAAGATAGAAATTTAAAAAAGGTGAGAAAGAGCGGTATAAATAACGTATAAGTTACATATTAGAAAAAAAATATTTAAAAAAATGAGGAAAAGTTAGAGCTTAAATAATAACAGAAGGGAGTTATGTACTGCCTGATACTTTGAAAGTTTCATTGGGCCTCCCTACCTCCAAGGAGGTGGGACACCATCACACAACACCCATTAAACTTTCTATTGTCTCACCCAGACATAGCATTGCAGGCAACAAAATGGATATTAGTAAGATGGAAAAAAAACATTAAAGATAGAAATTTAAAAAAGGTGAGAAAGAGTGGAATAAATAACGTATAAGTTACATATTAGAAAAAAAATATTTAAAAAAATGAGGAAAAGTTAGAGCTTAAATAATAACAGAAGGGAGTTTTGTAATGCCTGATACTTTGAAAGTTTCATTGGGCCTCCCTACCTCCAAGGAGGTGGGACACCATCACACAACACCCATTAAACTTTCTATTGTCTCACCCAGACATAGCATTGCAGGCAACAAAATGGATATTAGTAAGATGGGAAAAAAAACATTGAAGATAGAAATTTAAAAAAGGTGAGAAAGAGCGGTATAAATAACGTATAAGTTACATATTAGAGAAAAAATATTTAAAAAAATGAGGAAAAGTTAGAGTTTAAATAATAACAGAAAGGAGTTATGTACTGCCTGATACTTTGAAAGTTTCATTGGGCCTCCCTACCTCCAAGGAGGTGGGACACCATCACACAACACCCATTAAACTTTCTATTGTCTCACCCAGACAGAGCATTGCAGGCAACAAAATGGATATTAGTAAGATGGAAAAAAACATTAAAGATAGAAATTTAAAAAAGGTGAGAAAGAGCGGAATAAATAACGCATAAGTTACATATTAGAAAAAAATATTTAAAAAAATGAGGAAAAGTTAGAGCTTAAATAATAACAGAAGGGAGTTTTGTAATGCCTGATACTTTGAAAGTTTCATTGGGCCTCCCTACCTCCAAGGAGGTGGGACACCATCACACAACACCCATTAAACTTTCTATTGTCTCACCCAGACAGAGCATTGCAGGCAACAAAATGGATATTAGTAAGATGGAAAAAAAAACATTGAAGATAGAATTTTAAAAAAGGTGAGAAAGAGCGGAATAAATAACGTATAAGTTAGATATTAGAAAAAAAATATTTAAAAAAATGAGGAAAAGTTAGAGCTTAAATAATAACAGAAGGGAGTTTTGTAATGCCTGATACTTTGAAAGTTTCATTGGGCCTCCCTACCTCCAAGGAGGTGGGACACCATCACACAACACCCATTAAACTTTCTATTGTCTCACCCAGACAGAGCATTGCAGACAACAAAATGGATATTAGTAAGATGGAAATTTAAAAAAGGTGAGAAAGAGCGGAATAAATAACGCATAAGTTACATATTAGAAAAAAAATATTTAAAAAAATGAGGAAAAGTTAGAGCTTAAATGACAAGCAATGTAGGTAAATTAATAACAGAAGGGAGTTTTGTAATGCCTGATACTTTGAAAGTTTCATTGGGCCTCCCTACCTCCAAGGAGGTGGGACACCATCACACAACACCCATTAAACTTTCTATTGTCTCACCCAGACATAGCATTGCAGGCAACAAAATGGATATTAGTAAGATGGAAAAAAACATTAAAGATAGAAATTTAAAAAAGGTGAGAAAGAGCGGAATAAATAACGCATAAGTTACATATTAGAAAAAAAATATTTAAAAAAATGAGGAAAAGTTAGAGCTTAAATAATAACAGAAGGGAGTTATGTACTGCCTGATACTTTGAAAGTTTCATTGGGCCTCCCTACCTCCAAGGAGGTGGGACACCATCACACAACACCCATTAAACTTTCTATTGTCTCACCCAGACAGAGCATTGCAGGCAACAAAATGGATATTAGTGAGATGGAAAAAAACATTAAAGATAGAAATTTAAAAAAGGTGAGAAAGAGCGGAATAAATAACGCATAAGTTACATATTAGAAAAAAAATATTTAAAAAAATGAGGAAAAGTTAGAGCTTAAATAATAACAGAAGGGAGTTTTGTAATGCCTGATACTTTGAAAGTTTCATTGGGCCTCCCTACCTCCAAGGAGGTGGGACACCATCACACAACACCCATTAAACTTTCTATTGTCTCACCCAGACATAGCATTGCAAACAAAATGGATATTAGTAAGATGGAAAAAAAAACATTGAAGATAGAAATTTAAAAAAGGTGAGAAAGAGCGGAATAAATAACGTATAAGTTACATTTTAGAAAAAAAATATTTAAAAAAATGAGGAAAAGTTAGAGCTTAAATAATAACAGAAGGGAGTTTTGTAATGCCTGATACTTTGAAAGTTTCATTGGGTCTCCCTACCTCCAAGGAGGTGGGACACCATCACACAACACCCATTAAACTTTCTATTGTCTCACCCAGAAATAGCATTGCAGGCAACAAAATGGATATTAGTAAGATGGAAAAAAAAACATTGAAGATAGAAATTTAAAAAAGGTGAGAAAGAGCGGTATAAATAACGTATAAGTTACATATTAGAAAAAAAATATTTAAAAAAATGAGGAAAAGTTAGAGCTTAAATAATAACAGAAGGGAGTTATGTACTGCCTGATACTTTGAAAGTTTCATTGGGCCTCCCTACCTCCAAGGAGGTGGGACACCATCACACAACACCCATTAAACTTTCTATTGTCTCACCCAGACATAGCATTGCAGGCAACAAAATGGATATTAGTAAGATGGAAAAAAAACATTAAAGATAGAAATTTAAAAAAGGTGAGAAAGAGCGGTATAAATAACGTATAAGTTACATATTAGAAAAAAAATATTTAAAAAAATGAGGAAAAGTTAGAGCTTAAATAATAACAGAAGGGAGTTATGTACTGCCTGATACTTTGAAAGTTTCATTGGGCCTCCCTACCTCCAAGGAGGTGGGACACCATCACACAACACCCATTAAACTTTCTATTGTCTCACCCAGACAGAGCATTGCAGGCAACAAAATGGATATTAGTAAGATGGAAAAAAAACATTAAAGATAGAAATTTAAAAAAGGTGAGAAAGAGTGGAATAAATAACGTATAAGTTACATATTAGAAAAAAAATATTTAAAAAAATGAGGAAAAGTTAGAGCTTAAATAATAACAGAATGGAGTTTTGTAATGCCTGATACTTTGAAAGTTTCATTGGGCCTCCCTACCTCCAAGGAGGTGGGACACCATCACACAACACCCATTAAACTTTCTATTGTCTCGCCCAGACATAGCATTGCAGGCAACAAAATGGATATTAGTAAGATGGAAAAAAAAACATTAAAGATAGAAATTTAAAAAAGGTGAGAAAGAGCGGAATAAATAACGTATAAGTTACATATTAGAAAAAAAATATTTAAAAAAATAAGGAAAAGTTAGAGCTTAAATAATAACAGAAGGGAGTTTTGCAATGCCTGATACTTTGAAAGTTTCATTGGGCCTCCCTACCTCCAAGGAGGTGGGACACCATCACACAACACCCATTAAACTTTCTATTGTCTCACCCAGACAGAGCATTGCAGGCAACAAAATGGATATTAGTAAGATGGAAAAGAACATTAAAGATAGAAATTTAAAAAAGGTGAGAAAGAGCGGAATAAATAACGCATAAGTTACATATTAGAAAAAAAATATTTAAAAAAATGAGGAAAAGTTAGAGCTTAAATAATAACAGAAGGGAGTTTTGTAATGCCTGATACTTTGAAAGTTTCATTGGGCCTCCCTACCTCCAAGGAGGTGGGACACCATCACACAACACCCATTAAACTTTCTATTGTCTCACCCAGACATAGCATTGCAGGCAACAAAATGGATATTAGTAAGATGGAAAAAAAACATTAAAGATAGAAATTTAAAAAAGGTGAGAAAGAGTGGAATAAATAACGTATAAGTTACATATTAGAAAAAAAATATTTAAAAAAATGAGGAAAAGTTAGAGCTTAAATAATAACAGAAGGGAGTTTTGCAATGCCTGATACTTTGAAAGTTTCATTGGGCCTCCCTACCTCCAAGGAGGTGGGACACCATCACACAACACCCATTAAACTTTCTATTGTCTCACCCAGACAGAGCATTGCAGGCAACAAAATGGATATTAGTAAGATGGAAAAAAACATTAAAGATAGAAATTTAAAAAAGGTGAGAAAGAGCGGAATAAATAACGTATAAGTTACATATTAGAAAAAAAATGAGGAAAAGTTAGAGCTTAAATAATAACAGAAGGGAGTTTTGTAATGCCTGATACTTTGAAAGTTTCATTGGGCCTCCCTACCTCCAAGGAGGTGGGACACCATCACACAACACCCATTAAACTTTCTATTGTCTCACCCAGACATAGCATTGCAGGCAACAAAATGGATATTAGTAAGATGGAAAAAAAAACATTGAAGATAGAAATTTAAAAAAGGTGAGAAAGAGCGGAATAAATAACGTATAAGTTACATATTAGAAAAAAAATATTTAAAAAAATGAGGAAAAGTTAGAGCTTAAATAATAACAGAAGGGAGTTTTGTAATGCCTGATACTTTGAAAGTTTCATTGGGCCTCCCTACCTCCAAGGAGGTGGGACACCATCACACAACACCCATTAAACTTTCTATTGTCTCGCCCAGACATAGCATTGCAGGCAACAAAATGGATATTAGTAAGATGGAAAAAAAAACTTAAAAGATAGGAAATTAAAAAAGGTGAGAAAGAGCGGAATAAATAACGTATAAGTTACATATTAGAAAAAAAATATTTAAAAAAATGAGGAAAAGTTAGAGCTTAAATAATAACAGAACGGAGTTTTGCAATGCCTGATACTTTGAAAGTTTCATTGGGCCTCCCTACCTCCAAGGAGGTGGGACACCATCACACAACACCCATTAAACTTTCTATTGTCTCACCCAGACATAGCATTGCAGGCAACAAAATGGATATTAGTAAGATGGAAAAAAAAACATTGAAGATAGAAATTTAAAAAAGGTGAGAAAGAGCGGTATAAATAACGTATAAGTTACATATTAGAAAAAAAATATTTAAAAAAATGAGGAAAAGTTAGAGCTTAAATAATAACAGAAGGGAGTTATGTACTGCCTGATACTTTGAAAGTTTCATTGGGCCTCCCTACCTCCAAGGAGGTGGGACACCATCACACAACACCCATTAAACTTTCTATTGTCTCACCCAGACATAGCATTGCAGGCAACAAAATGGATATTAGTAAGATGGAAAAAAAACATTAAAGATAGAAATTTAAAAAAGGTGAGAAAGAGCGGAATAAATAACGCATAAGTTACATATTAGAAAAAAAATATTTAAAAAAATGAGGAAAAGTTAGAGCTTAAATAATAACAGAAGGGAGTTTTGTAATGCCTGATACTTTGAAAGTTTCATTGGGCCTCCCTACCTCCAAGGAGGTGAGACACCATCACACAGCACCCATTAAACTTTCTATTGTCTCACCCAGACAGAGCATTGCAGGCAACAAAATGGATATTAGTAAGATGGAAAAAAACATTAAAGATAGAAATTTAAAAAAGGTGAGAAAGAGCGGAATAAATAACGCATAAGTTACATATTAGAAAAAAAATATTTAAAAAAATGAGGAAAAGTTAGAGCTTAAATAATAACAGAAGGGAGTTTTGTAATGCCTGATACTTTGAAAGTTTCATTGGGCCTCCCTACCTCCAAGGAGGTGGGACACCATCACACAACACCCATTAAACTTTCTATTGTCTCACCCAGACAGAGCATTGCAGGCAACAAAATGGATATTAGTAAGATGGAAAAAAACATTAAAGATAGAAATTTAAAAAAGGTGAGAAAGAGCGGAATAAATAACGCATAAGTTACATATTAGAAAAAAAATATTTAAAAAAATGAGGAAAAGTTAGAGCTTAAATAATAACAGAAGGGAGTTTTGTAATGCCTGATACTTTGAAAGTTTCATTGGGCCTCCCTACCTCCAAGGAGGTGGGACACCATCACACAACACCCATTAAACTTTCTATTGTCTCACCCAGACAGAGCATTGCAGGCAACAAAATGGATATTAGTAAGATGGAAAAAAAACATTGAAGATAGAAATTTAAAAAAGGTGAGAAAGAGCGGAATAAATAACGTATAAGTTACATATTAGAAAAAAAATATTTAAAAAAATGAGGAAAAGTTAGAGCTTAAATAATAACAGAAGGGAGTTTTGTAATGCCTGATACTTTGAAAGTTTCATTGGGCCTCCCTACCTCCAAGGAGGTGGGACACCATCACACAACACCCATTAAACTTTCTATTGTCTCACCCAGACATAGCATTGCAGGCAACAAAATGGATATTAGTAAGATGGAAAAAAAAACATTGAAGATAGAAATTTAAAAAAGGTGAGAAAGAGCGGTATAAATAACGTATAAGTTACATATTAGAAAAAAAATATTTAAAAAAATGAGGAAAAGTTAGAGCTTAAATAATAACAGAACGGAGTTTTGCAATGCCTGATACTTTGAAAGTTTCATTGGGCCTCCCTACCTCCAAGGAGGTGGGACACCATCACACAACACCCATTAAACTTTCTATTGTCTCACCCAGACATAGCATTGCAGGCAACAAAATGGATATTAGTAAGATGGAAAAAAAAACATTGAAGATAGAAATTTAAAAAAGGTGAGAAAGAGCGGTATAAATAACGTATAAGTTACATATTAGAAAAAAAATATTTAAAAAAATGAGGAAAAGTTAGAGCTTAAATAATAACAGAAGGGAGTTATGTACTGCCTGATACTTTGAAAGTTTCATTGGGCCTCCCTACCTCCAAGGAGGTGGGACACCATCACACAACACCCATTAAACTTTCTATTGTCTCACCCAGACATAGCATTGCAGGCAACAAAATGGATATTAGTAAGATGGAAAAAAAACATTAAAGATAGAAATTTAAAAAAGGTGAGAAAGAGCGGTATAAATAACGTATAAGTTACATATTAGAAAAAAAATATTTAAAAAAATGAGGAAAAGTTAGAGCTTAAATAATAACAGAAGGGAGTTATGTACTGCCTGATACTTTGAAAGTTTCATTGGGCCTCCCTACCTCCAAGGAGGTGGGACACCATCACACAACACCCATTAAACTTTCTATTGTCTCACCCAGACAGAGCATTGCAGGCAACAAAATGGATATTAGTAAGATGGAAAAAAAACATTAAAGATAGAAATTGAAGAAAGGTGAGAAAGAGTGGAATAAATAACGTATAAGTTACATATTAGAAAAAAAATATTTAAAAAAATGAGGAAAAGTTAGAGCTTAAATAATAACAGAAGGGAGTTTTGTAATGCCTGATACTTTGAAATATTCATTGGGCCTCCCTACCTCCAAGGAGGTGGGACACCATCACACAACACCCATTAAACTTTCTATTGTCTCACCCAGACATAGCATTGCAGGCAACAAAATGGATATTAGTAAGATGGAAAAAAACATTAAAGATAGAAATTTAAAAAAGGTGAGAAAGAGCGGAATAAATAACGCATAAGTTACATATTAGAAAAAAAATATTTAAAAAAATGAGGAAAAGTTAGAGCTTAAATAATAACAGAAGGGAGTTTTGTAATGCCTGATACTTTGAAAGTTTCATTGGGCCTCCCTACCTCCAAGGAGGTGGGACACCATCACACAACACCCATTAAACTTTCTATTGTCTCACCCAGACATAGCATTGCAGGCAACAAAATGGATATTAGTAAGATGGAAAAAAAACATTAAAGATAGAAATTTAAAAAAGGTGAGAAAGAGTGGAATAAATAACGTATAAGTTACATATTAGAAAAAAAATATTTAAAAAAATGAGGAAAAGTTAGAGCTTAAATAATAACAGAATGGAGTTTTGTAATGCCTGATACTTTGAAAGTTTCATTGGGCCTCCCTACCTCCAAGGAGGTGGGACACCATCACACAACACCCATTAAACTTTCTATTGTCTCGCCCAGACATAGCATTGCAGGCAACAAAATGGATATTAGTAAGATGGAAAAAAAAACATTAAAGATAGAAATTTAAAAAAGGTGAGAAAGAGCGGAATAAATAACGTATAAGTTACATATTAGAAAAAAAATATTTAAAAAAATAAGGAAAAGTTAGAGCTTAAATAATAACAGAAGGGAGTTTTGCAATGCCTGATACTTTGAAAGTTTCATTGGGCCTCCCTACCTCCAAGGAGGTGGGACACCATCACACAACACCCATTAAACTTTCTATTGTCTCACCCAGACAGAGCATTGCAGGCAACAAAATGGATATTAGTAAGATGGAAAAGAACATTAAAGATAGAAATTTAAAAAAGGTGAGAAAGAGCGGAATAAATAACGCATAAGTTACATATTAGAAAAAAAATATTTAAAAAAATGAGGAAAAGTTAGAGCTTAAATAATAACAGAAGGGAGTTTTGTAATGCCTGATACTTTGAAAGTTTCATTGGGCCTCCCTACCTCCAAGGAGGTGGGACACCATCACACAACACCCATTAAACTTTCTATTGTCTCACCCAGACATAGCATTGCAGGCAACAAAATGGATATAAGTAAGATGGAAAAAAAACATTAAAGATAGAAATTTAAAAAAGGTGAGAAAGAGTGGAATAAATAACGTATAAGTTACATATTAGAAAAAAAATATTTAAAAAAATGAGGAAAAGTTAGAGCTTAAATAATAACAGAAGGGAGTTTTGCAATGCCTGATACTTTGAAAGTTTCATTGGGCCTCCCTACCTCCAAGGAGGTGGGACACCATCACACAACACCCATTAAACTTTCTATTGTCTCACCCAGACAGAGCATTGCAGGCAACAAAATGGATATTAGTAAGATGGAAAAAAACATTAAAGATAGAAATTTAAAAAAGGTGAGAAAGAGCGGAATAAATAACGTATAAGTTACATATTAGAAAAAAAATATTTAAAAAAATGAGGAAAAGTTAGAGCTTAAATAATAACAGAAGGGAGTTTTGCAATGCCTGATACTTTGAAAGTTTCATTGGGCCTCCCTACCTCCAAGGAGGTGGGACACCATCACACAACACCCATTAAACTTTCTATTGTCTCACCCAGACAGAGCATTGCAGGCAACAAAATGGATATTAGTAAGATGGAAAAAAACATTAAAGATAGAAATTTAAAAAAGGTGAGAAAGAGCGGAATAAATAACGTATAAGTTACATATTAGAAAAAAAATATTTAAAAAAATTAGGAAAAGTTAGAGCTTAAATAATAACAGAAGGGAGTTTTGTAATGCCTGATACTTTGAAAGTTTCATTGGGCCTCCCTACCTCCAAGGAGGTGGGACACCATCACACAACACCCATTAAACTTTCTATTGTCTCGCCCAGACATAGCATTGCAGGCAACAAAATGGATATTAGTAAGATGGAAAAAAAAACTTAAAAGATAGGAAATTAAAAAAGGTGAGAAAGAGCGGAATAAATAACGTATAAGTTACATATTAGAAAAAAAATATTTAAAAAAATGAGGAAAAGTTAGAGCTTAAATAATAACAGAACGGAGTTTTGCAATGCCTGATACTTTGAAAGTTTCATTGGGCCTCCCTACCTCCAAGGAGGTGGGACACCATCACACAACACCCATTAAACTTTCTATTGTCTCACCCAGACATAGCATTGCAGGCAACAAAATGGATATTAGTAAGATGGAAAAAAAAACATTGAAGATAGAAATTTAAAAAAGGTGAGAAAGAGCGGTATAAATAACGTATAAGTTACATATTAGAAAAAAAATATTTAAAAAAATGAGGAAAAGTTAGAGCTTAAATAATAACAGAAGGGAGTTATGTACTGCCTGATACTTTGAAAGTTTCATTGGGCCTCCCTACCTCCAAGGAGGTGGGACACCATCACACAACACCCATTAAACTTTCTATTGTCTCACCCAGACATAGCATTGCAGGCAACAAAATGGATATTAGTAAGATGGAAAAAAAACATTAAAGATAGAAATTTAAAAAAGGTGAGAAAGAGCGGAATAAATAACGCATAAGTTACATATTAGAAAAAAAATATTTAAAAAAATGAGGAAAAGTTAGAGCTTAAATAATAACAGAAGGGAGTTTTGTAATGCCTGATACTTTGAAAGTTTCATTGGGCCTCCCTACCTCCAAGGAGGTGAGACACCATCACACAGCACCCATTAAACTTTCTATTGTCTCACCCAGACAGAGCATTGCAGGCAACAAAATGGATATTAGTAAGATGGAAAAAAACATTAAAGATAGAAATTTAAAAAAGGTGAGAAAGAGCGGAATAAATAACGCATAAGTTACATATTAGAAAAAAAATATTTAAAAAAATGAGGAAAAGTTAGAGCTTAAATATTAACAGAAGGGAGTTTTGTAATGCCTGATACTTTGAAAGTTTCATTGGGCCTCCCTACCTCCAAGGAGGTGGGACACCATCACACAACACCCATTAAACTTTCTATTGTCTCACCCAGACAGAGCATTGCAGGCAACAAAATGGATATTAGTAAGATGGAAAAAAACATTAAAGATAGAAATTTAAAAAAGGTGAGAAAGAGCGGAATAAATAACGCATAAGTTACATATTAGAAAAAAAATATTTAAAAAAATGAGGAAAAGTTAGAGCTTAAATAATAACAGAAGGGAGTTTTGTAATGCCTGATACTTTGAAAGTTTCATTGGGCCTCCCTACCTCCAAGGAGGTGGGACACCATCACACAACACCCATTAAACTTTCTATTGTCTCACCCAGACAGAGCATTGCAGGCAACAAAATGGATATTAGTAAGATGGAAAAAAAACATTGAAGATAGAAATTTAAAAAAGGTGAGAAAGAGCGGAATAAATAACGTATAAGTTACATATTAGAAAAAAAATATTTAAAAAAATGAGGAAAAGTTAGAGCTTAAATAATAACAGAAGGGAGTTTTGTAATGCCTGATACTTTGAAAGTTTCATTGGGCCTCCCTACCTCCAAGGAGGTGGGACACCATCACACAACACCCATTAAACTTTCTATTGTCTCACCCAGACATAGCATTGCAGGCAACAAAATGGATATTAGTAAGATGGAAAAAAAAACATTGAAGATAGAAATTTAAAAAAGGTGAGAAAGAGCGGTATAAATAACGTATAAGTTACATATTAGAAAAAAAATATTTAAAAAAATGAGGAAAAGTTAGAGCTTAAATAATAACAGAACGGAGTTTTGCAATGCCTGATACTTTGAAAGTTTCATTGGGTCTCCCTACCTCCAAGGAGGTGGGACACCATCACACAACACCCATTAAACTTTCTATTGTCTCACCCAGACATAGCATTGCAGGCAACAAAATGGATATTAGTAAGATGGAAAAAAAAACATTGAAGATAGAAATTTAAAAAAGGTGAGAAAGAGCGGTATAAATAACGTATAAGTTACATATTAGAAAAAAAATATTTAAAAAAATGAGGAAAAGTTAGAGCTTAAATAATAACAGAAGGGAGTTATGTACTGCCTGATACTTTGAAAGTTTCATTGGGCCTCCCTACCTCCAAGGAGGTGGGACACCATCACACAACACCCATTAAACTTTCTATTGTCTCACCCAGACATAGCATTGCAGGCAACAAAATGGATATTAGTAAGATGGAAAAAAAACATTAAAGATAGAAATTTAAAAAAGGTGAGAAAGAGCGGAATAAATAACGCATAAGTTACATATTAGAAAAAAAATATTTAAAAAAATGAGGAAAAGTTAGAGCTTAAATAATAACAGAAGGGAGTTTTGTAATGCCTGATACTTTGAAAGTTTCATTGGGCCTCCCTACCTCCAAGGAGGTGAGACACCATCACACAGCACCCATTAAACTTTCTATTGTCTCACCCAGACAGAGCATTGCAGGCAACAAAATGGATATTAGTAAGATGGAAAAAAACATTAAAGATAGAAATTTAAAAAAGGTGAGAAAGAGCGGAATAAATAACGTATAAGTTACATTTTAGAAAAAAAATATTTAAAAAAATGAGGAAAAGTTAGAGCTTAAATAATAACAGAAGGGAGTTTTGTAATGCCTGATACTTTGAAAGTTTCATTGGGCCTCCCTACCTCCAAGGAGGTGGGACACCATCACACAACACCCATTAAACTTTCTATTGTCTCGCCCAGACATAGCATTGCAGGCAACAAAATGGATATTAGTAAGATGGAAAAAAAAACTTAAAAGATAGGAAATTAAAAAAGGTGAGAAAGAGCGGAATAAATAACGTATAAGTTACATATTAGAAAAAAAATATTTAAAAAAATGAGGAAAAGTTAGAGCTTAAATAATAACAGAACGGAGTTTTGCAATGCCTGATACTTTGAAAGTTTCATTGGGCCTCCCTACCTCCAAGGAGGTGGGACACCATCACACAACACCCATTAAACTTTCTATTGTCTCACCCAGACATAGCATTGCAGGCAACAAAATGGATATTAGTAAGATGGAAAAAAAAACATTGAAGATAGAAATTTAAAAAAGGTGAGAAAGAGCGGTATAAATAACGTATAAGTTACATATTAGAAAAAAAATATTTAAAAAAATGAGGAAAAGTTAGAGCTTAAATAATAACAGAAGGGAGTTATGTACTGCCTGATACTTTGAAAGTTTCATTGGGCCTCCCTACCTCCAAGGAGGTGGGACACCATCACACAACACCCATTAAACTTTCTATTGTCTCACCCAGACATAGCATTGCAGGCAACAAAATGGATATTAGTAAGATGGAAAAAAAACATTAAAGATAGAAATTTAAAAAAGGTGAGAAAGTGCGGAATAAATAACGCATAAGTTACATATTAGAAAAAAAATATTTAAAAAAATGAGGAAAAGTTAGAGCTTAAATAATAACAGAAGGGAGTTTTGTAATGCCTGATACTTTGAAAGTTTCATTGGGCCTCCCTACCTCCAAGGAGGTGAGACACCATCACACAGCACCCATTAAACTTTCTATTGTCTCACCCAGACAGAGCATTGCAGGCAACAAAATGGATATTAGTAAGATGGAAAAAAACATTAAAGATAGAAATTTAAAAAAGGTGAGAAAGAGCGGAATAAATAACGCATAAGTTACATATTAGAAAAAAAATATTTAAAAAAATGAGGAAAAGTTAGAGCTTAAATAATAACAGAAGGGAGTTTTGCAATGCCTGATACTTTGAAAGTTTCATTGGGCCTCCCTACCTCCAAGGAGGTGGGACACCATCACACAACACCCATTAAACTTTCTATTGTCTCACCCAGACAGAGCATTGCAGGCAACAAAATGGATATTAGTAAGATGGAAAAGAACATTAAAGATAGAAATTTAAAAAAGGTGAGAAAGAGCGGAATAAATAACGCATAAGTTACATATTAGAAAAAAAATATTTAAAAAAATGAGGAAAAGTTAGAGCTTAAATAATAACAGAAGGGAGTTTTGTAATGCCTGATACTTTGAAAGTTTCATTGGGCCTCCCTACCTCCAAGGAGGTGGGACACCATCACACAACACCCATTAAACTTTCTATTGTCTCACCCAGACATAGCATTGCAGGCAACAAAATGGATATTAGTAAGATGGAAAAAAAACATTAAAGATAGAAATTTAAAAAAGGTGAGAAAGAGTGGAATAAATAACGTATAAGTTACATATTAGAAAAAAAATATTTAAAAAAATGAGGAAAAGTTAGAGCTTAAATAATAACAGAAGGGAGTTTTGCAATGCCTGATACTTTGAAAGTTTCATTGGGCCTCCCTACCTCCAAGGAGGTGGGACACCATCACACAACACCCATTAAACTTTCTATTGTCTCACCCAGACAGAGCATTGCAGGCAACAAAATGGATATTAGTAAGATGGAAAAAAACATTAAAGATAGAAATTTAAAAAAGGTGAGAAAGAGCGGAATAAATAACGTATAAGTTACATATTAGAAAAAAAATGAGGAAAAGTTAGAGCTTAAATAATAACAGAAGGGAGTTTTGTAATGCCTGATACTTTGAAAGTTTCATTGGGCCTCCCTACCTCCAAGGAGGTGGGACACCATCACACAACACCCATTAAACTTTCTATTGTCTCACCCAGACATAGCATTGCAGGCAACAAAATGGATATTAGTAAGATGGAAAAAAAAACATTGAAGATAGAAATTTAAAAAAGGTGAGAAAGAGCGGAATAAATAACGTATAAGTTACATATTAGAAAAAAAATATTTAAAAAAATGAGGAAAAGTTAGAGCTTAAATAATAACAGAAGGGAGTTTTGTAATGCCTGATACTTTGAAAGTTTCATTGGGCCTCCCTACCTCCAAGGAGGTGGGACACCATCACACAACACCCATTAAACTTTCTATTGTCTCGCCCAGACATAGCATTGCAGGCAACAAAATGGATATTAGTAAGATGGAAAAAAAAACTTAAAAGATAGGAAATTAAAAAAGGTGAGAAAGAGCGGAATAAATAACGTATAAGTTACATATTAGAAAAAAAATATTTAAAAAAATGAGGAAAAGTTAGAGCTTAAATAATAACAGAACGGAGTTTTGCAATGCCTGATACTTTGAAAGTTTCATTGGGCCTCCCTACCTCCAAGGAGGTGGGACACCATCACACAACACCCATTAAACTTTCTATTGTCTCACCCAGACATAGCATTGCAGGCAACAAAATGGATATTAGTAAGATGGAAAAAAAAACATTGAAGATAGAAATTTAAAAAAGGTGAGAAAGAGCGATATAAATAACGTATAAGTTACATATTAGAAAAAAAATATTTAAAAAAATGAGGAAAAGTTAGAGCTTAAATAATAACAGAAGGGAGTTATGTACTGCCTGATACTTTGAAAGTTTCATTGGGCCTCCCTACCTCCAAGGAGGTGGGACACCATCACACAACACCCATTAAACTTTCTATTGTCTCACCCAGACATAGCATTGCAGGCAACAAAATGGATATTAGTAAGATGGAAAAAAAACATTAAAGATAGAAATTTAAAAAAGGTGAGAAAGAGCGGAATAAATAACGCATAAGTTACATATTAGAAAAAAAATATTTAAAAAAATGAGGAAAAGTTAGAGCTTAAATAATAACAGAAGGGAGTTTTGTAATGCCTGATACTTTGAAAGTTTCATTGGGCCTCCCTACCTCCAAGGAGGTGAGACACCATCACACAGCACCCATTAAACTTTCTATTGTCTCACCCAGACAGAGCATTGCAGGCAACAAAATGGATATTAGTAAGATGGAAAAAAACATTAAAGATAGAAATTTAAAAAAGGTGAGAAAGAGCGGAATAAATAACGCATAAGTTACATATTAGAAAAAAAATATTTAAAAAAATGAGGAAAAGTTAGAGCTTAAATAATAACAGAAGGGAGTTTTGTAATGCCTGATACTTTGAAAGTTTCATTGGGCCTCCCTACCTCCAAGGAGGTGGGACACCATCACACAACACCCATTAAACTTTCTATTGTCTCACCCAGACAGAGCATTGCAGGCAACAAAATGGATATTAGTAAGATGGAAAAAAACATTAAAGATAGAAATTTAAAAAAGGTGAGAAAGAGCGGAATAAATAACGCATAAGTTACATATTAGAAAAAAAATATTTAAAAAAATGAGGAAAAGTTAGAGCTTAAATAATAACAGAAGGGAGTTTTGTAATGCCTGATACTTTGAAAGTTTCATTGGGCCTCCCTACCTCCAAGGAGGTGGGACACCATCACACAACACCCATTAAACTTTCTATTGTCTCACCCAGACAGAGCATTGCAGGCAACAAAATGGATATTAGTAAGATGGAAAAAAAACATTGAAGATAGAAATTTAAAAAAGGTGAGAAAGAGCGGAATAAATAACGTATAAGTTACATATTAGAAAAAAAATATTTAAAAAAATGAGGAAAAGTTAGAGCTTAAATAATAACAGAAGGGAGTTTTGTAATGCCTGATACTTTGAAAGTTTCATTGGGCCTCCCTACCTCCAAGGAGGTGGGACACCATCACACAACACCCATTAAACTTTCTATTGTCTCACCCAGACATAGCATTGCAGGCAACAAAATGGATATTAGTAAGATGGAAAAAAAAACATTGAAGATAGAAATTTAAAAAAGGTGAGAAAGAGCGGTATAAATAACGTATAAGTTACATATTAGAAAAAAAATATTTAAAAAAATGAGGAAAAGTTAGAGCTTAAATAATAACAGAACGGAGTTTTGCAATGCCTGATACTTTGAAAGTTTCATTGGGCCTCCCTACCTCCAAGGAGGTGGGACACCATCACACAACACCCATTAAACTTTCTATTGTCTCACCCAGACATAGCATTGCAGGCAACAAAATGGATATTAGTAAGATGGAAAAAAAAACATTGAAGATAGAAATTTAAAAAAGGTGAGAAAGAGCGGTATAAATAACGTATAAGTTACATATTAGAAAAAAAATATTTAAAAAAATGAGGAAAAGTTAGAGCTTAAATAATAACAGAAGGGAGTTATGTACTGCCTGATACTTTGAAAGTTTCATTGGGCCTCCCTACCTCCAAGGAGGTGGGACACCATCACACAACACCCATTAAACTTTCTATTGTCTCACCCAGACATAGCATTGCAGGCAACAAAATGGATATTAGTAAGATGGAAAAAAAACATTAAAGATAGAAATTTAAAAAAGGTGAGAAAGAGCGGTATAAATAACGTATAAGTTACATATTAGAAAAAAAATATTTAAAAAAATGAGGAAAAGTTAGAGCTTAAATAATAACAGAAGGGAGTTATGTACTGCCTAATACTTTGAAAGTTTCATTGGGCCTCCCTACCTCCAAGGAGGTGGGACACCATCACACAACACCCATTAAACTTTCTATTGTCTCACCCAGACAGAGCATTGCAGGCAACAAAATGGATATTAGTAAGATGGAAAAAAAACATTAAAGATAGAAATTTAAAAAAGGTGAGAAAGAGTGGAATAAATAACGTATAAGTTACATATTAGAAAAAAAATATTTAAAAAAATGAGGAAAAGTTAGAGCTTAAATAATAACAGAAGGGAGTTTTGTAATGCCTGATACTTTGAAAGTTTCATTGGGCCTCCCTACCTCCAAGGAGGTGGGACACCATCACACAACACCCATTAAACTTTCTATTGTCTCACCCAGACATAGCATTGCAGGCAACAAAATGGATATTAGTAAGATGGAAAAAAACATTAAAGATAGAAATTTAAAAAAGGTGAGAAAGAGCGGAATAAATAACGCATAAGTTACATATTAGAAAAAAAATATTTAAAAAAATGAGGAAAAGTTAGAGCTTAAATAATAACAGAAGGGAGTTTTGTAATGCCTGATACTTTGAAAGTTTCATTGGGCCTCCCTACCTCCAAGGAGGTGGGACACCATCACACAACACCCATTAAACTTTCTATTGTCTCACCCAGACATAGCATTGCAGGCAACAAAATGGATATTAGTAAGATGGAAAAAAAACATTAAAGATAGAAATTTAAAAAAGGTGAGAAAGAGTGGAATAAATAACGTATAAGTTACATATTAGAAAAAAAATATTTAAAAAAATGAGGAAAAGTTAGAGCTTAAATAATAACAGAATGGAGTTTTGTAATGCCTGATACTTTGAAAGTTTCATTGGGCCTCCCTACCTCCAAGGAGGTGGGACACCATCACACAACACCCATTAAACTTTCTATTGTCTCGCCCAGACATAGCATTGCAGGCAACAAAATGGATATTAGTAAGATGGAAAAAAAAACATTAAAGATAGAAATTTAAAAAAGGTGAGAAAGAGCGGAATAAATAACGTATAAGTTACATATTAGAAAAAAAATATTTAAAAAAATAAGGAAAAGTTAGAGCTTAAATAATAACAGAAGGGAGTTTTGCAATGCCTGATACTTTGAAAGTTTCATTGGGCCTCCCTACCTCCAAGGAGGTGGGACACCATCACACAACACCCATTAAACTTTCTATTGTCTCACCCAGACAGAGCATTGCAGGCAACAAAATGGATATTAGTAAGATGGAAAAGAACATTAAAGATAGAAATTTAAAAAAGGTGAGAAAGAGCGGAATAAATAACGCATAAGTTACATATTAGAAAAAAAATATTTAAAAAAATGAGGAAAAGTTAGAGCTTAAATAATAACAGAAGGGAGTTTTGTAATGCCTGATACTTTGAAAGTTTCATTGGGCCTCCCTACCTCCAAGGAGGTGGGACACCATCACACAACACCCATTAAACTTTCTATTGTCTCACCCAGACATAGCATTGCAGGCAACAAAATGGATATAAGTAAGATGGAAAAAAAACATTAAAGATAGAAATTTAAAAAAGGTGAGAAAGAGTGGAATAAATAACGTATAAGTTACATATTAGAAAAAAAATATTTAAAAAAATGAGGAAAAGTTAGAGCTTAAATAATAACAGAAGGGAGTTTTGCAATGCCTGATACTTTGAAAGTTTCATTGGGCCTCCCTACCTCCAAGGAGGTGGGACACCATCACACAACACCCATTAAACTTTCTATTGTCTCACCCAGACAGAGCATTGCAGGCAACAAAATGGATATTAGTAAGATGGAAAAAAACATTAAAGATAGAAATTTAAAAAAGGTGAGAAAGAGCGGAATAAATAACGTATAAGTTACATATTAGAAAAAAAATATTTAAAAAAATGAGGAAAAGTTAGAGCTTAAATAATAACAGAAGGGAGTTTTGTAATGCCTGATACTTTGAAAGTTTCATTGGGCCTCCCTACCTCCAAGGAGGTGGGACACCATCACACAACACCCATTAAACTTTCTATTGTCTCACCCAGACATAGCATTGCAGGCAACAAAATGGATATTAGTAAGATGGAAAAAAAAACATTGAAGATAGAAATTTAAAAAAGGTGAGAAAGAGCGGAATAAATAACGTATAAGTTACATATTAGAAAAAAAATATTTAAAAAAATTAGGAAAAGTTAGAGCTTAAATAATAACAGAAGGGAGTTTTGTAATGCCTGATACTTTGAAAGTTTCATTGGGCCTCCCTACCTCCAAGGAGGTGGGACACCATCACACAACACCCATTAAACTTTCTATTGTCTCGCCCAGACATAGCATTGCAGGCAACAAAATGGATATTAGTAAGATGGAAAAAAAAACTTAAAAGATAGGAAATTAAAAAAGGTGAGAAAGAGCGGAATAAATAACGTATAAGTTACATATTAGAAAAAAAATATTTAAAAAAATGAGGAAAAGTTAGAGCTTAAATAATAACAGAACGGAGTTTTGCAATGCCTGATACTTTGAAAGTTTCATTGGGCCTCCCTACCTCCAAGGAGGTGGGACACCATCACACAACACCCATTAAACTTTCTATTGTCTCACCCAGACATAGCATTGCAGGCAACAAAATGGATATTAGTAAGATGGAAAAAAAAACATTGAAGATAGAAATTTAAAAAAGGTGAGAAAGAGCGGTATAAATAACGTATAAGTTACATATTAGAAAAAAAATATTTAAAAAAATGAGGAAAAGTTAGAGCTTAAATAATAACAGAAGGGAGTTATGTACTGCCTGATACTTTGAAAGTTTCATTGGGCCTCCCTACCTCCAAGGAGGTGGGACACCATCACACAACACCCATTAAACTTTCTATTGTCTCACCCAGACATAGCATTGCAGGCAACAAAATGGATATTAGTAAGATGGAAAAAAAACATTAAAGATAGAAATTTAAAAAAGGTGAGAAAGAGCGGAATAAATAACGCATAAGTTACATATTAGAAAAAAAATATTTAAAAAAATGGGGAAAAGTTAGAGCTTAAATAATAACAGAAGGGAGTTTTGTAATGCCTGATACTTTGAAAGTTTCATTGGGCCTCCCTACCTCCAAGGAGGTGAGACACCATCACACAGCACCCATTAAACTTTCTATTGTCTCACCCAGACAGAGCATTGCAGGCAACAAAATGGATATTAGTAAGATGGAAAAAAACATTAAAGATAGAAATTTAAAAAAGGTGAGAAAGAGCGGAATAAATAACGCATAAGTTACATATTAGAAAAAAAATATTTAAAAAAATGAGGAAAAGTTAGAGCTTAAATATTAACAGAAGGGAGTTTTGTAATGCCTGATACTTTGAAAGTTTCATTGGGCCTCCCTACCTCCAAGGAGGTGGGACACCATCACACAACACCCATTAAACTTTCTATTGTCTCACCCAGACAGAGCATTGCAGGCAACAAAATGGATATTAGTAAGATGGAAAAAAACATTAAAGATAGAAATTTAAAAAAGGTGAGAAAGAGCGGAATAAATAACGCATAAGTTACATATTAGAAAAAAAATATTTAAAAAAATGAGGAAAAGTTAGAGCTTAAATAATAACAGAAGGGAGTTTTGTAATGCCTGATACTTTGAAAGTTTCATTGGGCCTCCCTACCTCCAAGGAGGTGGGACACCATCACACAACACCCATTAAACTTTCTATTGTCTCACCCAGACAGAGCATTGCAGGCAACAAAATGGATATTAGTAAGATGGAAAAAAAACATTGAAGATAGAAATTTAAAAAAGGTGAGAAAGAGCGGAATAAATAACGTATAAGTTACATATTAGAAAAAAAATATTTAAAAAAATGAGGAAAAGTTAGAGCTTAAATAATAACAGAAGGGAGTTTTGTAATGCCTGATACTTTGAAAGTTTCATTGGGCCTCCCTACCTCCAAGGAGGTGGGACACCATCACACAACACCCATTAAACTTTCTATTGTCTCACCCAGACATAGCATTGCAGGCAACAAAATGGATATTAGTAAGATGGAAAAAAAAACATTGAAGATAGAAATTTAAAAAAGGTGAGAAAGAGCGGTATAAATAACGTATAAGTTACATATTAGAAAAAAAATATTTAAAAAAATGAGGAAAAGTTAGAGCTTAAATAATAACAGAACGGAGTTTTGCAATGCCTGATACTTTGAAAGTTTCATTGGGTCTCCCTACCTCCAAGGAGGTGGGACACCATCACACAACACCCATTAAACTTTCTATTGTCTCACCCAGACATAGCATTGCAGGCAACAAAATGGATATTAGTAAGATGGAAAAAAAAACATTGAAGATAGAAATTTAAAAAAGGTGAGAAAGAGCGGTATAAATAACGTATAAGTTACATATTAGAAAAAAAATATTTAAAAAAATGAGGAAAAGTTAGAGCTTAAATAATAACAGAAGGGAGTTATGTACTGCCTGATACTTTGAAAGTTTCATTGGGCCTCCCTACCTCCAAGGAGGTGGGACACCATCACACAACACCCATTAAACTTTCTATTGTCTCACCCAGACATAGCATTGCAGGCAACAAAATGGATATTAGTAAGATGGAAAAAAAACATTAAAGATAGAAATTTAAAAAAGGTGAGAAAGAGCGGAATAAATAACGCATAAGTTACATATTAGAAAAAAAATATTTAAAAAAATGAGGAAAAGTTAGAGCTTAAATAATAACAGAAGGGAGTTTTGTAATGCCTGATACTTTGAAAGTTTCATTGGGCCTCCCTACCTCCAAGGAGGTGAGACACCATCACACAGCACCCATTAAACTTTCTATTGTCTCACCCAGACAGAGCATTGCAGGCAACAAAATGGATATTAGTAAGATGGAAAAAAACATTAAAGATAGAAATTTAAAAAAGGTGAGAAAGAGCGGAATAAATAACGTATAAGTTACATTTTAGAAAAAAAATATTTAAAAAAATGAGGAAAAGTTAGAGCTTAAATAATAACAGAAGGGAGTTTTGTAATGCCTGATACTTTGAAAGTTTCATTGGGCCTCCCTACCTCCAAGGAGGTGGGACACCATCACACAACACCCATTAAACTTTCTATTGTCTCGCCCAGACATAGCATTGCAGGCAACAAAATGGATATTAGTAAGATGGAAAAAAAAACTTAAAAGATAGGAAATTAAAAAAGGTGAGAAAGAGCGGAATAAATAACGTATAAGTTACATATTAGAAAAAAAATATTTAAAAAAATGAGGAAAAGTTAGAGCTTAAATAATAACAGAACGGAGTTTTGCAATGCCTGATACTTTGAAAGTTTCATTGGGCCTCCCTACCTCCAAGGAGGTGGGACACCATCACACAACACCCATTAAACTTTCTATTGTCTCACCCAGACATAGCATTGCAGGCAACAAAATGGATATTAGTAAGATGGAAAAAAAAACATTGAAGATAGAAATTTAAAAAAGGTGAGAAAGAGCGGTATAAATAACGTATAAGTTACATATTAGAAAAAAAATATTTAAAAAAATGAGGAAAAGTTAGAGCTTAAATAATAACAGAAGGGAGTTATGTACTGCCTGATACTTTGAAAGTTTCATTGGGCCTCCCTACCTCCAAGGAGGTGGGACACCATCACACAACACCCATTAAACTTTCTATTGTCTCACCCAGACATAGCATTGCAGGCAACAAAATGGATATTAGTAAGATGGAAAAAAAACATTAAAGATAGAAATTTAAAAAAGGTGAGAAAGAGCGGAATAAATAACGCATAAGTTACATATTAGAAAAAAAATATTTAAAAAAATGAGGAAAAGTTAGAGCTTAAATAATAACAGAAGGGAGTTTTGTAATGCCTGATACTTTGAAAGTTTCATTGGGCCTCCCTACCTCCAAGGAGGTGAGACACCATCACACAGCACCCATTAAACTTTCTATTGTCTCACCCAGACAGAGCATTGCAGGCAACAAAATGGATATTAGTAAGATGGAAAAAAACATTAAAGATAGAAATTTAAAAAAGGTGAGAAAGAGCGGAATAAATAACGCATAAGTTACATATTAGAAAAAAAATATTTAAAAAAATGAGGAAAAGTTAGAGCTTAAATAATAACAGAAGGGAGTTTTGTAATGCCTGATACTTTGAAAGTTTCATTGGGCCTCCCTACCTCCAAGGAGGTGGGACACCATCACACAACACCCATTAAACTTTCTATTGTCTCACCCAGACATAGCATTGCAGGCAACAAAATGGATATTAGTAAGATGGAAAAAAAAACATTGAAGATAGAAATTTAAAAAAGGTGAGAAAGAGCGGAATAAATAACGTATAAGTTACATATTAGAAAAAAAATATTTAAAAAAATTAGGAAAAGTTAGAGCTTAAATAATAACAGAAGGGAGTTTTGTAATGCCTGATACTTTGAAAGTTTCATTGGGCCTCCCTACCTCCAAGGAGGTGGGACACCATCACACAACACCCATTAAACTTTCTATTGTCTCGCCCAGACATAGCATTGCAGGCAACAAAATGGATATTAGTAAGATGGAAAAAAAAACTTAAAAGATAGGAAATTAAAAAAGGTGAGAAAGAGCGGAATAAATAACGTATAAGTTACATATTAGAAAAAAAATATTTAAAAAAATGAGGAAAAGTTAGAGCTTAAATAATAACAGAACGGAGTTTTGCAATGCCTGATACTTTGAAAGTTTCATTGGGCCTCCCTACCTCCAAGGAGGTGGGACACCATCACACAACACCCATTAAACTTTCTATTGTCTCACCCAGACATAGCATTGCAGGCAACAAAATGGATATTAGTAAGATGGAAAAAAAAACATTGAAGATAGAAATTTAAAAAAGGTGAGAAAGAGCGGTATAAATAACGTATAAGTTACATATTAGAAAAAAAATATTTAAAAAAATGAGGAAAAGTTAGAGCTTAAATAATAACAGAAGGGAGTTATGTACTGCCTGATACTTTGAAAGTTTCATTGGGCCTCCCTACCTCCAAGGAGGTGGGACACCATCACACAACACCCATTAAACTTTCTATTGTCTCACCCAGACATAGCATTGCAGGCAACAAAATGGATATTAGTAAGATGGAAAAAAAACATTAAAGATAGAAATTTAAAAAAGGTGAGAAAGAGCGGAATAAATAACGCATAAGTTACATATTAGAAAAAAAATATTTAAAAAAATGAGGAAAAGTTAGAGCTTAAATAATAACAGAAGGGAGTTTTGTAATGCCTGATACTTTGAAAGTTTCATTGGGCCTCCCTACCTCCAAGGAGGTGAGACACCATCACACAGCACCCATTAAACTTTCTATTGTCTCACCCAGACAGAGCATTGCAGGCAACAAAATGGATATTAGTAAGATGGAAAAAAACATTAAAGATAGAAATTTAAAAAAGGTGAGAAAGAGCGGAATAAATAACGCATAAGTTACATATTAGAAAAAAAATATTTAAAAAAATGAGGAAAAGTTAGAGCTTAAATAATAACAGAAGGGAGTTTTGTAATGCCTGATACTTTGAAAGTTTCATTGGGCCTCCCTACCTCCAAGGAGGTGGGACACCATCACACAACACCCATTAAACTTTCTATTGTCTCACCCAGACATAGCATTGCAGGCAACAAAATGGATATTAGTAAGATGGAAAAAAAAACATTGAAGATAGAAATTTAAAAAAGGTGAGAAAGAGCGGAATAAATAACGTATAAGTTACATATTAGAAAAAAAATATTTAAAAAAATTAGGAAAAGTTAGAGCTTAAATAATAACAGAAGGGAGTTTTGTAATGCCTGATACTTTGAAAGTTTCATTGGGCCTCCCTACCTCCAAGGAGGTGGGACACCATCACACAACACCCATTAAACTTTCTATTGTCTCGCCCAGACATAGCATTGCAGGCAACAAAATGGATATTAGTAAGATGGAAAAAAAAACTTAAAAGATAGGAAATTAAAAAAGTTGAGAAAGAGCGGAATAAATAACGTATAAGTTACATATTAGAAAAAAAATATTTAAAAAAATGAGGAAAAGTTAGAGCTTAAATAATAACAGAACGGAGTTTTGCAATGCCTGATACTTTGAAAGTTTCATTGGGCCTCCCTACCTCCAAGGAGGTGGGACACCATCACACAACACCCATTAAACTTTCTATTGTCTCACCCAGACATAGCATTGCAGGCAACAAAATGGATATTAGTAAGATGGAAAAAAAAACATTGAAGATAGAAATTTAAAAAAGGTGAGAAAGAGCGGTATAAATAACGTATAAGTTACATATTAGAAAAAAAATATTTAAAAAAATGAGGAAAAGTTAGAGCTTAAATAATAACAGAAGGGAGTTATGTACTGCCTGATACTTTGAAAGTTTCATTGGGCCTCCCTACCTCCAAGGAGGTGGGACACCATCACACAACACCCATTAAACTTTCTATTGTCTCACCCAGACATAGCATTGCAGGCAACAAAATGGATATTAGTAAGATGGAAAAAAAACATTAAAGATAGAAATTTAAAAAAGGTGAGAAAGAGCGGAATAAATAACGCATAAGTTACATATTAGAAAAAAAATATTTAAAAAAATGAGGAAAAGTTAGAGCTTAAATAATAACAGAAGGGAGTTTTGTAATGCCTGATACTTTGAAAGTTTCATTGGGCCTCCCTACCTCCAAGGAGGTGAGACACCATCACACAGCACCCATTAAACTTTCTATTGTCTCACCCAGACAGAGCATTGCAGGCAACAAAATGGATATTAGTAAGATGGAAAAAAACATTAAAGATAGAAATTTAAAAAAGGTGAGAAAGAGCGGAATAAATAACGCATAAGTTACATATTAGAAAAAAAATATTTAAAAAAATGAGGAAAAGTTAGAGCTTAAATATTAACAGAAGGGAGTTTTGTAATGCCTGATACTTTGAAAGTTTCATTGGGCCTCCCTACCTCCAAGGAGGTGGGACACCATCACACAACACCCATTAAACTTTCTATTGTCTCACCCAGACAGAGCATTGCAGGCAACAAAATGGATATTAGTAAGATGGAAAAAAACATTAAAGATAGAAATTTAAAAAAGGTGAGAAAGAGCGGAATAAATAACGCATAAGTTACATATTAGAAAAAAAATATTTAAAAAAATGAGGAAAAGTTAGAGCTTAAATAATAACAGAAGGGAGTTTTGTAATGCCTGATACTTTGAAAGTTTCATTGGGCCTCCCTACCTCCAAGGAGGTGGGACACCATCACACAACACCCATTAAACTTTCTATTGTCTCACCCAGACAGAGCATTGCAGGCAACAAAATGGATATTAGTAAGATGGAAAAAAAACATTGAAGATAGAAATTTAAAAAAGGTGAGAAAGAGCGGAATAAATAACGTATAAGTTACATATTAGAAAAAAAATATTTAAAAAAATGAGGAAAAGTTAGAGCTTAAATAATAACAGAAGGGAGTTTTGTAATGCCTGATACTTTGAAAGTTTCATTGGGCCTCCCTACCTCCAAGGAGGTGGGACACCATCACACAACACCCATTAAACTTTCTATTGTCTCACCCAGACATAGCATTGCAGGCAACAAAATGGATATTAGTAAGATGGAAAAAAAAACATTGAAGATAGAAATTTAAAAAAGGTGAGAAAGAGCGGTATAAATAACGTATAAGTTACATATTAGAAAAAAAATATTTAAAAAAATGAGGAAAAGTTAGAGCTTAAATAATAACAGAACGGAGTTTTGCAATGCCTGATACTTTGAAAGTTTCATTGGGTCTCCCTACCTCCAAGGAGGTGGGACACCATCACACAACACCCATTAAACTTTCTATTGTCTCACCCAGACATAGCATTGCAGGCAACAAAATGGATATTAGTAAGATGGAAAAAAAAAACATTGAAGATAGAAATTTAAAAAAGGTGAGAAAGAGCGGTATAAATAACGTATAAGTTACATATTAGAAAAAAAATATTTAAAAAAATGAGGAAAAGTTAGAGCTTAAATAATAACAGAAGGGAGTTATGTACTGCCTGATACTTTGAAAGTTTCATTGGGCCTCCCTACCTCCAAGGAGGTGGGACACCATCACACAACACCCATTAAACTTTCTATTGTCTCACCCAGACATAGCATTGCAGGCAACAAAATGGATATTAGTAAGATGGAAAAAAAACATTAAAGATAGAAATTTAAAAAAGGTGAGAAAGAGCGGAATAAATAACGCATAAGTTACATATTAGAAAAAAAATATTTAAAAAAATGAGGAAAAGTTAGAGCTTAAATAATAACAGAAGGGAGTTTTGTAATGCCTGATACTTTGAAAGTTTCATTGGGCCTCCCTACCTCCAAGGAGGTGAGACACCATCACACAGCACCCATTAAACTTTCTATTGTCTCACCCAGACAGAGCATTGCAGGCAACAAAATGGATATTAGTAAGATGGAAAAAAACATTAAAGATAGAAATTTAAAAAAGGTGAGAAAGAGCGGAATAAATAACGTATAAGTTACATTTTAGAAAAAAAATATTTAAAAAAATGAGGAAAAGTTAGAGCTTAAATAATAACAGAAGGGAGTTTTGTAATGCCTGATACTTTGAAAGTTTCATTGGGCCTCCCTACCTCCAAGGAGGTGGGACACCATCACACAACACCCATTAAACTTTCTATTGTCTCGCCCAGACATAGCATTGCAGGCAACAAAATGGATATTAGTAAGATGGAAAAAAAAACTTAAAAGATAGGAAATTAAAAAAGGTGAGAAAGAGCGGAATAAATAACGTATAAGTTACATATTAGAAAAAAAATATTTAAAAAAATGAGGAAAAGTTAGAGCTTAAATAATAACAGAACGGAGTTTTGCAATGCCTGATACTTTGAAAGTTTCATTGGGCCTCCCTACCTCCAAGGAGGTGGGACACCATCACACAACACCCATTAAACTTTCTATTATCTAACCCAGACATAGCATTGCAGGCAACAAAATGGATATTAGTAAGATGGAAAAAAAAACATTGAAGATAGAAATTTAAAAAAGGTGAGAAAGAGCGGTATAAATAACGTATAAGTTACATATTAGAAAAAAAATATTTAAAAAAATGAGGAAAAGTTAGAGCTTAAATAATAACAGAAGGGAGTTATGTACTGCCTGATACTTTGAAAGTTTCATTGGGCCTCCCTACCTCCAAGGAGGTGGGACACCATCACACAACACCCATTAAACTTTCTATTGTCTCACCCAGACATAGCATTGCAGGCAACAAAATGGATATTAGTAAGATGGAAAAAAAACATTAAAGATAGAAATTTAAAAAAGGTGAGAAAGAGCGGAATAAATAACGCATAAGTTACATATTAGAAAAAAAATATTTAAAAAAATGAGGAAAAGTTAGAGCTTAAATAATAACAGAAGGGAGTTTTGTAATGCCTGATACTTTGAAAGTTTCATTGGGCCTCCCTACCTCCAAGGAGGTGAGACACCATCACACAGCACCCATTAAACTTTCTATTGTCTCACCCAGACAGAGCATTGCAGGCAACAAAATGGATATTAGTAAGATGGAAAAAAACATTAAAGATAGAAATTTAAAAAAGGTGAGAAAGAGCGGAATAAATAACGCATAAGTTACATATTAGAAAAAAAATATTTAAAAAAATGAGGAAAAGTTAGAGCTTAAATAATAACAGAAGGGAGTTTTGTAATGCCTGATACTTTGAAAGTTTCATTGGGCCTCCCTACCTCCAAGGAGGTGGGACACCATCACACAACACCCATTAAACTTTCTATTGTCTCACCCAGACAGAGCATTGCAGGCAACAAAATGGATATTAGTAAGATGGAAAAAAACATTAAAGATAGAAATTTAAAAAAGGTGAGAAAGAGCGGAATAAATAACGCATAAGTTACATATTAGAAAAAAAATATTTAAAAAAATGAGGAAAAGTTAGAGCTTAAATAATAACAGAAGGGAGTTTTGTAATGCCTGATACTTTGAAAGTTTCATTGGGCCTCCCTACCTCCAAGGAGGTGGGACACCATCACACAACACCCATTAAACTTTCTATTGTCTCACCCAGACAGAGCATTGCAGGCAACAAAATGGATATTAGTAAGATGGAAAAAAAACATTGAAGATAGAAATTTAAAAAAGGTGAGAAAGAGCGGAATAAATAACGTATAAGTTACATATTAGAAAAAAAATATTTAAAAAAATGAGGAAAAGTTAGAGCTTAAATAATAACAGAAGGGAGTTTTGTAATGCCTGATACTTTGAAAGTTTCATTGGGCCTCCCTACCTCCAAGGAGGTGGGACACCATCACACAACACCCATTAAACTTTCTATTGTCTCACCCAGACATAGCATTGCAGGCAACAAAATGGATATTAGTAAGATGGAAAAAAAAACATTGAAGATAGAAATTTAAAAAAGGTGAGAAAGAGCGGTATAAATAACGTATAAGTTACATATTAGAAAAAAAATATTTAAAAAAATGAGGAAAAGTTAGAGCTTAAATAATAACAGAACGGAGTTTTGCAATGCCTGATACTTTGAAAGTTTCATTGGGCCTCCCTACCTCCAAGGAGGTGGGACACCATCACACAACACCCATTAAACTTTCTATTGTCTCACCCAGACATAGCATTGCAGGCAACAAAATGGATATTAGTAAGATGGAAAAAAAAACATTGAAGATAGAAATTTAAAAAAGGTGAGAAAGAGCGGTATAAATAACGTATAAGTTACATATTAGAAAAAAAATATTTAAAAAAATGAGGAAAAGTTAGAGCTTAAATAATAACAGAAGGGAGTTATGTACTGCCTGATACTTTGAAAGTTTCATTGGGCCTCCCTACCTCCAAGGAGGTGGGACACCATCACACAACACCCATTAAACTTTCTATTGTCTCACCCAGACATAGCATTGCAGGCAACAAAATGGATATTAGTAAGATGGAAAAAAACCTTAAAGATAGAAATTTAAAAAAGGTGAGAAAGAGCGGAATAAATAACGCATAAGTTACATATTAGAAAAAAAATATTTAAAAAAATGAGGAAAAGTTAGAGCTTAAATAATAACAGAAGGGAGTTTTGTAATGCCTGATACTTTGAAAGTTTCATTGGGCCTCCCTACCTCCAAGGAGGTGGGACACCTTCACACAACACCCATTAAACTTTCTATTGTCTCACCCAGACATAGCATTGCAAACAAAATGGATATTAGTAAGATGGAAAAAAAACATTGAAGATAGAAATTTAAAAAAGGTGAGAAAGAGCGGAATAAATAACGTATAAGTTACATTTTAGAAAAAAAATATTTAAAAAAATGAGGAAAAGTTAGAGCTTAAATAATAACAGAAGGGAGTTTTGTAATGCCTGATACTTTGAAAGTTTCATTGGGTCTCCCTACCTCCAAGGAGGTGGGACACCATCACACAACACCCATTAAACTTTCTATTGTCTCACCCAGAAATAGCATTGCAGGCAACAAAATGGATATTAGTAAGATGGAAAAGAACATTAAAGATAGAAATTTAAAAAAGGTGAGAAAGAGCGGAATAAATAACGCATAAGTTACATATTAGAAAAAAAATATTTAAAAAAATGAGGAAAAGTTAGAGCTTAAATAATAACAGAAGGGAGTTTTGTAATGCCTGATACTTTGAAAGTTTCATTGGGCCTCCCTACCTCCAAGGAGGTGGGACACCATCACACAACACCCATTAAACTTTCTATTGTCTCACCCAGACATAGCATTGCAGGCAACAAAATGGATATTAGTAAGATGGAAAAAAAACATTAAAGATAGAAATTTAAAAAAGGTGAGAAAGAGTGGAATAAATAACGTATAAGTTACATATTAGAAAAAAAATATTTAAAAAAATGAGGAAAAGTTAGAGCTTAAATAATAACAGAAGGGAGTTTTGCAATGCCTGATACTTTGAAAGTTTCATTGGGCCTCCCTACCTCCAAGGAGGAGGGACACCATCACACAACACCCATTAAACTTTCTATTGTCTCACCCAGACAGAGCATTGCAGGCAACAAAATGGATATTAGTAAGATGGAAAAAAAACATTAAAGATAGAAATTTAAAAAAGGTGAGAAAGAGCGGAATAAATAACGTATAAGTTACATATTAGAAAAAAAATATTTAAAAAAATGAGGAAAAGTTAGAGCTTAAATAATAACAGAAGGGAGTTATGTACTGCCTGATACTTTGAAAGTTTCATTGGGCCTCCCTACCTCCAAGGAGGTGGGACACCATCACACAACACCCATTAAACTTTCTATTTTCTCACCCAGACATAGCATTGCAGGCAACAAAATGGATATTAGTAAGATGGAAAAAAAACATTAAAGATAGAAATTTAAAAAAGGTGAGAAAGAGTGGAATAAATAACGTATAAGTTACATATTAGAAAAAAAAATATTTAAAAAAATGAGGAAAAGTTAGAGCTTAAATAATAACAGAAGGGAGTTTTGTAATGCCTGATACTTTGAAAGTTTCATTGGGCCTCCCTACCTCCAAGGAGGTGGGACACCATCACACAACACCCATTAAACTTTCTATTGTCTCACCCAGACATAGCATTGCAGGCAACAAAATGGATATTAGTAAGATGGAAAAAAAACATTAAAGATAGAAATTTAAAAAAGGTGAGAAAGAGTGGAATAAATAACGTATAAGTTACATATTAGAAAAAAAATATTTAAAAAAATGAGGAAAAGTTAGAGCTTAAATAATAACAGAAGGGAGTTATGTACTGCCTGATACTTTGAAAGTTTCATTGGGCCTCCCTACCTCCAAGGAGGTGGGACACCATCACACAACACCCATTAAACTTTCTATTGTCTCACCCAGACATAGCATTGCAAACAAAATGGATATTAGTAAGATGGAAAAAAAACATTGAAGATAGAAATTTAAAAAAGGTGAGAAAGAGCGGAATAAATAACGTATAAGTTACATTTTAGAAAAAAAATATTTAAAAAAATGAGGAAAAGTTAGAGCTTAAATAATAACAGAAGGGAGTTTTGTAATGCCTGATACTTTGAAAGTTTCATTGGGTCTCCCTACCTCCAAGGAGGTGGGACACCATCACACAACACCCATTAAACTTTCTATTGTCTCACCCAGAAATAGCATTGCAGGCAACAAAATGGATATTAGTAAGATGGAAAAGAACATTAAAGATAGAAATTTAAAAAAGGTGAGAAAGAGCGGAATAAATAACGCATAAGTTACATATTAGAAAAAAAATATTTAAAAAAATGAGGAAAAGTTAGAGCTTAAATAATAACAGAAGGGAGTTTTGTAATGCCTGATACTTTGAAAGTTTCATTGGGCCTCCCTACCTCCAAGGAGGTGGGACACCATCACACAACACCCATTAAACTTTCTATTGTCTCACCCAGACATAGCATTGCAGGCAACAAAATGGATATTAGTAAGATGGAAAAAAAACATTAAAGATAGAAATTTAAAAAAGGTGAGAAAGAGTGGAATAAATAACGTATAAGTTACATATTAGAAAAAAAATATTTAAAAAAATGAGGAAAAGTTAGAGCTTAAATAATAACAGAAGGGAGTTTTGCAATGCCTGATACTTTGAAAGTTTCATTGGGCCTCCCTACCTCCAAGGAGGTGGGACACCATCACACAACACCCATTAAACTTTCTATTGTCTCACCCAGACAGAGCATTGCAGGCAACAAAATGGATATTAGTAAGATGGAAAAAAAACATTGAAGATAGAAATTTAAAAAAGGTGAGAAAGAGCGGAATAAATAACGTATAAGTTACATATTAGAAAAAAAATATTTAAAAAAATGAGGAAAAGTTAGAGCTTAAATAATAACAGAAGGGAGTTTTGTAATGCCTGATACTTTGAAAGTTTCATTGGGCCTCCCTACCTCCAAGGAGGTGGGACACCATCACACAACACCCATTAAACTTTCTATTGTCTCACCCAGACATAGCATTGCAGGCAACAAAATGGATATTAGTAAGATGGAAAAAAAAACATTGAAGATAGAAATTTAAAAAAGGTGAGAAAGAGCGGTATAAATAACGTATAAGTTACATATTAGAAAAAAAATATTTAAAAAAATGAGGAAAAGTTAGAGCTTAAATAATAACAGAAGGGAGTTATGTACTGCCTGATACTTTGAAAGTTTCATTGGGTCTCCCTACCTCCAAGGAGGTGGGACACCATCACACAACACCCATTAAACTTTCTATTGTCTCACCCAGAAATAGCATTGCAGGCAACAAAATGGATATTAGTAAGATGGAAAAGAACATTAAAGATAGAAATTTAAAAAAGGTGAGAAAGAGCGGAATAAATAACGCATAAGTTACATATTAGAAAAAAAATATTTAAAAAAATGAGGAAAAGTTAGAGCTTAAATAATAACAGAAGGGAGTTTTGTAATGCCTGATACTTTGAAAGTTTCATTGGGCCTCCCTACCTCCAAGGAGGTGGGACACCATCACACAACACCCATTAAACTTTCTATTGTCTCACCCAGACATAGCATTGCAGGCAACAAAATGGATATTAGTAAGATGGAAAAAAAACATTAAAGATAGAAATTTAAAAAAGGTGAGAAAGAGTGGAATAAATAACGTATAAGTTACATATTAGAAAAAAAATATTTAAAAAAATGAGGAAAAGTTAGAGCTTAAATAATAACAGAAGGGAGTTTTGCAATGCCTGATACTTTGAAAGTTTCATTGGGCCTCCCTACCTCCAAGGAGGTGGGACACCATCACACAACACCCATTAAACTTTCTATTGTCTCACCCAGACAGAGCATTGCAGGCAACAAAATGGATATTAGTAAGATGGAAAAAAACATTAAAGATAGAAATTTAAAAAAGGTGAGAAAGAGCGGAATAAATAACGTATAAGTTACATATTAGAAAAAAAATATTTAAAAAAATGAGGAAAAGTTAGAGCTTAAATAATAACAGAAGGGAGTTTTGTAATGCCTGATACTTTGAAAGTTTCATTGGGCCTCCCTACCTCCAAGGAGGTGGGACACCATCACACAACACCCATTAAACTTTCTATTGTCTCACCCAGACATAGCATTGCAGGCAACAAAATGGATATTAGTAAGATGGAAAAAAAAACATTGAAGATAGAAATTTAAAAAAGGTGAGAAAGAGCGGTATAAATAATGTATAAGTTACATATTAGAAAAAAAATATTTAAAAAAATGAGGAAAAGTTAGAGCTTAAATAATAACAGAAGGGAGTTATGTACTGCCTGATACTTTGAAAGTTTCATTGGGCCTCCCTACCTCCAAGGAAGTGGGACACCATCACACAACACCCATTAAACTTTCTATTGTCTCACCCAGACATAGCATTGCAGGCAACAAAATGGATATTAGTAAGATGGAAAAAAAACATTAAAGATAGAAATTTAAAAAAGGTGAGAAAGAGCGGAATAAATAACGCATAAGTTACATATTAGAAAAAAAATATTTAAAAAAATGAGGAAAAGTTAGAGCTTAAATAATAACAGAAGGGAGTTTTGTAATGCCTGATACTTTGAAAGTTTCATTGGGCCTCCCTACCTCCAAGGAGGTGAGACACCATCACACAGCACCCATTAAACTTTCTATTGTCTCACCCAGACAGAGCATTGCAGGCAACAAAATGGATATTAGTAAGATGGAAAAAAACATTAAAGATAGAAATTTAAAAAAGGTGAGAAAGAGCGGAATAAATAACGCATAAGTTACATATTAGAAAAAAAATATTTAAAAAAATGAGGAAAAGTTAGAGCTTAAATAATAACAGAAGGGAGTTTTGTAATGCCTGATACTTTGAAAGTTTCATTGGGCCTCCCTACCTCCAAGGAGGTGGGACACCATCACACAACACCCATTAAACTTTCTATTGTCTCACCCAGACAGAGCATTGCAGGCAACAAAATGGATATTAGTAAGATGGAAAAAAACATTAAAGATAGAAATTTAAAAAAGGTGAGAAAGAGCGGAATAAATAACGCATAAGTTACATATTAGAAAAAAAATATTTAAAAAAATGAGGAAAAATTAGAGCTTAAATAATAACAGAAGGGAGTTTTGTAATGCCTGATACTTTGAAAGTTTCATTGGGCCTCCCTACCTCCAAGGAGGTGGGACACCATCACACAACACCCATTAAACTTTCTATTGTCTCACCCAGACAGAGCATTGCAGGCAACAAAATGGATATTAGTAAGATGGAAAAAAAACATTGAAGATAGAAATTTAAAAAAGGTGAGAAAGAGCGGAATAAATAACGTATAAGTTACATATTAGAAAAAAAATATTTAAAAAAATGAGGAAAAGTTAGAGCTTAAATAATAACAGAAGGGAGTTTTGTAATGCCTGATACTTTGAAAGTTTCATTGGGCCTCCCTACCTCCAAGGAGGTGGGACACCATCACACAACACCCATTAAACTTTCTATTGTCTCACCCAGACATAGCATTGCAGGCAACAAAATGGATATTAGTAAGATGGAAAAAAAAACATTGAAGATAGAAATTTAAAAAAGGTGAGAAAGAGCGGTATAAATAACGTATAAGTTACATATTAGAAAAAAAATATTTAAAAAAATGAGGAAAAGTTAGAGCTTAAATAATAACAGAAGGGAGTTATGTACTGCCTGATACTTTGAAAGTTTCATTGGGCCTCCCTACCTCCAAGGAGGTGGGACACCATCACACAACACCCATTAAACTTTCTATTGTCTCACCCAGAAATAGCATTGCAGGCAACAAAATGGATATTAGTAAGATGGAAAAAAAAACATTGAAGATAGAAATTTAAAAAAGGTGAGAAAGAGCGGAATAAATAACGTATAAGTTACATATTAGAAAAAAAATATTTAAAAAAATAAGGAAAAGTTAGAGCTTAAATAATAACAGAAGGGAGTTTTGCAATGCCTGATACTTTGAAAGTTTCATTGGGCCTCCCTACCTCCAAGGAGGTGGGACACCATCACACAACACCCATTAAACTTTCTATTGTCTCACCCAGACAGAACATTGCAGGCAACAAAATGGATATTAGTAAGATGGAAAAGAACATTAAAGATAGAAATTTAAAAAAGGTGAGAAAGAGCGGAATAAATAACGCATAAGTTACATATTAGAAAAAAAATATTTAAAAAAATGAGGAAAAGTTAGAGCTTAAATAATAACAGAAGGGAGTTTTGTAATGCCTGATACTTTGAAAGTTTCATTGGGCCTCCCTACCTCCAAGGAGGTGGGACACCATCACACAACACCCATTAAACTTTCTATTGTCTCACCCAGACAGAGCATTGCAGGCAACAAAATGGATATTAGTAAGATGGAAAAAAACATTAAAGATAGAAATTTAAAAAAGGTGAGAAAGAGCGGAATAAATAACGCATAAGTTACATATTAGAAAAAAAATATTTAAAAAAATGAGGAAAAGTTAGAGCTTAAATAATAACAGAAGGGAGTTATGTACTGCCTGATACTTTGAAAGTTTCATTGGGCCTCCCTACCTCCAAGGAGGTGGGACACCATCACACAACACCCATTAAACTTTCTATTGTCTCACCCAGACAGAGCATTGCAGGCAACAAAATGGATATTAGTAAGATGGAAAAAAACATTAAAGATAGAAATTTAAAAAAGGTGAGAAAGAGCGGAATAAATAACGCATAAGTTATATATTAGAAAAAAAATATTTAAAAAAATGAGGAAAAGTTAGAGCTTAAATAATAACAGAAGGGAGTTTTGTAATGCCTGATACTTTGAAAGTTTCATTGGGCCTCCCTACCTCCAAGGAGGTGGGACACCATCACACAACACCCATTAAACTTTCTATTGTCTCACCCAGACATAGCATTGCAGGCAACAAAATGGATATTAGTAAGATGGAAAAAAAAACATTAAAGATAGAAATTTAAAAAAGGTGAGAAAGAGCGGAATAAATAACGCATAAGTTACATATTAGAAAAAAAATATTTAAAAAAATGAGGAAAAGTTAGAGCTTAAATAATAACAGAAGGGAGTTATGTACTGCCTGATACTTTGAAAGTTTCATTGGGCCTCGCTACCTCCAAGGAGGTGGGACACCATCACACAACACCCATTAAACTTTCTATTGTCTCACCCAGACAGAGCATTGCAGACAACAAAATGGATATTAGTAAGATGGAAATTTAAAAAAGGTGAGAAAGAGCGGAATAAATAACGCATAAGTTACATATTAGAAAAAAAATATTTAAAAAAATGAGGAAAAGTTAGAGCTTAAATGACAAGCAATGTAGGTAAATTAATAACAGAAGGGAGTTTTGTAATGCCTGATACTTTGAAAGTTTCATTGGGCCTCCCTACCTCCAAGGAGGTGGGACACCATCACACAACACCCATTAAACTTTCTATTGTCTCACCCAGACATAGCATTGCAGGCAACAAAATGGATATTAGTAAGATGGAAAAAAACATTAAAGATAGAAATTTAAAAAAGGTGAGAAAGAGCGGAATAAATAACGCATAAGTTACATATTAGAAAAAAAATATTTAAAAAAATGAGGAAAAGTTAGAGCTTAAATAATAACAGAAGGGAGTTTTGTAATGCCTGATACTTTGAAAGTTTCATTGGGTCTCCCTACCTCCAAGGAGGTGGGACACCATCACACAACACCCATTAAACTTTCTATTGTCTCACCCAGAAATAGCATTGCAGGCAACAAAATGGATATTAGTAAGATGGAAAAAAAAAACATTGAAGATAGAAATTTAAAAAAGGTGAGAAAGAGCGGAATAAATAACGTATAAGTTACATATTAGAAAAAAAATATTTAAAAAAATAAGGAAAAGTTAGAGCTTAAATAATAACAGAAGGGAGTTTTGCAATGCCTGATACTTTGAAAGTTTCATTGGGCCTCCTTACCTCCAAGGAGGTGGGACACCATCGCACAACACCCATTAAACTTTCTATTGTCTCACCCAGACAGAACATTGCAGGCAACAAAATGGATATTAGTAAGATGGAAAAAAAACATTAAAGATAGAAATTTAAAAAAGGTGAGAAAGAGCGGAATAAATAACGCATAAGTTACATATTAGAAAAAAAATATTTAAAAAAATGAGGAAAAGTTAGAGCTTAAATAATAACAGAAGGGAGTTTTGTAATGCCTGATACTTTGAAAGTTTCATTGGGCCTCCCTACCTCCAAGGAGGTGAGACACCATCACACAGCACCCATTAAACTTTCTATTGTCTCACCCAGACAGAGCATTGCAGGCAACAAAATGGATATTAGTAAGATGGAAAAAAACATTAAAGATAGAAATTTAAAAAAGGTGAGAAAGAGCGGAATAAATAACGCATAAGTTACATATTAGAAAAAAAATATTTAAAAAAATGAGGAAAAGTTAGAGCTTAAATAATAACAGAAGGGAGTTTTGTAATGCCTGATACTTTGAAAGTTTCATTGGGCCTCCCTACCTCCAAGGAGGTGGGACACCATCACACAACACCCATTAAACTTTCTATTGTCTCACCCAGACAGAGCATTGCAGGCAACAAAATGGATATTAGTAAGATGGAAAAAAAACATTGAAGATAGAAATTTAAAAAAGGTGAGAAAGAGCGGAATAAATAACGTATAAGTTACATATTAGAAAAAAAATATTTAAAAAAATGAGGAAAAGTTAGAGCTTAAATAATAACAGAAGGGAGTTTTGTAATGCCTGATACTTTGAAAGTTTCATTGGGCCTCCCTACCTCCAAGGAGGTGGGACACCATCACACAACACCCATTAAACTTTCTATTGTCTCACCCAGACATAGCATTGCAGGCAACAAAATGGATATTAGTAAGATGGAAAAAAAAACATTGAAGATAGAAATTTAAAAAAGGTGAGAAAGAGCGGTATAAATAACGTATAAGTTACATATTAGAAAAAAAATATTTAAAAAAATGAGGAAAAGTTAGAGCTTAAATAATAACAGAAGGGAGTTATGTACTGCCTGATACTTTGAAAGTTTCATTGGGCCTCCCTACCTCCAAGGAGGTGGGACACCATCACACAACACCCATTAAACTTTCTATTGTCTCACCCAGACATAGCATTGCAGGCAACAAAATGGATATTAGTAAGATGGAAAAAAAACATTAAAGATAGAAATTTAAAAAAGGTGAGAAAGAGCGGTATAAATAACGTATAAGTTACATATTAGAAAAAAAATATTTAAAAAAATGAGGAAAAGTTAGAGCTTAAATAATAACAGAAGGGAGTTATGTACTGCCTGATACTTTGAAAGTTTCATTGGGCCTCCCTACCTCCAAGGAGGTGGGACACCATCACACAACACCCATTAAACTTTCTATTGTCTCGCCCAGACATAGCATTGCAGACAACAAAATGGATATTAGTAAGATGGAAAAAAAACATTGAAGATAGAAATTTAAAAAAGGTGAGAAAGAGCGGTATAAATAATGTATAAGTTACATATTAGAAAAAAAATATTTAAAAAAATGAGGAAAAGTTAGAGCTTAAATAATAACAGAAGGGAGTTATGTACTGCCTGATACTTTGAAAGTTTCATTGGGCCTCCCTACCTCCAAGGAGGTGGGACACCATCACACAACACCCATTAAACTTTCTATTGTCTCACCCAGACATAGCATTGCAGGCAACAAAATGGATATTAGTAAGATGGAAAAAAAACATTAAAGATAGAAATTTAAAAAAGGTGAGAAAGAGCGGAATAAATAACGCATAAGTTACATATTAGAAAAAAAATATTTAAAAAAATGAGGAAAAGTTAGAGCTTAAATAATAACAGAAGGGAGTTTTGTAATGCCTGATACTTTGAAAGTTTCATTGGGCCTCCCTACCTCCAAGGAGGTGAGACACCATCACACAGCACCCATTAAACTTTCTATTGTCTCACCCAGACAGAGCATTGCAGGCAACAAAATGGATATTAGTAAGATGGAAAAAAACATTAAAGATAGAAATTTAAAAAAGGTGAGAAAGAGCGGAATAAATAACGCATAAGTTACATATTAGAAAAAAAATATTTAAAAAAATGAGGAAAAGTTAGAGCTTAAATAATAACAGAAGGGAGTTTTGTAATGCCTGATACTTTGAAAGTTTCATTGGGCCTCCCTACCTCCAAGGAGGTGGGACACCATCACACAACACCCATTAAACTTTCTATTGTCTCACCCAGACAGAGCATTGCAGGCAACAAAATGGATATTAGTAAGATGGAAAAAAACATTAAAGATAGAAATTTAAAAAAGGTGAGAAAGAGCGGAATAAATAACGCATAAGTTACATATTAGAAAAAAAATATTTAAAAAAATGAGGAAAAATTAGAGCTTAAATAATAACAGAAGGGAGTTTTGTAATGCCTGATACTTTGAAAGTTTCATTGGGCCTCCCTACCTCCAAGGAGGTGGGACACCATCACACAACACCCATTAAACTTTCTATTGTCTCACCCAGACAGAGCATTGCAGGCAACAAAATGGATATTAGTAAGATGGAAAAAAAACATTGAAGATAGAAATTTAAAAAAGGTGAGAAAGAGCGGAATAAATAACGTATAAGTTACATATTAGAAAAAAAATATTTAAAAAAATGAGGAAAAGTTAGAGCTTAAATAATAACAGAAGGGAGTTTTGTAATGCCTGATACTTTGAAAGTTTCATTGGGCCTCCCTACCTCCAAGGAGGTGGGACACCATCACACAACACCCATTAAACTTTCTATTGTCTCACCCAGACATAGCATTGCAGGCAACAAAATGGATATTAGTAAGATGGAAAAAAAAACATTGAAGATAGAAATTTAAAAAAGGTGAGAAAGAGCGGTATAAATAACGTATAAGTTACATATTAGAAAAAAAATATTTAAAAAAATGAGGAAAAGTTAGAGCTTAAATAATAACAGAAGGGAGTTATGTACTGCCTGATACTTTGAAAGTTTCATTGGGCCTCCCTACCTCCAAGGAGGTGGGACACCATCACACAACACCCATTAAACTTTCTATTGTCTCACCCAGACATAGCATTGCAGGCAACAAAATGGATATTAGTAAGATGGAAAAAAAACATTAAAGATAGAAATTTAAAAAAGGTGAGAAAGAGCGGTATAAATAACGTATAAGTTACATATTAGAAAAAAAATATTTAAAAAAATGAGGAAAAGTTAGAGCTTAAATAATAACAGAAGGGAGTTATGTACTGCCTGATACTTTGAAAGTTTCATTGGGCCTCCCTACCTCCAAGGAGGTGGGACACCATCACACAACACCCATTAAACTTTCTATTGTCTCGCCCAGACATAGCATTGCAGACAACAAAATGGATATTAGTAAGATGGAAAAAAAACATTAAAGATAGAAATTTAAAAAAGGTGAGAAAGAGTGGAATAAATAACGTATAAGTTACATATTAGAAAAAAAAATATTTAAAAAAATGAGGAAAAGTTAGAGCTTAAATAATAACAGAAGGGAGTTTTGTAATGCCTGATACTTTGAAAGTTTCATTGGGCCTCCCTACCTCCAAGGAGGTGGGACACCATCACACAACACCCATTAAACTTTCTATTGTCTCACCCAGAAATAGCATTGCAGGCAACAAAATGGATATTAGTAAGATGGAAAAAAAAACATTGAAGATAGAAATTTAAAAAAGGTGAGAAAGAGCGGAATAAATAACGTATAAGTTACATATTAGAAAAAAAATATTTAAAAAAATAAGGAAAAGTTAGAGCTTAAATAATAACAGAAGGGAGTTTTGCAATGCCTGATACTTTGAAAGTTTCATTGGGCCTCCCTACCTCCAAGGAGGTGGGACACCATCACACAACACCCATTAAACTTTCTATTGTCTCACCCAGACAGAACATTGCAGGCAACAAAATGGATATTAGTAAGATGGAAAAGAACATTAAAGATAGAAATTTAAAAAAGGTGAGAAAGAGCGGAATAAATAACGCATAAGTTACATATTAGAAAAAAAATATTTAAAAAAATGAGGAAAAGTTAGAGCTTAAATAATAACAGAAGGGAGTTTTGTAATGCCTGATACTTTGAAAGTTTCATTGGGCCTCCCTACCTCCAAGGAGGTGGGACACCATCACACAACACCCATTAAACTTTCTATTGTCTCACCCAGACAGAGCATTGCAGGCAACAAAATGGATATTAGTAAGATGGAAAAAAACATTAAAGATAGAAATTTAAAAAAGGTGAGAAAGAGCGGAATAAATAACGCATAAGTTACATATTAGAAAAAAAATATTTAAAAAAATGAGGAAAAGTTAGAGCTTAAATAATAACAGAAGGGAGTTATGTACTGCCTGATACTTTGAAAGTTTCATTGGGCCTCCCTACCTCCAAGGAGGTGGGACACCATCACACAACACCCATTAAACTTTCTATTGTCTCACCCAGACAGAGCATTGCAGGCAACAAAATGGATATTAGTAAGATGGAAAAAAACATTAAAGATAGAAATTTAAAAAAGGTGAGAAAGAGCGGAATAAATAACGCATAAGTTATATATTAGAAAAAAAATATTTAAAAAAATGAGGAAAAGTTAGAGCTTAAATAATAACAGAAGGGAGTTTTGTAATGCCTGATACTTTGAAAGTTTCATTGGGCCTCCCTACCTCCAAGGAGGTGGGACACCATCACACAACACCCATTAAACTTTCTATTGTCTCACCCAGACATAGCATTGCAGGCAACAAAATGGATATTAGTAAGATGGAAAAAAAAACATTAAAGATAGAAATTTAAAAAAGGTGAGAAAGAGCGGAATAAATAACGCATAAGTTACATATTAGAAAAAAAATATTTAAAAAAATGAGGAAAAGTTAGAGCTTAAATAATAACAGAAGGGAGTTATGTACTGCCTGATACTTTGAAAGTTTCATTGGGCCTCGCTACCTCCAAGGAGGTGGGACACCATCACACAACACCCATTAAACTTTCTATTGTCTCACCCAGACAGAGCATTGCAGACAACAAAATGGATATTAGTAAGATGGAAATTTAAAAAAGGTGAGAAAGAGCGGAATAAATAACGCATAAGTTACATATTAGAAAAAAAATATTTAAAAAAATGAGGAAAAGTTAGAGCTTAAATGACAAGCAATGTAGGTAAATTAATAACAGAAGGGAGTTTTGTAATGCCTGATACTTTGAAAGTTTCATTGGGCCTCCCTACCTCCAAGGAGGTGGGACACCATCACACAACACCCATTAAACTTTCTATTGTCTCACCCAGACATAGCATTGCAGGCAACAAAATGGATATTAGTAAGATGGAAAAAAAACATTAAAGATAGAAATTTAAAAAAGGTGAGAAAGAGCGGAATAAATAACGCATAAGTTACATATTAGAAAAAAAATATTTAAAAAAATGAGGAAAAGTTAGAGCTTAAATAATAACAGAAGGGAGTTATGTACTGCCTGATACTTTGAAAGTTTCATTGGGCCTCCCTACCTCCAAGTAGGTGGTACACCATCACACAACACCCATTAAACTTTCTATTGTCTCACCCAGACAGAGCATTGCAGGCAACAAAATGGATATTAGTAAGATGGAAAAAAACATTAAAGATAGAAATTTAAAAAAGGTGAGAAAGAGCGGAATAAATAACGCATAAGTTACATATTAGAAAAAAAATATTTAAAAAAATGAGGAAAAGTTAGAGCTTAAATAATAACAGAAGGAATTTTGTAATGCCTGATACTTTGAAAGTTTCATTGGGCCTCCCTACCTCCAAGGAGGTGGGACACCATCACACAACACCCATTAAAGTTTCTATTGTCTCACCCAGACATAGCATTGCAAACAAAATGGATATTAGTAAGATGGAAAAAAAAACATTGAAGATAGAAATTTAAAAAAGGTGAGAAAGAGCGGAATAAATAACGTATAAGTTACATTTTAGAAAAAAAATATTTAAAAAAATGAGGAAAAGTTAGAGCTTAAATAATAACAGAAGGGAGTTTTGTAATGCCTGATACTTTGAAAGTTTCATTGGGCCTCCCTACCTCCAAGGAGGTGGGACACCATCACACAACACCCATTAAACTTTCTATTGTCTCACCCAGAAATAGCATTGCAGGCAACAAAATGGATATTAGTAAGATGGAAAAAAAAACATTGAAGATAGAAATTTAAAAAAGGTGAGAAAGAGCGGTATAAATAACGTATAAGTTACATATTAGAAAAAAAATATTTAAAAAAATGAGGAAAAGTTAGAGCTTAAATAATAACAGAAGGGAGTTATGTACTGCCTGATACTTTGAAAGTTTCATTGGGCCTCCCTACCTCCAAGGAGGTGGGACACCATCACACAACACCCATTAAACTTTCTATTGTCTCACCCAGAAATAGCATTGCAGGCAACAAAATGGATATTAGTAAGATGGAAAAAAAAACATTGAAGATAGAAATTTAAAAAAGGTGAGAAAGAGCGGTATAAATAACGTATAAGTTACATATTAGAAAAAAAATATTTAAAAAAATGAGGAAAAGTTAGAGCTTAAATAATAACAGAAGGGAGTTATGTACTGCCTGATACTTTGAAAGTTTCATTGGGCCTCCCTACCTCCAAGGAGGTGGGACACCATCACACAACACCCATTAAACTTTCTATTGTCTCACCCAGACATAGCATTGCAGGCAACAAAATGGATATTAGTAAGATGGAAAAAAAACATTAAAGATAGAAATTTAAAAAAGGTGAGAAAGAGCGGTATAAATAACGTATAAGTTACATATTAGAAAAAAAATATTTAAAAAAATGAGGAAATGTTAGAGCTTAAATAATAACAGAAGGGAGTTATGTACTGCCTGATACTTTGAAAGTTTCATTGGGCCTCCCTACCTCCAAGGAGGTGGGACACCATCACACAACACCCATTAAACTTTCTATTGTCTCACCCAGACAGAGCATTGCAGGCAACAAAATGGATATTAGTAAGATGGAAAAAAAACATTAAAGATAGAAATTTAAAAAAGGTGAGAAAGAGTGGAATAAATAACGTATAAGTTACATATTAGAAAAAAAATATTTAAAAAAATGAGGAAAAGTTAGAGCTTAAATAATAACAGAAGGGAGTTTTGTAATGCCTGATACTTTGAAAGTTTCATTGGGCCTCCCTACCTCCAAGGAGGTGGGACACCATCACACAACACCCATTAAACTTTCTATTGTCTCACCCAGACATAGCATTGCAGGCAACAAAATGGATATTAGTAAGATGGAAAAAAACATTAAAGATAGAAATTTAAAAAAGGTGAGAAAGAGCGGAATAAATAACGCATAAGTTACATATTAGAAAAAAAATATTTAAAAAAATGAGGAAAAGTTAGAGCTTAAATAATAACAGAAGGGAGTTTTGTAATGCCTGATACTTTGAAAGTTTCATTGGGCCTCCCTACCTCCAAGGAGGTGGGACACCATCACACAACACCCATTAAACTTTCTATTGTCTCACCCAGACATAGCATTGCAGGCAACAAAATGGATATTAGTAAGATGGAAAAAAAACATTAAAGATAGAAATTTAAAAAAGGTGAGAAAGAGTGGAATAAATAACGTATAAGTTACATATTAGAAAAAAAATATTTAAAAAAATGAGGAAAAGTTAGAGCTTAAATAATAACAGAATGGAGTTTTGTAATGCCTGATACTTTGAAAGTTTCATTGGGCCTCCCTACCTCCAAGGAGGTGGGACACCATCACACAACACCCATTAAACTTTCTATTGTCTCACCCAGACAGAGCATTGCAGGCAACAAAATGGATATTAGTAAGATGGAAAAAAACATTAAAGATAGAAATTTAAAAAAGGTGAGAAAGAGCGGAATAAATAACGTATAAGTTACATATTAGAAAAAAAATATTTAAAAAAATGAGGAAAAGTTAGAGCTTAAATAATAACAGAAGGGAGTTTTGTAATGCCTGATACTTTGAAAGTTTCATTGGGCCTCCCTACCTCCAAGGAGGTGGGACACCATCACACAACACCCATTAAACTTTCTATTGTCTCGCCCAGACATAGCATTGCAGGCAACAAAATGGATATTAGTAAGATGGAAAAAAAAACTTAAAAGATAGGAAATTAAAAAAGGTGAGAAAGAGCGGAATAAATAACGTATAAGTTACATATTAGAAAAAAAATATTTAAAAAAATGAGGAAAAGTTAGAGCTTAAATAATAACAGAACGGAGTTTTGCAATGCCTGATACTTTGAAAGTTTCATTGGGCCTCCCTACCTCCAAGGAGGTGGGACACCATCACACAACACCCATTAAACTTTCTATTGTCTCACCCAGACATAGCATTGCAGGCAACAAAATGGATATTAGTAAGATGGAAAAAAAACATTAAAGATAGAAATTTAAAAAAGGTGAGAAAGAGCGGAATAAATAACGCATAAGTTACATATTAGAAAAAAAATATTTAAAAAAATGAGGAAAAGTTAGAGCTTAAATAATAACAGAAGGGAGTTTTGTAATGCCTGATACTTTGAAAGTTTCATTGGGCCTCCCTACCTCCAAGGAGGTGAGACACCATCACACAGCACCCATTAAACTTTCTATTGTCTCATTCAGACAGAGCATTGCAGGCAACAAAATGGATATTAGTAAGATGGAAAAAAACATTAAAGATAGAAATTTAAAAAAGGTGAGAAAGAGCGGAATAAATAACGCATAAGTTACATATTAGAAAAAAAATATTTAAAAAAATGAGGAAAAGTTAGAGCTTAAATAATAACAGAAGGGAGTTTTGTAATGCCTGATACTTTGAAAGTTTCATTGGGCCTCCCTACCTCCAAGGAGGTGGGACACCATCACACAACACCCATTAAACTTTCTATTGTCTCACCCAGACATAGCATTGCAGGCAACAAAATGGATATTAGTAAGATGGAAAAAAAACATTAAAGATAGAAATTTAAAAAAGGTGAGAAAGAGCGGTATAAATAACGTATAAGTTACATATTAGAAAAAAAATATTTAAAAAAATGAGGAAAAGTTAGAGCTTAAATAATAACAGAAGGGAGTTATGTACTGCCTGATACTTTGAAAGTTTCATTGGGCCTCCCTACCTCCAAGGAGGTGGGACACCATCACACAACACCCATTAAACTTTCTATTGTCTCACCCAGACATAGCATTGCAGGCAACAAAATGGATATTAGTAAGATGGAAAAAAAACATTAAAGATAGAAATTTAAAAAAGGTGAGAAAGAGTGGAATAAATAACGTATAAGTTACATATTAGAAAAAAAAATATTTAAAAAAATGAGGAAAAGTTAGAGCTTAAATAATAACAGAAGGGAGTTTTGTAATGCCTGATACTTTGAAAGTTTCATTGGGCCTCCCTACCTCCAAGGAGGTGGGACACCATCACACAACACCCATTAAACTTTCTATTGTCTCACCCAGACATAGCATTGCAAACAAAATGGATATTAGTAAGATGGAAAAAAAACATTGAAGATAGAAATTTAAAAAAGGTGAGAAAGAGCGGAATAAATAACGTATAAGTTACATTTTAGAAAAAAAATATTTAAAAAAATGAGGAAAAGTTAGAGCTTAAATAATAACAGAAGGGAGTTTTGTAATGCCTGATACTTTGAAAGTTTCATTGGGTCTCCCTACCTCCAAGGAGGTGGGACACCATCACACAACACCCATTAAACTTTCTATTGTCTCACCCAGAAATAGCATTGCAGGCAACAAAATGGATATTAGTAAGATGGAAAAAAAAACATTGAAGATAGAAATTTAAAAAAGGTGAGAAAGAGCGGAATAAATAACGTATAAGTTACATATTAGAAAAAAAATATTTAAAAAAATAAGGAAAAGTTAGAGCTTAAATAATAACAGAAGGGAGTTTTGCAATGCCTGATACTTTGAAAGTTTCATTGGGCCTCCTTACCTCCAAGGAGGTGGGACACCATCGCACAACACCCATTAAACTTTCTATTGTCTCACCCAGACAGAACATTGCAGGCAACAAAATGGATATTAGTAAGATGGAAAAGAACATTAAAGATAGAAATTTAAAAAAGGTGAGAAAGAGCGGAATAAATAACGCATAAGTTACATATTAGAAAAAAAATATTTAAAAAAATGAGGAAAAGTTAGAGCTTAAATAATAACAGAAGGGAGTTTTGTAATGCCTGATACTTTGAAAATTTCATTGGGCCTCCCTACCTCCAAGGAGGTGGGACACCATCACACAACACCCATTAAACTTTCTATTGTCTCACCCAGACAGAGCATTGCAGGCAACAAAATGGATATTAGTAAGATGGAAAAAAAAACATTGAAGATAGAATTTTAAAAAAGGTGAGAAAGAGCGGAATAAATAACGTATAAGTTAGATATTAGAAAAAAAATATTTAAAAAAATGAGGAAAAGTTAGAGCTTAAATAATAACAGAAGGGAGTTTTGTAATGCCTGATACTTTGAAAGTTTCATTGGGCCTCCCTACCTCCAAGGAGGTGGGACACCATCACACAACACCCATTAAACTTTCTATTGTCTCACCCAGACATAGCATTGCAGGCAACAAAATGGATATTAGTAAGATGGAGAAAAAAAACATTGAAGATAGAAATTTAAAAAAGGTGAGAAAGAGCGGTATAAATAACGTATAAGTTACATATTAGAAAAAAAATATTTAAAAAAATGAGGAAAAGTTAGAGCTTAAATAATAACAGAAGGGAGTTATGTACTGCCTGATACTTTGAAAGTTTCATTGGGCCTCCCTACCTCCAAGGAGGTGGGACACCATCACACAACACCCATTAAACTTTCTATTGTCTCACCCAGACATAGCATTGCAGGCAACAAAATGGATATTAGTAAGATGGAAAAAAAAACATTAAAGATAGAAATTTAAAAAAGGTGAGAAAGAGCGGAATAAATAACGTATAAGTTACATATTAGAAAAAAAATATTTAAAAAAATGAGGAAAAGTTAGAGCTTAAATAATAACAGAAGGGAGTTTTGTAATGCCTGATACTTTGAAAGTTTCATTGGGCCTCCCTACCTCCAAGGAGGTGGGACACCATCACACAACACCCATTAAACTTTCTATTGTCTCACCCAGACATAGCATTGCAGGCAACAAAATGGATATTAGTAAGATGGAAAAAAAACATTAAAGATAGAAATTTAAAAAAGGTGAGAAAGAGCGGAATAAATAACGCATAAGTTACATATTAGAAAACAAATATTTAAAAAAATGAGGAAAAGTAAGAGCTTAAATAATAACAGAAGGGAGTTTTGTAATGCCTGATACTTTGAAAGTTTCATTGGGCCTCCCTACCTCCAAGGAGGTGGGACACCATCACACAACACCCATTAAACTTTCTATTGTCTCACCCAGACATAGCATTGCAGGCAACAAAATGGATATTAGTAAGATGGAAAAAAAAACATTGAAGATAGAAATTTAAAAAAGGTGAGAAAGAGCGGTATAAATAACGTATAAGTTACATATTAGAAAAAAAATATTTAAAAAAATGAGGAAAAGTTAGAGCTTAAATAATAACAGAAGGGAGTTATGTACTGCCTGATACTTTGAAAGTTTCATTGGGCCTCCCTACCTCCAAGGAGGTGGGACACCATCACACAACACCCATTAAACTTTCTATTGTCTCACCCAGACATAGCATTGCAGGCAACAAAATGGATATTAGTAAGATGGAAAAAAAACATTAAAGATAGAAATTTAAAAAAGGTGAGAAAGAGTGGAATAAATAACGTATAAGTTACATATTAGAAAAAAAATATTTTAAAAAATGAGGAAAAGTTAGAGCTTAAATAATAACAGAAGGGAGTTTTGCAATGCCTGATACTTTGAAAGTTTCATTGGGCCTCCCTACCTCCAAGGAGGTGGGACACCATCACACAACACCCATTAAACTTTCTATTGTCTCACCCAGACAGAGCATTGCAGGCAACAAAATGGATATTAGTAAGATGGAAAAAAACATTAAAGATAGAAATTTAAAAAAGGTGAGAAAGAGCGGAATAAATAACGCATAAGTTACATATTAGAAAAAAAATATTTAAAAAAATGAGGAAAAGTTAGAGCTTAAATAATAACAGAAGGGAGTTTTGTAATGCCTGATACTTTGAAAGTTTCATTGGGCCTCCCTACCTCCAAGGAGGTGGGACACCATCACACAACACCCATTAAACTTTCTATTGTCTCACCCAGACAGAGCATTGCAGGCAACAAAATGGATATTAGTAAGATGGAAAAAAAAACATTGAAGATAGAAATTTAAAAAAGGTGAGAAAGAGCGGAATAAATAACGTATAAGTTACATATTAGAAAAAAAAATATTTAAAAAAATGAGGAAAAGTTAGAGCTTAAATAATAACAGAAGGGAGTTTTGTAATGCCTGATACTTTGAAAGTTTCATTGGGCCTCCCTACCTCCAAGGAGGTGGGACACCATCACACAACACCCATTAAACTTTCTATTGTCTCACCCAGACATAGCATTGCAGGCAACAAAATGGATATTAGTAAGATGGAGAAAAAAAACATTGAAGATAGAAATTTAAAAAAGGTGAGAAAGAGCGGTATAAATAACGTATAAGTTACATATTAGAAAAAAAATATTTAAAAAAATGAGGAAAAGTTAGAGCTTAAATAATAACAGAAGGGAGTTATGTACTGCCTGATACTTTGAAAGTTTCATTGGGCCTCCCTACCTCCAAGGAGGTGGGACACCATCACACAACACCCATTAAACTTTCTATTGTCTCACCCAGACATAGCATTGCAGGCAACAAAATGGATATTAGTAAGATGGAAAAAAAAACATTAAAGATAGAAATTTAAAAAAGGTGAGAAAGAGCGGAATAAATAACGTATAAGTTACATATTAGAAAAAAAATATTTAAAAAAATGAGGAAAAGTTAGAGCTTAAATAATAACAGAAGGGAGTTTTGTAATGCCTGATACTTTGAAAGTTTCATTGGGCCTCCCTACCTCCAAGGAGGTGGGACACCATCACACAACACCCATTAAACTTTCTATTGTCTCACCCAGACATAGCATTGCAGGCAACAAAATGGATATTAGTAAGATGGAAAAAAAACATTAAAGATAGAAATTTAAAAAAGGTGAGAAAGAGCGGAATAAATAACGCATAAGTTACATATTAGAAAACAAATATTTAAAAAAATGAGGAAAAGTTAGAGCTTAAATAATAACAGAAGGGAGTTTTGTAATGCCTGATACTTTGAAAGTTTCATTGGGCCTCCCTACCTCCAAGGAGGTGGGACACCATCACACAACACCCATTAAACTTTCTATTGTCTCACCCAGACATAGCATTGCAGGCAACAAAATGGATATTAGTAAGATGGAAAAAAAACATTAAAGATAGAAATTTAAAAAAGGTGAGAAAGAGCGGAATAAATAACGCATAAGTTACATATTAGAAAACAAATATTTAAAAAAATGAGGAAAAGTAAGAGCTTAAATAATAACAGAAGGGAGTTTTGTAATGCCTGATACTTTGAAAGTTTCATTGGGCCTCCCTACCTCCAAGGAGGTGGGACACCATCACACAACACCCATTAAACTTTCTATTGTCTCACCCAGACATAGCATTGCAGGCAACAAAATGGATATTAGTAAGATGGAAAAAAAAACATTGAAGATAGAAATTTAAAAAAGGTGAGAAAGAGCGGTATAAATAACGAATAAGTTACATATTAGAAAAAAAATATTTAAAAAAATGAGGAAAAGTTAGAGCTTAAATAATAACAGAAGGGAGTTATGTACTGCCTGATACTTTGAAAGTTTCATTGGGCCTCCCTACCTCCAAGGAGGTGGGACACCATCACACAACACCCATTAAACTTTCTATTGTCTCACCCAGACATAGCATTGCAGGCAACAAAATGGATATTAGTAAGATGGAAAAAAAACATTAAAGATAGAAATTTAAAAAAGGTGAGAAAGAGCGGTATAAATAACGTATAAGTTACATATTAGAAAAAAAATATTTAAAAAAATGAGGAAAAGTTAGAGCTTAAATAATAACAGAAGGGAGTTATGTACTGCCTGATACTTTGAAAGTTTCATTGGGCCTCCCTACCTCCAAGGAGGTGGGACACCATCACACAACACCCATTAAACTTTCTATTGTCTCACCCAGACATAGCATTGCAGGCAACAAAATGGATATTAGTAAGATGGAAAAAAAACATTAAAGATAGAAATTTAAAAAAGGTGAGAAAGAGTGGAATAAATAACGTATAAGTTACATATTAGAAAAAAAATATTTAAAAAAATGAGGAAAAGTTAGAGCTTAAATAATAACAGAAGGGAGTTTTGTAATGCCTGATACTTTGAAAGTTTCATTGGGCCTCCCTACCTCCAAGGAGGTGGGACACCATCACACAACACCCATTAAACTTTCTATTGTCTCACCCAGACATAGCATTGCAGGCAACAAAATGGATATTAGTAAGATGGAAAAAAAAACATTAAAGATAGAAAATTAAAAAAGGTGAGAAAGAGCGGAATAAATAACGTATAAGTTACATATTAGAAAAAAAATATTTAAAAAAATGAGGAAAAGTTAGAGCTTAAATAATAACAGAAGGGAGTTTTGCAATGCCTGATACTTTGAAAGTTTCATTGGGCCTCCCTACCTCCAAGGAGGTGGGACACCATCACACAACACCCATTAAACTTTCTATTGTCTCACCCAGACATAGCATTGCAGGCAACAAAATGGATATTAGTAAGATGGAAAAAAAAAACACTGAAGATAGAAATTTAAAAAAGGTGAGAAAGAGTGGAATAAATAACGTATAAGTTACATATTAGAAAAAAAATATTTAAAAAAATGAGGAAAAGTTAGAGCTTAAATAATAACAGAAGGGAGTTATGTACTGCCTGATACTTTGAAAGTTTCTTTGGGCCTCCCTACCTCCAAGGAGGTGGGACACCATCACACAACACCCATTAAACTTTCTATTGTCTCACCCAGACATAGCATTGCAGGCAACAAAATGGATATTAGTAAGATGGAAAAAAAACATTGAAGATAGAAATTTAAAAAAGGTGAGAAAGAGCGGAATAAATAACGTATAAGTTACATATTAGAAAAAAAATATTTAAAAAAATGAGGAAAAGTTAGAGATTAAATAATAACAGAAGGGAGTTATGTACTGCCTGATACTTTGAAAGTTTCATTGGGCCTCCCTACCTCCAAGGAGGTGGGACACCATCACACAACACCCATTAAACTTTCTATTGTCTCACCCAGACATAGCATTGCAGGCAACAAAATGGATATTAGTAAGATGGAAAAAAAAACATTGAAGATAGAAATTTAAAAAAGGTGAGAAAGAGCGGAATAAATAACGTATAAGTTACATATTAGAAAAAAAATATTTAAAAAAATGAGGAAAAGTTAGAGCTTAAATAATAACAGAAGGGAGTTATGTACTGCCTGATACTTTGAAAGTTTCATTGGGCCTCCCTACCTCCAAGGAGGTGGGACACCATCACACAACACCCATTAAACTTTCTATTGTCTCACCCAGACAGAGCATTGCAGGCAACAAAATGGATATTAGTAAGATGGAAAAAAACATTAAAGATAGAAATTTAAAAAAGGTGAGAAAGAGCGGAATAAATAACGCATAAGTTACATATTAGAAAAAAAATATTTAAAAAAATGAGGAAAAGTTAGAGCTTAAATAATAACAGAAGGGAGTTTTGTAATGCCTGATACTTTGAAAGTTTCATTGGGCCTCCCTACCTCCAAGGAGGTGGGACACCATCACGCAACACCCATTAAACTTTCTATTGTCTCACCCAGACATAGCATTGCAGGCAACAAAATGGATATTAGTAAGATGGAAAAAAAACATTAAAGATAGAAATTTAAAAAAGGTGAGAAAGAGCGGAATAAATAACGTATAAGTTACATATTAGAAAAAAAATATTTAAAAAAATGAGGAAAAGTTAGAGCTTAAATAATAACAGAAGGGAGTTTTGCAATGCCTGATACTTTGAAAGTTTCATTGGGCCTCCCTACCTCCAAGGAGGTGGGACACCATCAGACAACGCCCATTAAACTTTCTATTGTCTCACCCAGACATAGCATTGCAGGCAACAAAATGGATTTTAGTAAGAAGAAAAAAAAAACATTTAAGATAAAAATTAAAAAAAAAAAAAAATTAAAAGTTAAAAAATTAGGAAAAATTTAAAACATTAAGATAAAAATAAGGAAACGTAAGAGCTTAAACAATAAGAGAAAAGAGTTTTGTACTGCCTGATACTTTGAAAGTCTCACTGTAAGTAAAGTTCATTGGGCACACTGCCCAATGAACTTAAAATTTTCTCCCCAGACATAAGCATTGCAGGCAACAAAGTCGATATTAGTAAGAAGAAAAAAGAACAATTAAGATAAAAATGAAAAAAAGATAAAAATTAAAAAATTAAGAAAAAAATTGAAACATTAAAATTAAAATAAGGAAACGTAAGAACTTTAATAATAAGAGAAAAGAGGTTTTTTACCTCCTGCTACTTTGAAAGTCTCACAGGGCCTCCCTAACTCCACCGAGGTGGGACATCATCGCACACTGCCCAATGAACTTTAAATTGTCTCCCCCAGACATAAGCATTGCAGGCAACAAAGTGGATATAGTAGGAAGAAAAAAAAACATTAAAAAAAGGTGAGAAATGGAGGAGCAAATAACATATAAGTTACATATTCGAAAAAAAATATATTTTAAAAAATAAGGAAACGTTAGAGCTTAAATAAAAGAAATAAGAGTTTTTTTACTTCCTGCTACTTTGAAAGTCTCACAGGGCCTCCCTACCTCCACCGAGGTGGGACCATTGCACACATAAATGTTTGTTTAAATGAGTTTAAAAAAAAAAAATTTGAATCAATAAAGTCAAGTGTTTAATTCAGTTACTATCAATATTTAATATAGTCATTAGAACAAATTTCATAATGACAAGTAATTTTATTATGTTACAATAATTTAATTGAACGTGTACCCCTAGACCTTGCAGCTCAGCGAAGAAATAGTTTTGAATTTTAGTCTTATTCAAAATAGAAATAGTAATTACGTGTACAGAAGACTTCAAAAATATTTTAATGCAATCGCATGCTTCGAGAAAAGAAGGGGAAACAAATGAAAATTGATTTTGCTTATAATTAACAAGATTATTGTTGAGTGTTCTTGTTAATTATAAGGAAAATCAATTTTCATGATTATGATGATTGTTTTTTTATACGATGATTGTTTTTGAATCAACATTTTTAATAATTAAACAAATCAAAGGATTTGATAAATTGCACATTTATACATTTTTATTTAGAATTGTTTAATATTATCTATATCGAAATTTGGGTTTTTGACAGTAATTGTCTAAACAAAAATAAGTTTAAATTGTTAAAAAAAAAAAAACAAATTTAATTAATTCAAATTAAAAATAAAAACAAATCTAAATAATTAAAGAACATACTTGGTTCATAACTTGTAGTTAAGTACGTCATATTTAAACTCTTAATTATCCTTACTCCAAAATTTCGGAAATTTGACAATTTTCAAAAACTATGTGAAAAAGAGGTTTTTGAAATGACAGTTTATACCATGGTTAAAAGCCAGATAAAACCGCCAATAGACAGGGACAGTGGTGATGTATTTCATGACGTCAAACCCCGCCTACTTTCAAACTCGTTTCAAAAATTTTTTCGAACGAACCATTTATATGGCATTTCCTATGTGAATTTAAGACGGCAAGATTTTTAATTTATTATTAAAATAAATAAATTTATATAGCGCTTCTAAGGAACTTATTCCTAATTTAAGTAGTTTTCTTTATAAGGGGTATCAGTAGATTTTACGAGTTAAGTGCATTAAATGCTATTAGCGTCAATATTTGCTTTAAGCGTCAATATTTTTAACTCTTGTTTCATGTTTATAATAATGTCTTATTTTATTTAGAATTTGTTACTTATTCTATACCTACATCTAATTTTTTTCTTTTTTTTGGAAAGGCATGCATTGTTTTACAACGTTCTAAAATTAATTTTTAATCTATAATTAAATTATATTTATCAATACTAATGTCTGTTTTTTTAATTATGTCTGATGATTAAATTTGTAGTTATTGTAAACTTTGTTTGCTTAAGATTTTCTGATTCTTGCTGCTAACTCTCATAAGCTTTAGTTTTTAACTACTAAATAGGAATAAATTATGTAACTAACTTATTTAATACGCATACATATGGTTAAATCTTCACAGAGGTTTAGTTTAAACTCAGATTTTTTTTGACTTGACATTTTTTCTTGTTTATATTTGCCAACATCATCATTAATTAGTTTTTAACAGTAGTTTTATGCATTAATTTGAGAAAATTCAGATACCTTATTATTAGATAATTAATATTAGATTATTTCTTAACGTAACTAGTGTAGTGCTATGTTAATGTGTAGTGTTAAGATAGTGCAGTGTATGATAGTGAAGGGTCAATACTATGTTTAGTTTCCAGAATTTTAATATATAGAATAGCTAAATTAAAGCAAATTTAAGAATTTATTTTATTTAATTAAGATTTTTAATTAAAGAAAAGCATTAGAAAGCTTTAAATTTCCTATATTTTTGTTTTAATTTCAAGTTCTATATTTTGTTTAGACGACAAGATAGGGAGCCCATCAATAAGCTCATTTATTATCAATTTGTCTTAAAATCTCAGATTCCTATTTTATTCGATAAGAAATTGAAACATGAATTATTTTAGAATTCTTGAAAACACACTTATCCCATACATAAACTTTTATTTAACATTCATATTTATTAATCTATGTATTCAGATAGGTATTTAAATTTTACTTATTTAATAATATTAATTTCAAAAAAATATAATTAAAATTTTTAAGAATTTTTTTTATTTAGAAACTTAACTCTTTTTTAATTAATGTATGTATACATATTTAGTTATACAGCTTTCATATTTGGCAAATGTTACTGTTATCACTTTTTATGGAATAAAATTTGCATTTGACAGTCTAAATCAAATTTTTTTAAATTACCTTCATAGTAATATTTTATTTGTTACAGTGCTTATGTTGAACGTAACATTCAAGTCACCATTTTCCAAATTTATTTTTTATTTCATAATAACTGCAGTTTAATTGGTTGTAAATATATTTTACTCTCAAACTTTTCTTTAAGTTTTATATAATTTTTTTTTTTTACTTCCTATCATTTTAGTAAATTTACCAATAAATTTGAGCTATTTTAAAAACGTGTATCTTAAATGTTTTATAATTTTCACTAATATATCTAACTTTAATCATGCTCCTTACATAACTTTTTAATTTGTTTTAAAATTTTCATAATTATTTACAATTAATAAGTTGTCTCAATGTTATAAAAAAAAATGATTTAATATAATATACCTATTTTAAGAAAAATTAAACATAAATTAGAAATAACATTTTCCAAATAATAAAATTCACAAATTTCCGATTTCCAGATTATAAATAGAATTTATATGGTATTATGTGAATTTTATTATTTGGAAAATGTTATTTCTAATTTATGTTTAATTTTTCTTAAAATATATATATTATATTAAATCAATTTTTTTATAACATTGAGACAACTTATTAATTGTAAATAATTATGAAAATTTTAAAACAAATTAAAAAGTTATGTATGGAGCATGATTAAAGTTAGATAAATTAGTGAAAATTATAAAACATTTAAGATACACGTTTTTAAAATAGCTCAAATTTATTGGTAAATTTACTAAAATGATAGGAAGTAAAAAAAAAAAATTATATAAAACTTACTATATAAAAATTATATAAACTTGAATGTTACGTTCAACATAAGCACTCTAACAAATAAAATATTACTATGAAGGTAATTTAAAAAATTTTGATTTAGACTGTCAAATGCAAATTTTATTCCATAAAAAGTGATAACAGTAACATTTGCCAAATATAAAAGCTGTATAACTAAATATGTATACATACATTAATTAAAAAAGAATTAAATTTCTAAATAAAAAAATTTCTTAAAAATTTGAATTATATTTATTTGAAATTAATATTATTAAATAAGTAAAATTTAAACAACTATCTGAATACATAGATAAATAAATATGAATGTTAAATAAAAGTTTATGTATGGGATAAGTATGTTTTAAAGAATTCTAAAATAATTCATGTTTCACTTTCTTATCAAATAAAATAGGAATCTGAGATTTTAAGACAAATTGATGATAAATGAGCTTACTGATGGCTCCTTATCTTGTCTAAACAAAATATAGAACTTGAAATTAAAACAAAAATATAGGAAATTTAAGGCTTTCTAATGCTTTTCTTTAATGAAAAATCTTAATTAAATAAAATAAATTCTCATAAATTCTTAAATTTGCTTTAATTTAGCTATTCTATATATTAAAATTCTGGAAACTAAACATAGTATTGACGATGCACTATCATACACTGCACTATCATAACATTACACATTAACATAGCACTACACTAGTTACGTTAAGAAATAATCTAATATTAATTATCTAATAATAAGGTATCAGAATTTTCTCAAAAAATTAATGCATAAAACTACTGTTAAAAACTAATTAATGATGATGTTGACAAATATAAACAAGAAAAAATGTCAAGTCAAAATAAATCTGAGTTTATACTAAAACTCTGTGCAGATTTAACCATATGTATGCTTATTAAATAAGTTAGTTACATAATTTATTCTTATTTAGTAGTTAAAAACTAAAGCCTATGAGAATTAGCAGCAATAATCAGAAAATCTTAAGCAAACAAAGTTTACAATAGCTACAAACTTAATCATCAGACATAATTAAATAAACAGGCATTAGTATTGATAAATATAATCTAATTATAGATTAAAACTTAATTTTAGAACGTTGTAAAACAATGCATGCCTTTCCAAAACTAAAGAAAAAAATTAGATGTAGGTATAGAATAAGTAACAAATTCTAAATAAAATAAGACATTATTATAAACATGAAACAAGAGTTAAAAATATTGACGTTTAAAGCAAATATTGACGCTAATAGCATTTAATGCACTTAACTCGTAAAATCTACTGATACCCCGTATAAAGAAAACTACTTAAATTAGGAATAAGTTCCTTAGAAGCGCTATATAAATTTATTTATTTCAATAATAAATTAATAATCTTGCCGTCTTAAATTCACATAGGAAATGCCATATAAATGGTTCGTTCGAAAAAAATGTTTGGAACGAGTTTGAAAGGAGGCGGGGTTTGACGTCATGAAATACGTCATCACTGTCCCTGTCTATTGCCGAGAACTTCCAAATCTGACTTAAAATATTGATGGTTAAAACAAGTATAAACCGTTAGAAATGGCCAAAAAATCAGGGCTCGAAAAAACTCGGAAATTTTAACCGTCCCCGAGGACGGCTTGTCCAACAATGTACCCGTCCTCCTTTTAAACTAACCAGTCACTTCTTAATAAATAAAAATATAATTTTCTCTTATTTATTACAAACATTTATCATATAAATTGCACAGTGGATTAGTAGTTATTAGGATTACAAATACTAGGATAACATTATACAGTTATAAAAGAAATACTAGGTTACTAATAGTAACCTAGTATTTATTTACTGCGTTTTTCAAATGAATCAAATATGACGTTTGCCAGTTCCCCAATCAATCTAATGATTTACAGAGGTTTCTGCTCAGAAATCTGAAAGGGGTTTTCCATTTAGGTAGATGTTCATAATTGCGTTTAACCAGGGGTCTGTCCAGACATTTTGTGAAAGGTCCGTTTTTGTTAAACTGTGAAAAAATTACCATTAATTTTTGAATATAAAATAAACGTTAAGTTACATTCTTTGAACCAGGGTCCGCTTTTGTGAATTTGTGAAAATATGGTCCGTTATTGCAAAAAAAAAACTTTTTCAAGTAGTTTTTAAATTGTAAAAGACATACAAGATCATACTCAACACTGTAAAATTATAATTAAAAAATTTTAATTTAAAAAAATAAACAGCAAATGCAGCTACTAAATTAGCGATGCAACATACAAATATTTGGTATTTAGCCTATACTGCTGAACGTAGAATATTCATTTCGGACGAATAAAGGAAGAAGCTTCTGTCGAAGACAAAACTTAGTTCGTTTGCATTTGTCTTTCTTCCCCCCCCCCTTCCTGGGAAGAGTTTATTCGGTTAACAAAACTATAATGAAGATAAACAAATTTGTGAAGAGTCCGATTAAAGGATAAATTATTTTGTGAAGGGTCCGTTTTTAAGTTAAAATATTTTGTGAAGGGTCCATTTCTATGAAAATATATTTTGTGAAGGGTCCGTTAACGGACCCAAATTTCTTCTAAACAGACCCTTGGTTTAACGTTTCTTGTTAAGACCAGTACGTAATGTGTTTTTTTTTTTTTTTTTTTTTTGTAAGTTCATTACTGAAAAGCTCCTTTCAACCGCTGCAGTACTCCCAGACAGAGAAAACATAAATTCCACTAAGCGCAGTATGTTGCTGTATTTCTAGATTAGAGGGTCATTATAGAAGTGAGGCGATAGACTCTTGTAATAAGATAACAAAAATTGAAAATGTATCACGAACTTTAACGAGAAAATGGCCGTCCGCGCGGACGTCGGATTCGAGAAATTTGTTGTCCGCGGGGAATTTTTGACCGCCGAGGACGGGCAGTTTTTCGAGCCCTGCAAAAAATGATTGAAAAATATGGAAAGTTTGTTTTATTCGCTCAATTAAGTCTCTTTTTATTAAAAAAATCGCCGCCGTCGTTGTTTTGGGTGCTTAACTTAACTTTATATTTTGTTTTGCAATGCAAACTTGAAATACTTAAAATCACGAAGGAGTGTAGGAAAATGTACACGGAGTGCAATAGAATAAAAACATTTAACATTTGATTACTATTTCAAGAATAATTAACTGTTAAATGTGAAGGGGAAAACACCATGCGGGGTGCTCTACAGTTCGCAAGAATGCAGCAGTTGAATCTTGGCGTGTTGAAAAGGCCATGTTTGTTTATAATCTTCAGACTTTTTTTTTAAAAAAAAAATTCCAATTTGTTCGAAAGTTAATGCAATTTTTAATTGCATTAACTTACGAACAAATTGGAATTTTTTTAAGTGCTTTTTTGTGAATTTGTTTCGTTTTTTATTTTAAATAATGATTATTTATTCATTGTTGTTGAAACATTTCACTATCGAGACCATCATTTCAGTAGCTCGCGTTTGACTTAAATGTAAAAAAAAAAAAAAAAAAAAAAAAAAAAAAAAAAAAAGATAGATAAAGAAAAGAAAAGAAATTACCGGAAGTGAATGTATCATAACATTTAATATCGAAATTGTTAAAAATATTAATGTCTCAAGTGCTTATAATTTGAATTACTATACAATATAAGATTATCATTATAGATCGATAACAAGTCAAATTACTTCTCATTTATTACGTCGTATTGTATCACACATTCTATATTCAGTCTATATTCTATATCAAATTTTCATTATAGATCGATAACAAGTAAAATTACTTCTCATTTATTACGTCGTATTGTATCACACATTCTATATTCAGTCTATATTCTATATCAAATTTTCATTATAGATCGATAACAAGTAAAATTACTTCTCATTTATTACGTCGTATTGTATCACACATTCTATATTCAGTCTATATTCTATATCAGATTTTCATTATAGATCGATAACAAGTAAAATTACTTCTCATTTATTACGCCGTATTGTGTCACACATTCTATATTCTATATCAGATTTTCATTATAGATCGATAACAAGTAAAATTACTTCTCATTTATTACGCCGTATTGTATCACACATTTTATATTCCCAAGTCTATTTTTATTTTATTTTTTCCAAATAGAATATATATATATTTTTTTTTTAAATCCAGGTAATCTTTTATTTCTCTACTATTAACAAATAAACAAAATGTTCTTACATATTATATCAAAAACTTTATACTTTGTAAACAAAATTATCTTTTTTGTAATCTTTGCGGAAGTATTATACTTTAATTTTTTTTACTTCATGTCTTTTACAAAAATCGCACAATTAATAAATAAGTATTGCACAGCTAAAATCTGAACACTAATAAATTAGAACATTTTCAGGCACGCTAACAAGGCAAAAGAAAAACTTAATAAGAGTTATTCAAAACTTTTTGCAAAAGGTCCTGTTTTGTGAAAATAAAATATATATTTCCTTTTTTTTTTCTGAATATAAAATCACGGTAGAATCGAATTTTCTACCATAGTTTTGTATTTGTGAAAGTGAAAAAATATCTTGTTTTTTAATTAATTAAAATTAAAAAAATCCTATACATTAATTAAATTTTACCGATTAATATTAACCTCATATTCCTCTGAATTTCCGACTAATTCCAAATATCCGACGAGTGGCGCGAAACTGACGAACTTTTCGCGGGAAAATTTTAAGCCATCTATTGGGAAAATGGTAAATTACTTATTCTGCATTGGACGCACTGAGTTCGGGCATCACGAAATTGAGGCCCTGATTTTTCCTTTTTGCCCGAACTGAATTCGAGCCTCACCGTCAAGGGGGTAAAATACATACGTGACACACATTATCTACCAATAAGTATTTGGACACCTATGCAAATGACTATATCTTCGGTCCTGAGATACGTCACGCCCTCTGTCGGCATATATCATGCAGGAAACAAAATCGGCATTAGTCCCATGCAAGTTGCCTACTGCACAATTTTGGATGACAATTTGCTTCCTACGTTGTGGCAGTTTTACGAGGCAATGCCACCTGTCATGTTGCGAGGGTCACCAAGGCTTGGTATGGTGGCAATGGGGTTAATCGAATGGTCTGGCCTACCTACAGCCCAGACCTGAACCCTATGGAGAACCTGTGGGACGAGTTGGATCGCCGAATTAAGGGGTGTACTACCAACACCTCCTAGAAGAAGGAAGGCCTCAGTACGGATAAATTTAGTAGTCCGATGTGACGAAGTTAACTGCGCAGTTGATGAAAAATAAGAAAGATGTCATTACGTTCGGGGTACTAAGCTGCGCAGTGATTGAAAATACGAAATATGTCATTACGTTTGGACTACTAAAGGATATTTATGGTAACCCGTGCTGAGGCCTACTCTTTCTAGGAGGTGTTGGTACTACCCGTTCAAAATCGGTGAAGGAACTTACATGTCTTCTCCAAGCCGAGTGGAAGAAAATACTACTACTACTACTTTAGTAGCCGTCACGCAAGGACTTGTGGAAAGTATGCCCCCGGAGGATTCACACTGTAATTGCCTCTCTTGGAGGCTCTACCAACTATTGATTATGAATGAAGTTTATTTTTCTTTTCAATCACACGTCACCAAATACTTATTGGCAGATAGTGAACAAGAATTGTTGATAGCAAAAAGAACAAAGCATAATCTACTCGAAACAAGATTTTTATTGAAATTTTTGTGATGAAAATACTCTGTAGTGTAGCCTAGAAACCATATTAAAAAATACTACAAAAAGAGTACTTACCCATAACGCCAACAACTCGGTCCCATAATCCTTCAGTAATAAAAAAAAAGGTCAGTAAAAGAAAGATGATCTTACGAACAAGACCACCTTCATCAGCGCTTCACATAATCCTAAAAAATGGAAAGTAAAACAAGAATTTTACTATAGAAAAATTTTATTATATTTTAATTGAAATTCCACACTCACAAAAGCACAGTGTTATTTTTTTTTTTTTTTGGATGACTGACGGGGCTGTTCCAATATTTTGTAAACATATTTTTCGCAATTTTGGACTCCCCCTTCTCAGCATAAATTAACAAATCACAAACTTCCCCCCTCCCCCTGGTTTTTGCTTTAATTCTGACATTTTCTGTAGTCATCATCAACTAATGAGAGGATACTATATAAATAAAAAGATGTAGCTTAGCATTAAACGAAACGTTAACTTCGTTAACGTTCATAAAATTTTGAGACTGGTACTCTTTCGGCATCTTTTGTGAAAAATTTTTTTAAAAGGAATTTTAATGACCTACATAAGAATGCATGGCTCATATCCGTCCTCCTTTCTCGTCAGCAAAAAAAAGCAAATCAGAACTCCCCCCCCCCCCACCCTCTTTAGGTTCTTACGCATTATTTGAATGGCCCCTAAGAAACGTTTGAAAAAAAAAAATCTAAGAATACAATTATAGACTCTTGTGTAATATTCGAATGGCCCCTGACGAGCTTTTAAAAGAAATCTAAGTACATAATTATGGTAACTATCTCCTCACATTAACCACTTGCGTCTTTTTTCTGGCAAATTGGGTTAAAAAATAAGCATATTTTTGAGAAACAAATTTCGGTTAAAATCTATTATATAAACTCAAATCAAGAGTCAAAACTATTACAATTATTGATTTTAATTTTTTTTTTTGAGCAAAAACAACTGCATCTTACTTAAAAGTTGGCTTTTCTACTAAGCTAGTAAAAACAAAATCCGCGCCTTTTTCCGCGTAAAAGAAAAGCGCCAAAATTTGGGCAAATCATTGCAATAGAGTAAAAAAATCAGTCGCACGAGCGGCGCTCGGGCAAAACAGGGAAGTCCCCTTTTCCAAGTACCCGAGTGGTGTTCGGGCAAAACTGGGAAGTGGTTAACACAAAACTCAAATACTATTATGTTTTTATTTATTCTTTTTTTTTCTTCCTAAATTAAATTTTATTCATTATATTCAAATGAAATTGTATAATCTCAAAATTTAAATCAGTGTTAAAAAATTGGAAAAATTTCTATTTTTTTTTTTTTCCCCTTTATTCTTAAAGCTTAGAAATCCGGTGTGTTTCGTATTTATTTTCATAAATTTTATTTGACCTTAGTATTCGTCAGATTCTCGTTATTAAGTTTTAGTATATTAGGAAGATCCATCCCCTGCTCGCTTTACTCTCGACTCACGTAATTGTTTTTCATTTAACCTTTTTTTTTTTCTTAAAAGTTAATTCCCCCCCCCCCCAAAAAAAATAAAGGAACTTTTGCAAACTAACTATACAATTAATATTGTTTTATAAAAGAAAATATGATCAACAAATTGATAACAAGAAGAAAACTATCAACTAGAACGTAAGAAAACTATATTTTAAAAGAAGATAGCAATTTTTCTATCATTTTCATACATACTCGAAGTGAATGAATTAAAGTAAGTGATATTAAGTCATACAATTCAATATAAAATATTCTAAATCAAGAAGAAAGGCATTTTAAAAAGAAAATGTTTATTTAAAAATCAATGTAAAAAAGAAGACAATTGTTTACTCTGATTTTTAGACAATTCATGCGCATAAGAATCAAAATATTAAAAAAATTGTTAAATATTTTAACACAAGGCACTCAATGTGTATATTTGGATTATGTAACTATCAACTTTTTTTTAAAATAAAAATAAGCATTACTAGAAATTTCTTTTTAAAACTTTGTTTAATAAATTCTTATTTAGATAATTAAAAAGACTTCAAAAGAAGAAAATTAAACAACAAAAGGGGGAAAATGTCGAATAAACAAATTCCTTTTCACTAAAAAAAAATAATTGAAATTACAAAGAACACTAAAACCTTTTTCACACCATTCTTTATTTTAATTCAAACATTTCGCTAGATTAGTGACAGTTTAGTAATGAGTTTCTTTCATGAAACTTTTAAAGAGTTAATAAAAATTAATTTTTTTATGGCGATATTTATTATAGAAGGGGTTTCATTTCTTCCCGAACATTTACAGCAGTATTTCCCAAAGTGGTCCATATAGACCCCCAGGGGTCCGTGGTACCATTCAGGGGGTCCTTAAAAATAAAAACTGATTTAGGGGTCCCTGAAAAACGTCACGGGGTCCGCGTGAGGTTTAATATAAAATAATAAAGTTGTGATTGGTTTTTATAATTATGGAAATTAAGATAAATAAAATAGTAGGATTTATACATCCTAAGTAAACTATAAATAAAGGTGGGTGCTTATAACTATTAAGAGTGGTTTGTTACAAATTAAACAGTTTTACAAATTTTCTTTATATCTTTTGTTTCTTTTTTAAGAGATAAAAGTATGAATGAGTCGAAGAAAAAACGCCGAAAATACAGTGTTGAATATTTGAAGTATGCCTTTATTTCTTCACCAAGAAATAGTACTTTACCTATGTGTCTTCTATGTGATAAGACTATATCAAGTGATTCAATGAAATATTCCAAGCTTAAGAACAATTGATTAACTATTTTTCAAACAGTCAAAGAAAAATATCTGAAAGCACCGTCACTGCAACAACTTATAGCGACAACATTTAAGCGAGGTGACGATGGATTGCATGTTTCTATATATTACATGATTGCAAAGTCCAGAAAGCCTCACACTATTGAAGAACTTGTCTTACTGGCTATAATTGATATAATACTCACCGGGTTGCACAAACCAGCTTTTAACATTGTAAAAAGAATTCCACGGAGTAATAATAATGTACAAAGAAGGAGTGACAAAATATCTCAGTGCGTAGAAAATTCTTTAGGTGAGTACTTAAAAATATCTGAATTTTCTATGCAGCTTGACGAGTCCACTTATCTAGGAAATGAAGCTTTTACTTTTAGCTTATGTAAGATTTGTAAAAGAATTTACCAAGAATCGTTATTTGCTAAATGTTTGGAAAGAGATACGAAAAATGAAACGCGATTGACTGAATTAAAAGCTATACCCTTGACTAATATCATTTCTGTAGCTACTGTCGGTGCTCCGGCAATGGTACACAGATTTTCTCGCTAACCCTAGGAAGATACCTAGGTTTTCTGGCTAACTTAAAACAAGCTGCAGCGAATGTATTTTCAGTACATTTGTCAAACTTAACGAAACTAATTTGAAACTACAAGATGAACAATTAAATTTAATCAAAACTAAAATCATAAAGCTGCGTTTGTTGCAAAACTTTTTCTGTACAAATAAAACTTGGGAAGAGGATATTGTTCTCTCAGTTTCAGCGTCGTAATGAACCTCATCACAAAAAAAATAAGTAAATGATTAGAAATTAGTGCTCACAAACATTGAGCCGGACATAAATACACTCTTAAAATCTCATCACGTTCATCCAAGTCATTATTCTTTTTATTTTATTTTAAACAAAAGATATAATTTCAAAAAATAGTTCTTCAACAAAATGTTTTGTTTTAACTTGTAATTTTTATACCGTACATATATGCAGTTTTTCACTTGGGGGTCCGCGGGCAAGTTTTGACTATAAAAAGGGGTCCATGGGTCAAAAAAGTTTGGGAACCACTGATCTACAAGGTTAATAATTTTGCAACTATTATTATTATTATTAATGACAACTTTTGTTCAGATTCAACTTCTGAATTCTAAAATTTATTAACTAATGTTAAAACATTAGTTAATAATGAATCATTCTGGACTTACAAATAAGCTAAGATGGTTAAAAAAAGTAACAAGAAATTTCTAAAATAAAATTATGTTTTATTACTAGACATTAACGTAAAAACAATTTAAATAATTTCGCTGTAATCTTAAAATAAAAATATTTCACTTACCTTAAGAGAAATGCAATTTTTTTAAACAAATGGAAAAAGTGCTAATTTTTAAAGGGACATTTTTTTCCTTTCGAGTGTTGAAATTGAAATTTTAAATGAAACAAACGTTCTTGCATTGAAATACTAAACTTGTGGACGAGAACATTTTAGAAAATGGGTGCATTACCGAAGTCTAATTTGGTAATCCATCTCACCCTTTTTTAAAAAATAGACCAACATTCACTTTTCACCTGCTTTTACCAGCACCTACGATTTAGTATATGGAACAAAAATAGCCAAAAAGTTTCTTGAAGCAGACGATTATTATGTCAATAATTTTAAATATCTTTCTCTTTTCAAAAGTGATCTTTATCTTTGACGACTCCAAACTAAGTAAAAAAAAAAAATAATAATAATAAGCTGGAGAAGATTTGAATAGAAAAAATGGGATTGTCGATGTCTTAGTTTTTGTCCAGCTATTATTTTTTTTTTTTAATTATGAAATTAATTCAGGAAAAATTTGCATTTTGGCAATATATTTAGAGGGTATGCTACTCCTATGATCATGCATTTAGTTTCTTTATTTTTAAAAACTTCAATATAAATATTAAGATATCTTTTATGAAATATTAAATGTTCTTTTTGCTACTTTTGTTTTCTTTTTATTACTTTTAACATCAACTCAAACTTAAAAAAAAAAAAGTTCGAGATTGAAAAATAAATTGTCTATATTTAAAGCAAAATTATCGAGAAAAATTAGCAAAAAAAAAGAACTTAAAATTAACGAATTTAAGCAAATTAGAATTTCGAAAGAAAGAAAAGAAAATGGTACTAAGAAATGAAAATGTGCTTTTCAGAAGGTAAAATATCAACTCCGCAGTTATATTTTAACAGGCAATAGAATGGCTCTCATTTCACTACAACAGCTAATAATTCTTGAACTAATTATCGACTGTTAAATTATTTTTTTAACTCTTCGTACATTATTTTACACCCAACATCAATTTCAATATTTTAAAATCACAGTTTTTGAACAGTAAAACAAAATGTAAAACAAGTGTTAAAAAGAGAGAAAAACGTCAAGAAAAAAGCACTTAATATTGCAATAACTTCCGTACAAATCAAAATTTTGTAGTTTATTTTCGTCGCACTAAAGCTGAAAAATGGGCAATTGGAAGGTGGGCAAGAATAAAATGTGCGAGATACACATCAAATAAAAATTTAAATGTTCAGTGCGCAAAAATAAGGGAACACCTTAATAACTTTTGATCTAATGCATAGCTGAAAAACCTTGCCAACCATGCCTAGCTGACCTTACCTATATTTTATTTTAATTTATAACCTTCATTGAAGAACCGATCCAATTTTTTGAGTTTACGACAACTAATATTCAACTTACAATTTTGAATCCAATAATGAAGACACGAGAACTCTTGGATCAAGTATTGGGAGAAATTTGCCATCATGGAGGACTTCTTTTGAAGGAACTAATCACCCGCATTTGCGTTACATGGAGAGGAAAATCACGAGAACCTCCCACGGTTAACTTGACGGCAAAGGGACTCTAACCCATTATCCGTCTACCACTGAGGATATTTCACGTCGGCACTGTGGTCGCTGCAAACCGAATGCAGATTCGTATCGACCAACCATCGCTGGGATTCGAATCCGGTTCAACTTATTAGAAGGCGAATGCTCTATCCATTGAGCCATCGGACCTTAGTTATAGACGAGGGTCCGGGAAATAACCCTGAAGACATGCAGAACCTTCGGATTCGAACCCGCAACCTTCACGCTTCACACTGCGTTTTGCAGGCGATACAGCTCGGTCAGTGTAGAGGTGCAAAGTTGAAGACCTAAAACAGTGGCGATGACGCTTAACATTTTTTAATATAGAGAATTTATCAATAATAATAATAATAATCATAATAATAATCATAATAATAATAATAAAAGAATATACAATCTTTAAATATAAGTTGTAAAATCTTCAATACAAGAGCTAAATTAAAAAAAAAATAAATAAAAAAATTAAATCTGAATTCTAAATCCAAATTTGTTTTAAAAAATAGATTTTTTTTTCAAAACTTCATGCCATGAAAAATCGAGGCAGTCATTTAAATGTCATAAACAAAAAACAATTGGTGGAAAAAAAAATTCTGAATTCATTAAATTCTTTAGAAAATTTAATATGGAAAATGTTCACATCTTTGCTATTGCTCAACATTTCTGCCAGGAAAACGAATGTAAGCTAAAAATATAAACACTAAAGACGGAATTGAAATATTCAGAAAATCATTGACTTCAAATTATTATAACTGAAAACACCAACTTACATGATAAGTGTGAATATTGTTCGACATATTTTTGCCAGGAAAACTAATATAAACACTAAAGACAAATTGAAATATTCAGAAAATCATCGACTTAAATTAGTATAACTAAAAACACCAACTTACATGATAACTGCGAATCTTTACTTTTAATCTCTCTTTAATTTCATGAATAACAACAACTCTACGTCGCATTTCAGAAAAAGGAAGGGAAAAAAAACGAACAATAAACGGAAATTTGACATTTGATACGAAAAATCAAAGATTAAAAAACTTCCTATAATCACTGGGAGAGTTGGTACATTTCATTCGCTTCAAATTCTTTCAATCCCAATTTGCTTTTTTAGGGTTATAATCTTACGCTGCTTCCCCTTGTTAGTCATTTGGAATGTTCCAAACTAAAGTCGCCAACTCAAACAGCATTTATTTTTTTCGATTCATTTTAAATAAATGGAATTTCGTATAGGGATATCAAGGAACATACAGCATATTTAAGTTCTTTTTAAAGTAATAAATATTCCTACAAAATCATGTGTTCTTAGTTTTATTCAAGTTGGAAGTTAATAGCATTTTTCTTTCTAGAAAGTTGCTAAAAAATTTACAATTCGTATTATCCAATGGTGTAATTGATGCAGTATTTTCCTCACAGGATGTGATTAAATTTAAAAAAAAATAAATAAATAAAAAAAACACAGATTGAATCGAGGTGTAATGTGTTTGAAGAATAAAGCTTTTGCAATGAAATATGAACTTGATTTACATAAAAGTTTTAGTTTATTTTATGTTTTTTTTTCTCCACAATCCGCATTTAATGTTTTTTGTTTCTTTCTGTTTTAAACTCTCTGCTTTTGAAAAATTCGGATTGGACAGATATACTCGGGATGTAATACTGCTATTCCGTCCTTTTACCGAATATTCAGTTGGTCGAATGTTAGGACAAATTTTCGGCTAAATATTTTTTTAAAATTTTTTCGACGAAGTTTTTTATTTAAATAGATTTAATATAGAATAATCTAAAGTCGTATTTCAATCTAATTCAATTTCTCACATATTAAGTTCTAAAACTTGTACACAGCTTGCAAATTTATATTCTGAAAGGCAATTTGAAAAAGCGAAATTTAAAGAATTGCAACTAGATAACTTTATACTGAACCTTGGAAATCCGACAATAATCTCAGGAAACACGACAGAAAAGTCATTTATATTAACTATGAAATGGACTCAAATAAAGAGCTTCGAAGGCTATGGCTAAAATTCGAAAATTCCACATCATAATTTTGACGTATAAAAATTTCGAGATTTTTTTAAAACTTTGGAAATATATAGTGATAACCAACGAAAAAAGTGACCGAAACACTACATTGATTCAGATTTAGCACTTCAAAAACTTGAATGCGCAATTCAAATTTCCGATACTTTTTTCTAAAAAGGAAAATTTTATTTTTGATTAAGTTCTGGCGCTACTGTGGGCCGCATTTTAAGAGCTGGCTGGCCGCAGGATATGCATCCCTGTATTATTTCTGGATCATGTTAAACCCCCCCGCCGTGATGGTTGCTGGTTTGTTATTACTACTATCAATCATAATTAACTAATTTTATTTGAGGTAAACCATAATTAAATAATTTGATGAATCTGTGAAATTAAATAAGATCTAAAATGCTACAATAATCATGATCACACATTAATGTTTAAAATTTGTTTTCTCAGCAAGTATTTGACCAATTTCGCTCAAATTTTTTATTTTGCCATGTAAAATTATATTATTAATGTATGTAAAATTTTATACCCTACATCTCTGAGGATAATCCAAAGACATGCCATCGCAATTTTGATCCTCTGCAGAGGGGATGACCCCTCTGCTTTGGTAGCCCGATGTCCTGCGTGCAAAGTCGAGCACTTTACGGTAGAACAGTTTAACGAGAACCGATACCGTGCACCCTCGGTTCCTAAGCAGGCTTATCAAAGAGTGGTCACCCAACCGCTTACTGACCGCAGCCAGTGGCGCTTAACTTCTGAGCGTATATATATATATATATATATATATATATATATATATATATATATATATATATATATATATATATATATATATATATATATATATATATATATAAAATTAAGATATATTTTAAATTGTATAATAAATACATATTTACCTCTATGCAGTTTAAGTAACAAAAATTCTAGCAATGTTTTTAAAAAAATAACTAAATAATAATGATTTAAAAAATTCAAATACATATGTTTTAAAAAGTTGTACTATTTACTTATCTACCGAAACTTAACAAAGAAGTAACAAAATTAATATCTTTCAAAACTATAAAACGACTAAAGAATCAAAATTATTGATAGAGAAGTAAAATAAAATGAGTGTACACTTCGGAACAGGAAAGTAAAGCCAGAATATTATTACTTAAAATTGAAATTTTAAACAAGCGAACAAGATTTACCAACCAACAAAACGCCAATTTCGCCTCTCGCTCAACATTTCAAGTGAAAAGATGAAGTAGGCGGGAACTTTTTTTTAAACAAGACAGTTATTTAAAGTTGTTTTTGTTTTAAAGCATCAAGCAACTTTCAGCTAGTTTGGAACTTTTATTCGGATTAGTCTTAATAAATTTTTAAGTGAAATGTGATAAAATATTTATGTTTACTATTCTTATATCTTTAACCACTAAGTGCGATATCAATGAGAAATTTTCTTTTTACATTACTAGTTAATTTTAAATGTAACGTGCCGATTTTCGGCATGCTTAAATAGAATGTGCTCTGAACAATTTTATTTAATTACCACATAACTTTTAAAAACCTACCACGGGACTTGAAATTCTGGATTGCGCATGTGAAAAAAAAAAAAAAAATTCTTACAAAATCGCACATTATTGCACATAGTAAAAATGTTATTCTTTAATATTCTAAGGGAATATCATATCAAGGAATTAAACTGTTAAATAATAATAAATAAAGTACATTATGACTGATCTGATTTTTTTATAATCTTCCGGTTAAAAAACGAATTTAATCTATAAAAACTTCTTCGCGTTTTGGGACTGTGGATGTAATAAATTATTTAAATCAACTCAAATAAATTCAATAATAATTCTTAATTAAAGGTAAAATTACCTTACCTGTAATTTCTGTTGTTGAATTTCCGGGTGAGAAGATGGAAAGCTTTTCTTTCGCTTCAAAAAATCGCTACTCTTGAAAAAATAAAAAAGATGTCCTTATTAACAATAAACAAGGTCTGTCAATTAAGGAATAAACTATTTTTTTAAACATTTAATAATTAACACAAAACGTAACAACAAACACAATTGAAAACGAAACATCAAGCTTTTTGAAATGAGCATAACATATCAACCTCTTCACTCTGAGGTGATCATTCCCCTTCTTATTACAAAACTGCCACCACGCCACAGTTACAGTTAAAATTTAAAGTTAAGATAGTTCGTCACAGTTTCTCGACAATGGATATTGCGATCTTATCACTAATTACAAGACTAGACTAATTTTATTCATGCTACTCTTTTATTAAAAATTTATTTTGTGGTAGTTAGAATTGCATCAGATTTTGTATTATTTTTCAATCACTATTTCTTGTTTAAAAATTAAAATGAAACATAATTCCCATAAAAACAATTCGATAACATTTACTTAAAATAGTAAATGTTAGTAGATATTAGAAAAATGTAGGAATGAAAAGTTAAAAAAATTAGTGCAACAAAATTTTCTTATATAATTGTTTAAAAATACACTTAGAAACTGCGAAAAATCGAATTTTTAAATTATCATTCCTTGAAAAAGAATAGAATAAATAAATAAATAAAAATAATAACTGATCACCCTGAATAGCTTTTGATGTAATGATCGGATCTTCACGTTCTAGGACTCAATCTTAATTGCTTGAAAAATTCCCAGAAACATGCTAAGTGCAGACGATACATTAAATTACGAAATCAGACACCAAAAAGTACTTTCTTTGATTAAACGTACCTTTTTTTCGACGACTTTTCGAATTCTGGCCCGTATATTTTGATACCAAAATATTTTATAACCGTCGTTGAACAGCCGACCCAATTTTATGGGTTAGTCGAACCTGCCTATCTCGAATCTCGCGGGAAAGGGAAAAAAATTTGAGATAGAGAGGTTTCGAGATATACAGGTAAGTTTAAAAAATGAAATTCTGCTCCTGCATTGTGTAAACCATTTTAAAACACATTCATCCACATCCGGAAAAGTGCATTTTCGGCTTTTTTTCGCATTCTTGTTGCTGCTATGAAATTTTTGCTCCACAGCTTCTCGATTCTTAATAATTGTAGAAAGAGTGCTTGCTGGTAAACCGAACTTCACTGCAACTTCGTTTTTTTTCATTAATGGATTTCCGTCCAAGAATGTTAAAATTTTCATTTTTTCTTCAATGGAGAGAACATTCAATTTACGTTTAGCCCCTGCCATACTTAATCAAAATTCAATTGAACAATGTTTAAAAAAAAACTGAGAAGCTCAAACCAAAGACCTCCGAAAAAAATTCTACTGATAAAATGAATTTCTCTTTGTGTTGTTCTTATCCATGTGTGGAAACTGATGCCCAGTGGTTACGCCTCCCTCATCAATCAACTTTTCATTGTCCGAATACACTCAATTGGTTGGAGAGTGTGAGGATAGTAACCGAAAATTCGAAGAAACGACCGCCCAATCTGCTCATTCTTACTTCCCATGGGGCTAGGGAATTTTTCGGTTCTTCTAATGTAGATTGTTTGAACAAGTTCTGCTGTCCAGGCATCGGTTACGATGATGTACATTCTCCTTCAAAATTCGAGAAACACAGGTTTTGAAAGAAATTCTTTCGAGATAAACTTGGAAAAATACATTAAAATTAAATCGTTAATGTCGGGAAACTAAGAAATTTCGAGAAATACAGGTTTTCGAGATAAGCAGGTTCGAGATAAACAGGTTCAACGTATTAATGTTCAACTCCGTAGTCTTGTAATTTTGAACCCAATACAGAAGACAAGGGAACTCCTGGATCGAGTTTTGAGAGAAATTTGCTTTCGTGGAGGACTTTATATGCCCCTGCCTTTGTCAGGTTCTGTTCGGATGCTCGGGGCTAACTTTTCCGATAGCCCTGAAAATAGGAATTTTTAATCACATCAGGGGATAAAAAAAAAAGCTATTTTGAATGGAAGACATTGAGAAAAAATTCTAAATCTATATTTTAAATTCATTGTTGTGTAATGGAAGTGGAAATGATTTTAAGGACAACTTCTAATCTTTTCCTAAATGCAAAGAATAAACTTTCAATGACCTAAATTATTCGCGATCGCAACGAACTATAGGGGGCGTTGTTGTATGTGCCGAATCCCTGCGATTTCCATATGAACAGTCATTCAGTTACACTGGAGACGTCTTTAATGTAGCATGTAGCATTGTAACGTTCCATCTTTATTGTGGCTGATTAAATTTAAAAAAGAAAAATGTTTGTTTTCTTTCTTATGCAAACGAAAACAAAATGGTATCTCCTTTTTTTTTTAGAGAAGGAACATCCAGAACACGTCGGAAAAATATTTGTAAATAAAGAGAAAAAAATAGGTATATTCTTATAAAAGTTCAAACCTAATGCCTGAGAAATAGTTTTACTAAATTTAATGGTATAACATGAAAGGCCCATTTAAATTTTAACGTAAAATAAAGAATGCTTACGAAACAAAAAAAGAACTATTCTTTTTTTGTCGCCATTTTTAGTGTTACGAAAATGCGTCTTTGGGACTTGCCAAAAACAAAACAAGATGCAATTTTATTTTTTTAAGAGCGAAATATTTTATAGAGTGAAATATAACGAAAATGTACCAATGTCCATAACATGAAACTTTATCTTAGTAAAAGTCCGTTTTGGAAATGTTATTTCATTTTGAATCTTATTTATTAGAGTTCATAATGGCTATATAGAATCAGGTGAGAGAAAAGTTTGTTTTGAATCTATGCTAAACTCTATATCGGCCCATTTTCCACCTAAATCCGATTGACTACTTTGATTTTAAACAAAGCGTTTCATTTTAAGATTTTTTCCAAAAATTTTAAGTGTAGATTGGCGGCACTTAAAAATCTGCCAAATCTGTAGCTGTGGTTAATACGTAAGTACCGAATTTTTCTTCCATACTTTTCTGAATCATATTACTTCAAATATTAGAATATGCAAGAAGTATACATAAACACATAATTTAATACCATTTAATTTTTCAAAAAAAGTATTTTGACAACAATTTTATCAAAAAATTATAAACTAAAAAACGTAAAATAAAAAATTCTTAGGATAAAAACGATTTTAAAATTTCCTCATTTTTCAATAAAAACTTTCGTTTTGTTTCTTTTTTTAAATTCTTATAGTATTTAATCAGACGTAAAAAAACCATTTTGTAGAGAACGATCATCAAGTAAGAAAAAAAATTATTTACAAGCAAATTTTTTATTATAAAAATCATAACACTTACCTGATTTATAAGTCCGGAGAATTCCAAAATGATATGTTCTTTGTTTGAAAACTTTATTCTCAAATAATATATACATAGTTTATCCCTTCATTACTTTTAGGTAACATACCACACATCAAAATTTTATAATTGTAAGATCTCGATATGAATTTTAATATGTAACTTAAAAACAGAATAGCTGTATTCTAGTTGAAATTCTTTCAAAACTAAAAAACACTTACCAAGAAAACGATAAAAATTTTATTTATAATCAGCACAAAAGATACTTTTTCAAGTAATTCGGATTATTCTTTATTGTTGTTTTCTGAATTATGTAGATACAGAAATATATACTATTCTATGAAGAAGAAGAATATTCTATAACTATTACAGTTCTGTATGGAATTCATTGGATCACATTTACTCATTGGAATGACGAAAGCAATGTTGATTTCCTTTTAACTTGTAATGAATTGAAGACAGAAAAATTATTTTACCGCAATACACACATCTGTAACAGCAAGTGATCATGAAATCATGTTATGTTGTTGGTAATAGAAAGGTAAAAAATATTGAGAAGTTGTTCTTCAAATGCTTGGCGTGTTCTGCTTCAATGTTTGGCATGTTCTGATTAGTTTTTTCAAGAAGTTTTACCTTTTCTTTAGGGAAATTTTGCTTCTTTTTTTATGCTAAGAAAATGGCGTCCGTCATTGCCAATGGTTATGTGGGAACTAATGCACGATATTTACAGTCTCCCGCTAGATGGCGTATCGAGTGTTGCGATCGCGAATTGTTAAATTTGTATTTTAAAAATTAGTTATTTATTTTTAAATTTGTTTGAAAATCATATTTCATAAAATATTTTACTCTGGCTAAATAACTGCTCATTAAATATTTTAATAAAATATTTAACAAGCAACTAAAATATATTTTAAATTTTAGTATTATTAGTCACCTACTAAGAACAAAAACTAAAATTATCCCTTTCACCAATGGTCCATATATCAGAATACACAGCACAGTCCAACTCTTATAAGATACCATACAACCTTGTCTTATATGTGTTTTACTTGCTTCTGCAGTCCATCCATTGTTCAGACTACTCTATTTTATTTTATAACCGTCATTGAACAGCCAACCTAATTTTGAGTTTACGGCTACAAATATACCTTTTAATTTTGAACCCGACAAAGAAGAGAACTCCTGGATCAAGTATCAGGAGAAATTTGCTTTTGGGGAGGACTTTTTGATGGAACTAACCCGCATTTGCGTTACATGAAGAAGGAAATTTCTCATGGTTAGTCTGACGGCAAGGGGTCTCTAACCCATAAATCTACCACTTTGAACATTTTACGTCAGCATCGTAGTCGGTGTGAGCTGGGTGCGGAATTCGAACCCAGGTTACCCCATTGGGAAGAGTGCACTCTATCCCCTAAGCCACCATGACCCATACTACTCTATTGTCAGCTATCATTCATGTATTTTTTTCAAAACCCATCAACAACAAATTCCCTCTGGCGATTGCATGGAGACAGATTTTGTCCGATATACCCATAAAACTATTGAATCATAGAGTTAACTCTCACAAATACAAACTAACCTCTTAACATATCATTAAATTTCTTGACATAGAAATGATCTTTGATGCCAACTGCTGCAGACACGCCAAAATAATTTAAAAAAATGGTAAATAACTACAAACTAAATTTTGCAAATATTTGACTATTTTTGCTTGCTTTTGTAAAGGTATATCATGACTTAACTACTATAAAGTGGTGAATTATATAAGCCTACGAATTATTTAGAAATAGTGGTGGATAAAAATTTACTAAATTGAATTTATTAAACCAAGAATCACAATTGATTAACTAAAACTTTAAAGTATTTATTTGCTGTCCGGATCAAGTTGGCATGTGTGTGTTGAAGTCGTCTGAGACACGCCAATTATTGTTTTGACATAAGAAACAAATGACGTCTCCCAGGCGTCTTTGTATGTCAAGGAGTTAATTGAATTTTTTTTTTTTTACCAGAAATTTGGGCTGAAAGCCTTTGTTGAGTATAATTTTAAATCATACTTAATACAGAGATGCCAACTACTCCAGACACGCCAAAATAATTAAAAAAGCGGTAAATAACTACAAAGTAAGTTTTGCAAATATTTGACTATTTATGCTTGCTTTTTAAACGGTATAGTATGCACTCAATACTAAAAAGTGGTGAATTATACAAGCTTACGAATTATTTAGAAATAGTGGTGGATAAAAATCTACTAAAATTAATTTATTAAAACCAAGAATCACAATTTATAAACTACCAATTTAAAATACATATTTTCTGTCCGGAGCAAGTTGGCATCTCTGTTAATAGAATAAGAAAAATGGGAGAATTTTTTATTCACTTTCACTTTATTTCAGCATTATTATTTTATCACTTAAAAAGGAAAAGATTTGGTATTTGGTTCTGCACACAGCAAAATTGAAAATGTTCATTAAATAATTAACTCCTTTTTCATAAAGCCCGCATGAAAAACATTTCAAAGACAGGGACAAGCTACGCCATAATTTCCTTAGAATTAAAAATATGGAAAAACCAGAAAAGCAAAAAATAACGATGCCAGCCGGGTCCAAATTAGGGTAGCACATAAGGTGTATGGGTGAACCAGTAAAGGTTTTAACAATTTGGGGTCCAAATGCAACCCCCCCCCCCAATTTCTCTTGAGTACCATTAAAATATGATTGCAAAAGGTTAACTAAAATGTTTTAAAAAAAAGGGACTCATAATTAATTGTAAAAATATACAATATAAAAGGAGACAAAACATGATAATATAAATATTAGTTTATTCCCACTTCCATCATATACAATACAAAAATAATTTTTTTAAAATTTCCAATACTCATCAATATCTCCTTTACATATGCATATGAGTTTATTAGTAAAAAAATTTATACTTAAAAAAATTCAAAATGTGGCAAAAGTCAATTATTTATACAAAAATAATTTTGACAAATATATTTTTAATAAAATTTTTAAACCATTTCAATTTCTCTCCTTTTTTAGAAAATGAATTAGTTTTAACATTTATAAATATGATGACAATAAATATTACATGATTGGTTTCAGATCTGTCTCCAAGAAATACTGTACATAATAACACAATAAAAATAATTTTCATACAATATTTTTACCATTTCAAAGATTTTTATCTTTTTATTTTATACAATATATGTTTGAAAACAATGCAATTCACAAACAAATGCCTTTTTCCAAAGATCTAACCTTATTTACAATAACTTACAAAAAAAAAAAAAAAACATTTATATTGCAAAGAAAACAGTAACCTCAAATTTTTATAAGTAGTAGTTTATATGAGGGTTGGCTACAATCAGAATGTTTAAACCAAAACAAACCTATTTCTCTATTGTATAAAACTTTATTTATTTAATTTACTTTAACTAGATGAAAGACAAAATCATTTTATTATGAATCAAAAGTTTTACAAACTTTTAAACAGCTCGTAATAAAAAATGAAAAAAAAAAAAAAAAAAAAAAAAAAAAAAAAAAAAAAAAACTTGTTAAACAAATTTAACAATAAATTAAGCTTATATAAAAGTTTATACCTTATTGTATACTATTAACTTCAACTTTTCTGATTTAATTTTTTGTTTGTTTTTTTGTTTTGAAAAATCAGTTTTACCCCACCCTTTTATTAAAAGGCTTTTCAAACGGAAAAATAATTTTTTAAAGAAAATTTTGGATTAGATTTGATTTAAAAATAGTGAATAATATTAACTAAATCTGATACAATTAGAAAAGGTGTAAACAAACAAAATAAAAATAAAGGCCTGTTCAGATGATCCAATTTCTTGGACAGAGATTGATTGATATTGATTGAAACTAGTTTTGCTTTGAGCTTGGATCGTGTAAACAATCATCCAAGTACTTGGTCCAACTTCTTGGACGATAGTAGAGCATGTTCTACTTTCCATCCAAGTTTTTTCTCCCTTAACCAATCAGCGTCTTAGGTTTTGTGACGTCACCAAGCAGGCAGCAAATTATATAATTTTGTTGTCTGTTTTCATATATTTTAGTCCAAATAAATTGATCTGCTGCAGTTTATTTGTGTTGTTATGATTTTATTTGAATTTATTTAGTAATTTTAAACTTATGTAAGTATTATTTTATAATGCTAAATATGAACAATGCACATGCACAAGTTTTTCTTTCGAGGAATCAGTGACATTCAAGAACTTGGATAGTGTCAACGAATCATCTAATTTCTTGGACAAAGAAATCCCTCCAATTTCTCAGATTCAAGAACTTGGACCGTGTAAACAGGCCTTAAGTACCATACTTTAGAGTCATGAAACTAATATTTACATAAATAATATAAACATGAAGAATTTTTTTCTAGAAAGAATTTTTTGATAAAACATAGAGGTAACAAAATAAAAAAAAAGTTCAATAAATTTTTGCAACAAAAAGTAGTCAAGCATGCCCTGTTTTATTTTTCGCCAACCCTGACTTGATTTATAAGGTTAAGCAGTTTATTCCATTCTAAAATACTAAAATATCGAAGAAAACAACAAAAAAAAATCTCTATTAACTTCCCTTTGAATCCGCATAAAAATGACAATCTTAAAAATGGATGATCATGATATATAAAACAGATATTATACATAAAATTCTTGAGAAAGAATGTCTCTGGAATACTAAAAAATAAGTGAAAATTGGTATAATTGCAATATGATAGATGTGAAATAGTAACAAAGTCAATACACTTCTTGGTTATGGCAATAAAAAAAGCTGAGAATTATTAGATACAGTAAAAAAAAAAAATAAGTAAATAACAAGGAAAATTTTAATTTTCTTATAGTGTTATTATTAGAGGCCTCAAATGCAGTTGCTGGGAAAGATTAATACACTTTTCATTAATTAGATGGCACTACTTGGCATCTTACTAGATGGCAAAAAGCGTTTAAAAAAAAATGATAATCGAGCATATAGCAGTCAATTTCTTCTGTTTCGTTTCTGAAAGTCTGGCATGGCGAAACAGATTGCCATGCCTCATCTGTACTTCAGAGAACATCCTAAACCAGACACAAAAGCTCTTTAAGCCAGCTTTATATGTGATTTTCACAATTTCAATAAGCACAATAAAGCATTATTGGGAGATTAATTTCAAACAGAGGACAAAGTTAAGGTGGGCGTGCACAACTGGTCCAAACAAATTTTTTTTTTTTTTACAGACATGGGACCACATGTACCGCAATGGGAAAAATGTCCGACTGATTATAGACAATATTTCCGAACATTAATAAATAAATTAGAGCAAATAGTTTCTAGCTTGTTTTTTATTTACTGTACCTAATATGTAAATGGTTAATTTAATGAAATAGCAACAATAACAAATGATGAATTAAAAAAAGAAACAAGTTAATAACAACCTTTACTAAATTATGAGAACTAATTTGGGGCTAAAATAGTAATAGATTCATTTAAAAAAAAAAAGCAAAGGTGTATGACATTTAAGAGCTTTTGATAAAAGAAAAACATGGCAATCAACACAAATTATACTAAAACACGATCAACTTAATAAAAAGAAGAAAATGTTTTTAAAAAATGAATTAAAGAGATGAAGCAAAAATCTGAAAATTCCAATATTGAATCAAATTTTCATTTGCCTATTCATTGCTAATACATACAATTTGGCACTTTATTATAGATAATAACAATAGCACTTTATTATTGCTATTTAATTATTATTTTTTTTAGATAAACATATTAAAAAAATTTAACATGTTAATTTTCATTTCCCTGTGAGTTACTAGCTTACTTGTTTTAAATTAGAAATTATGTTTCCAATTTGAATTAGTTGTTTTTATATTTATAGATGCAATTTTTCTTTTTACTGTATAAATTCTAAGAAAAATGTCATGTTGATTATAGATTCAATGTTTAAAAGCAAACAACAAAATTCACATAAAAAATAAAAAAGAATATTGAAAATTAATAACAGCCTTAGAGATAAATATATTGCTAGTAATATGAAACAAATACTTTTTTTTAAAAAGCATATTATTAAATAACAGATGATTCATTGCAAATCTCATCAATATATTTAATTTCATTTCAGAAAATATTAATTAAAATTTTAAAATACTTACTTGTACACAAGTTGATTGCATAAGAAAGTATTTTATAATATAAAAAAATCTCGCTAAAATATAACTTTAAAAATTGTCCTATGAAATAAAATAGGACTTTACTACCTTAAAAGGTCAGCTCATTTAGATTACCTTTAAAGGTCTGCTGATATTACCTATAAAGCATTGTTTAGTTGAAGTAACTGATACTACCTTTAAAGCATTGTTAATTGCAGTAACTGATACTATCTTTAAAGCATTTGCAGTAACTGATACTATCTTTAACCCCTTCCTTCTCGCTCCCGTGAAAATGACGGGGTGAGGTTTTGCTCTCTAATTCTCGCTCGTGTGATACTCCCCGGCTGGTGTGTTCAATAGTAACGCGCCAATAAGAATAAAACTAATTCATTTCTTTTGGCCGGAAAACATTTTATTTCTCATTTTACACACCAGATGGCAGTACCAGGATATTTTTTAAGGTAATTGTAGATAGTTTATTTTAAACTAGATGTCAGCACTAATCAAATAGTGCATTAAAAAAATAGACATTTTTATGATTGTTTTCATGAAAATTAACCGATCGTTAAGGGGTTAAAGCACTGTTTAGTAGCAGTAACTGATACTACCTTAAAAGAGTTGCACCTTTGTAGTAATCAACTTAATACCTTTGAAGCAACAAACAATCAAAGGTTTGCAATAACTTGCAATATGTGTGGAAAAAAGAAAAGGTACAAAACTAAAAAAAAAAGGTAGTACCAATCATAACAAAATTAACCGTCTTAAAGATAAAATTGCATCTAAACATGGCATTTTCAAAATTCTAAAAATTGGCATTTGCCGAATCGATTCCACACATTATCGTCATGGATGAAGGACATGTTTCATTGCAATACAGTTTCTCTGTACACCAATATGATTGTCACCTCCCAAATAGAGGTTTTGAATAAATTTACAGGAAATAAATTAAAACCAAACAGATGCTGCTTCCACTTCTTTATTCACAACTACAGGTGATTAATTACATGATTTGGGCACCTTTAAAAGAGGCCTGTAAAAGTAAAAAAAAATAATAAATAAATAAATCAATAAACAATACGAATAAAAAAAATTATAAAAAATTTATTTAGCAGCTTTGCAACTGATTGCTGTTAGCTTGCCTCTCTAATCAATCACAGTGAATTGAAAGTTAACTTTAGATAAGTTAGACTCTATAGCTTATAATTTGACTCATAGACTACAAATTAAACACTTGATAATTTTTTTTTAATATTAATGTCCATCAAATATTAAGGAAAATAGACTTAAATTTTTATTAAAAATATTGAAAAATTTTAAAATGTAACCTTTGAAGATGCTAAAATGCTGAATTTTCAAGTTATAAAATTTGGCAATTTAGGGTACAAAATGTAGTTTTAAAATAATTTTATAGATGCATGCAACTTATAAGCTTAATATAAACAATTAATAAAATCAATAATTGAATACAAAAATTTATAATAAAATAAAACTTATTTATTTAGCACCTTTGTAACTGATTAAATCAAATGATTGCTGTTAGCTTCCCTCTTAAATCACAGTGAATTGGAAATTAACCTTAGATAAGTTAGACTCCGTCCGTAGCTTATCATTTGACTCATAGACTAAAAATTGAACACTCAAATTTTTTTTTTTTTTTTGTAAATGTCAATCAAATCAGCACTTATTGAAGGAAATACCCTTTAATTTTCATAAAAATTTTAAAATGTTACATTAGATATCTTACATTAGATACATTAGATAACAAAACAGATAATATACGCAACTTATAAGTTTTTTATAAACAATTAATAAAATTAATCTGTTTTGTCACTTAGATGGTGCTTTTTAAACAATTAACAATTGCACCACATTGATCAATCATTAAAATGTTAATACTTTATTCATCAACCAAGTGAATAACTTTACATTAGATTGAAAATTTGATGATAATTAAAATGACTTACTTCTTTTCACACTGTCAATACAACAATATATATTATATGAGCAGATATAGGGCAAAACCAGACACAGGGAGATAAAAATATAAGAAGTGGCAATAAAAAGTCACTACTTTTTTAAAATTTTTATAACCGACACTGAACAACCAACCAGAATTTTTGGATTTACAACCACTAATGTTCAACGTTCAACTCTGCAGCCTTGTAATTTTGAACCCAATCAAGAAGAGAAGGAAACTCCCAAATCAAGTATTGGGAGAAATTTGCCTTCTTGGAGGACATTCTGATGGGACTAACCCGCATTTGCGTTACATGGAGAGGAAAACCTCTCACAGTTAGCCTGACGGCAAATGAACTCTAACCCATGATCTGTTTACCACTGAGCACTTTTTTTTTATCATCAGCACAGGTCCATTTAATTATTAGTATTATTATTTAAAACAGCATTGAATTATTATGAATATTTTAAAAAAAATTTTATTGCTTAAAAATTTCAAAATTTTTTTAGTTGCTTGTTTTTTAAAACTTTTCGTCAATTTAAAAGTGAACCTTTTAATGTTTTTATCATGTCTTGAGAAATGCACCAAAAAGTCTTACATTTTTTACTAAAAGAATACAATTAATATCTAAACAAAATGAACAAAACTTCTTTTAAAAAAATGCGCTAAAAAGCATCAGGATTTTCAAAAAAAAGAGAGAATAAAATAGAAATAAATGTAGCAAAGGAAATAAAACAAAATTAAAAATATGACCACTGAAGCCGACGTCTTCAGGGGGTACCGGCCCCAGTGGCAAAAAAACAAAACCTTTTCTATTGAGGAAGATGGCAAAAGCCTAAAAACCTTCCTCAGTACCCCGAAGGTTTTGTTTAAAAGTCCAGGAGAAAAAAACATGCAAGACATAAAACTAATACAGAAAAGAAACTCATACAACTCATCAGAAACTCAAATTCATCAGAAAATAAAAATCAACAGAAAATAAAAACTCACATAAACAAGGTCAGACAGCGAACTCTAAAGCAAACCAAATGAAAAGGAATCACTTAAACCAAAAGAAGAACAACGCCCTCTTTTAAAATGTGCAGATTGAGAAAATGATAGGAAGAAGTTGTCAAAGAAAAATTACGTCATATATTAATAGAATGCTTAACTGGGGCTGCTCAGTTAAGTCTTGAATTGCGCCCTGTTAAAAGAAATAAAAAAACTAATATTCTTCAATCATTTTCTTAATTAAAAAATTAACATTACAAAAATTATAAGAAAAATCATTATTACTCAAATTATTCAAAAAATTATTCACAGCTTCTTGAAAACTTTCAACATTATTGCAAATATTTTTAATCCTAACCAATTGTGAAAAAACTAAATTTTTAAAAATTTTATTACACAAATTAGTATAAAAGTTGCAGAAAAATATAACTTTAAATTTAAAAGCTTTTCTTTTATCAAAAACACCAATTTTAATAATTTTGTCCACAATAACAATTTTAAAATCTAAATACTCAACATTAAAACAATCCTCATTAGTTTTCTTCAAAACCAAATCTTTAGGATAAATATTATAAATAAAATTATAATTATCACAATTAAACAAAATCAGATCATCAATATATCTAAAAGCTTTAAAATCATTATACTCAAGAAATTTAGCTTCAAAAAAAAAAATGCAAAAAAATATTAGCAAAAGCACCAGAAAAGGAATTACCTTGTGGAATTCCAATAATTTGTTTATAAAAATCTAAACCATTAAAAAGAACATTCTCAAAAAGATTAAACCTACATAAATCCAACCAATTAGACTTATCAATTTTCTCATTAAATAAATATTTATCAAAAATGCCATTACAGATATCAATAATCTTTTCGTGTGGTATACTTGTATACAAATTTTCAAAATCAAAAGTATTAATGTTGGATATTTCATTATTATTAATATAATCCAAAACATCAACATTACTATTAATAACAATATTTTTTTCTTTTTTAATTTTAAGCAAAATAATTTTTAGAAAACTAAAAAACTTTTTACTAACATCAGAATTGTAACAATTAGTACCACACGCTATAAACCTAAATTTAACAGGATTTTCATGAAATTTAACAATAGGAAATAAATATGGAAATTTAATCCTATTTAACCTAAATTTTAATTTTTTACTAAACGCAATAATTCTTTTTTCAACAACCTTCCTATCTACTTTTAATTTTAAATATGTATTATTTGCGTTATATTCTCCAATAATCAAATTTTTAAAAAAATATTTACACATAATACAAAAATTATTTGAAGCTTTATCCACTACCGTAACAATAAATTTATCTTTAAGATTTTTAATTTTATTAGACAGATCATAATCAATAATAGTACCACTAGGATAAGAACTAAAACTGGTATTAAATAAATTAAAATTAACCTTTTCAATAATTTTAGCCTTCCACTCTGAAAAACCCTCAACGGGCCAATGATATTTTCTGGAAATTTTTGCTATAAATAAATCAAGATCTTTTTTAATGGACAAAATAAAATCTTCTTTATTCATTCTAAATCTTGTCCTAAATTTTGAACCTTTGCTTAAAATATTAATTAAATCTTCATTAGCAAAAATCTCCAAATTTCCTGTAATAATATGTCCATAATCATTATCAATATATTGTGAAAATTCCTTTTCATTACAATAACAATCAAATTTAGAAATACATTTTAAATTTTGACTCAAAAAATTATAATTGTAATTTTGAACCCAATCAAGAAGAGAAGGAAACTCCCAAATCAAGTATTGGGAGAAATTTGCCTTCTTGGAGGACATTCTGATGGGACTAACCCGCATTTGCGTTACATGGAGAGGAAAACCTCTCACAGTTAGCCTGACGGCAAATGAACTCTAACCCATGATCTGTTTACCACTGAGCACTTTTTTTTTATCATCAGCACAGGTCCATTTAATTATTAGTATTTAAAACAGCATTGAATTATTATGAATATTTTAAAAAAAATTTTATTGCTTAAAAATTTCAAAATTTTTTTAGTTGCTTGTTTTTTAAAACTTTTCGTCAATTTAAAAGTGAACCTTTTAATGTTTTTATCATGTCTTGAGAAATGCACCAAAAAAGTCTTATATTTTTTACAACAGTTTTTACAATAGTTAAAAAAATTTAATTCAAAACTCTTAAAAATGCTATAACTGGCCAGTAGCAACTTTTCCTAATTTATCCCTATATGAGAAGAGTAACTTACAATGCTGCCTTCATTCGCTATCAAGTGAGTTTTGTACAATGACTAGGCCTTCCTGTAAAGATAAAGAGTAATTAGAAAACAAAAAAGAAAGCCTAATCAATTAACATGTTTTTCCATGAAAGAAAAATTAATTAAAACAAGAATTTTTTCTTAAGGGTAAGGCATGATCAAATTATTAAGAAATAGTAATTAATAATTTAAATTATTTATCCCAATTAATTTAAAAGAATTTCACCTTCACAAACTAAAGCGTAAGATTCAGGAGATTATGAAGATGACAATAAGGTCACCATTGCAATCAGCTTTACTCCACGGACAAGCGGGTTCCCACCTGTGTAGGATTCAAGCTGCCACCTGTCAATGACAGCTCAGATCCATAGCCACAGTGCTACCGAGGCTCTTTAACTTATCTATTCACGTTATTTGGAACACAACTCAGAAGACAAGAGAATTTTTTAATCTAGCTGATTGAGCAGGACAAAGAGGTATTTGCATTATATCAGAGAAAAATCAAACAACCTAATATAGGGAGACATTTGCGATGGGATTCAGATTAAGTGATTTATTACTAACGAGTTCAACATAGCTACATGAGTTGTTAGGGCAATAAAAAGCAAAGAATCACAGACGTAGATTGCCTAAAGCAAAGAGATTATTTGAGAAAAAAAATAAATAAAATTAAAATAGATTATCAGAATATGGGCTTTTCTTGAGCAAATATTTTTATTTAATAAATTGCAGAGCAATAGCAAATTTCCAAGCTGCTTAATTTCAAATGAAATCACACCCTCAGCTTAAAACTTAAGATGGTTCAATTCAAGAATCTCAATTAGTATTATTTACATTTTATATTAATAATTTTTTTTTTACAATAGATCATAACTCTAAGTTCTAAAAGTTGCGCTTAATCATTACCGATCAAAAATATCATTACCTTCAGAATCTTCAAAATTTACAGGTGACACAGAATGAGATTCTTCATTAACATTGCTTCTTGTTTGAGATTGTTGTAGTATATCTTCTTCTAACGGATTTAACCTGAGGAATAATATTTTTTTTATCGTAAAATAATTTTTTTTACGGTCATTTTAAAATATTTAAAACCTTTAAATATATATATTTTTTAATATTATATAAAATAAACAGATAGGCCAAGATCCAAAAGTTCATGTTTTAATTTCACATAGACTGTATTGATTTTAAAACAAAAGCATATTAATAAGGAATTAAACTAACACTTTTCTCCCTGAGATTTCACAAAGATAATTTAGACTTAAATTTAAAAATGAAAAAGGCCATATTTATATATAAAACAATTGTACGCTGAGAAGTAGGGAAGAGTTGGAACACAAACTTCCTGGTTTTTATACTCGTTAAAATAGAGTAAATTTTATTAACAAGAACACATTTTTTTCAAAACTACTTCGGCAAATAGTAATTATCAGAATCACTTTATAACTGAACACATATGTATTTTAAAATTAATTCAGCAAATGGCGGATTTTCAGAATAACTTCATAACTTTCAAATTTAAGCTTTTGGAGTAGGATAAAATAATGACACAATAAAGCTCTTTTTAGCATAAATATTTCAATTGATTTATTTTTTGACAGGAATTTTTCAATTGCGAAGAATTTAAAAGATTATGTCAGCATATTATAAAAAGTTATAATATGAAAGGTAGGAGACAAACTTTGAACAATTTTAATAGAACATTACCTGGCTTGCTTCAAAGCCATTTGTTTAGCAACATGTAAAGCTCTTAGTTGAGATGGCGATAGAGTTTCTTCAGTGGCATTACTATTCAACTCATCATCTATTCTTTGATCAACATCTGATTCTGGATTTGAGATTAACCGGTTTTCTTCAGAAATAAAGCTAAAACATAAAACATTATATATAGTAAACAAATTGACATTGTTATGGAAAAAGCTCTTATAATCTAGAACAGTGTTTCCCAAAGAAGTCCATATAAACCCCCAGGGTACCATTCAGGGGGTCCATGAAATATAAAAACAGATTTAGGGGTCCCTGAACAACGTCAAGGAGACCGTGTGAGGTTTAATATAAAATAATAAAATTTTGATTGGTTTTTATTATTATGGAAATTCAAATAAATAAAATAGCGATTTTTACCTCCTAAGTAAACTATAAATAAAGGTGGGTGCTTATAATTATTAACAGTGTTTTGTTACAAATTAAACAGTTGATTTACAAATTTTCTTTTATCTTTTGTTCCCTTTTTAAGAGATAACAGTATGAATGAGTCGAAGAAAAAACGCCGAAAATACAGTGTTGAATATTCGAAGTATATCTTTATTTCTTCACCAGGAAATTGTACTTTACCTATGTGTCTTCTATGTAATAAAACTATATCAAGTGATTCAATGAAATATTCCAAGCTTAAGAACAATTGATTAACTAATTTTCAAACAGTCAAAGAAAAATATCTGAAAACACCATCACTGCAACAACTAATAGGGACAACATCTAAGTGAGGTGACAATGAATTGCATGTTTCTCATAGTTTTGCATGTTTCTATGTATTACATGATTGCAAAGTCCGGAAAGCCTCACACTATTGAAGAACTTATTTTACTGGTTATAATTGATATAATACTCACCGGGTTGCACAAACCAGCTTTTAACATTGTAAAAAGAATTCCACAGAGTAATAATAATGTACAAAGAAGGATTGACAAAATATCTCAGTGCGTAAAAAATTCTTCATGTGAGTACTTAAAAATATATCAATTTTCTATACATCTTGACGAGTGCACTTATACAGGAAACGAAGCTTTTACTTTTAGCTTATGAAAGATTTGTAAAAGAATAAAAATTTTACCAAGAATTGTTATTTGCTAAATGTTTGGAAAGCGATGCGAAAGGTGAAACGCTATTGACTGAATTAAAAGCTATACCCTTGACTTATATAATTTCTGTAGCTACTGACGGTGCTCTGGCAATGGTAGGAAAATACCGAGGTTTTCTGGCTAACTTAAAACAAGTTGCAGCGAATGTATTTTCAGTACATTTGCCAAACTTAACGAAACTAATTTGAAACTACAAGATGAACAATTAAATTTAATCAAAACTAAAATCTAAAAACTGCGTTTGTTGTAAAACTTTTTCTGTATAAACAAAACTTGGGAAGAGGATATTGTTCTCCTAGTTTCAGTGCCGTAATGAACCTCATTACAAAAAAATAAATAAATGATTAGAAATTAGTGCTCACAAACAATGAGCTGGACATAAATTAATACACTCTTAAAATCTCATCACGTTCATCCAAGTCATGAATTTATTTTATTTTATTTTAAACAAGAGATGTAATTTAAATAAATAGTTCTGCAACAAAATGTTTTTTTATTAATTTTTATACTGTACATACATGCAGTTTTTCACTTGGGAGTCCATGGGAAAGTTTTAACTATAAAAAGGGGTCCATGGGTCAAAAAAGTTTGGGAACCACTGATCTAGAACAATCAGTGAATGTAGAAGTATTGCAAGAGTGGGGGAAGAACACTTTCTCTCTCTATACATATATATATTATATAAGTATCTTAAGAGGGTCTGAATTATCTGAACCTCACAAAATGCCTATCAAGAATTCAAATTCGCAGTTTTAATGATTCAGCAGTTTTCATGATTCAAACTGTTTTAAAATAAATAATTAATAAAAGAAATTGCTTACCTATAAATGATTTATCTCTCATTTAACAGTATTTTTTTATTATTTTGTTTGTAGTAACATTTGAAACTAAGAATTTTTACCTTCGTTCAGCAATAGGGTCCTATATTTCTTCTGCAGGGAGATGAGTAAGGGAAAATTTGGGAGCTAGCTTGAAATAGTTTCTTTTTTTTTAAAATTTAGACACAAAAAAAAATTTTAATTTTTTTTTCTGGTTGTATATTTAATTACACAAACATGATTTGAAAAATTTTTATCTTAAAAATCCTTTAATCCCCTCTGCCGCCTCAGATTCTGAGATCCCTGAGAGCAAGTAAATTATTTAGAACAATAAACAAAGAGTATATTTGTCGACAATCCAAGAGATAAGAAGGTACCAGGCCACACTTTCAAAAGGAGTAATATTTTGGGTCAGTTGTATGTAAACTTTTTCTTTCCTTTTTGCAAAGTCATCGATTTCAAATGAGAAAATATGTTTTTTAAAGAGATTATATGTGATACCAATTTTTTTAAAATGTAGGTTTAACAATTCATTAAGAGAAAATTATTAAATCTAAATTTAATAACAAATCTAGAATGTCCCAAGTGCAACAAAGAATTTATCGTTGAGGTTTTGGCAGCTTAATGGTATAACATTAATACAAAAAAATTTTTTAAAGACATAACTACTTATTTTATGATTAATTAATAAAAACACATTTTATAAATTTTTTTATTACTTTTCCCCACTAATGCAGTCAATTACTATTGGTAAACACATAAATTCTACACAATTAAATAAATATTCAGGATTACATAGAATTATTTTACCAACATCTAATATTGAAATATAACTAAAATTTAAGTACTTTATTATTAAACATAACCATTATCTAGAAAAAAAAAGTTCTTTTTTTTTCCCTTGAACAGATTCCACATGAACATTAGCATTAGACACGAATGAAAAATAATTTTTGTAGGAAATGTAATTTCACTAAAAAATCTGCACACTTTAACACAACAAAAACATTAGGACCACAATTAAAAAGAGAAAAAGGAATTATAATATAAATTAGGTGATTATAATGCATTTAATAATACAGAAAATTAAAAAAAAAAAAAAAAATCACTTTACAACTAAGAAAAAATTAAACACAAACCACTGTTGTATAGTTGCACCATCTTCTAGAGTAACTTTCTTCATGTGGAATAAATTATTGTCAATGATTTCATTTAATTCTTCCTCTTCTAATGAGTGGTATACCTTCAATTCCTCCTCAGTCATTGAAGCAAGTTTTCTTTCTACAAGAACATACAGTTAATTTTAGAATTTAAACTACTTTTAAAATAACATACACAGAAAAAAGAACATGTACGAAAATTCTTGGAGAACATTTAGAGGCCGTTGAAATATTACGTACACTACAGCAGGAAAGGGAAGTGATCTGCTTATATTTGCAGGCAGAAGGAAGGACAGTTATGAGCAATATGCTTATGTAAGCAAAGGTGGCTCAGGGGATATAGCATTCGCTTCCCAATGAGGTGATCCTGGTTGAATACCGGTTTGAATATGGCTGGTTGACATGAATTCTGCTCCCGTCTAGCACCGATCTAAGTGATTGACTGATCATGAGTTAGAATCTCTTTGCCGTCAGGCTAACCGTGGGAATTTTTTCTGGTTTTCCTCTTCATGTAAGATCCAAATTCCTTTAACTTATGTTTCAAACTTATGCAAGATCCTAAAATACACTTATTTTGAATTTTTTATTTTTTTTTAAATGCAAACAAAAGTACGCCTGTAAAATTTTTAAAAATGAAATAACAGTTAACCCTATCTCTGTTGGCATTGCATCTCATTCGTTTTCGGTGATTTTGTTCCCGTATGGTTGGAGTCACATGCCATGAGACGAAGAGAAAAATCGTATCAATGAAATTCAATTTGTTGCTACTTACACATCTCTTTAAATCCTGCTAATATTTTTGTATTACTGAATATAGCTAAGAGATGGCACAAATAGTCCCAATTTTTTGCACAGAAATTTCCTGTCTTGAATTGAAATGAAAATAATTTTGTACTTTCTGTAATTTTGCTACCACAAGTCTAACCGTTACATGTAAATACCTATGTTATTTCAGTTTTGTGATAAATGTGATTTCTACCCTCTGATGCCCCAAGACTGATTGAAAAGCTGTTTAATAGTTAGATTGGAAAATTATTTTATGCAGATATTTATCTTAAACACCTAAAAGCAATGGAATTAATAAATATGTTATCCTTGTGTATTTTTTTAAGATAAAACATGGGCACATTGGAGGGAAAACTGGAGATCAGTGGACAGGACATCACAGATTCCACCATCAATAGGTTATGTGAAAAACTGTTTGCTGACAAAAATATTTTGCACTTTTGAACTTACATAAATTAATTTTCAGCAATAAAAAAAAAACGTTTCGTATGGGCCAGAAATTTAAAAAAAAAAAAAAATTAAATCCCAAAGAAGGGGTTAAATTTAGAAAAAGGAAACAATTTCGACAAAGAGTTGCAAACTTTTATAAAATAAATTTTATAAGTCACAGATTTTATATAAATTTTAACTTAAACCTAGATTACTACAATAAAATTTAAAGGAAAAAACAAGGGGGGGGGGATTTGTGACTTTCTTATATATGCAGCAGAGAGGGTTTATGATTTGCTTATTTTTACTAAGTATACATATATATAAATAAAGTTTACATAACATTTTAACATCCCTTAGTTTAAAACCCTAGCCAGGATTTAAAACAGAAATTTGGTGGAAAAGTTTGTTTCTGAAGTGAAGTTATTGCAACCATATGGTGGACTAGAGCAGTAACCATACAATTAATTTAACCACAGCACAGATAATTAGAAACCATCACCACTTCATGCACCAAATTTATTTCATACATACCCTCCTCTTCTTTCATCCTTTCCAATTCAGCTGGAGTAAAGTAACTAAATTGTTTTACATCAACCATTGTGGGTGCTTGAATGGGTTTAGTAACTAGTTCAAACCTTCGCTTTTTCTCACTGAATGTTAATTGCTCCGGATCATCAACAAATGGAATGGCAACCTTTAATTTGAATGGAAAAAAAAAACTTTTTTATTACACAAAGGAAAGAATTAAATATTAGAAAAACATCTTTAACAAGTATGTATTTGCATATGGCAGGAATTATTTTACAGATTTGTAATACAATTGATTACATGTTATATTTTTGCACAACTCACAATGCTTCAATGGAGATCTAAACATGAGAAACACAAATTAATAAAGAGGAAACTAAAACTGATTTCTGGTATTTACAGTATTTTTAAATTTCACTTCTTTAGGGATCGTAATTGAAATGATCTAGTTCTTTTAGTGTACTAGCTTCATTTCATTTAGTATTTAAAAACCTGATATTTGTAAACATTCTTTTTATAAAAAAATATTAATCTTACAGTTATTTTCGTTTTTTTTTCTTCTTCAGAATTCTTTTCAGGGTATGGTGGTGGTACTTTATTTAGGTCACACTAGAGCTGCATAATCCACTCCACTGGAACATCTACTCTTGCACCTCAGAGCCCAAAGGTCAAGAAAACTGAGATAGGCACAGTAGGCCTTGGCCCTCTATGGGCTGTCGCGCCAGTGAGCTTAGAGCTGCATAATGGGCTATTGGCAAAAGTCTCAAAGACATCCTTGAGGATGGTTTGAAGACATACCAACATAATTTGAATTTCTGCAGAGGGGATGGCTCCCCTACTTCGGTAGGCAGCGATCTGCTCAAGTAGTCTAGCACTTTACTGTAGAAGACTAACCAGGACGATCACCACACGTCTTCTGTCCCTGACTCTGCTCAAGTAGTCAAGCACTTTACTGTAGAAGACTAGCCAGGATGATCACCGCATTTCTTCTGTCCCCGACTCTGCTCAAGTAGTCAAGCACTTTACTGTAGAAGACTAGCCAGGACGATCACCGCACGTCTTCTGTCCCCGACTCTGCTCAAGTAGTCAAGCACTTTACTGTAGAAGACTAGCCAGGACGATCACCACACATCTTCTGTCCCGACGCGACTGAACAAAGTGATTCCCCACTTGTTCATTAACCACAATGAGTGATGCTTAACCTCACTGTTTACAATCAGTCTACAGCAGGACTTCCAAGATATGGCAATCAGAATGTTTGAATCAACATCATCATAGTCGGCCTGACAGCCCACTGTGAGCCAATGCCTCCCTCTGAAGATTTCTCCATAACGACTTCCAATTTATCTTAGATCTCCAATTCTTCTCATTAATTGCAAGAAAATCTGACTCCACTGAGTCAGTCCATCCCTTTCCCGCTTTCTTCTTCCAGTGGGTCTAAAAAGCAGTATCTTTTTTATTGTATTGTCATCACTCATTTGAATCACGTGGGTCATCCAATTCATTCTATTTATATTTGTATTTAATAATATCAGGTTTATAAATCTTGTAGAATGTTTGAATATAAAACTAAAAATGCAAATATTCAATGCAACACTGAAATCTGTTTTCATATGGCAGAGTAACTTAGAAATTAACAAAGCAGCAGGAAAACTAAAGATACCTTTAAAAAAAAAAAATGCTTTTTTTTTTTTTTCTTTTTAAAAAAATTTAATATCTTCTAGCCAAACAAAATAAGCAACAAGGATCTATATCAGAAATCCAATACCAAGCCATTAATGATATAAAGCAGAGACAATGGATCGGTTACCAGAATAAAAGAGGTGAGGTAGGCCGAGAACAACATGGCAAAGTATGATTATCAATGAGAGAAATCAATAACTGGCAGAGTTGGAATGTGCCAAAGAGATAGCACTGGGCAGGAGAAAATGGAGAGCAGAGATGAATTTCTCAATAGCTGCAGTAACTTATATCACTGTCTATTACTACAAATATTGTTACCAAGTATCCCCTTCCTTTTTAAGCTTGTAAAGTCAGAAATTATTTATTAAATTTATAATACTTAAAGCTATTTTTTTAAAAAAAAATTCTTGGTCATTAATAGCTATTGTAATCGCATGTTATTACACTCAATATTTGAAAATCAGACTTACTTTAGATATTTTTGGCATAACAGGTTTTGCACCAGGAAGTCTAGCTCTGTGAATAGGATCAACCATGGATTCATCTGTACTTACAGTTAAATCAGCATCAGGAGAATTAAAGTGGATTGGAGATGGCATCTCTCTTCCCTGCAAATGTTTTAAATAGGTTTGCATTACATATGGCAGTCGATTCATAAAGTATGTTGACTCAGAAATCAGGGTTATATTCGACAAGTCATAAAAAATGATTAGAAAATAAGTCAGGGATATAGAAAGATTATAATGCAACATTTATTAATAATTAGGAATGAGCCGTGATGGCTCTGGGGATAAAAGGTTTGCCTTCCAAAGAGGTGAACTGGGTTTGAATCCCCCGAGATGGATGGTAGATACGAATTCTGCATCAGGATTGTACCGACCAAAGTGCTGATGTAAAATCTCCTCAGAGATAGATGGATCATGGGTTAGAGTCCCCTTGCTGCCAGGCTAAACGTAGGAGGTTTTCCTCTCCATGTAATGCAAATGCGGGTTAGTCCCATCAAAAAGTCCTCCAGGAAGGCAAATTTCTTTCAATACTTCATCCAGGAAGTTTCCTTGTCTTCTGGATTGGGCTTAAAATTTCAAGGCTACGGAGTTGATCATTAGTAGTTATAAATCCAAAAAATTGGGTTGGCTGTTATAAAATAAAATAATTAGAAATGTAGGCAACAATGTATAAAATAAAATGTTAGGAATGTAGATCAAACATTCTACAATAAATACCAATACTTCAGAAAAATACTTCGCTGAATATTTGGCCAAGCATTCGGCAAATTAAATATTTCGCAAAAGGGCCAAATATTGAATAATGGTCAAATAATTCTTACATCTTTGTCAATAATAACACAGATTTTAATGATCGCATAAACAGGTTTTGTAGTGGGTCAAATAAAAAACCAGTACAATTGTTTTGGAACTGTAGGCATTTAGTATACTTTTTAAAGGTAAATTAAAAAATAAATAATTCATATCGACAACCATCGCTTGGATTTGAATTCAGTTCACCTCATGGGAATGTGAAAGCTCTATCCCGATTCATCGCAGCTCTAAAAACTCTCATTGGAAAGTAATATAATATGGTCACACACACACACACAAAAAAAAAAAATATATCAGAACCAAATGCTCAAACTCAGAACAAATAAGGCTAAAATATTTTTAATCAGGAATATCAGGACAACTATGAGCCATGAATAAGAGATAATGGTTATGAAATACCTTTTTTTTTTTTATAATTATTAGGAACTTTCTCTTTTGGAAAAGCAAATAGAGAAGTTTTAAGTTTTTAAAAATTTTCTCACCTCCACTTTCACAGGTGTACTATACATAACTTGATCGGCACAATTTAGGATATTCTCAGCACTAGAGTATCTGATCTAAAATAATAATAAAATTATTAAGTACAAAAGAAGTTTCATGATATATAAGAGAAAGATGAGTGAAATGCTTACATCAACAGAAGCTGGATCCAAATTCTGTTCATATCCATCGCATACTTCATTTTCCTTTTCTCTATATTGTTCCTAAATTGGTAACAATGAATAATTATAAAAAAAAACAATGACATAAATCTAAATTTTTTTTAATGAAAAAAGTGCATTGAATTTATTAAGTTTCTCATAATGTTGAAGTTATAATTTTTAGTTAAAAAAAAATGTTTTTAGCTAATAAATTATAAAAAAAATAATTATGAATTTTTAAATTCAATTTATTGACACTATCATGCAGGGTGCATAGCCAGATTTTTCATTTAAAAAAATTATTAGGATCTGTGCAGTAATAAAAATTATTTTTTTCTATTGTTAAAAGTTCTTAATTTATAAACATAAAACCTATAAATTTTAAAAATATCTTCAAAATTTTATATAATCATGATAGAACAACTAGTTTCTGATAAATATTGCAGAGAAAATTGTGAAAGATCATGCATATTTTGTAATTCAGCATGACAATCGACGTGGCAAAGAAAAACTTTCTTTTAGAAGATAGAAAAATAAGCACGTTTTACGAACCCCTAATAAAAAAAAATCACCTTTATAGGCTTTTAAAAACATAAATCAAAAATAAACACTTTTTAAAAACGCTATACACCCTGTCATGTTCTCAAGCACTTAAACTCAGACATCATAAGCATGCTCAGTAGATTTTTTTAAAAAAATTTATTAATTATAAATCACAAATGAGCAACAATAGTATAGGAGCACTTAGTAGTAACAAGCAATTCTGTATTTTTGTGGTTATTCTACAACTTTGTCTATTACAAGATAGCTTTTATTTGACTAGTAGTTAACTTAATTTATCAGAACGATGGAGTTAGCCAGACTTTCCTGTTCATGCAAGCCATTTGCGTCTTATTTTAAAATGAGTACACTTCAAACTATTTCTCCCTTCAAACAGAAAAAACCACAAATGAAACAAAATAAGGAAAACAATATGCTCATAAGACTTCAAGGCTCTGTATCTCAATTAGAGTGGGAAAAAAAATTAAATAAGACCTTCACCTAATGGGTGTGTTTGCTACAAGTTTAAATGCATTAAAATTTATTTACGCAGAATGATAATCTTAATTTGAGGATATGCAACTTTCTTTTCATATTTTGATAGAAAAAAAAAGTTATGACAAATTTGCCGGTGTCAGTAATATTATAATAAATGCACAGAATTAGGTTATCACAAATTCGGAAAAATTAAAAAAAATATATCTAATTTATGTAAATCAAGCAACTTTCAATATTAATAGAGTTTTAAAATGGAGCAACCTTTTTTGAAGCAAATCATTTAATTGCTGAATATAAAATTCAAAAGATATAATCTGAAGTTTAAAATAAAAGTCTAAAATATATCTAAATATCTAATTTATGTAAATCAAGCAACTTTATATCTAATTTATGTAAATCAAGCAACTTTAAAAAAATATATCTAATTTATGTAAATCAAGCAACTTTCAATATTAATAGAGTTTTAAAATGGAGCAACCTTTTTTGAAGCAAATAATTTAATTGCTGAATATAAAATTCAAAAGATATAATCTGAAGTTTAAAATAAAAGTTACGCACCATCTTTTCCATATCTTCTTTTTCCCATTGAGCTGTTTCTTTTAAAACTTCCTGTTCCTAAAAATAAAATTATAATAAAAATTGGACTCAAATATAAATATTAGCAAAATAAATTTCAGTTTAACTCTGATTCTTTATTTTTAGATAGTGAGTGAAATATCCTGTTTTTTAGTTTAGACACAAAACTCTTCTTAGCGTTATTTTAAACACAGCCTTAAAAACCATAATACTGCAAATAATCTTAACAATTTCAATCAAATATATAACTTTCACTACAAACTAAGTCGATAGTAAATGCTTAACGATTTGCTGTTGATACCAAACTTAGACTGGAGCACACATTGATTGTTTACCAGCACAAAAAACCAATCGAGACTAAAAAAAAAAGTTGGTGTCATTTACTCCTACTTTTTTTTGTGTTTGTCAAAGAAAATTTTGTTATTTAACACACGGATAAAGAAGAAGATAACCTCCATTTTGCCGTAAAGAAATTCGCCTAGATTATAATAAACATAATATCTTTTTTGAAATCTGAAAGCTATACTGCCGTTCCATTGAAAGAAAAAAAAAATTGCTTTCCAGTAGATTTCGAGAAAAATGGCTTTTAAACTATTTTCTTTTCTATTGCCTAAACAGATTTTATGACTTCTCAAAAAAAAATAAAAAATAAAAAAAAAAATAGTGACAAGCAATTGAGGAAATTTTTTCTTTGTTGCAAAGAAAAAATAGAAAAGTTTACTGACAACGAGGTGAAACAGAAATAATATACCTGTCTGATAACACTCATCATTTCATCATCTCTATCGATGGAAGATGACGAATGAAAACTTTTCATTGTGACAGGTAATTCGAGATTATCTTCACAAGATGTTTCATTAAATCCATCACATACAGTTAGTCGAACAGTATCACAAGCTGTACGTAAGGCTGTAATAGCTTCCTGATATGTCGCTCCTAACAGAGATGTTTCATTTACCTATTAATAAAATTTTTTATTAATACAATTTACTAAGATCCTCAAAGATACGTACGTGTACCTATAAATGCAAACAACTGCGAGCTCTTGACCTGCACTACTTCCAGTTAGAGAGTGTACAGCTGCTTACTACAGCCTATGCTGTGAGGCGATATTTTTTAAACAGATAATTTCGTTTTTAATAAAAGAAATAAATTATATAATTTCTGGGCTCAAATCTGCTGTATTTCATAAGATATTACGTAATTCTGGTGAGTTAGAAGTGAAAATTTGTTTTAGTTATTTATGGATGTTTTATTACGTTGAATAGGACAATGTCTTTTTGCATAATTTGTGGCGAAAATCAACATGATAGAGAAAAATAACACATTTCGGAAAAGGGAAAATTAAGCACTTTTTAAAAACAGCCATGGAAAAAAGCACCTTTAAGGGCTTTTAAAAAACGAAAATAAGCACTTTTAAGCACTTTTTAAAAACGCTATGCACCCTGAAATCATCATTTAGGTTTAAATTTCGAAGTTTATATACTGTTGACAAGGTAAGAACTGTTTAAATGACGATTTTTACATCTTTAAATGACAGGTTTATAAATGACAATTCTTATAGCATTTCTTTTTTTTTAAATACAAATAATAAATCAGATAACAAATACAAGCATACAACTCAAAAATCTTAAAACACAATGATCACGTTGTGAGCCAAATAGCTTCAAAATACACCGGAAACAGTAACCTGGAAGTATCGGTAGTAAAGAGTTTGCAGTGCCCCCAAATGTGGAAAACACCACCCATATAAAGATTTTAGTCTAAGAATGCTTTTTTTCATACATATTTTAAATCTCAACAGAAATATTGAATTCTTTTCATTACAACAAATCATGATAATAATTTAGTATTAAATACAGTCAAAAATAGAAAAACTATTTTTAGTTATATTTCTTACATTGTGAATTACTTAACTTGGAATGAACTGAAATATAACTTTGGCATAACTCAAATTGATATAGCCTGCTTTATAAAAAGAGACAAAAACAAATGAGAAATATTTTGCCAATACAAAAATTAATTCAATAAAAAACATACCTCAACGATTCTCATTCCAGGTAATAATCTGCCATCCAAACCAGCTGCACCATCAGAGTTCACCTAAATGAGAGATGCAATTTAAATACAAGTAAAAATATACGCAAGTAAAGAGAGAATTAGTAATGTCTTCTGATAGCTACATGTAAAATGCTAAGAACAAAAAAAAATTAACAAAGATTTTAAAAATTTATTTCATATTCCAGTTTATAGCATGAAATGGCAACCAAAAACATAAAAGTCATAGAAACACATTTATTGCAAAAATAATACTTATTTAAAATAAGGTTGTCAGAAGGTTTAAATTTCAATAATCAAAAGTGATTAAAATAAGATAAATATCGGAAATTTTGCCATATTTATAACAATTCAAATTCATGTTTGTATACATGTATATTGCTGCCTTTGGGTACAAAAATACCATTTGCCAAGGTTAAAATATGTTAGGAGGGATCCATTTATAAAAAATTCGAGTAAATCAATTTACCCCGCATTCTCAAACAATTGCCAAAGTAGCACCCTGATATTTTTCTAAATTCTACATATAAATGCTAACTCTGGGAAAATTATGGATCATAGTTTGATACAAAAGTTAACAACCAGCCCTAAATATTTAGATTGCCAATGGCAAGTCGACGAGAGAGAAATTCGATTACTGGTTACAATTCTTATTTATCGAAATTATATAATGATGTATAAATTAAATTTCAAAATATCTATACACATTTTTTAGATTGAAATTAAACAATGACAAGTAATAATGAAGAAAATAAACAGCTTTTAATTAAAGAAAAAGCTAAAAACAAAAAATTTTTTTTAAAAATTAAGTTACTACTAGAAATCTCCATTTTTAGTCATTAACTATTAACTCATTTTTATTGACTTCAAACGTACTAATACAGAATTGTTTATGATTTGCATTCTGTAAGATGGGTTCAAGGTAATTCACAATGTTTGTCTTAAATATATATTTTAAAATTCTTGTAAGGAAGTGAACACAGAAATAAAATAAGTGAGAAAATAAAATGAAAACATCAAAATCTGATTATCGGAGAACTCAGAGAAGAGTTAAATGAAGATAATTATAAAAAACCTAGTTTTAATAGGCAATGAATCTTTTGGTGTATATTTCCCTCCTTTCTTCCTTAATAATGTTATAGATATAAATAACATTTCTGTTTTACCTTTGCATGAACATTAATTTGGAACTATTGATGTGAGCATTTTTTAAGGCTTCATTTTTGACAAGAATTCTAAAAATATGAACCGAGAGCAATCGCTATGGAACACACTGTGTGTTAAAACTACAGTTTATTATTACTTTTCCTTCTTTTTTAAATTTAACACATTTTAAAATTAAATTTGACAACTACATATGAAGCATTTTTTTTACTTAGAAGTTATTACCCATGAAATGAATATTCCTTCATCTTCTTTATCTTTGAAGTTGCCATTTTCACCTCCAACGCCTCCTTTAATGCCCATGCCCAATTTTTCATTGGGATGTTTATTAATCACGATTTCCTTTAAAAAATATATCCAAAAATCAATAAGTGCAATACAGGAAGAAAAAAAAGTGAAAATAGATATTTCTACAATTAGATAAAAATGTTTTATAAATGCAAAAATTGAAAAATAGTAATAATTTTTAGAAAATATCTTTTTTGTTAAACCTTCAAGCACTTTTAGAGTACAAGTTATTTTGATTATCATTTGAAGTAAATACTATAAGTACCACAACTAAAATTGCTTCACCAAAGCAACCAAAAAAAATCCCTAAAGGATAGGTATATAAACTCTTTCGGCATATAAAATTAAAACTAGAGTTAAACCAAACAGCAATTTATGGTATACAAAATCAGGTACATCATTATTTTAGATTTTATAACCACAATATAAGTATATAGTAGTAAATGAGCTGTTGAATTAAGGGTGAAACTCTGGAAAGATGGCTGCACCATTTATTCGTGAAGCCACTTTAGTTTAGCCACAGATCTAAGAAAGAAATTTTTTCCATATCCCTGTACCCATGGTACTGCTTATTGACTGACGAAAGCACTTGCAATTTCGCGACAAATTTTGGAAGCATATATATCTCGCATGTACTTCGGTCTTTGCAGTTCAAACCCCAGTCCCTCTGAATCAAAAAATGATGCTTTATCCCCAAGTCTACCATGGCGCTAGCTGTAATTGTTAAGCTGCAAGTTCGCATTTCTTACATTTGTACTTAAAATTAATATAATTATGTTTTTAAAATTTTCAGCATGTTTCATACCTAGAAATTTAAGAATTCAAATAATACTAGGTTGGCACTCAAATCTGGAAAAAAGAATTCTTTATGTTTTCCTTGTACACATTATACACAATATATTAAGAGGAAACGCAATTACTGCGTTCTTGTGTCAGCTATATTTGGCAAACTATAATATTATTAATTGCTGGGAAAAGGAACAGCTGAACATAATTAAACAATGCCATAGTAAATGAAACAGTTTGGTAGAGCTGAATATCTTTAAATATCCCACTTTGAGTAATCCCCATTTTTAAAAGACTAAAATAAGAAAAGAAATTCCTGTATTTTCCCAGTTAGTAAAGAGAAGAAAAAAAAATCCCCTGTATTATCCCTCTCACTTTAGGTGAATTTTTAAATTCCCTGTATTTTCCCCGTTGAGTGGCTACTTTACATCGCCCAGGGACACTAAAATCCTAAGCCCGGCCCTGAGAATATAACACAAATGCATAGATTTTTCTTTATGCGTTTATTATGTTAGTAATGAAACATAATAGAAAAGATAAAAATGAAAGAAGATTTTCTTATGTTAGTATCAAGAAAGTTGAATATACATATATAGCCTAGAGAGAAAAGAAATTGTACTTACAGTGAGATAGAAAGAGCTGACAGGATCATGTGCAACAAAAAGGTTAAGCATACAAGTGCGCCACCACCAATCCATAAAAAGAGTTCTTAAAGAATTGAGTGCAACTATTACTCTTAGAAGATTGAAAACAGATTAACTTTCTTATTCAATTCAAATGCAGTCTTCATCTTTTTTTTCCCTTTTAAGATTCATAGAATAATCTAAATTTAGATTGATTTAATGATAGATAATAGTAGTTCCTTATTTTTTTTTTTTTTTTTATTAAACTCAATACAATAATCAAACAATCTAAAAATATAGTTTTCGTTGACAAAATACTTATCATCTTACAATTTCTTTCTTCTTCAGCATCTATTTTTAATATCGGTTTCACAAAAACATATGAGATTCCTTAGTTTGATTTTTGTGAACTTGCACCAACTGAGAAACATGAAATTTAAATTAATGTAACAAAATGTGATGCAAACTATAAAAAAAATTTATGTGTAAAAACATTGCCTTTTTAATTTTTCATTTTAACTAATTGGTATCAATCAGAAGTTGTAAAAATTTTTATAATAAAATCAATTCTTGCATATAACTATTTTAACTTATTTAAACTAAATATTTTTAAATAAGGTCTAGTAAAAATTTAATTTCTTCGAAATTTGTCAAATAAATATTCAAAGTAAAAGACTGTTAAGATTTATTTACAATATTTCAACCTCCAAACATTTAAATCTTGTATGTATTTACTTTTCCAGGCATTTATTTTTTTGTCTGGTGTATAACAGCCATATTTTTCAAAACTGTTTATATTTTCTTGTAACTTGAATCTGATATTTTTATACAAAACAAAGGGGAAAAAAAAAGAAAGATTTTCTAAAACAATAAAATAACATATCCAAGATAAAACACATTGCAATTATAAATTTTTGGCTTTAAGTCTCAATAGTTTAATGGTTCTATTTGTATGACAACTAGATATATTTAGCATACACCTTTCGCATGCAGTAAGGTGCAAGCTTAATAAAATAGGAAAGCTTGGAGTATTAAAATGATAAGCCCCCCCCCCTTTTTTTTTTTTTACAAAAGTAACATTTTTACATCAAACCTGTCAAGTTCACCAGTATCGGTGAGAACCGAATTTATCTATAATCTTTATAGCTTGACTCCCTTCTCATTTTGTATGTTGATAGGTTAAATAAATTTGTCTAATAGTTATAGTGCAAAATTAAGATATTTAGTTATTGGCCAATGGCTAGTTGTAGCACTTATAATAGTGACCACTTTTTTAAAAATGGAAAATTTTAAACGATTAAATAAATTTTTAATATTAAAATTGTATTTCCTTAGAAATATTTATTAAAATATAGTAAATAATACAATGTTCATTTCTAAAATTAATTTTAGAATCAAGTGTGATGGAAAGTAATTTTCAGAACATAAAATATTCCCAATTGCATATTCATTAAAAAATGCACATGCGTGCATTTTTGTTGAAAAAAAGTGCTGAATGACAATTTTTTAAAGCGAATTTTATCCATATACCAGTAGTGTAATTTAACACTATTCTAAACCCTTCCAAGATGAATTTGCCTTCTAAATGGAATTTTTACAGCCCAAGGGGTCAAAAACAGAGGCTGGCATGTATTTTTTTTTTTTTAGCCCAGGCAAGTGGATATTTCATTAGAAAAATTGTAAAACAGTTCTTCAAGTCCATACCTGATAATCCTAATTTTTAAAATTGCAGAAGATTTTATGAGGGTATTAAGTAAATTTATAGTAATTAAATCATGAAATGTCTAAAATTTTTCCAATATTTTAATACAAAGCGTCTCATTATATAACGAATTTAATTTTATTATAAAAAGGAAAAAAAACTATAACCTTGATCATTTCAAAAAATTTAGTTAAATCATTTATTTAAAAAATTCAAAAACATAAATTCAGGAGCATTTAAAAAATAGTTTGCTTTAAAAACATTGTTCCAATTATTTTTCAATAAAATAAATGGCTAATTTTTGATCAACATAAATCAGTATTGAAGTCATGAACAAGTCTGTAAAATTGAATCGCGAATGACGTTATTGTCCCATGAGAATCATGAATCAAGCTAATTGGGTACTTCATGCAGAAGATGATCACAGATACCCACACATGCGACCAATGACATCAGCGACAGGTAATAGTTTTTAAGCAAAATGGCACATTAAAGTTGAGCTAATTTTCTTCACATTAGTTAGAATGTTAAATAACATTGAATTAATTAAATACAGCACCATATTGCTCATGGAATGTGATGAAACATAATCCTTTCCCGTTTATATCTCTTACTTAACTTTCATTTATTATTTGTTCATGTATTTTATTGTAACCATGATATTTCGTTGTAATGTGTACCTGGCAACTTTGATGCACAATTAGTTTGTTTATGTTCTACATGGCTTTGTGCCTGTCTTTGTGTTAAGAAATATATACTGAAAAGAGTGAAGTATAAAATTTGGCACTTAAAAGAATTGATACTCGACGGGCTTGGCTAACTCGAATTTTAAAAAAAAATGAATGTGATTTCTTGAACGTTTTTTCGGCTGTTTATGCTAACGATTTCAACAAGGTTCATAAAGTCAAGTTATTTTTAAAGCAATCTTATCGCAACAAGTTTTAATCGTGCTGATTCCAATGCATATACATCACCTTGTCTTTAAGCAGTTATTGATGCAGATTTCTACACTGTTTAAAAATTTTTATTTTTTATTCGATTTTATTAAGACACATATATTTAGAAACTCTCAATTTAGAATTAAATTTCAACTCTACTAAATTCTATAGTTTTTAAAATCCCTTTTTTTAAAAAAAAAAAAATTCTGATTTTACCAATAAGCATGCCAATTTCGAATAGCACATTTTTGTATTTTTTGGCAAGTTTGATTCATGCTTTTTTGACAGTTACTGAGAAGAATTTCTATGCAGTTTTTAAAATCTCGTAAGATTTATTTGGATTATGGAATGGTAATGAATATGAAATGGTTAGCATCAACGTGGGTCTTTAGACATTCAATCCTATCTGTCCTTACTGTGGGAGCAACGTTCACACACCTAATATGGTACCCCTGAAAGAGTGGCCATCAAATCTACACTTCAGATACCTGCATGACGAAAGGTCATTCTACAGGTGAGCATTGAAAAAAAATAATACTAAAAGAATATTTTTTCATAGACTGTAGCGTTAAAAGTGAACTAAGTGGAGGTAGTTACTCTCATATATAACATAGTCTGCTTTTCTAAGGTTCTGAAATGGGATAAGGGGAGCCGGGTCGGGAGGTCACCGTGACCACCCAAAAATTTTTATTATTCGGGAAATTTCACCTGTATATATTTATGAAATTTCCTTATCTCTCTCTTTTATTTTAAGAACCACAATTAAATTAGTCGATATTACACTGTTATTTAACGTTTTTAAATAGCAGTGATAAAAATATGCAATAGTATCATTTGAGGTAACCACTCCGCAATTCTTATATCTTCCCCAATAAATCAATTACCCTCCTCGTCATTGAAAAGCCCATTTTTTCAATCATTTATCATGGAGCTCCTATTTCCAAATACTAACTAGCCATTTTCATAAGAAATTGAGACAAGGAGTCAATGAGATCATCTTCAAAAACTCCTCACACATTTCTTTCATAAAAAAGAAAATTTTAAAAAGTGTAACAGTAATAACTGTTCTGTTAGTAATATATGTGAATGTTGCCTAACTACATATATTTTGTAACTCTATGTTTAAATTATTAAGGTATTTATGATGATCAAGAACACTTTAAATCAAATTTATTAAATAATGAAAAATAAGAATGATTGCTCATAAGATGAATGAAGTGAAGAAAAAGAATGATCGCCGCGGCACCCCTGCATAAGAAATAATACTTTTTAGAAGGAAAAAAAAATGCTTTTTACATAATGGTTTTGAGTTACAAACAGCTATTTATGAATAAGTTTTTCCTAAGTTTAAGTTTTCTTTTCTTCCGTCTTTAGCCAGTGCCACCTTCTATGCTAATTCCACTTAAATATAAGATGTGAATACGAAGTAAAGATAGAGTTTTGGGAAGGAAAAAAAAACACTTTTAGGATCTAATTTTTTAATATTGAAAAAGTTTAATAACTTTTAAAATAATATTTGGTGTTCTAAAAACCAGATAATTCTTTACAGCTAGATGATATAGTTTAACAAATCTCCCTTTGTATGACCAAAATGCGTCATTTTCCACAGTCCACCAAATGACGAAAATTCATCAATTGTATTAAGTGGACGGGAAAGTAATATCGTTTCGGTGCACATGATATTTGTCATCAGGATTTTATTTTTAATTAATAATGTAATCACCTTCTTTAGCAACAACCTTTCAATGCCGGATCGAAAATGAATCGAAAAAAAATAAACGCCGAAACGACATTACTCTCCAGTCCACCTAATAAATAATTGTACATCTAAAAAATGTTGGCATTTGGTCAATGATGATGCAATAATAATGTTAAACAGATTTTTGTTAAAAATTATAACTGCGTTTAGCTTAAGGCACTTAAACTGTGTTTCTTATTTTTCTTGATAAAAGGGAAACACGCAAAAAAACATCCTTAGCTTTGATGCATCACAAAGAGCAATGTCCCTTAACATGCTATTATGTTGACTTATTAAGCACGAAACAGGCAAATGAGCTACAATAAACATTCACATTCTCAGAGGGTAAAAAAAGGAATACAAAGGTAAAAGAAGCAAGCATACATAGAAATACTATAAACATCTAATATTTAAAATAAAAATAACTACACCACATACATGGAACATTAACAATTCATATAAGCAAGCAGAATATCATACCATTACAAAAAAAATTTAAAGAAATGTTGCTCAGTGTAAGGCAAAGTTTCTCCACTAGAATAACACTAGGGAAAAATTCTTTCTTTGTTTTTCATAGCATGAAATATTTTAATGAAACTTGGATATTTTCATGTTGCTGATATGAAATCAGTTTACCTCTCCAAGCTTGTATCTTTAATGACATTTTTAGTCAAATTTTTTGTCGAAATGTACAAGTTTAAAAATTTTATATGTAACAGATGGCCACACAAATGTTGCGACAAACTACTATGAGAGTTAAGGCAAATCATCGAGATTAAAATTTCATAGGAACCATGTCCGCATACGCTGATATGGGATCCTCCCTACTATGTTTCTTCATGTGCTTTTAAACGGGTCATACGAGGAAAGCGCCCTAGGTCACTTCGGGCATTCAATTTTAATCCTGATGATGCGATTCAACTCCTCTGAAAAATTTGTCATAATATTTACACGTCCAGTTATATATATAACGTTTTTAAATTTGTACATTTTAACAACATATAGACTACAAAAATACATGTAGCTTCAGGAGCAAAACTAATTTCAGATTTAAATCTGAATTAGGCAAGATCAAATACAGTCGGACTTCTATTTAACGAACTTCCATTTTGCGAATTTCTCTATTTTACGAATTTTTTCGAGGAACCAGAAACATTTGGGAAATTTCTTCGTGAAATAACTTCCAGATAACGAAGTGAAATTTCTATTTAACGAACTTATCTCAGAGATTCCCTTTCCCTATTTTCTAAAATATTTCAAAGCATTTCAAACTTGTTAACGCATTTTTTAGGGGAAATGAACTTGAATTAATTTTCGAAGCTACTGCTTTAAGTAATGTTTTACTGCTTTCTCTAAAAGTTATTTTATAGAAAGCAGCAAAATCCCTTTTTGCTCGCATTGCAAACGAAAAACTCAGTTCAAATTAGAGAATTTTATCAGTAGCAATTAAACTTAAAAACGCATATGGTAATGCATGTTTGAAATTAAATTTTTATAATAAATGCAGATATAATTTTATACATAAAATTAGCTTCTTTTTTTCAGTTGAAAATGTATATAGCATGATAGTGTAACACCGGATAATGTTTTGCTCTATACTTGCTTTCCCTGCAGATTTCTTTTATGGTTAAGCTTTAAAAAATAAATAGTAGATACTAGATTACAAGATAACGGTGCATCAATCGCTATTTCAATTATGCCTAGTGTTTATGAATTTAAAACCTGTTTTGTGTTGTTTAAATATTTTAAAAGGTGATTTTCTATTTAACGAATTTTCCCTATAACGAACTTATTATCGGGATTTAGCAACTTTGTTAAATAGAGATCCGACTGTATTAGCATAAATGCAACAAAAAAATCAGTTCCCTAGTGTAATCAGTATTAAATCAATCATTACTAAATTAAATAATACAAAATGAATATTTTTTTTGCAAGGAATTATCTTTGGATTTTCTAATGAGTTTACAATAATATTATAATTTTTTTTGATTCACTAAAGTAATTACAAAGACAGGGCAAACACACAAAAAACAAATTTACTGTTAAGGTTGTGCTTTGAAGGTTCTGCAGTTATAAGATTTAACGATTTTTAACAAATAATAAATTGCGAAGTGAAAAATTTTAAATGAAGAAAAAAGTCAATAAAAAAAAAGTAAAAAAAAAGCTTGTGTAAAAAAAAAAGCTTTCATGATCTAATTTTTTTAATATTTGAAGATATTCCAATGCTGCAATTGTGAAACTCTAAAAAGCATGCAATATTTGAGAATTATTCAACAAATTTAATAATTTTCTTATAATGGGAAAAATAATTTTTTTTTTTAATGAAATGTAATATTTTTTTTAAAATTAACATATTCAAGCTCTTTGTTTTTATGCAAAGACAATCCTTTTTTATGCACTTTAAACTTAAAGGTTTGATTTGAGCTTAAAGAGCTTTAATTGTAGCTTTATTTATCAGCATAAAAATTTCAAAGAACATCCTTAAACAGTAAAAGTGAGGTTGCATGTTTTCATACTTTAAATCAGAAAGAAAATTACCTAAGTAATAATAAGCATAATATTTCAAAGCAAATGAGATAATAAATATGCTTCATTAATAAGCTTGTGAAAGCGGTGCTTCAGTCTTGCTGTCGGGTGCATAACATAACTTCATTAAAGGAGAACAAAAACATACAAAAACAAAAAGCATGCTCAAAATATTTAATAATGAAAAACAAAACTTTGCAAACAAATGTAAGGAAATATAAAACAAGCAAAATACAACCAATAACTTTACGCATGGTAAAAGCTACATTCACCTGAAATCGATTTAAAATAAATATGAGGCAGAAATATAAGCAGTTTTTGTTTAAAATTGAATGGCATTTAAAAAAGAATATTTGGAAAATATAATAAAGTTTATTCATGCAAGGTTTAGTAAAAACAGCCCTAATATTTCTTAAAATCTTTGAAGAAAATGAAGTCAAAAATGTATAAACATTGGGAGTCCATAATTAAGCAAGATAAAATAAAAAACAGTATTAAACAGTAAAAGAGTTCATTAGAAGCTAGTAAATTAGGCCTAAAAAATAAACAAAGATTAAGAAAACTTATTGAGACTTTCGACAATATACCAAATCCACAGCTATGTACAGTGAAGAATTACACCCTTGAAATAGTTTCACAAAATATCTTAGAACTATCATCACCACTAACAATGATTTGACCATAGAGATAAATAAAAGACTTGTGGTGACAAATGCTATGACCTTAAAAACAAGCTAAAATCTAGAATTAAAAGTTTCAGTAACATCTATTAAACACTAGTTGGGCCAATTCTGCTTTAAAACATAAAAATAAAAATTGGTGCAGCCCATGAAAATAGCTGGGGACCTTTGGAATTTACCAAAAATGCAATCATTTTGTTCACACGTCATAAAATGCAACAGAGTACGATGGTTCGGATATATATTCTGATCTGATAATACAAAACCTAGTAAAAAAAGCTCCCTTTTACTAAACCAATGTGACACAGAAAACTAGGAAGAGCCTTGCTGCAGGATTAGATGATAAAAATTACTTGGGATAGCTTTGGCTTGTAACAGGCTGCAGTGCCTTGAACAAAGAAGTATTAAAATCTGAATAATAACTACAAGGCAAAAATATTAAAAATGAAGACTTGTTTGATTGCTCTTTTCTGTGGTTTTCAGTTACACCTCGAGTAGCTATGATTCTTGGATTTAGATTAGATTTTTATTTCTACCTCACTTAAATATTACCATTAATGACTAATGAGTATTCTTTTTTGACTTCTGTTTCAGACCAAGATTTTAATATTATACATTAAGGACAGGCAATCTGTTCAGGTTGAGGAGAAAAAAAAAAAAACATTATTACACTCTTCCAAGACATTTATATATCTAAGAAAAGCAAAAAAGATTTTTTCAATTTAAAAAGTTTTCATAAAAAATTTCCAATGGTTTTTGGCAAATATTACAAGCAATATTTTTTGACAATCACTTAAATAATGAATAAAAAAATAGGTGATATATTATTGCATTTTAAAATTGCTGTTCTAAAAATTTTTTTTTTTTACATTTTGTACTTTATGTGTTATGTTAAAAATAAATATAAAGAAAAATGAAAATAAAGATATATTCTAAAAACAAGCAATAAAATTTTAGGTACTTTTCAGTTAGATGGGCAAAAGTAAATTTGACAATTTTTTTTTTAAAATCAATTTTGTTTTTTTGACACAAAACAAAATTGTTCAAAATAAATAAAATAATAAATAAAGTTAGAAAAAAATGCAGAATTTATTTCCACCCAATCAATTAAAAAGTACCAAATTGTGAAATTTTTAATTTAACATGGCAGTGTCTTGAATAAATTTAAACAAAAAATCATTCAAAGAAACAAAAAAGAGAGGACCAGACAATCTTTATTTGTCATAAAAAGTCACAGATAACTATAAACATTCATGTGAAATACATTGGGGCTGATGAATATATACAAATGTTACTGTATCAAGAATGATTCAGTTATTAAAAATGGTATACAAGATTTAAATTTTGTTCCTGTTTGTGCTCAAATAGTGGAGTTCAGAACAATCTTCTGTTACATTCATATTAATAATGCAGAAAGTAAAAATTGACACATAAATGTTTGGACCCGAGTATTTCAGATAAAACCGACTCTTCTTAAATCATTGCCTCTTATTAGGTAAGCAAAGCAAATGGGATGAAATTACATTGTGTGCTAAATTAATGCAATCGCATAATTTTAGAAATATTTATTGTTTTAAAACATTTATTTTATACGTCATTTAAATTTTACTAATTTCCTAATTTCTTATCTTCATAGAGAAATAATGAAAATAAATGAATACACCAACGTTCTACAAAAGTCAACAATATTCTCTACTGAAACTTTTTTTACTGGTGCTTCATTTTTTACTAATATTATAAGTTGTTTTTTTTTTTCCTTTGCTTGTTAAATAGGATCATTGGCAAAACAATTGTCAATAGTACATAAGGAATGAATGAACAGATCAAAAGATGGAAATCAGTGCAAATGATGATATTATTTGAAATAATAAAAGGATTTTAAGAACAGATCAGAAGAGAAAAATTTCCTTTTTAAAAAAAAATAATTTAATTTTAAATCAAATTGCTTAAATTTTTATATCTAAAAAAGCTTAAAACATATTAACATATTGCCTACCAGAAAAAAGTTTTTAAAAGCTATGACAATTAGGACTTTTTAGTTCTAAAAAATCCTAAACAATAAATTAAAACAGTTTCATTCTAAATATTTAAAACAATTTGTTTCTTTAAATATACACTTGAAAGTCTCTTACCTAAATTTTGCAAATGTACAAACAGAAAGCAAAATTTGACTGTAAAAGATTAACTTTAAGGAATAAAAGTTATTTTAAAATGATAATTACTAAATTGATAATTCATTCACATTCATATATTTCTCCATAAGAAAAATTGATTGACCTAACTATTTCAAGAATCACAACAAAAAAAGCCTAATTGGGGATCATTAAAAGTTAATTTTATAAAATTTGTTTATTTATTCTTCTTTGATTTTTTTTAAAATTATATAACTTAAGCTAAACAGTAGATTGAAATTGGAAGGGTGGAATTGACATCAATGAATATCTTTATCAATGATCATCTTCAATAAAGCTCAACAATTCTTAATATTTTTATTGACATAAGTGTTTCAAATTGCTTGTCCAAAACCTTATTTTTCACAATACAGTACAAGATATACTTATTGTATGTACTACATATATAGTTAAAATATCCAATAAGAATATCACTAATCTTTATTGATAACTGTTTTATAACATGTCATATGAAAATAAAAAGAAGTTACTCAGTTAAAAAAAAAAAAAAATAAATAAAAAAAAAAATATTTTACAGCTTATCAATGAATTATCCAAAATCGATTTATATTACTATTATTTCAAAAATTCAAATTAAACAACTAAAACTGATCAGAATAAAAAAAATCAGTTGTTAACAAATTAGTTTTTATAGTTTAATTATTCACATTGATTTAGTTTGGAAACTATAATTAAATGATTATCTGATTATGAAGTTAGAATTCAACCAGAGCTTAATTGATCTAAGAAAAAACTAGAATTCTAGCAGCATTTTTAAAGATTTATAACATGACAAGTAAGATACAGGAACATTAAAAATTTAAATTAAATTATCAATTAAAAAATTTAAATTATTAATCAACTCAAACTATTAACTATTAAAAAACTCAAATTATTACCAATTCAAAAATTTTAATTATCCACAATTTCAACAATTATTAACATTTTTCAATTAATAATAATTTTTTTCATCTACTAAAATAGAACAAATTAAAATATTTTTTTTAAAAAACAATTGATTAGTTAACTGCAAATGAAACTTAAAAGAGATGCATTGGCTGATTTTCAAAAACACAAAGATTTATTCATCCCAAATGCTCTGTTTAAAAGCTAATTTAGAAAGAAAAATTATGTTTTAGAATTTTGTGAATGAAAAAAAAAAATTTCCATCTAATTAGCAGTGCTAACTTTTACTTGAAGTAACTCTAATTAGCAGTGCTAACTTTTTTTCAAGAAATAATATACTAAGTAATTTTAAAAGTAAAAACGAATCTCAGTGTTTTTAGAACACATCACATGCTATTTGAAACAACTCTGAAAAACTAAATAAGACAGAAATGCACCATAAAAGAATTTTTGAAGGAAAAAAAATCAATTTTCAAACAACAAAAAATCTAAATAAGCATATTTAAGGCACACAACAGTAAGCACTGTACCATCATACTTAACAAACATTTCCATATGCTTAACAGGTGAGTATAATTTATATTATTTTCTATTGCTAGATTACACATTCGTTGTAAAAAAGTAAAACGGCAGTGCTTATTTTATTAAGCATTATATAAGTTTGCGGTTAAGTCGAAATATTATTTATTCTTGAACAAATAAAAAAAAAACTATTAAAATTAGGAAACAAATTTTAAAAAGTTTAAATACTTAGTGAATGTACAGAAAGTGATTAATGATTAAAATATGTGAACTGCACTCTTTTAAAATAGTAAAAATAAACATTAAAAATGGCTTCTGATAATCCAGAGGAAAATAAAAGAACGTAATTCAGTCAAAAACCTTGTCCTCGTGAAAAAACTTACTTTTGTTATCCACTCGCATGTTTAAGTAAATCCCATTTCTTGATGACTAAGCATTTTATATTTCGTCTTTTAAGTATATAAAATTCATTAGGAAAAAAATAAATAAATAAGCATAAATAAAAGATTCCTTGTAAAGATTAAAGGTGTTGCCCCTTAAAACTTCAAGATAAATAAAGTTTTTCTTAAAAAATAAGTAAGTTTTTTATTCTTGCTTCTAAAGCATGGAACTGTAGTTTCCATGTGCATTGAATTTATTTATTTATTTTTAATACAGAAAATAGTCACTTTCAGAAAAAGAGATGTATAGTAATTCTGAAACTGATTTTTACATTAGAAAAATATGCAAACTTCATTATTGCATAAGTCAAGCATATTAAAGCACTGCACTTGAAATAACAATCATTAGTTTAAATTTTTAAAATTGACTTATAATTTGCTAGAAAACGTACAATGGTGATTTTGATGAATAGATTATGATTAATATAAAAACTAAAGTGAATATTAAAACATTAAATTCTTATAAGTTATACAAGAAAAAGACTACATTATTTGTGCAATGTAATCGAATCATAAGCCCTAATCAAAAGATAATTAATACTTAAGATTTTTTTAATAAGTTTTTAGCTAAAGATAATAGATTTAAGGTTATAACTGAATTTTAAGGTTGAAATTAGTCATATTGTGAAACAATAAATCTAATTTCAATATCATTTGTTTATAAAAATTGAATAAATAAAACTTCCCGATTTCTAGTAATTTTGCGGAAGAAGTAAAGACAGATAACACAATTGTGATTAAAACAAAATATTTGAAACGAAAAAGAATGAATTTTTATAACTGTAGCAGTAACTAATACAAAAAGATATCTACGGTAATTTTTTTCTTCTTTTAAACAAATATTTAAGTTTTAGACGTGGTCTAGTCTTCTAAAAGATACACGAAAATAAATACTTCTTAATGAACTAAATCCAATTAGCACAATATGCTCTGAACTAAATTTAGTACATTTTAACTAAAATAAATAATTTTACCAATTCTAAGGTAATCGACAAAAAGAGTATTTTGCTAATTAGTGTAATCAAATTGAGTGATTTATAAAGTTTTAAAATAGAGCACTTTTAAAGAAGTGGTTAATTATAAAATGGTAAACATAGTGCTGTACATGTTATCAAGATTCCAATAATTCATATAAATTTCTATCTCAAAGACTATGATATATTATATTTTTACAGTAGTAAATGCTTGAACTATTAATGATTAAAAAATCCCATTTATCACAGATAGGTATATAAACTCATTTTTAAATGTCCAATTCAGTAAAAGGATTTTCACCTCATTATTTAAATATTAATTTTTGTACTATGCTATTAAAATTGTATTAAAATATCATTTTGAATGAAATAATTAAATATCTCGCATGAAACAAAAGATGAATAAAGATAATTTATACTAAATTTAATAATTAAAACTAAAATTTATTTAAATAATTAAAATAAAAATGTCATTAGTAATAAATACTTACTCTTAAAATTATAAATCCCATAACAAAAGTACCTTTTTGCAATAGATAATAAATAAGACATAAAAATTAGATTTTTTTTTTGTTAGATAAAATCTTCTTAAATTTTAGCAATAATAATTTTTTTACTTGTTGATTAACTATAGTGAACAATAAACCTTTATCTCAGGTTTTGGTTTAAAAACTACAGTAATTTTCCCTCTAATTCTTTTTCAATGAATTTCATATAATGGAAGATATAGTACGCAGTAACAATTAAGAAGAAACAAAAACTTTAACAAGTCATATTACAACTTTTTGTTAGACTGGTGTAATAGAGAGCTTTAAAACAGCAATTTAAATGTATCAGATCAGTTTAGCAATGTAATACATTTATCAGGAAATAAAAGAACAATTAAATCACAGTCAATAATAAATACACAATCAAACTGACGAAACGAAAAAATAAGTTATCGGTAACATATAATCATAACTGCCAACATAAAAAGGAAATAATCCAATAGATTTTTGAAATAAAGCAATTTCAGTTCAACAACTGAACAATACTTAAAATATTCTAGACTGGGAATTAAAACACAAAAACTATTACTGAAGTGCAATTAGTTAGAGTTACACCTCTACAGATTTTCTAGCTAAGGTACAGATCAATAAGATTGATTTGTTAAGTTGCAAAAAAAAAAAAAAAAAAAAAAAAAAAAAATTACATTCCTCACACTACCTAGGTAACATGCACATTACCTACAGGCGCTTGTTAAACTGAAAATCTCTGCTATTACAACAGCATAACATAATTTTTGCTAAATTTTAGATCAATAGATTTTTTTTAAAAAATTAAATTACTACAATCAATATATTAGTCAATAGAATTAATTGTCAATCCCCTTAAAAATATAAAATAAAGAAGCAATTGGCTTAAAATATTATTGCTATAACGGAAATTAACTCTCATTTATTTATTTTTCAACATTTAAAGAATTGCAACATATACACTAATAATTAAAAATTTAACTGTGATAATTTTCTTTTATGATTGATATCAAATGGGGTTGAATATAAAATGTTTTCATTAAAACTGAAATTGCAAAATAAATTCATTGGTATTGATCACCGTATATGAGGATATACTTGAGGATTATATGAACAGTAATACTTACTTGAATACTCAAGCAATATACTGAGAAAAAAATATTTTGATTAAGATTTATTTTTATCAGAAATTTTCACACGTTAAAAGAATTTCAAAAAAAAAAAAAAAAAAAAAAAAAAAAAAAAAAAAGAGAATACTGACAAAATCCAGAAATCTTTTGGAATATCCAGTTAAGTTGGCAGCTATGCATAATACTAATCATTTGGATTTCTTATCTCAGTCTATAATTATAGGAGCACTGAAAGAGTAATTATAGAGTATGAGAAGTAATTTTGCATCATTGCTGTTCCAGATGATTTTTAAATCACGATGCAAATTACTTTTTTTATTGTATACATGGAGCACATATATAAAATTATGCACACTTATTACTCAAATAATGAATTTGATAGGGCTGTATCAAGCACCAGTTTAAGGCACATAATTTAAAAATAAAATACGTGCAGATCCTTTTAATCATTCTTTTGATTTTCTTTTAATCAAAAATTACCATTATATGGTAAAAAGTAAGAGAGATATTCAAAATTTTGAAAACAAAAAAATGGATAAACAAAATATCACAGAAAATAGGCAGCTTTGTTTAAAATTCAGAAGCCACAAATTTTAGCATACTGGCAACATATTACTTGAAAGTTATTCAAAAAAAAAAAAAAAAAAAAAATTATAATAAATAAATAAATAAAATATAAATTACGGATTGCCCAAACAAAAAGTTGACATGTATGATAGTTCCATAAAATACAGCAGAGTGACAATTTAGGATTCTACAGGAAAGTAAAAAAGGTGTGCTGCAAGTTGCAAAGTGAATGTAAAGTTTTGCTAAAGATAGATGCTCCCAAAACATAGTAACCACATCTAAGATGTTGATAATCAATTTGCTTTGTTGCACTTTGTTTTGTTAATGTTCATTCATTTTTTATTTTATTTTTTTACATTATTTTTTACCAATAATTTATTTTAATGAATTCCGAACATTTTTAAATTTAAGAGCATTTTTCTAGTGAACTAATTTGTTTCTTTATGAATTAGAGATTATTAAATTTTGTTACTTTAAACAGCCTCCAATAACAAGTGATGATGAACTGAGTTTTTCAAGAAATAAGAATTTGCTTTTAGGCATTCTTGTAATATATATATATATATTTGATAATTCAATGCAATTTCGATGTTCTTGAGTGTAATTAAAAAATCATAAATTCTTATTTATCTTTATCATATATTTATTTTAACTATTGCTTTATTTTTTATTAAATTTATAAAAGCAAATTTAGATTGAAATGAGAATTAATATATAATGTATGTGAAAATTTGTAAAATCGTTATGTGTCATTTTAAGGTAATTTTTGGTGTTTTTAGAGGCTATTATTTTACATATTTAAGGACAATTTATTTAGGTCGTACAACATCCTAGCCTTGATAACACACAAGTGTTTGTTTTTTTTTAAGGCAAAAAAAGCGCAGAATGTAGTATTTATCATTGACGGGCGTCTGCAAAGAAAGAGCAATGTCTGAAACACAGGTCACTAAAGTACAATGAATACCAATGTAATTAAATTAAAAAGATTTTAAAAACTAAGCGATGAATTCAAATTACATTTTTGTGATAAGGAAAATATTGATGTCCTAGAATGTATTATAGCACCACTTTTCGTGCAAGCTGAATATATCAACAGTCATTTGCAAGACGAAGTCAATGAATATGAATATTATACAAAACTTTGTAATGCACAATTTAACTTTTTAATTGCATTCCCAAGCTCACACTTGAATCTAGTTTCAGTCACGTTAATTTTATTATAACAAAGCAGAGAAATAAATGGAGTTATAAGGCGATATAAAACTGAAAATAAATTCAAACCAAACATTGCTTATCTAGTCAATCATCAAGCACATCCTTCTCATTAATGTATGTAAACATATGATTTCGTGAAAATAAAACGAATTGATATGCTTTTTATAAAGGAGGTTGATGAAAGAAATATAAAATTTTTGAGGATCGTTGATCAAAAAAAGTTTGGCGGCCACTGATCTAGAAGGTATAGCTGTGTACAAATGGTGTTGAAGTTTTCAAGATGGACAACCGTCAATAACGGATCTGCCAAAATTAGGGCAAAAAAACACTGACTTTTGAATTATTCTTATAGATAAAATAATAAAAGGTGTCTTATTAAAAGGTGTTTTAATGTAATGATCTTAAAAATAACTTAAAATGCTCAATTCTAAACTGGTTAAAAAACAGTTATACACAATCTTCTGTACACCCCTAACTTCCTTTAAAACCTTGAAAAGTGGTGTAATCATCATCATCACATGTCAACTTTTAATTTGGACTACCTCTATAGTTGAAAATGTACTGATATATGTAGTTACTCAATTTAAATTAAACATTAAATGTCAGGGAAAAAATTATTCACGATGATGCAGAAACAGACACATTCTCAATATACAAAGAATTAATAAATAAAGAAATTTTCTCACTTACGCATCTTTAAAATACTTGAAACAAAAGGTTCAAAGTTTACCATGAACACATAACTACAGCCATATCATTCCCACAGTAATGGTATAAAGCAGACATAACAGATTTTTCTGATTAAACCTTTAACTGTCAAAACAAGCTTTTCTGTTACACAAACTAGTTTTTTTTCCCCTTTGAAAAACGTTTAGAAAATAAACTTCAACGAATTTTTGCTTAGCTGCTTGACAGTTGGTTAAAACTAAATATATACCACATACAACAAAGAAAAAATTTGAATTGCATTCAAAATTTTTAAATAATAATAGCTGAATTGATTTTTTAAAAAAAAGGTTCAACATTATTTGTTTTCATATCAATCCTAATTACTTAGGACTTCAATGTAAATTATTCATTTATATACACTTTAAACACATATATACACATCACATTTATAAGCTAAACGTTTAAATATTCATCGATATTAAAAGTAGATAATTTGCTTAAAAATTGACAATAAAAAATGGTTCCCTATTCAAGTCATAGTTAGATAAATGAGATAATCATAAAAGCAAAGATGGAAAAAGAAAAAATAAAGAAGTGTTTTCAATATAACAAGTGTTATTATTTTCAAGGATATAAAAATTACCTTTTCCAATTCAATTTAAAGCAAATAAAACTAAAAGCCAGAAATTAAAAGATATAATTTAAATGTGATATATTACCATTGTAATACAATTACTATTATATAACAGTTCACAGAATACAATAGAATTATATTATTTAGCTAAAATATGAATTTTATGTTACAAATCACTCTCTACTGTAAGAGGTGGTGACCCTACCTGCCAACCTTGAGGCAACGGGTCGTGGCGGACGGTCAACGTCATTTCGTAAGTCGGGGCTAGGAGAGCCATCACAGCATCTTTATGCGATGCTTTACTAACTTCAGCACCATTGACCTGTGAAACAATGGAAGAAAGTGTTAGTTCATTTAAAAAGCCAGAATAAATATATTTGCTAGGATAAAACAAAGATTATCAAATATGGATGATCACCTAAGCTGAGACACTGATGTGTTTATTACAGGTTTGGGAATCTTTTCTTGCTTTACCTTAATTGGTAAATCTAGACAATATGCAACTCGTTCATGCAGGCATAGATAGCAGCACCTTACAACGAACGATTAAATTTCAAAGTGGCTGGATCACTCTATTGGTCAAAAAATGAGATCACTACTTGCAGGAAAATTGAAGGTATGTATTGACTGGTGGAAAATTAGAATTTTGGAATTGATTTTCATTATTTCTATTTAATAAATTTATTATTCAGGGTTGCCACTCAGATCTGGAAGGAAAAAAAACCTGTGTTTTCCCTGTACATATTTATTATAAACAATATATTAAGAGGATACATAACAATTACTGTGCTCTTTGTGAGCTATATTAGGCTAACTATACTAGTTTAAATTGCTGGGAAAATTTAGAGAAAAAAAGGAACAGCTGAACATGCTTAATAATGCCATAGTAAATTAAGTAATTTAGTATAGCTCAAATAGCATCCTTAAATATCTCACAGATTACGCTTTGAGTGGTCACCCTTTTTTTAAAAGACAAAAATGAGAAAGGAAATTCCTTGTATTTTCTCAGTTATTTTCAAATTCCCTGTATTTTCCAGATTTTCCCTCTTCTCCCTGTGGAGTGGCAACCATGTTATTGATTTTAGTACAGTCTCAAGAATAACTACATTAATTTTCAAATGTGTTTTTTAGCCTAATATTTCAAAAAATAAAAATAAATAGCAATAATTTAAATAAAGAAATGGCTGTTCAATAGAAAACAATAATGCAATATATTGAACTGATGGCAAGAAAAATAGTAACAGTACTACTGAGATTAAGTTTTTATCAGACTTCATAGGTTATTAATATAAATACTGTGACTGAAGACAGTATTTTGTTTTGTTACAAATGTTTAGAATGTATAAAGCATAAATCTAAATAAAAATTTCTTTTAATTATTAAAAATGAGGGAAAGAAATACTATTTTAAATTTGCACAATTTTGTAATAATTTCTATTAAGAGTCAAAATTTCTGGAAATACAACGGATATTATGTAAGCATTTACCAAAATGAAATAAGTCCAGGGCACACATAAAAAGGAAATCTATAGCTGAAGTTAAGTAAACGCCAGCCAATACATACCTTCTCTCTTCCCACACATTGTGATGCCATTTTTGACCAATAGTGTGATCCGGCCACTTTGAAATTCAATCGCTAGCCACCTTACATCCCATAGCACTACTCATACACATTAAACTAACTGAATAACAAACTTAAGTGCCCTCGATATCACACCAAATAAAGTCATTTATTTAACTAACCCATATTCAATGTTTCAGATGACACTTGAAAAAACATAATACGTACATAATTGGACTACCCAATGTCAAGACACAGAACTGCAAGAGTAACATCACACACAGCATTACTAAGGTAATATTAAATAAAGCAACCTAGTGTTTTGCGGCTGTGTTCAAAAATGAGGTTCCTTTATAAGCAGCATTTGAGTACTTAATGCCTTATCTTTATTGTAAGGCCTATTAAGAATTAAGGTGGAATAAAGACTGTTTAGCTTTTTTATGATAAAAAATCTTTTTCTATGAGCCGTGATGGCTCAGGAGAAAGAGCGTTCATCTTCTTAACGAGGTGAATCAGGTTCGAATCCCAGCAATCATAGTCCCCTTGCCGTTAGGCTAACTGTGGAAAGTTCTCGTGGGTTTCTTCTCCATGTAACAGAAATGTGGGTTAGATCCCGCAAAAAGCCCTTCACAAAGGCAAATTTCTCCCAATACAGTAGAGCGCCGATTATCCGAACTGCTCGGAACCGAACGTGGTTCGGATAAATGGAGAGTTGTTGAAAATCTAGTTTAAATGATTGTTATTTATGCACAGGGAAGTTATTCCTATTAGGGAAGTTATTCCCTACAGACTTTTCTAGGCTTAGGACTGGCAGTACTATCTAAAATAGCTATGGAGTGTTTTAAAGTATTTTTTTACAATTTCTAAATATTCTATATGTTTTTTTCCCCCTTCAATTAACTGATGTCTTGAATGACACAGTTTTAAAACCAAACTGTTCAGTTTTTTAATAAAGTTATAGATTTAGAATTTTGATTTTTATTCCCAATATTTAAGTTTTTAATTGAAATTTTTAGTCGTTAAGCTTTATTGTTTTTTTTATTTTGTTTTGACTGTATATATAATCGTACCTACTAAGTAGTTTTAATTGCTAAAATGACATGGTATGAATCAAAACTGTTTTTATGAGTAAAGTTTATAAATTTTTTTACAAAAAGAATGATGAATATATTTGAACACTTTTTCAAAGTTTCTTTGTTATTTCGAAATTCTCAAGCTGTCTTTATTAAATTTAACATAGTTTTCTTTTTTGGCAAAATACATATTATCAAAACAATTATTCAAAAACAAGATGAAAATACCGGCATATATCACAATCTCAACTAAATCTTTTCGAAAAAAAAAAAATCTTTTTAAAGGTATTCTATTCAAGTGATTTTATTATTTGTTTTTTGTATGTGAGTTCGAACAGAAGCAAAGGAGCCAGTAATACTGAAATATAAATAAAGCACGATGATAATGAGAGTAAAAACAAATATGCAGGAATTTTTTTTATTTGTGGATTATACACAGATGAGTTTCTGTTATCACCTCTGAAATAACCCATAAAATATAGAAGATTTTTTTTTAACCCTTTAAAAGTTATTTGCGTCAGAGCGGACAATGTTAGAAAACCTAAAAATTTTGACTCTTAAAATGTAAAAAATAATGAGAAAGTGCGATTTTATTTAATTTCAATACTTTAGATTAGATGGTATTCAAGATTTTTGCAATTACTCGTACAAATTTATTTTTGAAATTTTTAAAATGCAGATTAGATTTGTAACATTTTGTGGTAAAGGGAATGTCTAAATGGTATGATAATGTTAAGAGTTATTATTAGTATGAACAATTTTCAGACGATTTTCTTAGATTTTTTTTTAGATTTTTCTATACAAGAATTTTACAGATTTGTAAAATTCTTAGAATCGCTCTGAAGTTGTTATATTTGTCTTAATGTTATGAGTAATTTCCTTGAATATAAAGCAAATGTTGATAACTGCATTGATGCATCTTAGTAATTTTATAATTCTAACGAGCTATAAAAATTAAGAATTTTACCTTTTTTCAGAAAATTATGGATATACTAAAGTTCTTTACCCCGCAAAACGAAAGCCCAGCAAAAAGAGTTAGATTAGAAAATAACAATCCCCTTCAAGAAATTTCGGTTAACATAGATACTCTACCTAAAGCTCAAACAACTGATTTGATGCAACAACCGTCCACATTAGGAAGTGTGTCCACGCCGGAGAATGTTATAGAGAAATTTGACTTAGGACAATGCATAGATAAATCAGTAGTATCAGATATCGAAAGATATGATTTACTAACGAACCAACAAGTGAAATGTTTGGATTATGATTTAAAGAAAGATGTTCCTGAGAAGCATAAACGATATTTTCAGAAAAGTTGGCTAACTGTTTATTCATGGTTAGTTTATTCTCCTGACCTCAAAGATGGGTTATGCAAATACTGCGTTCTTTTCAAAAAAAGTTTGAAAAGAGGATTGTTTGGTGCGTTTATAACCAAAGCACAAAAGGATTACAAACATTTTCACGGGGACGCTAGAGCCCACTCAAAATCTCAGTGGCATATTAATGCTGTAACCGATTTGAAAAACTTTTGTGATGCAGCAGAAATGAAGTCCAAAACTGTATTAGAACAGTTAGATTCTGCTGCATCACAACTAATTCAGGCTAATAGATTAAAACTAGAATCTATTTTAAAAACAATAGTGCTTTGCGGATCCCATAACATACTTTTTCGTGGAAAACTCTCTCATGAAGGAAACTTTGAAGATCTTCCACATTTTCGTATTGATGCAGGGATAAAACTCTTGAAAATCACCTCAAATCTCATTCCAGGAAAGCAAAATATATTTCTCACAGAATACAAAATGAATTGATTAATATTTGTGGTTCAATTATACAAGATCAGATACTGGAGGAGACAAAAAGTTGTCAAGCATTTTCTTTGTTAGTTGATGAAACTGCCGATATCAGCGGTAAAGAGCAGTTGTCTTTAGGGATCAGATACGTGACAGAAAATGAAATTGGCTTTACTGTAAAAGAAGAATTCATGGGTTTTATGGAGCTGGAAAAACTCGATGCGGAAAGTGTAACCAACACCATTTTGCTATTTAGCGAGAAACTAGGGCTGGACATGTCCAAGTTAATTGGATTAGGGTTTGAAGGCTGCGCCACAATGGCCGGAAAGGATACTGATGTGCAACTAAGGATACGACAGAAATATCCTAAAGATATATTCTTTCACAATGCTTCTCACAGATTAAATTTAGTTGTCAATGACTTGAGTAACCTCGCTGAGGTACGAAACACCATAGGTACAATAAAAACGGTCATAAATTTTTTTTAGGAAAAGTGTTATACAGAGGAAAAAAGCACAGAATATTCCAATGTTGTGTGAGACAAGATGGACTGAAAAATATAAATGTATTAAACAATTCTCCAAACATTTTTTAATCTTAAAAGAATCTTTAAGCTCTTTAAATTTTGATGAAGAAGTTAATCAAGAAACAAGATCCCAAGCTCATCAGTTAGACTTAGTAACTTCTTCCGTAGTTTTCGCAATATGTTTAACAATTATTTCTAGATGTTCAGCATATTTGGAACCAGTAGTTAATAAAATGCAATCAGTTGATTGTGACCTTTATGCAGTACATAGGTGTATAAAAAATGATTTGCTAGAAGTTTTTAAAAAACATAGGGCTGAAGCTGACGAGGTATTTGATAAAATTTTCGAAGATGCAGAAAAAACATGTAATAAAATTGATGTGGAAATCAAAATACCCAGAATAAATAAAAAGCAAATTCACAGGTCAAATATTCCAGCAGCTACACCGTTGGAATCTATATATATATATTTCTCTCACACGGCGACAAAAAAAAGCCTCATTACAACTCCCCGAATGGCAACGCTGGAAAATAGACCAATGATTGCTGCTAAAAATGTCACATGCCAAATCTAGCTGAGGTGGCTCAACATATAGCACTTTTAAAAACGGAAACTGAAATAACCAGAGAGCATTCTCACCAAATTTGATCTCTTCTGAAAATAGTAATTATTTTTTTGTTATTAACAAAGCCCTTAATCTTTCTCAGTATTTGTTCGTATTTAGTATTTATTGCAAATTAATGTTTAGTTTCTGCAAGTTTATCTTTTGTATGTCAAAGTTCTAAGACTTATACTTATGTCTTTAACAAAGTAGTGAATCTTTCATGGTTATTATTTTTTAAAAACAGAATGTTTTGTTTATACAGGTTTTTCCATTGCAATTCACTTATTTCAATTTTTAATAGACTTAATTATAGCCAAAATTTTAACCTTTTTAAAGAGATATCAATTTTAGAAATTTTATCTTGAGATTTTATACTATAGCACATTTCTAACAGGTTTAACGAATTACATGTCATTTATTTGAATTCAAATTTATTTTAATGACTTAGTATTTACTAAAAAGATGAAATTTAAAAAAAAAAAAAAAAATTTGTTATATGGATTTGAATGATTGTTTTAAATTCTTAGAATTTTGTGCATTTGCAATGTACCTAAGTTAGTAGCGAGCGAAGCAAACCATATAAGATTGTGTAGCAATTTTCGGGGGTTGGCGAGCGTTAGCGAGCAGGGGGCGCAGCCCACTAGTATTATAGAAAATCTCTTTTCATTCCTTATTTGGATTCTCTTATCATATCCCTTGAAACTAGGTTTTCAGAGTCTAATCAGATTCCAATTAAAGGAATGCATTTTCATCCGAATGTGCTTAAACACACAAACAAAGAAACATTTTTTGAAACTGTGAAAGATCTTTCAAAGTTTTATAATAATGAGGATTTGAAAAACAAAGCTAGAGCCTGGCTTGACATTTGGCGAAACAAGAAGTTTCACGGGACTTTGTTTGAAAGTCTGTCGGAAACAGAATTTTTTCCATCTATCAAAAATATTTTAATATACTATTTAACAATACCTCCAACAACTTGTATGGTAGAGAGGTCATTTACCACTCTGAGGCGAGTCAAAACATGGTTAAGAAGTACCATGACTCAAGAACGTTTAAGTAGTTTATGTTTATTGAATGTTCACAAGAACAGAATAAAGGATGTAAATTTGTACTATGTCGTTTAATTGAAATATTATTTTAACTGATCAAGCGGTATTTAATGCTTATATTTATTTATTTCTAGGTCATTGTGTGCTTATAAATGTTGTGAATTTTGGTCTTGATTCCCTGTGATACAATCGTTTTATACCCCCGATTAAAGATTATATCACTAATAATGTTGTTAAATTATAACTCTTTGTTAAGATTTTAGATTATCAATTTAGTATATTTAAAAAGTTACAACCAATGTGGTATCGTAATTAATAATGAAACATATGCATAATTGATTAATCATGTATAATTAAAAGTGAAATTAATTTAAATTAGTTATTCAGCTAATTAAATTAAAAATATTTAAATAGATAAAATTTCCTTTCATTAATTTTTTAATTCATTAAACTATTTAATTAATAATTATATTTAATTTAATTAGTTATTCAGCTAATTAAATTAAAAATATTTAAATAGATAAAATTTCCTTTCATTAATTTTTTAATTCATTAAACTATTTGTCGTTTTCTTTCATGAGCCCGCCCCCCCAAATTCAAACATATGGGCGCCCCTCGCAATGGCTACTAGTTATATAAATAAGTACTCTTAAATCTAACAAAATATAATTTAATTTATAAACTCTTATCTTACTTTTAATATTCTATCACCAACTTTTAGTTTCCCTGTTTTGGCAGCAGCCCCCTCTGGAACAATCTAAAAAAATATGAATTTAATGAGAATAAAAAAGATAAAATAAACAGTAAAAAAAACTTTATTATATCAAATATTAAAAAAAAATTTTTATTTCAAAAACGCAATAGCACTTTTTAGATATGATAAAAAAAAATTACATTTCAGACTGCAATTTGTTGTAGTTATAGGTTATTAATTTATTCTTACAAGTCTTATAATAGGAGGTTAGTTTAGACAGCTTCCAAATGTTTATAAACATTCAAAATCATTTTTTTTTTAAGTCACTGAACAAGTTTTAATGAGATCTTTTATTGTACCCTAAGGGGAAATTATTAATAAATTAAATGTTCAGGGGTGATTGTGAGCCCAAGTCAAAATTCTGAAAAATTTGTTGAGTTTATTAAAAAAAAAAAAGAAAAAAAAAAAAGTTTAAATTGAAAAATTAGAAGAAAAAAATTAAAAAAAGGTTTTTTTCCTGTTTCTCAATATTTCTTAGTTTACTTAAAATATATTTAAAATTTCACACATACCTATGATGACCTGCAGAAGTAATTTAAATTTACAAATATGTCTTTCTTTCTTGAGTTCATGATTATAATAACTATTTACTGATAAAAAATGAATATTAATCATGAATATAAGCTTATAAAGTATCTCTCAGACTCTCCCTTACAAACAAATAAAATAAACTGTCTTTAAATTCCACCTTTGAAAATTTGATTTCTGGAAACTTCTGTGATCATTGATTTTTTGAAACGCCTGGACCTTCGATCTCCGGAAACTTCCGGATCACTGATAGCGAAAAATCCGGAATTTTTCCGGAGCACAATCACCCCTGAATGTTTCAGTTTGAAATTTCAAATGTTAGGGGACAATCAACACACCTCTAATTTAAACTGTAAAATTTTCTTGTATTTATTGAATTTAAAAAAAAATTAATATTAAGAGATACAACGTATTATTTAAAGGAAGCACTCAGGAGTGCGTAATGATCATTGGAACCACAAACATAAAGTATGGAATTGTCAATTAACCAGGACAAAAAACCAAAATGTATAAAATTGCGATAAAATTTAAAAAATTTTTAATGGACTAAGATTTAATTTAGTCCATAAATATAGACAATTATGACAAATTATTAAAAACAACAATGGGCAATTATATACTTTAGTCCATTATAACAACAAATGTTTAACTGCACTTTATGCAGACAATAAATGGAATAAAAAAATAATAATTTATACTTGTATTTAATAAAACACTTATTCACTGGACGTAAAACACACGCCATAATTTTGTAATATATTATGTAAAAAATGAATATATATTATATGAATATATATTACAGGCAATATATACTATGAAAAAAAATTTTTAATTAATTTTACGATTGCCTATAAATGCGGAAATATGTTGGTGTTAATCGCACAATGAACATAGTCTGCAGAGAACTTTGTCGGCAACACACCAAATTATTTTAGCAGCCATGACGATGATTGAAAACTCTTTGTAACAACCATATGTTTAAACTGCAAGCTCAATTATTTAATTAATATTTATATATTACAAAAAGGAAAAATAATAACACACAACTTATTGGTTCAAAAATATAAAGGGGTTTTAAAAATAATTGGAATATAAATTACCTTGGATATAAAAATACCAGGGTCATCAGCACCAAAAGGATGACATGAATGGTCAGTACCACCAATTATGCTTAAGCCTAGAGGTCCACCAGCTTTTACTAAACTGACTTCCTGAAATTTTCAGTCACGTGTGTCATTTAATAACATTTACATGAGTCATCCAACAATTTAATGATAAAATGTAATATTAAGTTATTAAAGTAACATACGAAATACAGAAACAACATATTAGTCTGACTATTATAGCATGCATGTCAATACAGACTTTAAGCAGGGGCACACCCAGGCACTCACTGGGCCTTTTAGAATATTACGTTTTATAAATTGTATTTAAAAAAAAAAAAAAAAAACTAAGAATAAACAAAATCATCTTATATTTTTTAAAAATAAATATGTTTCATTGTATAATGTATGTTTTTTGTTTTTCTTTCTAAAAATAGTGATGGATTAACATGAAAGCAATAATAATTTGAATAGTTTATCACCAGAAAAACTTAAATAGTTAACTGAACTCTAGTTTTCTACGTTCATATAAAGTTTCTATGCGTGTTGAAATTTTTCCGGTAATCAATATGTGTTTAAATTTGTTAAAAATTATTGTATAGCTTAAAAATGCTTATTTTATGTACAGGAAGGTTTTTAGATATGTCAGAAAGGCTTAATAGATTTCTGTGCTCATGGCCCTGATGCTATATTATAACATGCAGGTAGGAACAATTAAGAATATGGTTCTTTAAATACTTTAGATGGAGTATTTTTTGTATAGCAACATACCAAAAAGAAACACTTCAATTTGAAAATTTGGGACATAAAAGAGAAACTGCTGTACAAACATTTTTTTATGTGGACTTAGAGCACTTATAAACTTTTACTGCTCTAGCTGCAACAAAAATATTTTTTTTTTCTTTTATTATAGTACAAACGTTAATTTCTGAAAGAAAAAAGAAGTTTACAGCCAACTACTCAAATTTCTATCATTAACATTTTAAATTTTTGTTTCCTTAATTTACTTAGCATAACTGTCACATAGCTTCCAACTGTTCAGACTTTTTAGCCGTGTACCGAAAATATCATTTTACGTAAAAATGCCACGATTCTTGGGAATTTTAGTATCTTTTCACTTCTTATAGTGATTTCCTTTCATTCTAAGATGGGTCTAAAAACTACAATCGTATAATCCGATGAAATTTTTAAACTTTTGCTAAATCCTGTCAACGAGACGCTTTCATATGCAGGGTAGCCACAGTAAGAAATGAACAAAAATAGTTGCTTTTAGTAGCCTCAAGCATGAAAATAGTTGCCTGAAGAGGAACGAAAATTTATCAGAAATAGTAGCCAAATAACTAAAATTGTAGCTTAATTGTCAAATACTATGATTAGGACAGGGTGATGTCAAAAATTTTAAATCATGATACATCGTCCATTAGATGTCGCGATATAGCGATGTATCGCGATTTAGCATACCTATGGGAAATCATTAAATTAATCAAAAATAAATAAAAAGGAATAAATCTATCACAAAAGAAAATATTAATTCTAAACATATTCTACTATAACATCGATATCATTGCTTAATTTTTTCAATTAAAATAATAAAGAAGTCAAAGTAAAAGCAAACCCAAGCTTTACTTCATTTTTCTTAAATTAAAAATGTTTTAAGATTTATTGGTTTAAAAATAATAATACTGTAACAAAATATTTTACATACATGCATTAAAATTTAAAAAAAAAAAAAAAAAAAAAAAAAAAAAAAAAAAAAAAAAAAAAAACGGAAGTTGAAAACAAACCAAAGAAATGTTCACATTAGAAAAAATATAAAAAAATTAATTTTTTTAAAATTATTTGTTGGAAAAAAAACCCCATGCTTTTTAAACATCATTAGACCCTCTTTTATTTAATTATTTAAAATAATAAAAAGTAGTATTAACAAATGGTCAAATTCTGTACTTGGTAAATGTAAAAATATTTTTACTTATTTATTATTATTTTCCTTTTTGGAAATAAAATTGACTAAAGATTTATTTGCTTAAAAATTATACTGACTATCTAACAAATTATGAAACAAGTATTGAAAGAATTTTAATAAAAATGAAAAAAAAAAAATTACTTTAAGTACTAATGTTAAATTATTAAAAAGCGTCAAAACATTACTAAACTCCTTATTTAATTTTTAAAAGAAATTGTTTCAACTAATAGCCAAATTTTTTTAAAACTTTGTTTTCAGTTTCTCAAAAATAAAAGCAAATTAAATAAAGCTAAGCTTTATTTTAATTTTTTATAATTAAAAACGACTGAACATTTATTGGTTTAAAAATAATCAAATTATTATACATACGTACATTAAATAATTTTAAAAAACTAACTTTTTATAACAAAGTTAAATATAAAATAGCCCTATAGAAATGTATTGCTTAAAATGAAAAACAATAGTTGAAAAAAAAAAATCAACGAAGAATCTTTTTTTATTTATATTTCTTTTCATTGATCAATTGAGATCAGTACGAAAATTTAAGATAACGATTATGCAGCAATCGCAAAGTAATTTTTTCCGGAGCACAGTAAGCAGGGGTGATTATGGGCCCCAAGTCAAAATTCCGGAAAATTTCTTATGTTAAGAAAAAAAAAAAAAACATTTTAAATTGAAAAATTAGAAAAAAATTTGAACAAGGTTTTTTCCCTTTTTCTCAATATTTCTTAGTTTGCTTAAAATATATTTAAAATTCTACACATACCTATGATGACCTGCAGAAGTAATTAAAATTTACAAACATGCCTTTTTTTCTTGAGTCTATGATTATAATAACTATTTACTGATAAAAAATCAGCTCATAAATAATCCTGAATATAAGCTTATAAAGTATATGACTCTCCCTTAAAAACACATAAAATAAATTGTGTTTCGAAGTTCAACCTTTGAAAATTTGATTTCCGGAAACTTCTGTGATCAATGATACTTTGAAACGTCTGGAACTTCAATCTCCGGAAACTTCCGGATCACCGTTGGGGAAAAATCTGGAGATCCGGATTTTTTCCGGAGCACAATCAGCCCCGAGTAGGTCTACGAAAAATATGAATAAAAATAACTTTGCTAAGAGCAAAAAGTCTCACAATAGTCGCCTATTCCAGAAAATAGTTGCTTTTTTAGCCTTTTCGGGCAAAAAGTCGCCGTAGTCGCCTAAGGCAAAAAATAGTAGCAAATAGTTACATTTTAGTAGTCTGTGGCAACCCTGCATATGATTCTTCCACAAATTAAATTCTTCGGGTTTGATGGATTTTTCCATTTTGAATATTTGGTACTGCATCGGGATCTCTTAATGCCGCGATCCTTATCTATGCGATTTTAGTATCGAACATAGATTTTCGTAAATACTTGATTGAAAGCTACGCCTGTCTCTTCGTATTCACGCGATTTAAAAATCATACATTGCAATTCCTATTCATGTAATTTAAAAATACAACATTGCGATTTATATTTACACGTTTTAAGACCCAGTGTACTCGCGTTCATGCTGTTGCGATATCAAATGTCGATTTTCGTATTTATACGTGATTTAGAAACTACACGTTGCTATTCGTATTCACGCAATCTAAAAATTATGCATCATGATTCGTATTTACACGACTTAAAAACTCAATATTTCTCAATTTAAAATCTCAACATGCAAGCTGTATTTTTGTATTTGAAATCCAATATTGCAATTCTTGCAAGAAGGAAGTTTTTTCTTAAATTAGTTACTATTCTTCGATATTCTTCATTAGTAGGTAGTTTAATTAAAAATGTTAGCACAAAAAATTATGTTAAATATGAAAAAGGTATGGACTATAAATTGATAACTCGATATCAAATTTTTGCACATTGGGTCATAACTACCTCTGCTTGGTTTATCATGCATTGTGTTCTAATTTTTGTTTCTAACAAGTTGGCAGCTATCGAGTTGCCACAATAATAATGGAAAGAGCCATGAACATAATCTGTTAAGTTACATAGATGCTTACAACAAAAAACTGTACTGAATCACAACCACGTGAAGTGAAAACCACAGATTAAGAGCACAATTTTTAATCAATTGTAGTGAAACAGATAGTTTTTAACACTTATTCATTTTATTTTCTACACAAATATGTTATAGACATCAACACTAAAAGCTAATATTTTTTTACAAGCACATTTGTAATTTAGGGAAACTTGAGATTGCGATAGCCGAATTTTTATTTTATTTTGAAGCTTGCTCTTTTGTGACAAATTCTGTACTAATAGAACAGCAAATTCAAATTAAAGAAGGAAACAAATGGCATTACAACTATTGCAGCTATGTAAATAAAATTTTGTTTAGCTCATTTTTAACAATATGACCAATTTTTTTTTAATAAATATTCTTTGATTTTCTAGTATGTCTAAAAAGTAATTTAGCTCACAAGATGGCAGACATGCAATAAAATATTTTTCCCTTTGTTGCTATTTCATGTGGAAAAATTTTTTTTACAAAAAAAATAAATTTTATAAAAAAGAATAGATTAATGTGTTTTCTAATTTACAACAGATGTTGGTATTTATAAGTTTTTCCTTCATTTAAGTAGCACTCAAATTTGAAAGACAATTTTATTACACCATTGCCAAACATTATTCGTACAGTAAAGAACCATTTATCTGGTATCCAGAAAACCGGGAAAAATCTTCTTAGGCTTTTCCCCATTTTAAGCTAGAACAATTGAGGGGAAAAGCGGAAATTTGATTCATCCTTGAAAAAGAAAAATGTGTGTGTAGGGTATTTTCTCTAGTTTGTAGAGAGAAAATTTCAATATTTCTTCCGTGACCTTGAAGATCTCACTAGGTCGAGAGGGGCAGGGAAAGGACAAATGATTTATTTTCTCCAACATGTTTGAAAGAATCGATGGTTTTCTGATAAGCTGGCGTCAATCAAGTATAAAGGAGCAGCATACGGATTTCGTTTTTTCTTTGATTTACGAGGAAGTGAGGGAAAAGCCTTGTACACACATATCATTTAACAGGTGACAGAAATAGAGAGAAAAATATATCCCTATACTTTACTAAGAAAAAGTAAAGTCAAATGGAATTACAAAATATTAGTTAGTATATGAAAACGATTAAAATGTGGCAATGTTTTATTCAATAATAAAGTAAGAATATTATTAAGCTGAATTTTATTATTTAAAAAAATATTTAGAAGAATTTAGTAAATTATTACTCAAAACATATTTGGCTGAGCTAGTAGGGGAAAAAATACAAAAAACGATCATGCTTTATCTGGACTATTACTACCAAAATTCATAATTTATCAAAATAAAATTAAAATATTTTTATTATTGGCACAAACTAAATTATTACAAAGAGAGTTATAAAACATCTATTTAGATACAAATTTGAGTAGTTAGTTTTCTTTAACCAATTATTTAAAAAGGCACATTAAATCAGAAAAAATAATGGGTAACATTTAATTAAAAGCGCGACTAAGCTTTGCCACTCATTTTAGTAACATGTTTTTAAAAATAAAAATAACAAATAAGTATAAATCTTTTCTTAACTAAACCAATTAAAATTTTGAATCTGCAGTGAAAATTCAGAAATTGAACATTAGCGCCCGAAAGTAAAATAACAGATTCGTAAGCAGTGGGAATTGTCAGAGGAGCATGCAATTTAATCTCAAAACGGGCAATTGTCATTGTCAGAGAATTCGATACTATCAAATCGCTGCATTTCATTCTTTTGTTTTCAATATCGTAATTTGCGCTTGCGCAATAGGGGATTAAAAAAAATTTTGATTTTTTTTTTTCCAAACCAACCGTCATTAGGTGCTGCCTCAAGATTCTCCTTTCTTAATTCTTCTTTGCAAATTTTTTTCCTTCATTTTCTTTTGGTGATTCTTCTTTTATTCTTAATAGTTTCTGGAGTGTTATCAATTGGATGTCAGAGTTAAGGAACTTGAAACTTCTGCTTCAAGAGTATTGACATGTTAGTTTTTTTAAAATCCACTTTTGTTACTAAATTTTAGTTTTATTTAATTTATTATGACAAATTATTATTTTAAAATTTCCGATACTACATTATTATTATTACAAACAAAACGTTTTTTATTGTCTGTTACATTGATCTAATTAGCATCTATTAACGAAACAATATTTTTCACTTGAATAAATTATGATTCTTGAGTAGTGCTGCAGCATTTGCAAATTTTGTTTGATGGGGAATCACATCTGATTTTGCTAAAATTAGTTTTAAATAAAAAGGAAAGGAGAAGATTGTTCATTTATTTAAGCATACAGTTGTTTATTACTAATAGCAGACAATCATTTTATGAAGCTTTCTCTTTTTAAAAGTGACATATTCTTGATTCCACTAAGTTTTGAGTTTTTTTTCTCCACTGGTCATAAGTTTCGCAATGAATAAATTAGTTCTTTTTATTCACAGATTTTAATGTAATTTTCTTTAAAAACAAATTTAAAAAAACTCAATCGAACTTATAATATTCTGCCTTATCTGGGTTTTAATAATTATATAAGTGCCTTTTTAACTATCGTTTTTGTTCGGTAATTTTCAAGTGTTTTTATTTAATATGATTAGTAACTTTTCCTTGTATTTATCGTTTTCTTTCTTCCTTATAATTAGGTAGAAATACATTGTGTTTTTTCTAATTATTGGTTTTGTTTTATATATGTAGACTTTAATTAATCTCAAAAAATTAACGTGAATTTCGTATTTTTTAAACTTGTTTTTCTTGTCTATACCTGTAAATGTTTTCATTCTTTTAAATGTAATTTTTTTAATTTTAGGGGAGCTTTTATTTTTATTTTCTTATTTCAAAATGTGTTACTCTTTTTTATTGTAATTTGAGTTTGATAAAATATTGATAAACACTTCCAGAAAACCGGGAAATTCGGGCATACGGGATAGCAATGGTACTGAACGTCTTAGATAATTGGTTCTCTACTGTACCATATTACTAACTATTGTAGAAGAACAATAACAATTGAAGAACATTAAACAGCTATTGAAGAAAGAAAAACATCAATAAGCTCTCATTAAATAAAAAATTACTTGCTAAAATTTCCAAGTTTTTTTTTTTTTTTAAACCTTAAAAGGCAGATGGGGATGACCCCAGTGAACCCCTATGATCACAGAGTTACTCACCTCTGTATTGCCACTGGAATTAATATGGTTCACACAGTTTGTTTTAGTATAGGCACAAGATGTGTTTTCTTTCTCACTTTTAAAATGATCGATATTGTTGCAGTTTGTTTCTGACACACTATTCACAATATTAGTCCTATTTGTTGAAGAATAGGTGGGAATAGGTTCCATATTAATAGGATCGTTCCTCAAACCAGGAAGCTTAGTATACATGGAAAATGTGGGCTTTGTTGTTGTTGCATCGGAAGCAGCAGCCAACTCAGGCCGGCGGTATGATCCGATGTAGGAAGGTCGATTAGCCATGTAAGAGCCTGATGAGTATATCTTTGGAGTGTATGGTTTTGGCAATCCAATGAGTTTAGGTGATTTTTGGGAGAGCAAGGAGGAAGATGACAGAGTGATAGATGTTTTCTCTGGAAGGTGAGGAGTATTTGGATCTCTTTTAACAAGCTGAAAAAAAGAGAAAACCATTATTAATCTTATTTCTGAAAGATAAGTTAGTGAGACCAATAATTTCATAAAACTTTTTTTAATATAAGCAAAATAGCACCCTGTGCTAATGTGACTTCCAAACAAACTCTGAAACATCATTACCAGTGGTGCCACTCTAAGACAATTTTAAGACTGAACTCCTTATAATTGAACAAATAAACACAGTCTAGTGTTGTTAAAGAGAATTTACAAAATCTAATGAATATAGCTCACTGACTGAAAAAATTACCTTACCATGTAAATAACCTATATATTACATCAATAACTTGAAAGAAAAAAAAACTGTACATATTTTAATCCAAATGTTGAATTTACTCATATCTCTATTTTTACTGCATTGTTGTTTAGCCCTAACTATATAAAATTGATTTTTAAAAAATAATCTTTATGTAATGTTGCCCAGCATTTCAAAATATCAGACAAAAAGAAGAAGAAAAAAAGCTATCATAAGCAGATTCAGATTTACCAATACAAATTTGCTAGCTTCAACAGATGTAGTTTCTTTTACGGCGGTATGACAACATATCACAATAATTATAAAAAATATGTGCTTTCATAAAAAATATAGATTTTTATTGATTTATTTTTAACAGAAAATATTTACCATAATAAAAGTTAGAATTTTTTTTTTTTTTTTTTTTTTTTTGAAAATTGAATTTAAAAAACAAATTGGAAAGATAATAATTTGGCGGACAGAATTCAATCCACTAATATTTTTTTTATCAGGGTTAAAGAGTGGTGTCCTTGATCACTACTCTTGCACCATCTTTAGAAGTAAAACTTAATAATTATAAAAGCAATTTTTTAAAATAATATAACATATTATATAAAATGAACAAATATTAAGCAAAATTTACTTTTTGCCGCTGTACAACAAGGCGAACAAAACGATCCAAGCCACTCAAGAGAGAAACTGCTTGGTCTTGCCGAGCACCCTCCATATCAACTCCATTTATGGTCAACACTTTATCACCAACTTGGAGTTTTCCATCTTTAGCAGCAGCTCCATTTTCTGATATTTTGGTAATATAAATACCCTGAAATTATTTTAATATTATTAAGCATAGATTAAAAATTTTTTTATAAAATATGTTACAAATAATAAAATTGTAACTTCCTCCTAGCCTTTCACCACATTGGACAGGATAATTGGGAGGATAGTGATTTAATTAACTCAATATGTTCTCTTAGTTAGTATGTAGAAAATATATCTTTGTAAGTTATGTAGAATGAGTAAGTAAAAGCGAACATCAAAAATAAAAACCAAATGGAAGTAAAGTAATAAAACATTTTTTAAAAAAGAAATTCAAATTTCCAGTTAATGCAGAAGATCTATATAACACAATTTTATAAACCACATTAACTTTACAATTTCTAAAGCAAACCAAAAAAAAATTATATTTTTTTCAAATTCCAAATTTTTTCTGTAAATAAATAATAAATACGTAAGTGCATATTTTTGTGATTTTAACTATTTGTACAAAAACATAATTTTACAAGCATTATTATTGTTTTTTCAAATAAACAGTGACATTTTTAGTTTATAATGTTTCTCTAAAGAACTCGAATATCCATTTGTCTGAATCTGAGGCAGAGACTATGATTACGAGGCATAGCTATTTCAAGCAGAGATGTGGGGTCATTATTTAGGACAGGGTTTGACTTTGGTCAACAAGATAAAAGAGAATGTCTCTCTTCGGTCTACTGTGTTAGCCCTAGAGTGAAGAGAAGCAACCCTCCCTGAAATGCGCTATTCTCGTTTCCATAGCAGCAGGCGGCTTTAGACTTTGTGGCGGGAGTTCTTACCATAGACAAACTATAAGGATATGTGAAGTGATCACAAAACACAAAATTGTATATAATGCAAAGCTTCATGTTTCAAGGTTAGACTCTAATCTGTCAATGGAAAGAACTCCCGTTATCAAAGATCTGGAGCTGCTGTGATGACTAGGGCTACACGGTATAAATATTTCACATAGGGGTATTTGGGCCAATATTTGAGACTCTGGTCAGCAAGAGAAAGAGAATAAGGGAAGAGAGAAGATCCCCTCTCTGAAACGTGTTACTTCTTGTTTTCATAAGAGTAGACAGCCTTAGACTTTCTATAGACAAACTATACCTATTAAGAAAAATAAATAAATGTATTCACTTACATCCCCGTTTTCTACACCAGCTGGCTTGTCAGATATACTTAAACCCAGACCATTTTGTTCTCTGATAAGTGTAGTATGCAATATCTAGAAAATATAAAAATAAACCCAAAAATATTAAACTGTTCTTCTAATAAGGCACTTTATTATTTTGTTAATGCATGTATGGAAATTAGTAACCTACAGTAGCCATCAAAAACTACCAAATTAGGATTGGCAAGGTTTTGGCCACAATACAGACTTGCCAACCTTAGATATTCAAAGAGCTTGAAAGTTTCTGTAACCATTAAAAAATAAATTCACATTCTTTAAATTAAATTTATATAAATAACTTTTTCATCCCTGAAAATAACAAAACAATAAATCAATATATTTTTTTAAAAATAAACCGAGCGATTGATTTAGCATTTTTAAAAGCGTTATATAAAAAATTTTTTTTGAAGATCTTTCAAGTTTGTCTTACACATCCGTAAATTTTTCAGTTTGCTTTGACAAAAAAACACAACTAAGCCCAGATTTTCGCTATGTGTCCAAATATTCACTGAGTTTAAACCATTTTGCATCAATCTTATTGAAAGAATAAAAAAACTTCTGTTCTGAAATGTTGTTGCACAGTAAAGCATAAAGCAGTTTCTAGAATATCCAGAAACTAGCTTATTAAGTTTTAGCACATTCTCTAGAAAATCCAACCAATTCTCTTATGATCCTTAAATGCATTTCGGCAAGGAGACAATGCCCACATTGGGAACTTACAGTAAAAATTGATTTAGATGATGCTGAAAAACTGTCTTAAGCTTAAATTAAAAAAATATATTTATAGAAAAGACTAAAAACAGGGATTTGTTTATCATTAAACTACCCTTCAAAAAATGCTGATTGCAAAATTGCATTGGCATAATTTTGACAGAAATAAATAAATAAATAACGGAAGAGTCTAAATAAACACATGCTGTAGTTCTCATATCTCATTCTACTTAGAATAATTTTAAAAAGATAGTATTGAGGCAAGTAAAATTTAAGAAAAATCTTTGGATTGATTTAAATAAGCGAGTCGCAATTGATAATTAGAAACAGTGAACTTGATCATCTAATTTTTTAAAAAAAAATTGTCAATTCATAAAATTGAGATGCTTGGAATGGTAGGGTTATGCAGAAAACACAAATGAAAATTTTAAAGAACTTTTTTAAAATTAGAAACCTATTAGCGCAATACTCAAAAAGATATGGGTATATAATATAACAAATGATCATAAGGAAAACTCATAAGACGGAAATAAGAGGTTGATAGCAGGAAGGCTTGAAACCACATTGTTCAGCAAGTCAAGGTCCATAATGAGCTGTGGTGGCATAAAAGAAGAAGAGTAAATATCCAAGAAGTTCACCCTTTAGACATTCCAGTTTAATTGAGAGGAAAGAGGGTTTTGGATGCACTTACCAACAAAACAGTGCCAAAACCTCTAAAGCAAAAGAAGAAAAAAACATAAAAAAATGAAGCAATAAGACAAGCATTCTTACTTCAAATTTAATATCAAACTCTTCAGAAGCTTGTTTTCTAAATGAAGGAGATGCAGACTCCTGAATTTTCGTGTTGGATTCCTCTTCATTGGGAATATCAATTGTTAAATTTAATTTATTTTTTGTGGGTGTGTCCATTACATTTTTTGGCACAGAGTTCAATTTCTCATTCTCAACTATTTTTTTAGGTATTTCATTGCAGGTATCTTGAATGATATGTTCAGCAACTGGAAATTTTGAATTCAGCTGGACTGGTTCTGTAGGTGAAGCACTATCTTCTCCAATATGATTAGCAGTTCCATTCTCAATGATGTTACCATTTACAATAGAGTCAACAGGATGCTAAATAAGAGACAAAATTAAACTTTAAAAGATAATACTGTTGAAGTAATAAGAATAAAAACAAACATTAGATTATACTTTAAATTCAGGCAGTGGTTGCAAGTAGCGCACTCTAAGTACTGTAGCTACTTTTAGCAGCAGTAGCAACGACTGTAGCTACTTTTTTCGTAATTTAGAGTGTAGTGTGCTACTTTTTTTAAAAAAGTAGTGTAGTGAGTAGTATGATACAATAAAAAACAGTAGTTCATAGTGTAGTGCACTAATTTTTTAAAAATAATAGTGCAGTGAGTAGTGTGATACACAAAAACAGTAGTGTGTAGTGATTTCTGGCAAATACAATTTAACGTTAGTCAAGAATAGTAACACGGCTCTAACGCAACTAATTTGTCGAATTTGATGGGCACAAATTTTTGCGGGTCCATCAAGGAACACAATTGAAAAGGACCACATGACTGCAGCTGAGTATTAATAGAACTTACATATTTAAAATCATGAATAACTAGTCACTACGGAAAATAGATAATTAATCACTTTGGTTACATTTTCACATGCGAATGTAGACTCGAGGAACATTGATGTTATTTCAAAGAAAGGGAACAAATTTTTGATGTACTTAACTTTTTAGAGAAAATAAAAGAGCATTAAAAAATTACAAGAATTTGAGAGTTTCACCTTTCCTAAATTAAATATTTGGTGTCAAAAAAGGTTGAAGGTAAAATGAAAAAATTCGAAATTTTTTTTTTTTTTTTTGAAATGACAAACTGGCTTACGAATTAATAATTCTTAATTATTTCCTTATATTTAATGTAAGCCAATTTCTTATTCAAAATAATTTTGAACATATGTGTTAAGTTCTACTGCAAAGTTTATCTCCTTAAAGTTTATAACTACATTTAAAAAAAAATAGTTGTAGTTAACTAGATTTGAAACTAAGTAGTTGTAGTAGCAGTAAACTACAAATATAATATAGTTTTTCTGACCACTGATTTTTGGGTACAGCGGAACTCGTATCTAATGAGTCAAAATATATTTATCTAATGTTTAACTTTAGAAATTTTTTATTTCACTTAATTTCTGTAGTGAACACAAAATACATATGTTTCATTATTTGTACTTTCAATAGCTTTAAAAAAATGTCTTAAGACTTCGAAATAGCTCCACACCATTTGTGTTTTAAGTAAAGTTCAGCTAGTTAAAGTTTAAAATTGGTGTTTCGAGAAAGAAATATATCGTAAAAGACCTTTCAAAAATTTTTAATTATAAATAGGGCACTGTGTATCTTTGCAATAGAAAATTTCTCATCCTTTCTTTAAACAGTATGACATGAACTAGGATAGTATATTCCTATATTTAATCATTATTCTAAATTTTTATGAATGTTATGAGTTTTAAAGAAAAAATGAATTTTGAATAAAAATTAAAAATGGGAACTTTGTCTACAATTTCATATTAAACAGGCCAATACTTATCAGGCAAATTTTTTTCTTTTAAATACTTTATGTTATAATTGTTGAAATTCACATACATTTTTGACATCCTCTGCTTCTCTTCGAATGACCATAACCATCGTAGAGCCAGCTGCTTTTAAAGCATCCACAGCATCAAAGTGAGTGACATTTTCCAAAATTTTCCCATTAACCTGCACAAAAATAAAAAAATTAACTGTACAAAATTCTTCAAGTATGGAATTAGGTTTATCACACCAAAACTAGTACATGCACCAGTAAAGTTGAATAGAATTGAGCTTGTTTTGATAGAATGTTACTATTTTAAGACTGCGAACAATTTGAAAAATATGTTTTTGCCTTTTGAATTTATCAATCATACACACAATATAAAAATAAGATGAATGACTAGAAGTTCAATACTTTTTAACTTAAAAATTATACAATAAAAACTAATCAAGCTAGTTATTGAAATTAGAATGTCAGACAAATTTCTAGATGAAATTTTCTGAACTTTAATCTTAACATTTCCCGACCACAAGTCTGATTGTAATATAAACTCAAAACAGTAACACAATGAAAATGCTGCTTAATATTTTTGTACAAAAGTAATTTAGTGGATAATCACTGAATTCATCATTGAAAAATTCCACAATGTGATTACCATATGATTTATTGGAATCTATCATTTTTAAAATCCGATGAAAGAGACAAACTGCACAACTTTAACCCTGTGGGAGTAATTATTGCATTTACTAAAAATAATCAAGTGGAATATATCTAGATAAAAATTTGATAATTAAAAATGACCAGGAGAGTTAATTTCCATAAAATGTTTGAATTCCCAAAGAATTTGTAAGGCTATGTACCTGAACCATGTATATATTTATTTGGAAGTATTGATTTTTGTGATTTTTTATTTTTAGCATTTTAAATAAAATAAAAAATGTTTGATTGCAAATTGATATCTTTAAAATCGATTATTTCAAAGCCTACATTTGTAAAATCTTAGAAAATAGGATATTCTGAACTCACAAAAAAATAAGAAATATCTCAGTAAAAAACTAAATAGCAGTTCAAATAAGGAAAAAACATTGAACAGGAAAATGGGTCTAAGTTAAGAATACCAAAAACCAAAACTTTAATGAGTACTTTTTAATAAATATTTATAAGTAAAATATTCAAAGATATAAATCAATCACACCATTTCAAACAAACATTTCAAAGTACACGCTTAAAAAATATTAACCTTTTTCTTATATTTTCATTTGAAATCAAAATGTAATCTAAAGATTGCCATAAAACAATGCAATTAGGTATAACATTACTTACCATAAAATGAATAACAAAAACTATATAATGAATACTAAAGATATATTGATAAATTTTTTTTTAAATTTCCATATATATTTAAAAAGAGTTCTAGTAAATATTTTTTTATATTTAATATCCACAAATTAAAGGTACAATATTTTTTGAATTACACTCCCAAATCAAAGAATTTAAATTTTGATTCAATATCAAGGAAATGAAATAACTTTTCATATCAAAATTTTTAAAGTCTTAATAAGAAAATATATTTTGATTGTTTTTTTTTCTTCCCGACAAATTTTATCTGATTCCAAAATATTTTCATAAAAGTAAAAAAGTATTAAAAAAAATAATTGAAAAAAATAAAAAAACAGATTTATAATTTAAATGAATAAAATGAAAAAGTAATATACTTACTGAGACAATTTTATCACCAACCCTCAAACCTCCAGCCTCAGCTGGTCCACCACTAATCACTTTGGATACAAATATGCCCTAAAATATACCAAATCTTGTTAGTTATAATTAATTTTAAAATATCACTTCATAAAAAACCCTTCCAAAGAACATTAAGAAAGAGAGCTGATAGAGCTTCAGAGGGTAGTCCGTATACATCAGTATCATTTTTAGAGGATAACGTGGTACTACCTGTTTTTAGAGGTTTTAGTACGTGGATAACTACCTGTTGGAGAATTAAGCTAAAAAGCAGGCTAAAAAAGAAAGTGCAACTCTTTATGGATAAATGTAGTACACATCTATCTGCATCTACAGAACTTAATGAGGCAGAATGTGAGTATACAGATTTTTATAAACTTTAAGGAAGACATTGCTGTTTATGGCAAAATTTCAGAAGAATTTATATCATCAATAGAAAGAGAAGAAGAAAGTATAGAAGCACTAGTTTCAAGCACATAAGAATCAATCATGATTAGAGGCTCAACAAAGATTTATAGAGAGCAGAGCTTCTATAGTTTTGCACCTACAAAAAATTCACAATTTGTTGTTTACAGAGACTTAAAAAGTGCTCAATTCAACGAAAAATTTTATAATACTTAAAAATGAGAAAGTCAATTAAAAGTAAGGTTGTAAATTTATAATCTTGCTCATTTTTCTTAAATTTGGGTTATTCTGCAGTTTACAGATTATTTATTAAAACAATAATCCACATATTAATTATAAAATCTAAATTTATAAAAACTTTAAAAAAAATTAATCTAATATTAATTTAGACTGCGGATAAGCCTAAGTTAAGCTTCAGTCCCTTCAGATTAGAGTTATCCTAAATCGATTATATGTAAACTTTTTCGTACATAGTCAAAATATTTCAAATAAAAAAAATAATAACCTCATCAGTTCCTTTGTAAGGCGTAGAACCAATACCTCCAGCTATACTTAAACCCAAGCCTGCAGTGGTTTTCTGGATCACTATCTCTATGTCAGAAGGAGCAATATTAATATTTATACTTCTTTCATCAAGACCTATAAAATAGATAAAAATTTAAAAAAAAAAAAAAATTATGAGATTCACAGAATAATTACTACTGAAATCAAATATGTCATGAAGCAAGAGCAATTGAACCATAAATAACTTGCCATTAAAATTTTATAATAAAATTCATAGTTTGAACTAGCAAAGGAAATTTATTATAACACTCACACTAGCAAGTTCTGTTTTTCATTTTAACAAATTATAAAATTGCTTTAATTATAACTTATAACTTAAAGAATACAGAATGTATTTAATAATAACCATTTGCATCATGAGTAGTTTCATCATTTTCTAATTCAGGAGGAAGAGGTGAGGAGTTGGAGGAGGGTGCTTCATCTGATATAGGTTTTTTATCAGCTTGTGCTAAAATAGCTAGAACCTATAGAAAATAAGTGCTTTATTTACATTTCCTATATATAAATATATATATATATACAATTAAGAATTTTACAGTTAAAAATTTTACAGTTAAAAATTTTACTTAAAAACTCTTATTGTAAAATAGGCTATCTAAAACTTTAGAGGGCCTATTTTACGAGAATTAAAGTACATACTTTACGAGTTTTTACTTAAAAAAAAGTCCTAAATAGTTTTTTTGTTTAACATTACTTTGGCACTTTTCTGTAGCAATGGTTTGAGATTTCCTTATCAGAAAAAAAATATTCATATAATTTGAGATAAATAAAAATAACGGGAGAAAAGTCATGGACTTTTTTTATCACATTACAAAATAAACATCTTTTAAACATAAATTTTAACAATATAAAACTTCAATGTTCACAGAATTAAATTTAAATAAAAAAGAAAAATATTCTAGTGCATAAAATAAATGCAAGTTAAATACTTTAATTTAATGAAAGTTTATAGGGTTTAAAGCATTTTAAATAGAAACAAAACCCTTACAGCGCAAAATAAGATTCAACATTAGGTAAGAGATATGCTTAAAAGTTTACTTCTCACTTGATTGTCAATATATATAAAAATATCATATTTCAATATTATTTACATTAATACCATTATGTAGTAGCAAACAGTTTTCAGCATTAATAGATTAATTAATCAATTCAATTAATCGTGATGAGTTTTTTTTTTTTTTTTTTTTTTTTTAAATTGAATCAAGACAAATTTTAATGTAAAGAAGAATGAGATATTCAAGGCAATATATTTTTTAAATTAAAAATATTTAATATAAACAAAACAATGAACGGAAATGAAATTTACAAATGGGTTGCAGTCTCCCTGTCTAATGATTTTCGCTTTCTCTTTTTCAACATTTCCTAATTAATCAATAATTTCCTTCTGCATATCAAAAAGTAAGCAAAGAAATTTTTGTTAATCATTTTGAATAACTAACTTGTAGAAGATCTTAACTTCTAAATGCTTTGAAATTATTTAATTTTTTGCTTTTTGATACAATCGAATCAACACTAACAAAATAGAAATGTTTTTGGTAGTTTAGGAGAACTAGATAGCTTGAATGTAAAAATAACATTCAATCCAATTCAAAGATATTCATAGAACTCAACATATTTTAGATATTTTTTGTTTAAAATATTTAAGGAAAACATTAAAATCATCAAGGGAAGGGCATTAAAAGCTAGCAAAAACAAGACTTAACAAAAATAAATAAGAATAAAATTTGGACTATAGTTTCAAAAAGGAATTTTTTTGTTAAGTTCATTAAGTCTTAATCAAGTCTTTAAAATCAAATAACTTCAATCGCATTGCCACTCGTAAAACTAATTTTGCAAAATAAAATGCATACAAGGAAGAATATAAAATAAAATTAAAGGTACAGTTCAAAAAATAGCTTAGTTAAATGATAGATGAATTTTAAGTTAATTTTAAAAAACAACTAAGTGCGGTATAAAGCAATTTATACAATTGATTTAACATAAAACCGGAACCTCATATAAAACATATTAATAAAAAGTCAGTTATCATAATAACAGAAAATATTAACTGACCAACACAGGTCTGCAATTATTTTTAGTTGTTAGAAGTAAATGTCATCAGACCAACACTGGTTTATAAACATATAATACATATATAATAGTAATTAACATAAAAGCAGATATGCATGTCAAAAATTTCATTTAGAGTATAAAGAAAAACAAAATACTGTTAATAATTGAAGAAAAACATATATTTTAAAATGGGTTTAAAATTTAATTTTTAATAACTAATATGCTCCAAAGTATTTTTCAAGTAAAGTTAATCTAAAATAAACAGGTCTACAGATGCATTGAATCTGTATAAAAATTTTTTAGTAAAAATTCATACTTTTTCTGAATCCTTTTGAGAATCAATCAGGTTAATGCGCTTATTTTTTAAATGGTGAGGTGTATCTCTTCGATACAATTTATTTGGCCTATCTGATTGATCATCTGTATCAGTGTCGAATCCTACGTGTTTCTCTGCTTCCTGTAAGATAAAACAAAAATATTTTTAAAAATTTAACTGCACAAGAGAAAATAAACAAGAGAGCCATTATTATAAATTACATTACTCTTAAGGTCCAAATTTTAATGACAATTGTATCTGTTCTTAGCACTTTTAAATTTATTCTTTTGACTTTTTTTATTTGAGATTATTTAGGACATTTGTGATTTTGTTTCCTCCCCTCTACTTTAGGTCATCTATTTTTTATATTCTAGGTATGTTTTTAGGTATTTTGTTGCATTGCATTTTTTCTAGCATACAAATAAATTGCTTTTAATATCCTCATTTTCTTCATTATTTTGTCGATAACTTTGGTTTTCAGTCAGGAAAGTTGACCTCTCAAGTCTGGAGTAGTATCAAGACCTATTCTGAATTTGTTTTTAGCTGTATGCATGAGTCAAAAATTAAATGTGTGAAATTATAACTTTTGTAGAAATGGGGGGGAAAACTTACTAACTTTGAGTATGAACTTTCAAAGAGAGTTCAAACTTTTCAAATAAAGATTTTATTGAACACAAAGTTATATGGCGTATAATAATGCTTTTTTTTATATTTTTTTTAATAAATGCATTGTCTTTTCCTTCTAATCTATTCAATATTTTGTTAACACATATTTTTAATAATTTAGTAATTTCTTTTTTTATTGGCATTTTGCTTAAATGGCTTAAATAAAAATAATTGAAATATGTTTTAAATAATTAATGAATTATTAATTAGATATTCATATAACTACACTTATGAATACAAAATCATTATTGGTTTTTTTTCAATAAAAAAAAATTCAAATTATTGGAACCCCTATGATCCTTCCACTGAAGCACTTATTGGGAACCACTGGTAGAGTAATGATAGTTGGACACCTTTTAATTGCAGAAAGGAAAACTTACTAAATTACAAAGGATTCATATTTAATCTCCAAGAAAATTTTTTTAGAATTTCAAAAGCAGTAGTTCTAAAAAGATATACGCTGATTGGTAGGTAGGTACTTTACATACGTAGCACTAAAACTGCACAATGGGCTATTGGTGACAATATGGGAAACATACCTGAGGATGATCCAAAGACATTCCATTGCAATTTTGATCCCCTGCAGAGGGGATAGCTTCCCTGCTTTGGTTGCTCGACGAACTACCAAAGTCGAGCATTTAAAGGTCGAACAATTTAACAAGTACCTATACGAGGATCACCCACCCGCTTATCAACTGAAGTCAGTGATGTGATTGGGACTTCAGTGTTCTATTGGGAAACATGTCTTTATGATCAGTCCATTGTGGGGAACATACGATGAATGAAAAATATATCAGAAAGGACGAAAAAAAAAAACATACATCCGAACTGTCAAGCGCAGATTCTTCTTCATCCAGCAAGTCTTCACGGGTTTGAGCACGATACAATTGACGATTTGAATCAACATCTTCAGTCTGTTCTGGCATTTGATCAGCCTCTGGAAGATCATCTGAATCAGGAATATCTGCTAAGCTCTGAACAGCATCTGAAAAGTCAAAGTTTAATATTTATACTCTAAAAATCATCAAGAGTTTGTTTTATCTTTATTTTTAGTTACAATAACTTTTTAATTTCTTATTTTAATTAGATAGTTTTTTTCATTTACAAAAGAAACAAAATTCATTCGATTTTACGCTATTCTTGAATAAGCTAACAAACGTATTAAAAATAAAAATAATAGTGTGTTCTTCGTAATTGTATTTTTCAGGCTATAAAACTAAAATTCAAAACTAATTTAAGATCCCACTCATGAACTAAAAGAATTCAAACTAATAAATAAAGAAACTGACATATGTTAAATTTAACACAACAAAAAAAAAATTTCGTTCCTTCTTTTTCCACAGTAAGTTGTAAGGAATTAATAATTATGTTAGAATAAAGTTTAAAAATGTATATTTAAATGATTTACTTTTTTATTCATTTCATATGTCTTATTTGTAGAAAATAATACATTTTTACAATGGCACCAAAAAGTGTTCAACTAAATAACAAGCAATCTTATTCTATTCATTCATTCCTTTTAACTAAGCATTATCTAATTACAAATAATTCAGAATTACAAATAAATTAAATAAGTGAAATTTCCTTCAATAAGTGAAATTTCAAATTGCATTAAAGATACATTTAAATTCAAATTTTACATTTGTATCCTAATGGAAAACATTAAATAGTAAAAAATATAAAGAGTAAAATTAATGGTCATCACCGGACACTAAATATAAAAAGTGGCTATTAAAAAAATTTCAATCGGCACCTTTTTATCAGAGAATAATACTCCCATAAACTCCATTACATGTGCTTTCAGCTTTTCATATTTACTATAGGTTCATATTTTCATATTTACTATAGGTTCATATTTTCATATTTACTATAGGTTCATATTTTCATATTTACTATAGGTTCATATTTTCATATTTACTATAGGTTCATATTTTCATATTTACTATAGGTTCATATTTTCATATTTACTATAGGTTCATATTTTCATATTTACAAGGTGTCCAGTGAGAAGACATTTTCAAATTCCCTGACTTTTCCCAGTAAATTCAAGAATTTTCCTGTATCGCGCAGATCAAAATGTAATATTAAATTTTATTAAATAAAAAAAATACTTCATCATTTAAAATATATAATCAATTAGAGAAGAATGAAAGAATACAGATCGACAGTTTAATATTTAAACACTATATATTTGAAAATACTAAAAGTTTCATTCTAGATCTAAAAAAAGACAAGGTATCCCCTAAAAAATGAGTATCAATCACAAAAAGGAGCATTGCATTTAACAAAGATTTGCATTACTTTAAGGAAACCTAAAAGATACTAAGTTCGGTTACTATTCATACTACTTCATTTGTCATGATAACAGTGTATAAAGAATATAAGACTTAGAAAAAACATGCCCCCCCCCCCCAAAAAAAAAACAAAGACTTGGATTTATGGAGGAGTCATTGTGAATCGCTCACGTCAAAAAGTGACAACTCTTATTCAATCGATTGTCGCAATAACGTTTTTAAGAAGAAAGAAAAAAGTTTGATTCCATCCTGTGGAAAGAGCTTAAAAATGATAAATAATAGCTGAAAAACAGCACATTCATCAATGTGAAGAATCTCACAGATACAAAAATGATAAATTAAATTCCAAATTCTTATGATGTAATAACATTGTATTAAAAATATCTGAATTTGAAAAACCATGTGAAGAGCTGAAAAAATAATAAATAACTTGTGAAAGAACAATGATCAAATGACATGAAATTACAATGGAGTCATCAAGAATCAAAAGATAAGAAAAAACAATAGAATCGTTACAAATCAAACACTTAAAAAAAGTGATAGTTCAAATTAGAAATTCGCATGTCGTAATAACGTATTCAACATATCGATTTCGAAAACCCATAGGTAAACGACTGAAAAAACGACAAATCACTGCTGAAGAAGCAATCGGAAACTTCAGGACCAAAAATATGGGAGAAAACTTGCTTAGGTCATTCTTAGTGGAGCCCTGCTCAAGGATTGAAGCATCAATGGTTTGATGTGTGATCACTTGTTATAAAATATTTCCTTTAAGAATTTTTAGAAATTTCCAGAATTAATAAATTCCTGATAATTCCAATTTATTCCTAGTTGCTACACACCATGCACCATTATGATCAGAATTAAGGGATATTTTTTCTATTAAAAATAAATTTTGTGTTCAGAAATAAACATAGTTTGATGTTGCATGAACCTTATTCAGAAATAAACATAATTTGATGTTGCTGGAACCTTAAATTTTATTAATTGAAAACATTTTAGAGAATTTTAAAATTTTACATAAACTAATTTGGAGAGCTCACAGCTTTTTTGAAAATTGCGTCAGAAGAAATATTTTACTTTAATAACATCAGTTTTTTTTAATTGTTTAGAAATTTCAATTTTTGAGAAAGTAGTCACATGCTTTAAAAACTAGCCACTGCTAAAAATGCTTCTACAGGCTAGTAACAAAATTTCATAAATTTTGGCCTAAAGTCTACAATAAAGAAAAAGAACCTCATCCTTCACATACCTTTAAACTGTGTAGCTGAGGTTTCCGAGCTCGATGAAGTGACAGATGTTATGCTCGATCTTTGAGGTCTAAAACTGTCAATTACTTCGTTTCCTTTCTATAAACAATAAATAGTAACGGTAAGAAAAAGCAGAAAATGTCAGTTAGATTCGAATACAGTACCTAATCGCCATACAATATTGCTTTTAAATGTAATTTCCCAATTACAATAAAACATTTTTATGCGTAAAATGTATACACGTCAGATTTAAATTTATATCAGGCGTTGCTAATTCAAACTGTCAATAATCCATGATCTATAATTTTCCCAGATTGCTTTTACAAACTTATTGGCATATTTAACTTTCACTTTTTTATATATATTTTTTTTCTTTTAAAAATTAATAAAAAAATAAACAATATTCTAAAAAAATTTTTACTAATAAACTTAAAAATTCTTAATAAAATTTTATAGCAAATTTCCCCTATTTGGGCCAACTAAAGTCAATATTAAACGGAATTATTTTATTTTTATTTTTATGAATGGGATAAAATTAAAACAAGCAGCGCACTTCAAAATTTGTACTATAATAATCTAGAGTATACATTGAATAAATATGTTGTGATTTTAAATTTTTATTAATTATATGGCAACACTTGAAAAATAAGTTTAAAATTTCATATCCTATTACCTGGAATTGTTTCTTTTTTCAATGGTGGTAGGGCAGATTTTATTATCTAGCTTTAAAAATAATTTCAAATATTATTACAGCACTTCAAAAAAAATATGCTTACCAAATTATCTTTCAAATCAACACATTATACCTTGTAACCACTTTATAAATTTAAATAATTAAGGTTCTTACCTTTTCATGTCAAAAATTTAGTTTTAATTGTCTAAACAATCACATTAAGCCTTTTTGTTATTCTTCAATTTTTAAATCTATAGATAAAGGATATTTTAGGACTCTTTAAACTCTAGATTGAAAATGGATTAAATAAATCTTGCTTTTAAATCTTTTGCACCAAAATTTGAGTAGCACGTGATGCAGCAAGTCGCTGTCAATCATATACACAATTTATTTTAGGCAGTCAATTGATAGAAAAACACCTTTATAAGCAAAATAAAAAGTGTTTAATAGTATTAAAAAAAGTAGAATGGCTAGGCATTTAACTTATTAGTAAAAAAAATAATATATTATTTAAATTTAAAAAAAAGAGACTATTCTGTTTTAATTTGAATATTGAATCAAAACTAATCTATAAAACATTATCTAAACAGAAAACACAAAGCATTCCAATGAAAAACTATGTAGATAAGAAACAAAAATATAAAACAGAATCTGCCAAATTTTTCAAAATATGTCAATATTCAAAAGTGGGCACAGATGTCATTAAAATTTAAAAGTTTATTAAAATTTGGCAGGTTTAAAAAAAGGGTACAACAAATCTAAATTTACTTAAATAAAACTGCGCAGCAAGCGTCTATATGCAAATGCAAAATAAAAGCAATTACTGCATCACATTTATATTCCATTACCCTAATATTGAATTTAACAAATTGCAAAATAGTCAATGTTAAAGGCTAAGTAGTTGAACTTCTTAAAAAGAAAAATTACTTCATAATGCAGCAATATAGAAAAATGCTATTATCAAAAATCTTGTTCAAAAATTGCTCAGTTTCAAAAAGGCAAAAACAAAATTTCCACTTTTCAAAAACATTTGAATACAAAACAGTGAATATGCACAAAATACAGAATGATCCAAAAGTAACAAAAATTTGAGACAAATAACTTATGAAATATTTACAGAAAAATCATATGAAGTTTTCAGAAATACTCAAAACTAAATAATATTTGTCATAGCAGCTTTCTTAGAATCCCTTTAACTTATCAAAATTATTATAAAAATCTTAACATAAATTTGAAAATAATAAGACCAATCGCAAAAAAAGTCTTCATTCCTCTTTTTTAAAAATGCTTTTACCATATTAAAAATGTATACCCTTAAAAGTATGAAGGCTAAAATACTTTTCTACTAAAAAAAATAATATAAATTATACATAATATAAACATATTACCTATATCATTCTTTGTTTAATTTTCTATAAATATGTTAAATAAGAATAGATACAGGCTATATAGAAAATTTATGAATAAATTTAAACTTCAAAATTTAAGGACATTTGCAGTGATATTTTTAAACAAAGGGAAATATACCCCAATATATCTAAAAAGGAAAAAAAAATTAATAAGACTAAGTATTCAATTAATTAGAAAGGACAGGTCAGCTAGATGGATAAAGTTACTGCTAGTAAACATAGGAAAGTCAGTGGGCTCTTTTAGTTCAAATATTCATAGAGAAGATGTAGCAATTCTTTTACGTCTTATCTAGAGTTGCGTTTCCTATTTTAAGTTTTAAATCGATGGATACCCGCACACATCATACAAAAAATGTATTTTAGTAAATCTGTTAAACATTTGCAATGATTTAGAGCACACAAAAAACTCATTTGTCAATTTGTTCAAAATTCATTTAGCATGTGGTGTCTGTTGAAATTATGCATTCACCAGACCATACCGCAAAAATTCAATTGTTCAAGAAAGCATTTCAGAGAAAAAAACATTTCTATAGAAGCAACTGGAAGTTTTCTTGTGTTATGTTGTCACATGAAAATTACAAAAGCTCATACCTATCTGAAAACAATAGTACGAAACAATTTTGATGAAGAAAAAAAAGTAACATTGTGCTAGCACAGTAATGCCTCAATGCTGTATGTAACAGGTTATATTCATTTTATGTAAAGAGTCATACTCTTGATATGTAAAGAGTCACATTCATTTCACAGACAAACCATTTCAATCTACCACCAAAATACACATGTTGTAAGATATAGATAAGTCTCTTTGCACTCAAAACATTAGAATTTAAGATTTAAAAATTCTCATAGGGGAAGAATTTTTTTAAAAGCCCTGAAAAGATTTTAAAACAAACATAATGAAAACCACTTTTAAAAATAATTGAAAAGAAAAAATGTTTTTTTAATATTTTATTTCATTAAGGATATCTGAATTTGTGACAACAAAATCTGATTAACTAGAGAGTTTAAATTTTATTACAATGTATGTTAAGAAAATTCTAAAAGAAAAAAAAAAAAAAAAAAAACAGTTCCATGATCGGATGAAACATAAATGTACAAGTTATAAAGCTATCAGAGCATGCAATTATATTCTATTACTTAAAATAATTATGACAATTAAAGTTATTTATCAACTTTTAAATAATTATAAAAATAGCCAGAAATTTTTATACACTATTATCACTTAATTTTTTATTTAAAAAATACAATTTATCTACAAATATTTTTTAAATTTTAAACTATTTCAACTATATTTTAAATCAATAAAAACAAACATTGCACTTGAAATAAAAAGTTTCTAATAACAAACATTAACATATCTAGTTTTCAAATTTTTCTTAAATGCAGGGATGAGATTGGCCAAAAAGCTGAATTTCCAGACAAGCAAATTTTACGTCCGTGCAATCGTTTAATAATAAATTCCAGACAATTTAAGATAATAAATAATAATGTGTTGACAAAAAATTGTGTACTGGTATATAAATTATATCAATACTTAACATTTAGTAAAAAAAAAATTGAAAAAATAAAGCTAGAAAATTATTTTTTTTCTTCAGTTCACATAAGACACAAGTATTACTTGAGAAACTGTCTGGTTTAGCAAATTAAAACTACTGAGAACATACATTAACATTCCATTTCTTTTAATAAATACTGTTACGTGTAGCAAATATATCAGTAACATGACATTTCAAGTTATTTAGAAAAGAAACTTTTACAATTGAAAAATCATCATGTTCATGTTATAATCTAATCTAGCTAGAGCCCTGTGAAACATATCAATAACTGTAGATATATATAGTAACTCCTTAACATACAAAACTTGCTATTTTAGTTTGAAAAATTACATGATAATCAGCAACTGTTTAGCATAATTATTTTTCATTTGATAAGAATTTTGCATTTTATGACATAAATAACAGCAACATTACTTTCTAAATTTTGGTGCTGAGTTAAATAACCCTTTTTCAAAAAAGAAATTTAATAATTTTTTAAGTGATTGCTTTTGTCTGCTATATCCTTTTTTTTTTAATTTTTGTTTCATTTCTGATTGCAATGCAAATGCTCCATGTTTCACAAAAAAGCAAAAAAATCATTTAACAAGGTCAAATTGCTCGTAATACAGCTTGTGAATGAAGGGTGCTCCAGTTGGGAAAAGTTCCATATATTCTTGTAGTAATAGCAAAACTGACACATACAGATTGGTTATTAATTTAGTCCTCAGCTCATCTTCAAACATCTTTTGACATATCCTACTTTTTCTTCCTTACAAGCACGGAATGTAAGTTTTAAATATATTCTCTTCCAGTTTCACTGATGTTGCAATACCTACATATACTAATAATGGTCGATAGAAAAACAGTCACCTGTATAGTTACTAATTCAAGAAAAACTAATCGTAAAATAGTTATTTTGAGATAGTTAATCTTAAAATCGCGTGAATACAAATTGCGATCTTAGGTGGTAAAATCGTGTGAATACAAATTGCGATCTTGGATATTAAAATCACGTGAATATGAATCACGATAATGGATTTTGAAATCGCGTGAATATGAAACTCGATATTCGATTCTGAAAATGAGAAAATACAAACTGCAATATAGAATTTTTAAATCACATAAATACAAATCACAATTCATAATTTTTAGATCGCGTAAATACAAATCATGATGACTAATTTTCAGATCGTGTAAATACGAATCACAATGCATAATTTTTAGATCATGTGAATGCGAATCCCAATGCCTTATTTTTAAATCACGTATAAATACGAAAATATCGATGTTTGATATTATAACCGCATGAGCGAATCACGACATAAGATTTTAAACTCGAGTGAATGCGAATCGCTATATAGGTCTTTAAAAACACGTAAAGACAAATTGCGATATCGGATTTTTAAATCTCCTAAATAAGAATCGCAACTTTTAAATCGCGCAAATATGAAAAGATATGTTTGATATTAAAATAAAGTGAATAAGAATTGAAATATTAGCAGATTCTGGGCTTACGACTTTTAAAAGGCTTGTTCAAAGCAGCACAGTTTGAATTACGAAAATACGAGCTATCTGGTGAATGGGTAAAAATGCTAAAAATCTCATGTTCTATACGTAAAAGTGGAGAAAATAGCTAAAATAAGTAAAAATGCGGAAAGGTTGGTAGCTATGTAGTTTGAATTTTCAGCTTATCTTTGAAAATCGGAAATGAATATCTTTATTTTAAAAAAAGCGAAACTTTTAGTTAAAAAGTAAAATAAGCGGAAAGCCGCTAAAAAGCGGAAAAATCTTATCCCTGTAAATGTTTTTAGTTTAAGATTTAAACTAAAAAAAGAAAAAAAAATTTGAGCGAAACACTTTAAGCCCTCAATCTCCCTTGCTAAAGATCATGTTATGCATTATACATTGCTTTCAAAATGTAGTTTAAAATTAAGACTAAATTTAAATCTAAGGTTTTAAATCAATAAATATATGAAGCAGGCAGGTTATTTCTTACATGATTATCAATTTTAGTAAATCCATTTTTAATTTTCATAACAAAAAACAAACGTCTAATACATAATTTCCCAATTATTAAACTAAGGGATCATTTACAAATTAAAGTTTTTCAATAACAGCACACAGCAGTAATACACTACAAATTTTCTTAACAGTTTTTTAACACTCATATCTCCATTATTAATTTAATTGAATAATGGTAGGTTTGGACTAATTTAGTTATTGAAAAAAAATTTAACATATCAGTAAATATTTTTAAACAGATATCACAGAAAAATGTTTGAGCTATTTTATGTTACCTGGAGAATTTGTAGAATTCTTTGGAATGTGGATTTTTAGACTAATTTTAAAGGATATTTTTTTTTTTTTTTTCTTCTCAATTTCAGATTTTAAGAATTTTGGACTTAGTGTTAGGAAAATTCTTGTTTCTATTAATTATTCTCTCAAAATCATTATTTTTTACAGAACAATAACTAAATTTAAAATATTACATTTATGTAATATTTTAAATTTAGTTTGTAGATTTGTATCTATCCAGATGATGCCCATAGTTGAAGTCATTTCTTTGTGTCCATTTTTAAAGTATTACTATCTTTTATTGCAGGTATAATCTTTGATTCCGAAGGAAATTCCTTTAGCTTCCTTTCCATTTATCTTTTTCAGCAAAAATTTTGTCATTAAATTTACTTTTTCCCCCATCTACTATCATTTTAGTAATTTAGTGTTTTATGTATGAATTTCTCAGATCTTACCCTACGTCAGGAAAAGGAAGCAACTTGAAAACCCCTTCCCGCTTTGGTTCTTGCATAATAAAGGAAGACCCGCAAATTCAAGTTTTTCAATAATAAAACTTTAATCACACTCAAACATCAGTGTTACCAGCCATGCAAAATATGGAAAGCAAAATCAGCAAGCATGCCTAAATATTAAAGACAGCTGCTCTATGACTTTTTATGGTAAAGCATGTAATTAAGCCATTTATTTAAAAAATATACAAAATAATTAATATACAATATAATATCTCACAGATAAGGAGTTTCTTTATAAGCAAAAATACAATACTTTAATACAATACTTAATAAAATACAATACTAAAAAATGGTCTCAGGCCGCTTCAAATAAAAGAAGAGCTACCGAGTCCATTATTTTTATCAAGGCAACAATTAATTTTATGCACACAATAAGTGATTTCCTTTTTTAAATGAAAAATGTTACACTTGAACAAAAATCAGTATTAAAATAAATGGCTCAATTCCTTTGTGATGTTTTTCCAAAAATGAAAAAAAAAAGGTAGCTTCATTTCATATAAATATTTCTGCAAATATTGCATAACCTACTGTCAAATAGTAAGTAGATAACTCATTCATCAAATGTTTTGTTACTTCTGGAACAACTACTTCATTGTGATAAAAAAAAAATCAAAACAGCAGTACAATGCATTACCTCTTCATGTGCCACAACATGGCCGTCAATGTTTTTAGCCTTGCTAACTAGCAACTTATTGTGCCTAGCTTTTAGTTCTCGTGGATGAGGTGTATCATGCCGCACAAATTGAGTCTAAAAAATAAGAGGGAAAACAAAAATAGTACTAAAAATAAAGGGAAGAAAAAAATGGCAACATGCAGTGAATTTTTAAAGCAGCAAAGCACTGTGGGATAGAGAATAACACATGCATAAACTGGAGAGTTCACTATAAACACAAACTCGTTATGCAGATTAATTAAAAAATTTCATTCTAAGCAAAATTTAAAAAGTAATAATAAGGAATCAAAAATATTAATCCAAAGGATCTTTAAAAGGTAAAATTCTGATTAAAAATAACTTAAGATCAAGTAAATTCAAATTCAAGTAACAGCAAATACAAGTCACATGAAAATTACTATGAATTGAAGTTGTAACTGAACCTTTAAAAAAACATATCTATGTGGCAAACACTGAAAAACAAAACTTGATTTATATTATGAAAAATCCATATGAAAATAAATTTAGTAATAGAAAAATTAAAAATTGTGACAATTAGACAGGTTAAAAAAACTTTCTTCCTAAAATAGAAAATGCATTAAAAATATGGCAATCAAAGACTAATTATGATAATCACTTAATAATAGATTCCTAAACTAATACAGGGTTGCCACTCAAATCAGGAGAAAAAAAATTTCCCCGTATATATTATACACAATATATTAAGAGAAAACACACAATCACTGCGCTCTTGAGTGACCTATATTAGCTATACTAGTTTCAATCGCTGGAAAAACTTGAAAAATAAGAAACAGCTTAACATACTCAAAACAAATGTAATGCAAGAGTAAATGAAATACAGTCTGACTTCTAGTTAACGAACTTTAATTTTGCAAATTTCTCTATTTCGCGATTTTTACCAAGAAACAAAGAACATTTTTGAAAATTTCTTCGTAAAATAACTTCCGAATAGTGAAGTCAATTTTCTATATAACGAACTTTTTGAGATGCACTTCCCTTATTTCCCAAAATATTTCAGAACATTTCAAACTTGTTAACACATTATATGGGGGGAATGACCTTGAATTGATTTTGGTAGCCACTTAACTTTTAGGGAAAGTTGTAAAATCCCTTTCCCTTTTCGTTTGCATTTCAAACGAAAAACCCAGACAAAATTAACATATTTTATCAGTAGCAATTAAACTAAAGAAAGCATGTGGTAATCCAAGTTTAAAATAAATTTTACAATAAATGCAACTATAATTTTATACATAAAATTAGCTTTTTTTAGTTGAAAATTTATGTACATGATAGTGTAACACTGGATAATGCTTTGCTCTACTCTTGCTTTCTATGCAGATATCTTTTATCGTTAAGATATTTAAAATAAATAGTAGATACTAGTTTACAAGATAAAAGTGTATCAATTGCTATTTTAACTATGTCTAGTGTTTATGAATTTAAAACCTGTTTTTGTGTTATTTAAGTATTTCAAAAGGTCATTTTCAATTTAACAGATTTTCCATATAAAGAACTTTTTTTCGGGATTTAGCGTCTTTGTTAAATAGAGGTCCAACTGTAGTTTAGTATAGCCGAAATATCACCCTTAGATATCCCATAGATTGCGCTTTGAGTGGTCACTACTTTTAAATGACAAAAATAAAATTCCCTGTATTTTCCCAGTTTGTAAGTCTCAGCATTACCCCTGTTATTTAAAGTGATTTTTAAATTCTCTGTATTTTCCAGGTTTAACCTATTCAACCTGTAAAGTGGCAACCCTGTAATGATACATGCTTTTCCTTATTTTCAAAAGCAAATAAACAACTGCACCACTATAAAATTGAAGAAAGGTGTGAATAACGATAGTGAAGGCCTGTTAAAAATATGACGCAAAGAAAATATCTCATAAATGTTATTAAATAACACTAACTTAATTTTATATTCGATAGCACATAAAATATATGAAGACAGGAAATTTTAGGAAACTTTATATTATTTTAGATAAATAAAACATATTCCATTCATTTTGAATTGGAAATCTGAAACATTTTTGAATAATAGTTTTAAAAAAAAGCTTCCAATTCAAAGCTTCTTAAAAAAGAAGAACTTTCAAAACGATTACTATAAATGATGCTTAGTACACTGAATAATTTGCAGCAATATTTGTGTTAATACTCAGCAATTAACTGAGTAAAAAATCTAATTTTCAGAAACCTTTGCAGTTTCACGAAATTTACTATAATACGCTTAAACCAGCAGAATTTTCATTAAAGCAGGAGAAACTGACAAAACACACAGACAAGTTTTCAGCTATGACAATGATAGTAGAAAGAATTTTGCTTCTTTGCATTTTATTTTAATCTCATCGTAAATAATTACTACATTCCACCTTAAATCTAAGAAAATTGAAAACGATACTCATTACACAATGGATAACTTAAGTCTGCAACCATGCTTCTAAATCTCTCACACACTCAAAAAATATAACAATTAAAAGTGAGGAATTCATGAAATGCTAAAAATATATAATTTCTATATAGTCCAAGACAGAAAGTATAAATAAATCAATTCAATTTTAAACTTTAGTTTGTAATTACAATAATCACCTCCTTATCCTCTTTGTCTTCCAATTCTTTCTCATCTTCAACAAACTTAACAGAAGAAGTTCGATCAGCTTTTTGGTCCCAACTTAATCTGCTATCCTGCTCACCACTGTCTCTGAGCAAATTTTCTAAAGAGTACAAATAGTAAGTTATTAAATACAATAGAATTACAGAATGATAAAAAAGGAGGAAGCAAATTTGCAGTTTTGCAAAGACTACTTGTTCATCAATCAGGTTCACAAAAATTTGCAAAAAAAAAAATCAAAAATAACAAAAACACAACATAATTATCTGAGCAACTTTAAGATACAAATAGAAAAACGATTGTTGTTCATACAAGGTGCTTTGGAAGTGAAAAAAAAATTTTTATTTATTACCCCAAAACATGGCAATTTTAAAATTATGACTACATTGTAAGTTTAAAAAATTATTACTTTTTCTATTACTCAAAGTTTAATGGATCAATCTTTAAAAAAGAAATTTCAATCGCTTAAACATCATTTTGCATTTAAAAGTCTATTTACGTTGCACTAGAGCTGCACAATGGGTTAGAAAACATCCCTAATGATCCAGTCATGCCATTACAATTGTGTTCTAAAGAGGATGGATCTCCTGATTTGGTATCTCAATGATCTGTGCACAAAGTCATAGAAGAACAGTTGAAAGAGGACGGCTGCCACACACCAAGGGTCCCTTTGCAGTCTGATCAAGTGGACACCCACCCGCCCACTAACTGCTGCGAATGAAGCTTGATTTCTGCGACCTACTAGCATAGTTGCCAACGTGGATAGGAAAACCTCCAATCCAGTAGATTTTACGAAATAACATAAATTTTATTTTAATTGTAGCATAATGTACTAAATATTTTTTGCATAGGAAATTTTAGGGATTTTTGGTCATCAAAATATAAAAACTGCAATATTTTCCAGTTATGATGGACATTAAATGAATTTGAAATGTTATGTGTATTATATTTACTAATAATTTTGAATAGTAATAGGTATTTAACTCATCAAAGATAGTTTAAATATTTTTTAACTAATTTAAAAAGATATTTCTGATTAAAAATAAACTAATCATTTTAGGAGAAAAAAAAGTCTTTAAACTGATCTTTATAAATAAGGCTAGCTTTAATATATATAATACTTATTTTAAAAATCAAGCAATAATCTGTGCAAAAATTCTATTTCATTAGGGATTTTTTTCAGAAACTTACTAAATTTTAGGGAATTTCCTAAAATATACAACAACAAAAAAACATAATTTTTATTAAACCAGTAGGCCATGAAAAACAGGGAAAATCCAGTAGAGTTGGCAGCTATGTACTACTGTGGAACGTGTGTAGCACAGTCTACTGTGGGACAAGACTCTTGGAATGCGAAGAATATCCTCCAGCGAAACTTTCCTAAATTTCTCTCTCCTCACAGGAAAATGTTAAAAAAGATATGCTGTTGCAAGTGATGATGGAAGTCACTATAAATAAAAACGATGTCCTATGCTGCATGTGCAAAGTTGGTCAGATAATTACATTTTAGACACGCAGCTAAATGCAGTAGATGGAGACATACCCATACTTTCCGGGTGATATTCTTGTTGGGGCAACAGAAAGCATGTCAGCACTTTTGTTCCTGTTCTTTCATTAACATCAGTTTGAAACTTCAACATGGGCTGTGACTGTAAAAACACAAAGGATAAGCATTAGCTTCTTTTTCAAGAAGGAAAAAAAAGCGAAGAAATGTAGCAAAATAATCTACCAACTAGAAAAGAGCATCAAGCATCTGCAGGGCATTTAAAACATTAAAGCGGATTTGAAAAACTAATTAAAAAAAAAAAAAAAAGGGAAACTGAATTTTACATCATTATGAATTCTGTTATAGTGACTAGATACATATTCTCATCAAGTTTCAAAATTGATTACAAAAATGGTTGAAAGATGGCACTCTTAAATAAACAAATAAAACAACGATTGCAAAATAATCTCTGCTTGCAGAACTAAGTCTGAAGGTAAAAAAAAAAATTAAAAAAAAAGGAGAATGCCATTGCAAAAACTTCAGTGTAAATCAACAACAAATAGTAGAATAACGTTTAATAGTTTTTTCAGTTAACAGTACCATCTGCTGATGAATATTGTAACTAATTTCAAATTTCGCAGAAAAAACTCGTTCTGGTTTACAAAGCAAAAAATTTCACATCTTTCTGTTTTTCTATCCTTTTTGGGACAAAGTACTTTGGGTATACGCAGGCATGTCTCTGGCTTAATTTTAGAACAAAGAAGAAAAAAATTTGTTATTAATAAAATATGTACATAAAAGTAATTTCTCAATATAAAATTGTATCAATTTTCTCTTTCAATTTTAATTTCCTTATTGTTCTTGTTCCTAAGAAAGCTTATGGTTTTAAGAAAAGTCACATTAAAATTTTACCATACCCAATTCATGTTTAGCTATATCAATTATTAATTTCAATAATAAATGCCAGCTAAATTCAAGCTTTTAAACACTATTATGAAAACTACTCTTATTATATATCCTATCCTTATATAAAAACTGCAAACTAAGTTACATTAGTCACAATAGAATATTTATAGTAATAATAAATTTTAGCCACTTTAAGCATGCAAAAACTCAACAAATAATTAGAGAAAAATTTTACCTGATTTTCAGCTAACCAAAGAGCTTTCAAGTTTAAAGCAGTAATGGTTAATGGCAGATATTGCAATCTAAAAAAGACAAATTATAATCGATAAGAATTTGCAGAGGCACATTAAGTAGAATTTAGTATAGTATGTATTAGTATAGTACTTACTTAAATAACACATATTAGCATTGTAAATAACTATATAAAATAAGTAAGTAATCTCTACATTCTAATAAGTGTTTTTTTTAAACCTTATATCCTATGAAATGTCTGTCAGTATTAAAGTATGCTTATATTAAAAGTTTCTAGACACAGACGGCAAGGCTGGCATAAACTTTTTTTTTAAATATAAATATACATAGCTGCCAACACTGATAGGAAAAAATCCAGTAGATTTTAGGAAATAATATAAATTTCATGATAATTGTTGCAAAATATACTAAATATTTTACACATAGGGAATTTCAAGAATTTTAATAATCATCATAATAAAAAAAAACTGCAATATTTTCCAGTTACGATTTCACATTAAATGATCTTGAAATGTTATGTTTTAGGTTTATTCATAATTTTGAAAAGTAATAAGCATTTAATTTATCAATGGTAGTTAACTGAATTTTAAAAAAAGAGTCTCGCTTCCTTACGTATTAGTGACACTTATTTAAATATTTGAGCTAGCAATCATCTGCACAAAAATTATATTTTAATAGGAACTCAATTTTACTGAACTTACTCAATTTTAGGGAATTTTTTAAAATGCACACAAACCATGAGAATTTTTATTAAAGTAGTAGATCAGGAGAAACTGGCAAAATTCAGTAGTTTACTGAAAAATCAAGTAGAGTTGGCAGCTATAAATATATATTGATTTCCAATTTTACTTCATTTAAAGTTATTTGAGCATTCGGAAGAAACCTCTGAAATTAATAAAACTTTGTGAAGAGCAGTTTTGGAATAGTCGCCATCCATAGAGTAAAGTATAAAAATAACTAAAGTCAATACTAACCGGTTCCCCGACACATCCAAAACATGTAATTCTTTTAACATTCCAGTTTCTTCAGGTAAGAAGTTTAATCTATTTTCTCGTAGGGATAGCACCCCTAACCTTGTCAGGTTTCCAATTTGGGAAGGTATTAGAGACAAACGATTTCTATCTAGATTTAGGTTTGTTAGGTTAACTAAATTTCCTATAGATGAAGGTAGTTCTGATATTAAATTTTCAGTAAGTATCAATTCCTGGAGAGATTCACAGTTGCCTATTTCTGGAGTAAGTGAGAGCAGACGATTCTGATCAACCTAAAATAGATAGCAAAAAGTAAATAACAAGAGGAAAAAACAAATACTTAGTAAATAGTAAACACAGAATAAATTAATAAGAAGGAACACACACTACACAACTCTGCTATATCTCCCAACCTTATTTTTCACGTATTCTAACAACGGTTAGAACACCACATAAATTTGACAAAGGTTAGATCATGTTCGCAGCATATGAGCTGGTATCCTTTCATGAAACTGCGACACCACAACTAACAAGCAAGCTTTCAGTCACAGCAATACATACAAGTCAGTAATTTACAGAATACAAGTCAGTAATTTAGTCAGCTGATTGGACCGAACTAACTGTCTTAGCTTCCTACCAGCAAAATAAGATATCTCTATTGACTGCAGTACCAGAATGCAAAAAGAAGGAACACTATTAAAACATCCCTAGGCATTGCCTTTATTGAATTTTCAAAATGAAAATTAAATATTTGGACCAATCTTTAAACAGACTATAAAAAATGCATTCAAACACACTTAAAAATATATAAATAAATAATAAAATAAATAACAAAACAATGGTTGTTAAAAAAATTTTGTTGATTCCCAAAATATATATTTTTAAAAAAAACTTCTATGCATTACTGACCTTGAAAATGGTAAGTTTGGACAATTTTCCTATTCCATCCGGCAGAGATTCTAAATAATTTTGAGATAGATGCAAGTCTGTGAGATTTACTAAGCCTCCAATTTCTTCAGGTAAGTACTCCAGTTTATTTTCACTAACATCCAAACAGGCTAATTTCTTCAAATTTTCAATTTCCTGAAACAAGAATAAATGAATAAAAAAGATGCCAATTATTTCTCCTGTGGCTTGGCATATATTTTTCTCAGAAATAATAATTTGTATCAAATTTACAATTTGTTTCATTCAAATTTAACTTAAAAAGCAAAGAACATAAATTATAGAATTATGTTTTAAGTGAATACGTTAATATTAGTTATATTTGGAATAGTATTCTAATAGTAATACCATTCTATTAAACTTTAATTAACATAACTAATAATTTAATGAACATAAAATTGAAAATTAACTTTGAGGATAAACTTATCCTCAAACATAAACTTTTGCAAGCATGCAAGAACTTGTGACCAGTAGGTAAGGACACACTTACACACGTTTATTTTTGGTGTTCCTCTTGACAATTATAAATAAATGATTGACATTATGCTTTTATGTGATGCAAAGTTATAAAAAATTTTATCTAGATTACTTATAATAATACAGTTTCAGCATTTTATCATATATCATCTAACATGGCTAAGCACTTAGCCCATGCTGAGGGCTTGATTATTTAACAACAATGATGAGAATATCACATAATTTTAATCTTGGTCCAATGGCCACGTTTTCTAAACAAGCAAAAAGCATAATACCCTAACTTCTTAGACTGGGATGTAATCTTAATGATTTAAGAACCATTAAATAACAATTACTGGAAATATCACAAGTAACCTCTTTTTAAAAAAAATATTTAATGTAACTTAGCGATGGTATAGAATAATATTATTTAGCAAACTCATTTTATACCTAACAATTTTCCATGAAATACAAGAGCATTGTGTATACAAGAGTAAGTAAATTTAATAACAGTTGTAAATAATTAAAAAATATATTTCACACACACATTTTTGAGAAGCATAAACACAAATAACAAACATACTAACTTGTGGTAAAGTGTAAAGATCATTGCAATCCAGCCAAAGTTCTTGTAGACTAGAAAGCTGACCAATAAGAGCAGGCTAATGTAGGAGAGAAAGAAAAAAAAAAAAAAGATATTTAAAAGCATCAGTCATATTCCAAAATAAATTTTAAATTTAAAAAAAAAAAATTCTTAAAAATAAAATGGAAACTTAATTATTGTAGTGATAGTTAAGCAAAAGAATTTTTATCAGTCATATAATTGGTGAATGAATACCACTAGTTGATTCATTGCTGTTTTGTGAGAGGCAGGGAGACCTGTATTAAGATGACGATTGTAGGCACTCCTGTGTTGCAATTAGAAGTGGAGTGCATACAGGTCCCTGCAGTGTATGACTGAGTAGAAACAGAGTGAGGAGGTCAGTAATGAAACCTCAAATAGCACGTCAACTCTTCACTGTATTCCATCCATCAAACTGGGCGCGTTAAAATCGAGGCTGGCGTCTCGTTTGATCTAGGCGTGTTCAAATCACATCTGGGTCTCAAATGTGGGGAGAATGTTACAGACAATGTCAACCATCAGCTATCATAGGGGTTTCCAACTTACATGAGGCCGGGGGCCACAATTAAAAACACCAGTCAAATGGCGGGCCACAAGAACTCTTATGTTTGAAAAAAATTTAAATATTGCTGTCAGATTTTTATCAAAGTTTTTTTTAATATTAAAAAAACAAAATAACAAGCATTACAAATAATGCTTGTTACGTATTATTTTGAATCTTATCTTCTCTTAATCAGAAACTTAGTGACAAGATTTTTTTTTTTTAAATTTAATTCTGTGATAAATTAACATTTTTTTCAACTTATTGTGAATTATAAGCAACAACAACAAAAATCTCGAGCATCTGAAATTAAATTTTTTTCTTCTGTTCCGCTCATGCAATATTCAATTCAAGGAATTTAGATAAAAAAAATGATATTCATTCCCTCTTTTATGCGCTTTAAAATTTACAAATGCAAATAATTTCATCCAAAATTAGTGGTTTCAAAAAGTTGAACCGGAGAACTTCTTCGATAAATTTTCTGATAAGCACATGCTAAACTATATTCACAAAATAAAAAAAAATAAATATAAAAAAAAAAAAAAAGAGCAGCATACACGATTATTTTTGTACTTGAATAAATATTTTCTTGGGTGCAAAACCAGAGAAATAAATTTATTTGCAACGTTGGTATGTCAAATTTCACAGAAACGAAACAAATAGTTTATTTTTTATTTTAAGGAGAAAAATATTTTAAATCCTTATAGATTTGTACGAAAATTGGCTGGAAAAAAAAAATGAAAACTAATATATTTTAGCTCGCAGGCCACAAAAAAAGATTTTGAGGGCCACTAGTTGGAAACCCCTGACCTTTAATAATATTTCATAATTTTTTCGTATAATAAATACAGTGGGGAACCGATTATCCGGAATGATCGGGACTATCGGTATTCCGGATAACTGATTTTTCCGGTTTTCTGAACCGCTACGAAAAGCCGTTTTTTTTTAATTGTCAAACCCAACTAAAAAAAATAATATTTAGAAATAATCTGAAAAAGAAGAAAAACGATAAAGTAATACACTAATGATTATTTCTAAAATGATGGTATGGTAAACCTCTTTTAAAAAAGAAAGAAAAATCCTAAAATCTTATAATAGATATTTCAAGACTAAATTTATGATGAAGATAGAAAGAAAAACATTTTAAAATCAAAGATAATTAAATTTGTTATAGAAAAAAAAAATCAAACTTCAAATTTAAATTGCTTCATTTCACAATAAAAAAAAACTAACTTACTAATTCTGATATTTCATTACTCCCCAAATCTAGCCTTTCTAGTTTCGTCAAATTAGAAAACGAGGGAGGTAGATTTCGTATAGTATTTTCTCGAAGCTCAAGAGACTGAAGGTTTGATAAGCTGCAAATAGGTGGGGGAAAAGTTACGAAGAATAATATAAGTACAGATATTATTGAAATAATTATGTTTTACTCACTTTCCAAAGTCGTTTGGTAGCCGAGAAATAGAAATATCATTTAACCCTAAAACTGTAAGATTTTTAAGCTGTACAAATCCAGCGGGCAATCTATGGAAGGAAAAAAAAAGTTATTAACAATTTTAATATGGGAATTTAAAAAATTATCAATTATTTGCTAAAAGAAAATAGACACAATTTTTTTAATAGAAAAATTTTTTTTTATTTAATCTTCATTCTTTAAACTAATAACTTCAAACTCAATGACATGAGATATCACAAAATTTGAAACAAATACTTAAAGAAAAACTAAAAAATTTTAAAAAAGCATAAATAATGTCACAGTAAAAGATTGCTTGTTAATTGTTTTTATATTAAAAGGATTTTTTTAAAATCTTACATCTGGACATAGGCCATATTTCACATAAGCCCTCTGGCAGCCCAAAAAAAATTAGCCTTGTTATGAAAGTTGTCAGAAGAATCGTTCAAAAAATAAATTTTAAAGCAGCTTATTGCATCAAGGGCATAAAAGATTGGTGCAGTTTGAAGCTTTGATCAGGCCAATGCGGAATTGTACACAAAGAAATGATACTAGGATGAAGGAACTTCTTCATAATTGATACACATAATGAAAATGCAGTGGAAGCTCTGACAGAGACAGACTCCAAAATGTAAAAAAAGAAAAGATTTCCAGACACTTATAATCGATTAAGGTGAATAATTAGAAGTTTAGCAAGAAAAATAATTTTCGATTGTGAACTGGTATATTTACAAGGAATATAAAAAGAAATTCATGCAAAAAATTTGGATTATCAATTATATATTATTTTCCTTAGATTTTGTCACTAATACTTCATTATTAATATTAAATATAGATTTATTCACACATTTTATTAAAAAATACAAGAAATTAACTTAACATCAGTCTTTTATCTCAATTGAGAAAAAATTCTATATTTAATACTTTAATTACAAAAAGATGATTAATAATGGAGTTTTGTAATGAAAGTCAATTTTTTATCTCAAAATCCAATTTTTATTCTCAATCTCAATATTTCAAAACAAATCTTTTGCATACATGAGACATATATAGCAGAAATCTTTAGTTTTATTTTAATTAAAAAAATTTTATTTAAGTATACAACAAGTTGTCTATCTTTTGTTTTAAATTACTATGGGCTAATTCTTCCTACAATCATAAAAATTTAATTTTTTACCTCAAAAATAAAAGGAAATTTATTTTATATAACATAAAATAAATGCTGATTCTTAAAGCTCAATGCATTTGCTTATATTAAAAATAAAAACTAATATAAGAATTAAAATTAGAGTAAAAGCAATAGATTTAAACATTTCTTCTATTCTCTTCAGCACTTATTGATGATATATATATTTATTTATTCAATTATTATATATATTGCAAGTAATAAAATATTTTTTCACATAACTCAAAACTACATAATTTATTAAAACTTAAAAGTAGACTAATATATTTTTATACAAAAAAAAAAAAAAAAAAGAGTTATTTCTAAAAAAATATTCAGAAAGCTAAATATTAACTATTCAGTACACTCCTATACAATATACACCTTACATAGCAACATTTCAGTATGTTTTAATCAAATAATTTTAGAATTAGCTGAGACAGAAATAATCACAAAAGTTTGTCTACAGAGTGAGAAAGTAGTAAAATCCTTTTTCTTTTTTTTATTAATTAGGTAGTAAAAAATAAAGTAAAAACATTTTTTTAATTTCTAGAGTTAGTTATGTAGTTAATCAAGCTTAATGCATGTAAAAGTTGTAATGCTTTTATTTCTTATAAACTTATTAAAATACTAAAATCTCTTTAATATTACCTTATTCAGGGAATAAAATAAACATTTGTATTTTATCATTAGCAAAGATAAATAAATATTCTAAGGAAATGAAACCCTTTTATTAGTAAATTATGACACTTTAATAACTAAACCAATTTAGCCTTCACAGACAGTAACATTTAATGTACAACTTTAAAGGTCAGGGGCTGTTCAAATATTATTTCAGCATTTTTATGACTACCTTCTCTCCTTCTTGTAACCAAAAATAAGCAACAACTTCATATGCTTACATGAGACCTTAAGTTTCAGTAATAATAACATAATTTTAAAAAAATTTACCATTGGATATAAAATTCAGGTTTCGAAAAGTTTTTTCAATATTCTGTTTAATTCAATTTTTAATTAATAATTTTTTCATAAATTATAGCTTCCATACAATCATTTAAATAGAGTATTTATAGATCCCTTGTTCCTTTCTTTTTATTTCAAAGAATAAGAATAATCCTCAGAATTTTCTCTTTGTAAATAAGCATTATTAAAAGCCATTCTTTTTAGACTAATTGTGTTCTAGGAGCAAAACACTAGAATTATTATCCTTAGAAATCATTTTGAAAGAGTTTGGGGAAAAAAAATTTTTTTTGACCTCAGAAAATTAATATTTTTAATCCCGCCCTCCCCCTCAAATTAAATAATTTTTGACATTAAAAAGAGTTTAGAATAGTTAATCTCAGCTTGAAACTATATTCCCTTATCAGCACATAGAAAATTTCTTTCCCCTCTATGTATTTAATCAATATTTGAATGGTCCCTCATTTGCAAGGTAGGAGAAGAATTATAAATCAATTTGCTTTAAAACACCAGCCTTTTAAGCAGCTTGCAATATTTCCTTAATTAGTGGAAAGAATTTTTATTATTCAAAAATAAACACACACATAAAAATCAGCATAAAACATCACAAATTGAATTTATGACAAAATAGGAATTTTAAAGAGAAAGAAAGAAGCGTGAAATTATCTGAGGCTGAGTGGAATAAAAAAGACATTAAGAATACTTTTATAATTCTTTAACTGCAATCTAGAGAGGAATTCTTAATCATGAAATATATTTCAGAATAATCTATTGAGTTTTTATTAATATGTCACAATTAATGGTATTATTAATTTCACAATAAATGGTAGTTTGTTTTTTCTAAGAGTTTAAACTTTCAATAAGTTAAGTAATTAAATTATAAGTTAAAATAAATAATTTAAAATGGTGTAAAAAAAACTATTCCCTAGGTTGAGCCACTGCTCCATTTTCTATACTGAAACAATATGCGTAAGAAATAATCGTAAGACATGAATAAATTAATTCAATAAGCTTTTTTTAAAATAAAAAAAATCAGGTGATAAAAATTTTACAAATAAAATTCATAATTTTTAGATCTCTGTTTTTTTCTAAAATTTTTTACATTCATTAATATAACTGAGCTTTAAATGTTTTTAAATCTCTCAATTATCTACATTAAGAAGCATATTACATACATTCATGCATGAATTAAAAAAATAAATAAATATTACATAAAAATACTTGATAGTTACTAAAAGAAATAACAAATTTCATAAAAATAGTACTATTTTATTATTCTCCAAATAATTTAAATATTAGCAAAATTAGAATTTTATGTGTTTTTACTAAACTACGATAAAGATGCATCCTATTTTAATTCTTACTTTGTTAGAGGATTGCTACTAATGTCAGCATTTTGCAAAGATTTTAAAAACTTGATATTTTCAGGGATGTCAGAAATATCTGCAAATGAAAAGAGAAAAATTAATTGTAGTACGATAATTATAATCAAAATTAATTTTACATGCACATTATTCACGCAACTTTCATTGAAATATACTATTTCGAGAATGCTAAACAGTCATCTCAAATCTCATTTGATCAGATAGGTATATTTCAGATAAAAAATAAAGATAATACTTACCGTTTTTACTAATATCTAGTTCAACTAAATTCACCAAGCTTGCAATATCAGAAGGCAATAAACAGATTTCATTATCACTCAAGCTCAATCTTCGCAATTTTATTAGACGAAACAAACCCTGAAAAAAAAAATTTAGTACAATAATTCAACTACATAATTCAAGAACATCATGAAAAAAATTTAGCAGCTAATTAAGGACATCCAATCTTGGTTATATATAAAACATTCTGTCAATCAACTATTTCTCAAATAATTTAAGTGTTCTGTGACCAAATGTATTTTTTAATCAATATGTTTAAAGTAATTTTTTGTCTTATAAAAAAAATCAGTTATCAAATGTTAATATAAACTATTAACGTGATTAAGATTAAACTATAACAATAACTATTAAAATAAAAAATTAAAGAAAAAAAAAAAACAATTCTTAGCCTTAAATGAGCTAGTGTCATTTTTAATAAGAAATGCAAACAATGGTAAATTAAATTCATATTTTTATGCATATATTGGCTTTACTAAAATTTATTTTTTAATATAAAAACACACTGCAAATTTAATATACAAATAAGTAACTTAATTAATCATAACATTTTTAAAAGTATTAATCGTGAATATGCAGTATGTGAAGCAGTACACTCATCATGTTGCTGTATTTCTCATTTATTTTAAATCTTGACATCTTACATTTTGACAACATATTAATTTTGCAGAGATCCTTTAATTAATTTATTTTTGATTATTTTGATAAACAAAATCAGGTATGATAGGTGCCCAGTGACAAAATATGGCCAAGTCTGGGCAGTGGCCTGCGATAAACTTATAAAAAAAATCACAGAAGGGGGGGGGGTGGACAACTATTAGCCACCCCCAGACAAATGTCTAAAAGATTTTAGGAAAATTTCCAAGTTCTAAGGCTATTTGGCACTTGTAAAAAAGATCAGTAAACATAAATATTTCCCTACTTCAAAATATGAGCTTGAAAGATGGCAAACCTACTAAGAACAATTAAGCACACTTGTAATAACGCTTATTATCAGATAATATTATATTAGAAATTATTTTCAAGACTAACAGTAATTTGAGAAAGCAAATGATAAGTAGTTTTAATTTAAATTATTAGAAATAAGACATATCCTTTAAAAACAAATATATTTAATGACATTTTTATCTAAAATTCTATCTCTTATTTAAACAGTAAATCATGTTCCATTGAATGTATGATTATAAATGTAAAAAGAGAATATCTATTTTTACCCGCAGAAAGCGAGTACACCCATTTTTCAAAAACAAGTATTTAATAGTAAATGCATAATATTATTCATTTATTAAGCTTTGTAAGACCAGAACTTATTGGGTAATAACCTATAATGCTTGTAAACAGAACTGTCTATTAGTTTTTATGATATAAAATTAAATCCTAACTCAAACAAAAAACTTAATTGTTTGTTTATTAAAAATAATCCTACCATTTATAACTGGTAAATTTGTTTTTACACATAATTATATCAATATAGATCATTTTTGTTGACGCTAAGTTCTATTCATCGATCAGGTTTTCACGATTTCAACAAAATGGCATTTCCGCACCAAGAAAATGATACTGACCAAAATTAAAATCGTTTGCAAAACATGTATCTTTGAGAACATTTAAGTCAATAGGAGTAATCCCTAAGAACAACAAACCTCCATTAATGACCATTTTATTGTGGTAAAGAGAGTGGTCGCTTCAGAAGTATCAACAACTAGTTTTTTTCTTTTACAAAAACATAGACTTATATTCATTAACTTATTTACTGAAACACAGCCTCAACCAGACTCTACAGTTAATTTTTGATTCAAGATATTATTAAATTTTTCACAAAAATTCAGGACTCTTATATTTTCAAGATGATGCCTAGTGCCTCCTGACTGTTCAATTGTCAGGTATAAAATCTAATAATAAAATTCTATAAAATCTAATAATAAAAACCTTCTTTATTTACAAAACATTTGAGCAGCACTATGGGCTAATGAGTAGTAAAATAATTAGAGTTAGACTAGATTTGGAGTTAGACTAGTCCATCACCACTAATTCTCCAGCGATCAAGGTTACAATGCTATTCTTAAAGAGAAACGATGGTTTAGTGTAGAGTGGTGTAGTTTAAAGATTATTTAAGTAATTAGGGGTTTTTATTTCAAGATATTTTCTTTTCAACCAATCCTTGTTTGTAAAAGATGAAAACAGTAAATATTGGGTGTTAAATACGTAAAAACATACAAATAATAAAATTTTAATATTAAAATTGTATTTATGGGCTTTAAACAGATTAAATATATAGTTAAAACAGTCAAAATTTGCAAACTATCCCATTGTCAGATCACTATAACAATAATAAAGATATAAAGCACTAATTGCAAACAGATAAGAATATTATCTGATAAAAATTAAAATGTGTAGCATGTTTTTACACAGTCAAAATTGAGTTAAAAATAAATTAGTCTAAAAATTAAAGTTGTTTACAAAAGAAACTAATTAGTTTAAATGGATAAAAATGTTGCAGCTAGTTTAATCATTTCAACTATACAAAAAATAACAGAAAGCTAAAAGAAACATTCAAATTAACATCACGACGGGACAGAAACCTCTTTTTTTTTTAAAACCACTCTTAGGATATAAAATTGGATCACGATTCATGCTGGGCCCGTCACGTCTTGTCAAATAACATATAACCCTTTAGGCTTAGTCACGACAAATTGTAAACAAAGTGGGCGTCGGCTTTGCAATCCTTAATATACCAAAAATTTTGATACACAATAATCTTCAGTTTAAATACATAATAATAGCAATGACCTTTGGTAGATCTCGAATGTGGTTTGAATCTAGCAAGAGCTCTTCTAATGTCCTGGGATAACGTAAAACATCATCAGGTACGTTTGCCAAACTACAGTGTCTCTTGTCGATGCATTCAACTTGGCGATTGCAACCTCGAAATAATGGAATACAGCGAAACATTTTCAATAGTTTAGTTTACTTCTCATTGTGAGTTTAGAGAAGTTGTTTACACATCAAATTGTGCAAAGCTTAAACAAAACTGACACTACCCCGATGCGATTCCCTAAATGTCTGCCGCATTTGAACACGAAAATTTACTATGATTACGTCACTAGCTACGATACTGATTAAGATTATCTTTAGCTGGTAGTTATCAAATCACTGGTATAAAAATCACAAGTACGAGTATTAACGAATAAACAAATGCTTAATAATAAGCTTTTATATTTTTTAATTGGCTATGAATATATTACGGGATAATGTATTGATCAAATGGCGAGATCAGTACACTTCTATTGTCAAAAATCATCAGAAAAATGCATATTTTTAATATGTCATCAATTTTGATAACAGTTATTCTTTAAATATCGCTTTTTGGTAACTGGTATCATTCTCCTTGGGCGGAAATCCATGAAATGTCCCTTGTCTAAGGTGGAGTTGAGGGGTATTTTTTTAAGTGAAATGAATTTGTTGATGAACCAAAATTGAAAAGTTGAAGAAATTGTTTATTAATTTTCTCACTGTTTTTATTGAAGTGGCGGAAATTTGAAGTTTTGTAATCGTAAATCCGTACTTTTATTAGTTTAGTGTGATTTGTTTAAGATGAGAATACATTATACAAGTCTACTAAACGCGATGTAAAGCTTCCAAAGTGGCTTCTTGCATCTGTTTTCTCGTCTGCTGTAAGTTTATGATATAAAATCTGCCGATGTTTAGATTTTACCAAAAAAAAAACTTTAAATGGGTTCTTATTCCATCTTTATATGAAATATGATTTATATACCTTCTTATTATTTCTGTAATAATTTGTTTGTGTCATTTTTCGAATGTTTGCGGCATTCTTAAATATCATGGATTCGTTATATCCTCACATTGTATAATTAAAGGTTAAATACCGAACAGTGTAAAAAGTCATATTAATGCTATAATTTGTTTGTGATACATTCGATGCATCATAATGAAAATAATTTAGGTATAATTCTTTAAACAAGCAGATTTTTCTTTTTTTTCTTCATGAATGGTCATAATGCAGTTTTATACATTTAAAGATAGTAAAATGAGTTTTTTTGTGTAATATGCTTTCTTTTTTTTTTACCAAACCTATGAAAGCTTTTTATTTGCATAGTTTTTAGTTCAATTCTTCTATCCTTCTATTAAGCACTTTAAAGGGGAGAATAATCATAAAATCTTGATAATTTCCGGGCAGCTGCCCGCGAAAAACTGAAGAAAAACATCACAGAGAGTGACAACGCGAAATGTATAGATCGTAACCACCCACTAGCAAACATCTATGTGTTTTCTTTTAAAAAATTTGCATGTTTAAAATCAATTTGGCACCTTAGCAATTATAGTTGGTTATGATACGAAATTATCCCCAATTTAAACACCTATTAACACAGTTTAAGTATGAAGATATTTCCATATAAGTAGCACAATTGCTAAGAGATTTTTCTATGTCAGTATCTACGCCGAAATAATTGCCAAGTTTTTGCGACTGCCAAGCAGTAGAAGATAAGAAATTAAAAAATATCATAGAAGGGGACAGACTCATAGTCACCCTTAGGCAAACCTCAACATGTATTTTTTTAAAAAAATTTACAAGTTTAAAATCTTTTTTGCCTCGCCAATAATTCTTTCACAAATCACAATATGGATAGCTACGTAGCATCTTCTCATGTGCCACTACCTGAAAGTCACTAAAGCTTGGCGATTGTTTTAGCGCAGATATTAATATGGAGATCTTCCCATTCATTAAGTAGCACAATTAAGATTAATTGTGATAGGATCACATCATTAGAGTAAATAACAAGTGAATTTCTTACATCATCCTGAAACAACATTTAAAGTATTTCAAATTATGTTTTACTATTATAATTATTATGCACAAGTACGCATATGCCAGAAAATCAAACAAATTTTGAATGTTTTAGCAATTATTTCAGGCATATTTTCATATCGGTACCTGTTCATGTGAACTGCCTTAACTTAGTACCAAAGAGTTTTTGTGCTGATAAAAATGTAAGTGCTCAGTGGTTTGCCAAAGAACAAAAATAGATTTGTGTCCTTCTGTGATGTTGTTTAAATTTCTGTAATGTATGCCGACACCAAAGAAATAGCCAAATTTTGACAGTAATCTGATAGTGATAAGCGATTATTTTAAAAAGAAAATATCACAGACATATTTGAAAGGTATAATTGAGAGCAAGCATATTTTTGATTGAAATTATCCTTTGCTGTGTTGGTATCAATAAGTACTCTAATGTGGAAGTTATGTTTTTTCGAAGCTATAATTTTAAGTTATCTATGCCTACTTGCCGTAAAGAATGATCTGGTTTTTAGTATTCAAAAATTGCCAATTTGGAGAAATTTTTCCACCCAGATGAAAACTATCATCAAACTCAAAGCCTTATTTTTATTTTTTTTTAACTTTTCATAAGCTCAAATAATGCAACATTGTTGTAAGTTTTTAAATATTAAAAAATTAGACCGCAAATTGTTTTTATTTTCTTAAAGCTGGCTTTTCACCACAGGAAAAAGGGTTTTCAAAATTAATAGACAGAGTGCTGTCTAAACTTGATCTTATAGCTGTTGCAAGCTCACACTAGTTATTAAAAAAGGATATTATTCGCAAAAAAGCTTTATTTCATGCGACTACAAAACCTTCAAAAAAAAGTCTTTAGTAGAGTTTTTTTTTTTATTTATAGTTTCTTCTGAGTTCCGAATCAGAGTTCTTTCAAGGCCCTATTTCCTCCAAAGTGTACCAATTTTGTTGCAGGTGCTGAAACGAATATATCACCGTGTGAAAAGTGTTATAAAAATAACTTATATTTAATATAGTATCAGAAGTTTTTTTTTTTTTTTTTAAAAAACATTGATTTTTTCACGATTTTTATTTTTGTTTTATACAAAAATTTAAAATCTCTTTATCTAAGGGTAGCTTTGAGTAGTTAAACTCAACTGTAATTAATTATAAAAATTAGTATGTTTTTTTAAATCAATGTTCCTTCTTTTAAAATTTTATTCTTTTTACGATGTGTTAGGTAGTTTAAAATTATAACAACTCAGATACCTTTTTTGCAGTTTTCTGAAAGCATATTATTTATCAAAGAGTGTTGTTTTTTGTCTGATTTGTATCTTTAATCTGCACTAATTAATAAGCATATTTGAGATCACCCTCTTGCACCTTTAATGTGACTCCTAAAATGTGAAGATTCGATCATTAGATCTTAAGTTATTCAGTGGTGGTCCGTTTTTTATTCTTGGTATTATACATTAGACCAGGCTCAAAAAAGAAAGAAGTAACTTTTGATCTAATGATCAGATCTTTACGTTCTAAGGCTAAATTTTGTAGGGTTTAAAGGGTAATTTCAATATCACAAATTAATTATATAAAGCGATATGTGAAGTTTCAAAAACAGAAAAATTTACTTTTTCTGTATAAACATCCATTTTTTACCCAGCGGATTTAGGTTCACAACTCACAAAATATGTGAGACAGCCGTTAGAAATGAGTTTAGTCTTTCTTTTTTAGGTACAAGCTAAAAGAGTTTTAATCTGAGCCTAAGATACATTAGATTAATTACTGAAGCTCACCCAACAACCCCGGATATACTTTAAACAAAGGCCAAATTTTGCGATCTTACCAACGAACCTTTGATGTCTAAACAACGAAATCAGACATTTTTAGTGATCAAAATTATGCTTTTTTTATTACTAACCTGCATGAAAAAAGTACATTTATAACTTATAAGTTTTACATTTTTTATACTTAATACCAGAAAAAAACGTTTGTTTAAAGTAGTAAAATTAAGAAAAATTTTATCAAGTTAGCTTTGAGCTCGGAATTTGATAACTCAGATGCAATTTGAAGACCTATTTTGATCAAATTTTATATTTTGCCTTATTAAAAATTACAATCTTTTATATAATGTATAAATTTGCATACCCTCATCTTTGGGTAAACGAACTTTATAAATGTGTATAAAAAAACTCAATTCTCTTAAAAAGTTCTAGAGATAGAACAAAATACTCAAGAAGTAAAATTAACTTTAAGGGGTTTGTTCTTCTGTCCAAGCTATTGGGACATGTTGCCGAGATTACAGCCGCCATCCATATCTGGAGCATGTGGAAGTGTATAGCAATAACTGCCTGAAAGTGATTGAAAAATGACTAGGATTTATGATACAATGTTTTTCATATTTCTTTATTTTTCAAAGAAAAATGATTATAATTTTTCGTTGAGCTGCTCTTGAAGTTGTGCACTCATAACTTATAGTATTTTTGGCATAGTTGAATCTCTGTCACAATTTACTTTATTATTGGAAAAATATAATCCTTAATATTTAGCATTAAATTGTTAAGCTATCCATGTGTCCAAAAAAAAAAAAAAAACAAGTTGCTTTGCACCCCTTTTTTAGATATTAGTAATTTCTTTAGGTCTATTAAAATACATATGTATTAAAAATATATATGTATATGCATTTTTACTAAAGTAAACTTAGACTGTAATAAATAATTATTGATTGATTATATTTTATTGAAAAGTCATCTGATAGAAATATAAATATAAAGAAGTTGCAAATTTATAGAAAAATGATATTTTAAAAAAAAAAAAAAAAAAAAAAATGGAGTATACTATTTAAATAGTATACTCCATTATTTTTTTTTTTTTTTTTTACTGTTTACTGTTTTTAACCAATACCCAATAAATAGGTATTTTCTTCCAACATTTTCATTTAATATTTTTTAAACTATATTGATTGCATATTTTATTGTTTTAGGAACAAAATAAAAAGGCTGTAGTATGGATTTTAAGAAGATTACTAGCTCTGAACGAAAATGCAATGGTTGTGGATTTGTGACCTTTTCTTTACGTGTCTTATATCGACATAAGCACAGGTGTCAAGGTAAACTACAAGGATCCCCCCAGAAATGTGGCTATTGCAAGCGCAAGTTCATTTTCCCTTTCATTCGAAGACAACATCTAAAAACTTGTGTAAAGCGAACTAAGAAAATTTCTAGACTTTTATCAAAGAAGAAAAAGAATAAATTAACAAATGGCTTTGTTTCAAATAAAACATCTAAGGATAACAAGCCTTCAACTATTGTGTGCCCTATTTGTATGAAATTTTTTAACTCGAGGACACTTTATGCTGCACATGAAGAAAAAGGAAATTGCGGTCCACAAATAGAATTGGAAAAGAAATCTGCTTCTGCGAGAAAATCTTTTCAGAGAACTCCATCTCAATACAAGAAACGTAAATATTCAAGTGATTCGACTGATAGCGACAGTTCCTTAGTTTCAGACAATCTGTTATCTGATATTGTTGAGCGTAATCGAAAGTTTTTAAAATCCAGCCGTGGATACTCTTGTATACGTTGCAAGAAAACATACCCTGCCAAAGTGATTCTTTTAAAACATTTGGATTCGAATTACAAATGTGCTTTAGCTCATTTTGAACAAGATTTTTTTCAAAAGAAATTTGCTAAAGCAAGAAAGTCTGTCCGCCACGTTGTTGCTCGAAAATCATTCTCGCGTTCATATCGTAATTCACACCAGTTAAACAGATCATCACCTAATTTTGGGGCATCAGCTAGAAAAAGTTTATCGAATTCAACTCATAAACAGCAGTTTAAATCTCTTAGTGTTAAACAAAGTGCAGTAAAAACTGCAAATCAGTGTCCTGTATGTCATGATAAATTTCCAGATCCATTCACTTTTTACCATCACCAAAAAAAGTATCATCACTGGGGAAAAGCTACTAAAACCATTAATCTTAGTTGCAAATGCCCATTTTGTCATAAAGAGTTTTTTAGTGTCCGTGCTCGTAATGCCCATCTACGTAATCATGCTGATCAGACAGACCAAAAGATTGACGCATTTTTGAAGAGTACAACATGTGATCTTTGTTCTCAAGTATTTGTGTCAGAAGCTTTGAAATTACAGCATTTAAAGATTGAACATTCTAAAAAACAAAATTCTACAATTTTTACAGATTCTACTGATATTTTGATTAATGATGGTTCGAAATATGTTTCTCTACCTTTGGCTATAAAGCAACAGCTCAAGCAGTATCCTAATGAATGTCCTATTTGTGCTGAAGAATTTTCGTCACCAACACTTCGTAATAATCATTTTGAAGAAATTCATTTGAATTCTGATATAGCCTGCCAATTCTGTCCTATCAAATGCAGCCATGAAGAACTTGTTGATGACCATATGAAAAAATTTCATTATGATCAGTTTAAGTATGAGTGCTTTGTATGTAAGGACAAATTTCCATCAGTGTCTCATGTGGTTGCACATGTTAAAAAGCTGCATCCTGCTCATGATCCTAAGAATAAACAGCAAAGTGCAATTAAATCTTTTAATCAACAAAACTCAAGAGCATTCGAAACTGCTCAGAGAAAGGAGTCACAAGAGAAGGATCGGGGTTATTTTTGTGATATTTGCAGTTTAACGTTCCCAAAACTGCAACTTCTTAGAAGACATGAACAATCAAAGGAACACTGTGACACTTTGGTAAAGAATTTGGATGCTGTGCATGAATCTTTATCTAACCTTCCTCCCTCTCCCTCCCCAGTATTGCCGAAGACAGTTGCAACACCACAAAATATTTCTTGTTCAGAGTGTTATGAAGAGTTTACTACCTTAAAAGATTTTGTTCCACATCGATTGAGCCATTTTGGAGAGAAGGAAAAGTACATGGAAATCAATGAAGATAACACATACACTTGTGAAATATGTGGTGATGTATCTGACAGCCATTCTAAGGTGCAAATTCATTTATTTTGGCATCTTCAAATTGAGTCTTCGTCAAAGGAAAGAAAGACTCCTGCTGTTTCGAAAAGTAATTCCGCAATGAGTGGCAGATCAAGTAGCCAACATGTGGCAAAGAAATCATTTGGTAAACAGACTCGAGAAACACACCAAGAAGTTGTTATTGGGGGTGTAAAAAAACATCTTTTTACTTGTGATTCATGTAAGATTGGGTTTACAGATCAAACCCATTATAATTTGCATGTTCGCAGATTTTGTAGAATGAAAAATAATCCATTGTTAAATAAGTCTAGTGAGGTGGTTATTACGGAACCTTCGAAATCAGGCAGTGCCTTGTCAAGTTCAAGTTTTAGTAAATCTGAAACAAGAGAAAATGTTAGTGTAGAAATTATGCTGTGTCATCAATGCTGTAGCATATTCAACAAATCTATTAAAAATGTTCATGATGAAATCTGTTCTAAGTGCAAAAGAAGTCATTTAGAACCTTCTGCGAATGTTATTGGTTTCAAAACTTCTATAAAGCTTAAAAAGGCAGTTGCAGCATGCCTGAAGTGTGACTTTTTGTTTTCGACATCACAAAAGTTTGTTGAGCATATGATTTCCATTCATGGTCTTCGTGAAGAAAAGGAAAATCTAGTGCATAACAAAAATGAAACTCTCGATGACAAAGAAAGGGTAGTTCTTCAGAATGAGGAAAAAGAAATTCTGGTGGATGATGAAAAAGAAGTTATTGTGAATGATGAAAAACAAACTTTCCTAAACGAAGAAAAAGAAATTCCTGCGAATGAAGAAAATGAAATTACCATAAATGATGAAAATGAAATTTCCATAAACGATGAAAACACTCTGGTTTTAGGAGGAGATTTTGTAATTCACTGTACCACTTGCAATTTCATTTTCTTTGCTACGGACACTCTTGGTGAGCATGAAAAGACATGCACTAAATTCTCTTACAGTAATTCTAGACTTGAGAATTACACTCCTGAGTTTAAAGCTGCTTTGGAGGAAAATGGGATTGTTTCAAGTTGTCTTAACTGTGACCTGGCATTTAACAATGCTCAAGATTTAACCGAGCATTTAGAGTTTCACCAGAAAGATTCGATATCAACGGAACAGGGTAGTTCAGAGGTCATGGTTCTCAATGAGTCTTCTATTCAAGATGAAAAGATGGACACTAATGACCCAGTTCCTGAAAATACTTCAAATCCCGAGGGACCCGAGGTACCTAAAAATACCCAAGCACCTGACAATGTTTCAGACATGCTGCCTAATGCACAAATTGACTCTTTAGTTAACAATAAAGATGTTTCATTAGTTCCTGTCAATGCACCATCTGACTCTTTGCCGAGTAAAAAGGCTGATGATATTGATGGTTTGCGAAAGAACTTTTCTCAGTTACTTTCTATCCTGGTTGCTGATCCAGATTTGATGCAACAGTTAGGATATGGAGAACTCTTAGTTGATGAAGTTCTTATAAATGTTTTGCAAACTATGGAGCAAACGCCTGTTTTAAAGGATGAAAAGACTACTGATTTAGAATGTCTGCGCAAAAACATTCTAATTTTATTAGACTTTTGTTTGGAAGACCAGATAATGGCTCTTATTAAAGAGGGTAAAACATCAACTGATGACATAGTTGTTGAAGCTCTAAAAATATTTGGTGGGGAATCAAGTATGTCTATAGTAGCTTTAGAGTAAAATTACTATACCATTCAATGCATTTGTATTATGTTTTCATTCATAATTGTCATATGCATTTTATTTACTACAACAGATGTATTCATACTTTTAAGATGTATTTTTGAATACTTTTGTTCTATTAATTTCTCTTGGACTAACCTTGTGTGGTTAAATTATAATACTTATAAAAAATTGTATATTATATATCAATAAAATTTGATTTGTTGATTTAAGCATTTATTCTTTGTGGCTCATACATCTTTTGTAATCATTTCTGGTCTGATTCCACTGGAATGTCACTTGGGTCACTAGAAAATAATCCTCAGCCAAGTTTAGACGAGCTTGGGATCACTTTTGAGAAGTCTAATCGCAGAATCGAGAGTTCCTTAAGCCTGCCCATTCTGAGATTAAATATGTCGGATGATGAACCAAAATTTTAAAAAGATTTAAAGCTAAAATTTACTAAAATCTGCGATGTATTCTTTGATAGACATGAAAATAACAACTAGCCATGTGGCAAGTCAACCAAAGAAGATAGCGGCGTAAATTAAATAAACAACAGGTACCGTTTTTCCATCGTTTTTAAAAAAGAAAAACGTTTAATGATAAAAATAAATGCAGAAGGACTAGAAAGATTTAATTGAAAGAATTTTCATTAAAATGTCTCTGTTCAAAATTTTGATCTTTCAGAATCCATCAATTTATGATGGAAAGATTCATGTGAAAAAAGATTTCTTTAACAATTTACATAATTCAAACTTATAGTGTATACATGAAATGTATTTTGCCTCCCTAAATATTTTTAAATTAAATTCTTTACAGTTAGTAAGTTTAACTAAGTTTTGTCATATATTTATATTATATGTAGATTATTTCCAATATGAATTTTAAAAAAAAAAAATTTTTTAATCCAAGCAAAAAGTGGCTATTAAATGAAAAGGATCTATTGATATCGGTCACAGACTCATGAGGTTCGAGGAAAAAGTGGTTACTAAGTTATTCAAGTCTACTGGCTACCAACTGAAAATTTAAATTTTCAGGTCTTTTCTTTGAAATAACCTATTTTAAGGTAATGACAGATTTTTTTATGCTTAATATTAAATTAAAAAATTTCACCAGATTTTTATTAAGTATGGAAGTAGTTAGGAAATATACTCTTGATATCTCGAAAACCTTGTAATGTCGAAAAAATATTTTTTCTCTTGACTTCATATATCCACATAATATGAAATTGAATTCCTTTGTTATTTTCTATTTAATGCATTAATATATTGTCTTATCTTTAAAAATAAAATTATCATTGTTGTACTTAAACTTATAGTCAACCATGGAGCATATCGTTTTTAAAAATTGCTTAAGGTGCTTATTTTCGCTTTTTAAAAGCCCTTAAAGGTGCTTTTTTCTAGGGGTGTTTTTAAAAAATGCTAATTTTCCCTTTTCAAAAATGAGTTTTTTTTTTACCATGTCGATTTTCGCTGCGTATTGTGCAAAAGCGTGGTTTTCGCATTGTTCTATTCAACGTTTTCACAATTCATTCAACCACAATCCATTTCGGAATGTAGTCGGTCTGTAACGTATAATAGCATGTAACATGTTTGATGAAATATTAGGGAGTGACTACTGAGCTGGGTTCGGTGCGATTCTAGCAATCTCATGTGCAACTCTGCTGCCTTTTGCAAGATATTCTCAATTTCAGGCTTCATTTCCCATCCTCAGAATTCGAACCAAAAAATCTCTTTTTTTGTTATGTTGGCTAATATAATCCAGAAACTAGTTTTTTTATTACGATCATATATAGTCTGAAAATTATTTAGCATTTTGTTAATGTATATAGTGCTTAAAAATAACTATTTTCCCCACAAAAAAAAAAAAAAAATAATGTTAAAGTTTTTTACTTTAATCATTTTGCTAGATTTAGAGAGCGTAAAAATTTGAAATTGTTGTCTTATGACAGAATCAACTGTATGTGAATGTTAATAAATGTAAGATATATATATCTTTTTTTTCTTTTAATTATTAATTTAGTAACTCAGGTTTAAATTAAATGTGACTACTTTAATAAAATATCCTTTTTAAAAATAAAAAAAAAGATAGAAGTGTTAGCCTACGATATCTGGTTGGCTGAATACTAATTACTTTTTTTTTTAAAAATAAAAAAGTACTTTTTTAAAAAAAATAAAGTGAATCTTACATTTTTAAAGAAAAGCACATACTCAATTTTGTTTTGCTTCTTTGATTTTTTAATTTGTACCATAAGTTATAGTTAATTTGTAGTTATTAGTTATAGTTTTTTCCTCTTTAAATAAATATATCTCTATTAATTCTAAAAATAAAAAAAATTATTTAATAATAATTTGGTTTTTTAGATTTATATCTCAAACTACTAAATGGAAAATATTCGCATAATTATGTCTGTGTGAGAATATTTTAATTAAAATTAAAGATATTACAATTCAATCTAATGTTTACTGTCAATATTTATGTGACTAGTCTTCTATGGGATTATTTGAAAGTAATTTATTTTCATATTAGAAATAGTATTTTTGGTGCATGATCTGTTAAAATATTTCATTTGAAGAATCATTGAGCCTACACCGCTCGTCCTTATTGCAAACTAATGATGAACCAATTTTCTGAATTACTTTTTGAGTGAATTGAATTTTTTCACAAATTATTGAAAACATGAAAATTTTATGTAAATATAACTTTTTTACATCCCTTTTCTGAGTGGAGCATATTTTGCTACTGTTCCCATGACTCCTAGACTTAGTTTTCATGAACCATGATGTTAATTGACATCACCATGGTAGTCACTAGATTTCTGTCTTGTCAAAAAACAAAATTCTTGGTGTTTTAAACTCCCGAAAGTATTCAGTGTTCAACTTTAATCCTATTAATTTGAATTATGCAAATTAACAATTAGAAAATTTTAAGGTATCAAACTTGGTTACCATCCACAAAAATATTGGGATATCTTCTGTATTTGTTTCAGAATTTTTAGGACTCGGAAAAAATTTTATGAAGATGAAAAACTATTGTTGAAAACTAGATTCCAAACAACCCAAATGAGCTGTAATATATCAAAATTTGTTTGAAAAGTATAATTTATTTATTTAAAATGGGTTTCATCCAATCAACACTTTAATAATTAGAGAAAAAACGCACATTTGAAAATTTAAACTTACTTTATATACTAGTTAAATATTTTCTTCAATAACAATGCCATGATCTAGTAGCAAATATTTTTGATTGTAAGATGATTGGTGTACAATTTGCACAATAATTTTTTATCTATCTCTTCTTTTTTTTAAATATATTTTTCCTGTTTAAAAGATACTGTACTTAAAATTTCAATTTCAGTATCTTTTTTTTTTTAATTCTATTTATAAATAGTATTTAAATACCAATTTCATTTTTGTTAATGTATTTTTTAATTATTACATTATACTTGATATTTCAATTACAATAATAATTCAAACAAAAGATATTGGTTAAAACAATAAAATGTATAAACAGTTGTTATAATTACAAGTAAGATTTTAAAATAGTTCTTCCAAACTATACAGTTTTGTACAAACTTGTGACGATTATTTTTATAGACTGGTAAAAATTCTAATAGATCAATTACAGAATTCTGTGTAGTTAATTAAACAAAATCAAGCTGAAAAGCTTTCGGGGTGACTTTATTTTGAAATAAAACGGTAGTTAATCGTCAATTTCCATCACCTATTTTTTATAAAATGATATATGATTGGTACGCTTCTGAACTGTTCCTGTTAATAGTCCTGCTATCATGTACGCTGTTCATGTTAACAGTCCTCTTTTATTGACGTCAATGTGCCTTTTTTTTTTTTTTTTTTAAATTTTTATAGATAATTAAATAATAAAAATCTTAACTTTTTGATTATTAATTTGGAAAATAAAAATGGTTATAATTATCCGTTATGTTGGAAAAGACACTTCCGGCACAAAACGCTTAAAATACACTCTATAACAAAAAAATCGACGTACCAAGAATGAGTTGTCCGATTGAAACGAAGATTGGTGGATAGGAAGACAATGTACAGAATAGTAAATGATTAAAATTTCAGAACAATTGAATAATTTATTGCAGAGTTACAGTAACAAGTTCAATAAGGTGTTGACCCGACTCTAGCCTGGATACAAGCTGCCACACGGCGTGGCATAGACCGATAAAGCTCCCGGATGGTCTCTTGCGGTATTTCCTGCCAAATTCGATCCAATTGTCGTATGAGGTCATCAACATTTCGTGCCAGATGCAATCGCCTTCCCATCATATCCCAGACATGCTCGATGGGAGAGAGATCTTGTAATCTAGCAGGCCAAGGAAGAGTTTGACAAGCTTCCAGACAGTTCATAGCAACACGCGCCGTATGTGGTGTCTGGCATTGTCCTGCGGAAAAACCAGCCCAGGGCGCTGCAAAAGGAACGGTAGCAAAACAGGTATTAGGATGTCGTCGACGTACCGCTGTGCAGTAAGTGTACCTCTAATGACGACCAAAGGGGTCCGGCTGCTAAAGGAAATGGCACCCCAGGCCATAATGTCTTGTTGAGGGCCGGTGTGGCTTGCAATAGTGAAGGCAGGATCCCCCCCCCCTCTGCCCTGTGCGTCTCCATACACGTCTTCGATGATCGTCAGGACACAGTTGGAAGCGGGATTCGTCGCTAAAGACTATACGTCCCCAGTCGGCATCATTCCAGCCTGATCGAGCCATGCACCACTGTAATCTGGCTCGGCAGTGTACTAATAGGTTTAGTTCTCTCCCCCTTTTAAATTTATAAAATGTGTGTAGAATAAAAAGATAAATACTAGAGGTTAAAAAAATAGACACTGATCAGTTAGTATGAAACAATAGTTAGTAAAAGTGCCACTAATATACCTTTCTCCCACTATGTTTGATTCATTTATGTTGTATAAGATATATTAATCTTAAATACTCTTCTGTCTTGTAATTTTCCCTTTTTTTTGCATCTCATAATACAGAGTAGCTTAGAATTCTCAAGGGATCAGAAAAACGTGTCTCTAAAATGCACTATGAATTTCGGGGATATTAAAAGTGATTATTAATGATGGCAACCATTTTAACTGTTTGTTTAAATCTATTATTAGGCAATGAAACTTTCAACTCGATTCAAAAATATATTTAATTTGTAATACAATTAAAATATGTTAAGTTTAGGTATTCTTTTTCAATGCTTTCTAAAGCTCTAAATGCCGTAGGTAAAATTATGTCCACAACAAACTATTAAATCAGATATTCACCACTGAAAAAAAAGAAAGAAAAATAATAACAGGCTTTTTCTCTGAACAGATAATGAAATTATAACTTGTCAGAGTAATTTCACCTATATAAAATTCCCTTATGTTACGTTATTTTGACATAGCTCATCAATGAAATTATTTTACCTTGTCAGAGAACGGGCGTGTCAATTATGCAATGAATAGAAATAAGTAACTTTACACTGTTTGCTATAATTTTTTAAATATTTATTTGTTTGTATCAGTAGAATGTTCTTTTTTTTTTTTTTTTTCTTTTACAGAATTGCAGCCACTAGTTGAAATTATTTTGCCTGGTCAGAGAGCAGGCTTCTTAGTTATGCAATAAACAAAAAAAAGTAACTTGACACAGTTTACTATAAATGTTTAAGTATTTATATCCGTAATCTTTCTTTACAGAATTTAATAATGTTCAGCCACTGACTGAAATTATTTTGCCTCGTCTGAGAACAGGCTTGTTAATTATGCAATAAACAGAAAAAAGGAGCTTGACACAGTTTAGTATAATTTTTAAATATTTATTTGTTTGCAGCAGTAATATGTTCTTTCTTCACAGAATGTAATTTTAATGATGTGGAGCCATGGACACATTCCTAAATGCAGCGTCTAAGGCCAGGGCATAATCGTTTTGAAGAACATTATATATTTGAGCCGATACGTGTGTTCGATAAGCGTCTTGCAGAACTTTTAAGTATCTGTTGAGAGGAGCTGGCAGTCCAGCAAAAGTTGGAGTGATTTGTCCAACCTTATCAACTTTCAACTTCTTTAGGGAGCCACGGTAGAAGGGATGTAGTCCCGCAATTTCCAAAGAAACAACAGTTTCAGAAACATGCCCCATGTTTCGGGGAAAACGAATATGGGTTCCATTCCTTACAAGGACTTTATATTCAGTAATTAACTGGGTTAAACTAATGGTGCAGTTGATTAACATCGTTGATCCAGACGGTGTGGGCCCTGTGCAATCGCCTTTTCGCCTTGCCCTGTCTAATCTAGTAAGATTACCACGATTAAATATTGCTTCTCCTACATTTCCATATATGTCTTGAACTCCAAATTTAGTTTCGAAATCAGATATAGAAGCCGGGTCAAGACCAGCTTTGAACACGGCTGTATGCAAATTGTCTTTAATGACTGCATCCATGTATGCGTTAGCATCTTGGCTGGACAATCCTATACCTATAAATTTAAACAGAAAAAAAAAATTGAATCATCTTGAAAATGTGTTTTAATTTGTTCTTTCATGAGTTAGACAATTTGTGTATGTTTTTGACTTGAAGAAACATGACGTGTCTTTTAAATGAATTAAAAAAACAAAAATTAATTATTGGGAATTTCGATTTTACAAATAAAATCTTTTTAATAAATATCTCTATAGCCTGTGGTCATTTCTAGCCTAAACCTATTTTATTTAAGTTAGAATAAAATAAACTTAATAATTCTAGAATCTCGTTTTGAAAGAAAATCAATAATTTCTTTTTTTTTTAGTTTCCTTGATATTTCGGAAACAATATTAGTCTGGAACAGGAATGATCAAATCTCTGGAAAGATTTTTTAAATATCAAACCTGGAAAATTTAGTTTTTCCCATAACGAATAGTTTTAGTTATAAAATTAGAAATATTCATGATAAATTATTTACACTTTAAAGTAAAATCATCTTAGCTCATTTATTCAGGTTAAATTTTCTACCCTTATTTACTGTTTATCTACGATAGGTACTCTGCCAGACATTCGTCTGGAGCTGTGGCGGTGACTATGGCAACGAGGCATGATTATTTCAAGTAGGGATGCGGGGTCCCTCTTTAGGACTGGTTTCGGCGAAAGGAAAGGAGACCTCTTCATCGAAGCCACCCTCCCTAAAATGTCCTCTTCTTGTTTCCATAGCACCAGACAGTCGCAGACTTAGTGGCGGTCAGAGTACCTATCTTAGACAAACAGTTATTTATACTGTTTGGAGGGTTGTTGGTTTTCATGTCATAAGTGTCAAGTTTTAGTAAAGTTTTGGATCACTTATTTTAATACTGTGTAGTGTCTTAAAGATAAGTTTATAAACATTTACTTAGATTTAAGATAATTTATTTGTTTCAAAACTACAAGTCGTACACCTTGCATACATTTTAAAACCTAATCCCAAACCATTTATGGTTGTTTTATTTCAATGCTTTTAAATAAGTAGCTGTTTCCTGAATAAGATAATAAAAGCTACCAAATTTTTCCACCCCAGGGCCAAACTTGGAATAGAGAAACCCAAACAGTTACTTTTATAAGGGACCCTTAATATAATGAATTTATCTGGCTATGGAAATTTTTAAAATCTTATTGATTTCATTTTTCTGCAATTTCATTTGCATAATTTATTGAAAATTTTAAACATTCAGTAACAAGCAAAATATACTGTGCTTAAATACTTCCTTTTTTAATTATCCAAGTAAATCACATATTCTAGATTTAGAGGATTTATTACATAATATATATATAAAAAAAATCATAAGATTACTTATGTTAGTTCATAATATTGTTAACTATGAAATATATAACTGGAAACAAATTCATTCATTCTCTCAAAAATCGTTATTAGTCTTAAAAAAAAGACAGTTTGCTTTTACCTAATATTTGAATTTCCTGATGTAAGAAAATACTCTGCACTTTTTTCTTTGACCAAGTCTATCATAAGCCAAATATTGAATTTTTGCTCTTGGTCTTAATTATCCCATATTGCAGGGCAGACCAAAAACTTTTATGTCGTAGAAAAAACTTTCGTACATATATACATCGAATGTTACCAAGTTCAGAATAAAAGCCCGCAAATTGCTTATTGCTGGCATCCAAAATGGTCCTCTCTTTTCCCCTCCTAATTCCGTTTTTTTTATTTTTTATATATATATATTTTTTTTAAAGTGAAGACCGTCTAAGTCTTTCGAATGATAAAATCTGTTAAGGGAAGTGTTTTAATAATGTTAAAACTGCTATAAACGCTAGTTTTAGGCTTCAACCTTTCTCCTCTTTATCAAATCTAAACTTATTCGCTAACGTGACAATGCATGGATACAAAACTTTAGTAGCTAGCTCAAACAAATAAAATTGATGTTATTGATTGACCAGTTTCCTCTCCTGACCAAAATCGAATAGAGAACTTTTAGAAAATTTTGGTTAAAAAAATAAAAATTATACAAACATTCGCCAATATAAAATGATTTGCAACTAGGAATACAAATTGCTTGGAATGAATTACTTTTAGTAAATTAAAAAGGACTTTCTAATTGTATATACCAAATAAATTATTTCAAGATATTAAGTACATGTTTTTATTCAAAATTGTGTAATTAAATTGTTTTTTTTTATGAAAGGAGTGTTTAATTTTTTCAATTACTTCTCATTACATTTAACAGTTTTGTTTTTTAATTGTCTCTTCGAATTCTTTTTTTAAAAAAATGCAATCAGGTTGGAGCAACTGTGCAAATTGCTTCAAAGCGAAATTCTGCTCCAAAAAACTTTTGTTTCCAAAATTGTACAAACTGCTCCAAAGCTAATAATATTCGTTGTGCGAAAAGTAAAAAATTAGTGTAATTAGGCACTGAATTTCAGCGCAAAAACCAGTTTCATTACATCAGAGCAAGTAATTTTTAATTTTTTCTCTTTTTTTTCTTAATTTTTTTCAAGAACTGATTTTTAGAATACAAACTTCACTTATCATCGAAATCTATAATTATAGTCCAATTATAAAACCTTTGTAGTAAGGGTCGAAAAAATTATCAATAAACGAGGTAGATTTACAATAGAGTTACTGCAAAAGGGAGCATGCCTTAAATTCGAAATAAGCATTGTTATAATGACTTATTAAAAATATCAAGTGCAAATAGCCGTAAGAATGACGTGAAATATCAGAACAGCCTCAAATTTTTATATCAAATAAATCGTTAAACAGTATTCGTTACACAAATCCGAACAATTCGTGCGTCATAATAACATCCTTCTAATTAAAAATTCAAATAAACATGCATGTTCAAAGTCGAAAAAACTATTAGAAAATAACGTGGATCTGAAATAAAATCATCATGAATCGAGTTTGCCAAAAAGTGATTACTCAAATAGAAAAATTCACCTATCTTAATAATAATAAAATTATCGGAATTTCGAAAATCGCGTGGAAATGGCTGGTTCATTTGTGATAGAAATGTTGGGAACCAAGCACGTCAAAAAGTAACAACTCAAATTCGAAATTCACATGTCGCAATATCATATTAAATTAATATATGTCATAATTTGAAAAACCACATAGAAATAGCCGTAAAACATAAGTTTTAACAATAATAACTGTAGAAGAAGAAACGATTGTAAAGCCACTTACTTTTATAAGCAAATCGGTATAAATTTAGGTCGTATAAGCATCTAATTATCAATAATGCAATTTTATCTAAATATGGTTTAAGTTTTTTTTTTTTTTCTGCTCCTTTTTTTAAAGTTCTTATTCTGCAGGAAATCTATTGAGTAAATTTTTTCAGGTATACTTTAATTCAGGTTTGAATTATTCTTTGCGTTTCTAACGTATTTATTTTCTTTCTTTTTCAGAAATGCAATTTTTTTTCAAGTCCTGTTAAATATGGTATAAAATGTACATTTGCTGCTCTATGATACTGTTTTTGTGGTCCAAAATGGTTACGCAATTAATAATTTTAATGAAGATTACCTAAAAAAAAGCAGGCCACACACTGAGGAGACAAGCAATAAGAAAAAGTTGGGGGTGGTGATGGAAAATTCCTACCTTCTGCTTTAGGACGCGCAGAGGCGATGTTCGCTTGCTAATGCATAAGTATAGAAATCTTCCTTTCGTATGTCTCTGACTCAGTGCCGGATTAACCATTAGGTCAGACTATGGCCTGGGGCCCCCAATGATTAGGGGCCCCCTTAAAAAAAATTTTGAAAATAAATTTTTAAAATTTAGAAAAACAATGATTTTTTTAAAAAAAAAAAAAAAAATCAATTTCAAATATATATTAACAAAATACGATAATTTTTTTAGTTCTAATTCAACAAAATAAAGTAAAATTTAATTTATTATTATTTATATTTATTTTAAATATGCTTTCTTAAATGAAAAGATATATAAATAATTTTATAGTTGAATAAATAAAAAATATTCGAGAAAAAAACTTAATCTAAGGGCCCCAAAAATTTGAATGGCCTAAGGGCCCCGCGTATGCTTAATCCGCCCCTGCTCTGCCTCATTAGAAAAGTTCTGGGTTCGAATCCCGGACAAGGCAACTTCTTTCCCGGACTTTAATTCTCTGTACTGTCTGTTCTTACTGTGGGAGCAACGTTGGCCCACTTAATATGGTGTCCCTGAAAGAGTGGCCAACAAATCTGCCCTGTAAATGCCTGAATTGACGAAATGTAAACACAGATGGGCATTGGAAATAATAATGAATTAAAAAATTTCTCTGACTAACCGCTTGCCTCCTCAGTGTTTGGCCTGCCTAACTGAAATTGTTTGGTCATGTATGATTTTGAGTAACACTGCATAATGAAACCTTTAAAAAAAAACTGCTTTTAAACCTAATTTGTGACAAATGTTCAACAAAAAGCTTTGTGACTTGTCATTGTTTTTCTATAGTCCTTCCTTCCTCCATATTGTTTTACGAGATGCATATCAGACATGTTTTATATTATACAAGGAGACTAAGGGACGTAGAATTATTTTAGCTAAGGGTAAGTAACAATGAAATATGAAAAAAAATGTGTTATCTAGTTACTGGATTTTTGTTACACAATTAAGCTTTTGTACGTACTATTCTTGCGTATTCGTCTTGTTTTTATTCTTGTATTTTATATTATGTATTATATTCTTTTCCTGGACTTTGACAAAACCTTTGGGGTACAGAGAGAGCAATTTTAGACTTTTGTCGTGCTCTCTCGATAGAAAAGGTTTTGCTTTTATGACTTCCGGTGCTGGTACCCCCTGATGACGTCAGCTTTGGTTGTCATATTTATCCATTTGTTTCCTACTTCATTGTTTCTTATGTTTCAATTCCATTCGGATTCACTGCTGCTTTGCGGGTTTTTCCATTGGAAGTAATATTTAAAATGCTTTTAAAATTTTGAATTCTTTTCTTAATTTAGCTAAGGGTACTTACCACACATAAAGATGAGAAAAAATAGTTTTCCAATCATCTTGGATGTTTCCGTTCTTTCTAAAATAATAAAAATAACATTTCTTGAATAATTTTAAATTAAGATAACAATACCGTCACTGCATCTTATGATCCGAACATACCTTTTTTTTTTATGTGGATGTTATATGCTAGTAAAAAAAGAAAAAGAATATTTAAAATGGATGTTATATGCTAGTAGAAAAGAAAAGGATATTTCAATATGCTGGGTGTTCCGTAATGACCGCTCTTATTATATAACATTTAAGTAAAAACGCTATGCATATCAATGGTTTCAAATAAATATTAAAGTTAGAAAAAGAAACGGTTTAGTAATCTCATCAATCATAATTGAAAATATAAGAGCTACGAAAAAATTAAAACCACATAAAACCAGTTTATTGGAAGATAAGCAATTTCAGTCCCCTAGACCCGTGTTTCCCAAACTTATGACATTTGTGTACCCTTTCTATATTTTTCGTAACGCTGTATACCACTATAAAAAAAAAAAAATTATGTATTTTTTAAAATATGTTTATTTAGAATGGATAATACAATTAAAAATCACAACTGGCTGTTGACACCACTAATTGTTAACTCTGCAAAAAATAGCCAATAGAAAAATACGTAATCATAAATTTTCATGGCTAGCTTTGTTTTTAAATAAAAAATTTTGAAATTTTCGTTGGTTGCAAGATATTTCGCATACGAACGCGTACCCCCGCTAAACTGTTCCCGTACCCCTGGGGGTACGCGTACCACACTTTGGGAAACACTGCCCTAGACAATCTAAATTTGGTTGATTTTAATACATCCCTTCCTCTTCCAAATCTCAATAATAATTAGCAACAGTTTGAAAATATTTTTCTCACTAGTATTTTTAATTGGCTACTTAAAGTGCTTGATTTATTTTTACTTCATTTTTTACAGAAATACATAAATAAATATATTACAGGGCAGTTATTACGAAAAAAAAAAACCCTCTCTCTCTTACATTTACAGTTGTGTCATAAAACAAATAACTATAACAGAGCAAAAGCAAAGGTTATTTTTTATTAAATGAAATATATAAATATATTTGAAATAATATTACAAAGCATTATTCAAGCAAAAAAAAAAAACTTAAAATAAAACATTAAGATGACGAAGTCTATGATGTAAGGGATTTATTTATTTCAACCTATATACGACGGAGAACAAGATCTATAGATTAATATTCATAATTGTTTTTTAAGTTATGGATTATATAAGGGTTCGAGGCTAAACCTTAAAAGGATCGACATCGAGCAAAATATTTACAAATATTGCCAAGAAAAGTATGTTTTTCAGTACATGAGGATTTTTTTTCTTTAGGTAGGGGGTGAATTTTTTTAAATACAACTAAATATTTTTAAACAATTAAAAATTATTTCTTTCATATTAAAACAACAAATGACATATTGCACACACCAATCGAGACATAAAAAGAACTTATTATAAAAACTTGTGGATAAGTTTTGAAGTTAAGCTAATTTAAAATGACAAAGCGGATTTTTTTAAAAAAAAAAGAAAATAAAAATGGGAAAATTTTAATTGAATACCATAAAATTATAGTTATACGGTTTGTTCAAATTCTAGAACGTTTCCAAAATAGTTAAAAATAATTTATATCGAGTACTTAACAGCCATGTACTACCAAACGTTATTTATTTGTTATTAAAATTATTTTAAAATATACGATATTTAAGTTAAAAACAAGCTAACAAAACATATTATTTTTAACATTATTTATTTTTGAAATAGCTTTAGCTTTGATATGTAAGTAAACTTCGATGATTAAAATATATAAGCTATTGTGATTCTGGGAAATTCTTTTACATATTTTCAGATAAACAGTAAGTAATGGTTTAATGGGCTTTGGAAAACAATTTTAATTTTCTTCTAAGTTACATTATTTTAAATAAAAATAGCATTTCAGTACAAGAGCAAAAAGTTTCCAAATTCTAACGCTTTATTATAAACGCTCTTAGACACAAAAAGCAGAGGAATACTTAATTTACGTTACCATATTGTAAAATAAATAATATTTTTTTCTTAAATCTAATTTGTATTAATACTGTCTTTATTTTAAACTGGGGTCTTAAAAGGGTATGTAAGAAAACTTTGAAGATAAAATCATATTCTCCATATTGCGATTTTAAGAAATGTTTTTTACATGTTTTACATAACCGAGGGATCATTAAGAACAAAACTTTTTGCATTGTAAAAATTAAAGTACAGAGTTTTTAAGGAGCTATACAACTTTTAAATAATAAAAGTAATCACTTACCTTTTTCCCCGTTAAAAAAGTGAAGCATAAATCTCAGACTTATCATTTATATAGTTTTAGTGATCAGTGAACATGGGAAACCAAACTGCTGTTAAAAAATGTAAATTGTGGAGATATCACTAAATATTTCATAAATTTTTATCATTGTAAAGGTATAAAAAAAGTTCTAATTTAAATTATTTCATTTTTGTTTTTTTTTGTTGCATGTTTTATTAGAAATGTTTCTGCGATTTTGAATACAATGTTTTTCTAAGGGAAAACTAAATCTTTATTTTTATTATTAGTTTGTTCTGTGTTGGTTTTTATCGATTGAAAGTTTCCCTTTTTTTTTTTCACTTATATGTAAATTACTTTGAAGAAAATATAAATTTATTTCTTCTAAAACTAAAATTATTCTCCGCACTAAATCCATAGTTCAATATCTCAAGTTAAAAATTAATCGTGATTGAACATATAATGATACATATGATTCTTAATAACTCTGAAATAAATGTATTTTGAAGAAACAATACAAATAGAAAACTAGCTATGTGTTATTTTTTTTATCAAATATTTATGTTCCTTATTTTTAAATACGTTATTTTTGTGTGACTGAAACTATAACGGATATTGACTGGAGAAATACATGTGTTGAAGTAATTTAAATAAAATTATTATTGACTATATAAAGTTAAACATTATTTTAGTTGTGAAAATATATTACAACATATTGATAATTCTCCAAAATCTTGCTGTATGGTATAAAAACAGACCAAACTGTCGTTCATGGTATTTAACAAAACAAATCCGAAACGGAAAAAAAAAAAAAAATAATTGGAACTGAAAGAAATTTTCGCATAAATAAATGAAATTTCAATCGGTTTAAGTAAATGAAATCTGAGCAGGTTATAAGTGACTCAGACTTTATATAGCTTGTTCCATAGTTGCTACCTTTAATATATCAAAGTGAAAAAAGTCTGTATATGGGGTCACAAATATTTAAGTTAAGGGCAAAGCTATCTATATCTGTCGAATCACTAGTGAAGAAGGCTTGATGAAAGTATCAAAACCGGTTTGATTGACTGATGACGCTTGGAGATATCAATCGTTTGGAGGTATCAATGCTTGGAGTAGGTAACCATCACATTTCAAATCCTTTGTTTCCTATGGCAATCAAACGAGTTTTGATTCTCTGCGTTGCTTTCCTGGTTCGTTAAATTTCGATTGTTCATCCAAACATTAATATACGACCCCTAATGTACATTCATGTTTTATTTCATACTATAAGGATTTTAAAATATATATATTAGGGCGGCCGATATGTTTTTTCACCTCATTACTGTTATTTTTTTTAATTAGAGGGAAATTAGTAGTTGCTTCAAAGGAAAATTTTGATTCTTTAAGGAAATGTTTTTTTTTTTCCTTTCTATTTTGTAGACTAATTGTTGTTGTAACTACCAATTGTTGATTGCTTCTAAGTAACGCAACAAATATCATTAAAATTACTTTATTTTGAACAGCCAACCCGATTCTGAGTTTACGAGTATCAAAATTAAACTCCAACTAAATCGCATTTGTGCTACACAGTGAAGAAAACTGTCCACGGTTAGCATGAGGGTAAGGGGACTCTAACCCATAATCCGTCTACTATTGAAGATATTTTACGTCAGCACCTTGGTCAGACATATAGTTTAAAACATAAATTAAAAGCGTAAAATAGTTTTAATAAAATCTTCGATTAATTTAGGATTGTACTAATGTTAAAAAAGGAGCAGGTGGATAATATCTTAGAAGTTTAACAATATCTTAAAATATTAACAAAATGTTATCATATACTTATCTTGAAAACAGATTTTTTATGTAATCAATTCCAAAACATGAACAAGATAATATTTAACTAGAAATATCGTAGCAAAGAGATAATATTAGAATAAAATTATCTGCTAATCACAGAGTAAAGGGAAATTTATTTCACTAATATGAGGTAAAAAACTTTCTCTCAATAAAAAAAAAAAAAATTTAGAAAAATAAAATTTCTTTAATGTTTTTCTCCCTTTTGAAATAGATTTGTGACTGAAATTATGTTCAATATTTTTTTCTTTAAATTGTTTTAATAGCAACATTTTGAGTATAAATTATCGAAATTTAGAAAATAAGTGAATTCTTAGTTTTATCTGATCAGAAAAACCCGGATACACGCACTCGTAGTTGTCCTGCTATTCCTTATAAGAAATATTTTGTCTTTATTTTGAGCTTTTTGTCCTGATATTCTTGATTTTTTTTGAGTCTCCAGAACATCCCATTTTCTACGAATACAAGAGCAGACATTAAAATAATCAATTTAAAGAATCAAATTTGGATTTTTTTATCAAACTTTTTTTTTTAATTACCGGGTGTGGCAAAAAACAAGGACAAAGTTATTGCGTCATAGAATAGAAAATTTCTTTTTAATTTGAGTGTTGATTTTTTTAAAATTTTATTTACCTATCAATTAAATATGTTCACAAGTAAATTTTTTCATTAGTAGTAGTCATTAGTAAAAGTTATTCGTAAATTTATTCATCAGTATGCTGGTAATTTTTGGAAGCGTTTGCGCAACTGCATTGCTGCAATAGGCAGCCACTTTTAAACCAATTAAATATGTCCATAAGTAAAAGTTGGCCATTAGTAAATTTTTTCATTAGTAGTAGTCATTAGTAAAAGTTATTCGTAAATTTATTCATCAGTATGCTGGTAATTTTAGTAAGCGTTTGCGCAACTGCATTGCTGCAATAGGCAGCCACTTTTAAACCAATTAAATATGTCCATAAGTAAAAGTTGGCTATTAGTAAATTTTTTCATTAGTAGTAGTCATTAGTAAAAGTTATTCGTAAATTTATTCATCAGTATGCTGGTAATTTCAGTAAGCGTTTGCGCAACTGCATTGCTGCAATATAGGCAGCCACTTTTAAACCAATTAAATATGTCCATAAGTAAAAGTTGGCCATTAGTAAATTTTTTCATTAGTAGTAGTCATTAGTAAAAGTTATTCGTAAATTTATTCATCAGTATGCTGGTAATTTCAGTAAGCGTTTGCGCAACTGCATTGCTGCAATATAGGCAGCCACTTTTAAACCAATTAAATATGTCCATAAGTAAAAGTTGGCCATTAGTAAATTTTTTCATTAGTAGTAGTCATTAGTAAAAGTTATTCGTAAATTTATTCATCAGTATGCTGGTAATTTCAGTAAGCGTTTGCGCAACTGCATTGCTGCAATAGGCAGCCACTTTTAAACCAATTAAATATGTCCATAAGTAAAAGTTGGCCATTAGTAAGTTTTTTCATTAGTAGTAGTCATTAGTAAAAGTTATTCGTAAATTTATTCATCAGTATGCTGGTAATTTTAGTAAGCGTTTGCGCAACTGCATTGCTGCAATAGGCAGCCACTTTTAAACCAATTAAATATGTCCATAAGTAAAAGTTGGCCATTAGTAAATTTTTTCATTAGTAGTAGTCATTAGTAAAAGTTATTCGTAAATTTATTCATCAGTATGCTGGTAATTTCAGTAAGCGTTTGCGCAACTGCATTGCTGCAATATAGGCAGCCACTTTTAAACCAATTAAATATGTCCATAAGTAAAAGTTGGCCATTAGTAAATTTTTTCATTAGTAGTAGTCATTAGTAAAAGTTATTCGTAAATTTATTCATCAGTATGCTGGTAATTTCAGTAAGCGTTTGCGCAACTGCATTGCTGCAATAGGCAGCCACTTTTAAACCAATTAAATATGTCCATAAGTAAAAGTTGGCCATTAGTAAGTTTTTTCATTAGTAGTAGTCACTAGTAAAAGTTATTCGTAAATTTATTCATCAGTAGACTGGTAATTTCAGTAAGCGTTTGCGCAACTGCATTGCTGCAATATAGGCAGCCACTTTTAAACCAATTAAATATGTCCATAAGTAAAAGTTGGTCATTAGTAAATTTTTTCAATTATAGTAGTCATTAGTAAAAGTTATTCGCAAATTTATTCATCAGTATGCTGAAAATTTCAGTAAACGTTTGCGCAATTGCATTGCTGCAATAGACAGCCACTTTGAAACGAATTAAATTTATTCACTAGTATATTATTTGTTATATTTTGTTAGTTTAATTATTTTTAATAAAATTATATTAAAAAAAGTTAGTCCGTTTTTTTGCCCCACCCTATAATAATGCTAGTAAAAATTTCAAAATTCAATACTTCTACCTTAGGTTCCAATCCACAGGCATCAAACATGAAGATAACTTTACAACAATGACTGCCTTCCTCCAAAAAAAGCGATAAAATCGTTGCGACTTGAGTGCGTTAATATGTGATTACAGAAATTCAGAAGTTGAAATAACACCGCAATAACAAACAATCGGATTTTAAAAACTACATTGAAATCTACGGACGTCTTCGGGGTGCGATTTTTGAAGGGGGTACATATTAGTTCCCAAAATTTCGCATTTGCAATTATTTTTTTTCCATTTTAGTTTTTTTTTAACTAAGCTAAATTTAAATAATTGATCCTGCTCATAATTCTTTAAAAATCTATTTAAAAAAGAGAAATGTTAAGGGATAAGACACCGGATTATAGAAAAGAATATATACTTAACGTTCCCGCACATACGAAGCCACGAGAATATTCGTATCAGTAAGTCTAAAAAACTTATCAAAAAGTGACAACTCATGCGCGACTCGAAATTCGTGTGCCTTAATAAGATCGAATAAAAAAAATATTTTGAATTTTTAAGCCGTGCAAAAATCCGTTGAATTGCCGGGAGAAACAAAAAGCGCACGAAAAAAAAAAAAAAATCGACCATACATGAGACCGTAAAGACCATACAAGAGGGAAATGTTGCGGAAGAGGGGAATGTATTGTAATAAGATCGAATAAAAAAAATATTTTGAATTTTTAAGCCGTGCAAAAATCCGTTGAATTGCCGGGAGAAACAAAAAGCGCACGAAAAAAAAAATAGACCATACATGAGACCGTAAAGACCATACAAGAGGGAAATGTTGCGAATCGAGCAAGTCTAAATAAAATTACTCAAATGATTTGAACTTTACGTGTCATAGTATTGTAGTTAAGTATTGGTATTTTAAGAACCACATGGATTTTTAACGGAATTGTTATACTAAAAAAGATTTTATTTTGATTTAAAAAAAAAAAAATTGCGAGGGTATCAATCGAGAAAGTAGGGATAAAATTTAGGACTGATAATTTGCTTGTTTTGGAAATTTGCTCCAAGTGCAAAAAGGAGATTCTTTTCTTTGAAATATTTACAAAAATTTAGATTTTGCTTTTAAAAAAAATAGTCTGAAACTTTTAAATAAAAAAATGGCATCAAGATACAAAATGTACAAGGTTCGAAAATTCATTCAGGGTTCCCACTCAATTTCAGAAATAAAATTCCCTGACTTTTCCAGGTATTCCAGGTAAATTTCAATGAAAATCCATACCATATTTTATCAATACTACGAAATTTTTCATTCTATTATTTGTTATGCCAAGTATTAGATTTTTTGTGTAAAATAAATATCATTATATGAGGAAGGAAGCATTTCAGTATGTCTAAAATGTAAAATTTTTACAATAAATAATTTTAATAGATGTTAGAATTATTTAACTCGAATCTCAATAACTGAATATTGTTACTGAAAATTTTAAGACTGGTTTTTTCCAGGAATAATGAAGGAATTTTCCAGGTTTTAGTGAGAAAATTGCAACTTTCCCTGACTATTCCCTGATTTTTGGAGTTGAAATAAAATTCCCTGACAATTCCAGGTTTTCCCTGTTCTCCCTGACCCGTGGGAACCCTGTCATTTTTCTGTTTCATAATGTAAAAATATTTATGTGAATGATTTGTGTAGTAGGCATCTTTTAAAGATGGCGGTTTTACCAGATTCTCCCTTGACGTAAAATTGATCAAGATTAAATAATCTCAATTTCTAAAATTTTATATTCATTTTGAATAAGATTGTAAAGACAAGGAACAAAAATAAGATTAAATAGGATTACAACTAGATTTTATTTAGTTAGGGGGAAAAAATTCATTCGTTCTTATATATATATATATATTTTTAACTATCTTCGATGATTACGTTTTTGAAAAGGATTCAGTTTTAAAACAAATCCCCCCCACCCAAAAAAAAACATTAACATATTTGTTTGAGGTTTTAAATGTTATTAACAGATATGGATGAAACACTTGTGATAAACAAATTAGTTTGTTACACCTGAAAGTCAAATTAATCCCCCCCCTCTTCCATATCTTTGAAAAGAGGCAATCTGATTGGTGTGAAAATAAGAACAAGTCTTGGAGTTCTGTTTCGTTTTTTAAGGGGGCAGTTGGTTCTGATTTTACTTTAACAGAGAACATTATCTGCTACAAGGACCATGTACAAGATTGCTTTTCTGAGCTGTTGTAACACGAACATCAGTCCTTATAACCACAATTATTTTTTAAATAGTAAGGCATTGACAAAACATATCGATATTTCACATTATACTGCGATATTTTTACATTAGTCAATATTCTTGCTACCCAAATAAAATGTATCAAGACTATCAATATCATTTAACAATTATTATGTCTAATATTTCTGAAATTATATTTTTGATATGTTCTGTTATCGACAATGATTGCAATGCTTTAATCAATAATTATCAATTATGATTGCAATATTATCAGATAATTTGATACATTTATGTGTATTATCAGTAACAGATAACCTGTGAAAACTAGAATATGGCATTATATAAACTTCCCTCAAAGGTTCCTATAACCAATAAATTTGTAGCCACACATAAATCATTTAATAGACAATTTTCTCATGAGTGAAGATATTTACATAACGGATTGGCCTGTTAAATATCCAGACTTTAACCTTGTAAGGAATATCTGGGATAGTAGAGGCACGCAAATTCCTAAAATTCGCTGGAAACTATACAGGACTTTTAAACAGTTTCGCTAAACTACTACACGTAAATTGTTACTTTCTGTATGAAATCATGGTGCGATGCCTGTATATCATTTAAAATAAACAGGAAAGAGAAAACATCTTCATTTTGACCAGAAATTATATTTTTGTTGGTTTCAGAAACCACTATTTCAATTCTTCCAGTTCAGTTGAGTGTTATGTGCTTGCATTGAAAACGTTGAACGATAATCTTTCTTTTATCTATTACATACACTTTTTTAAAACTAAATTTAATTTAAATTTGTGCATTGATTCTGGAGATAAAACAACAGAATTTGAGAATTCTCTATATTTTGAATACCAGCGTCATTATGAAACAATACATCAAAGTCAATATTTTATTGGACAAATGATGACATAGACAAGATCATAAGACTGTGAATTCCATTAAATTTTACAAACTTAACAATCTCAAATCTTATTCCAGATTAATTCCTCTTCTTATTCATCCTAATAGGTTCATTCAATTAAGTTTTGAAGTCAATTCTTTTAAGTGCCTGAATGAGAAGTTAAGAGGCAATTTAGATCAGTGCCGGATTACCCATTAGGCCATGGCCTGGATTTTTTAAAATAAATTTGAAAAATCCCTTTATTATCCAATTATAAATTAAAATAAATTAAATGGAATTTTTTTTAAAATTAATTTTAAAAAATTAAGAAAAACAATGATTTTTCAAAATGTTATGATTATTTTTTACTTCTAATTTAATAAAATAAAGTAAAATTTAATTTATTATTATTTTAAATATACTTTCTTAAATGAAAAGATATATAAATACTTTTATATTTGAATAAATAAAAAATATAAGAGAAAAAATTTAATCTAAGGGCCATCAAAATTTGAATGGCACTTAATCCGGCTCTGATTTAGATAAACATGAACACAATCTAGGTACAGAGAATTCAAGTAGTTAAGGGTTTTAAACAGAAAACACCTGATTAAACTTTGCTATGTTTACTTAAAAATATAAACTATAGCATCCACAATAGGTCATTTTTTCCCTTGCTTCCTTTTAAAGTAATACAAATTAGTTACATGGTATTTTTTTTAAAAAATTTAAATGTGTATTTATGTAAAGAATAAAAACTTTCAATCACAAGTATAATTTTACAAATAAAAAATTTAACGAGTTAAATTTTTGAGTTATGGTTGCTTTGATAGTCCACTTATCACTTTTGAAACTAAAAAAATAAATAAAAAATTTGTGTACACAATTGCGGAGAAGAGTTAATTTGGTAGTAATGCACAACCTTCCATAGAGAGGCTTCTAAATACTTCATTTGCAGCTTCCAACCAAAAACTGCATTAATATCATAAGATAACTGTTTTTCAAACTAATTTCAATCATATTTGAAAAACATCGAAATAATAACATTAAAATGTAAAAGTAAAGAAGTACTAATTCATTGTGTAACAATATGTAAAATTTTCAACTTAAATTTTTTTACCTGAAACAAAATAAATGTAGTCTAACTCTCTTAGAAATTAAAGGTGTAAGTAATTTACATAAGAGAAAATAGAATTTTTTTTATTATTTTTAAAACACAAAACTGTGCGACATAACATTGTTTATACTTACACTTTGTCTTTTAATTTCGACAAATTGATCTTATTATAACGAGGAGCAGTTGAGTAGATATAAAAATTCTTTAAAAGCAATTTGTTTTCTGTGGACCTCTTTTGAAACAGTTTGTTAAACCTTATAACACTAAGCCCCATGCACAAATCTATATTACATAAAATGCTTATACGTATATGGTTATAAAATAGATATTCCTTTTCACACGTTGGCATAAGCATAAAGCAAAGCAGTTAAATGCGGTTTAATCATTCCACATTTCAAGTTAAATTTTGTATTCAATAGCTGACATTAAATTGGAGAAAATAGTTTTAAAAAAGAACTGTCATGAAGGCAACAATGAATATTATCTTACATTTTAGATTCTACTAATTTCATCTGAAGTGTAAACAAATTCAAGTTATATCAGCCTTTTCAATTACTATGAATAATATCCAAAAATAAAATTCTTTCATAAAATATATTTAGATTTAACTAAATCATTGTTTAGCCATGGTCAATTATATGTTATTCTATCAGTGTCCAAAGTAACAATTGCGATTTTAAGGAAATTTTTCACAAAAATTTTAAAATATTCAAACCATGCGGTTTGAGTTGTGGTGGTTTAGAGGATAGAGCATTCCCCTTCCAATGAGGTGAACTGCGTTCGAATCCCAGCGATGGCTGGTAGATACGAATTCCCCACCGCCAACAGTGCCGACGTAAAATAGCCTCAGTGGTAGGCGGATCATCGGTTAAAGTTTCCTTGCAGTTGGGTTAACCGTGGGAGGTTTTACTCTCCATGTAACGCAAATGCAGGTTAGTTCCATCAAAAAGTCCTATCACAAAGGCAAATTTTTCCCCAATACTTGACCAAGGAGAGCCCTTGTCTGGATTTTGTTCAAAATTACAAGGCTACGGAGTTAAACATTAATGGTCGTAAATCCAGAAATTGGGTCGGCTGTTCGACGGTTATAAAATAAAAACTACGTTGTTTTAGGTTGAAGGAGATGGACTAAAAGCATTGTTAACTGAAAAATAAACTTTCCTATTTAATTTTTTACACTTTAAAACTTCATGCTAAACCTGAAGACTTAAAGTGTCTGATTATTGAAATTTAGAAAATGTGTACATAAAAAAAAAAAAAATTTAAGGGTATAAAAATTTAAGAACTGCCTTAAATATGAATTGTTAACATTGAATTCAAGCTAAAATTTTATTTCAACTACAAAATACTACTTTAATTTTCCTTTTATCCTTATTTATTTTTCTTACTCTTTTTTTTTATCCAATAAATGTTACAACTTTGTTATAAAATAAAGGATTTATTGATGTTGTGCTTCTGAACACTGGATTTTAAATTATGGACTTAAGAAAAATCTGTGTAAACTGTTTGCAATTTCAAATTAATAATGAAGTGTGCGCATGTACATATATATGCACAGAGAAAAGTTTTATGAACTATTCACTTTAAACTTCTGTCATCAAAAGTGTATACAAAGCTAGTCTGAAATAATGTTACATCAATGAACAAGTGAAGTTAACTCAGATTAGGAATCAATCTGAATGCTGTTCCGGGGTTGACGAGCACGGGGCGGAACCTTCTTAATCTTATTAATGAATAAAATTTTAGAATCCTTTATTTTTTGATAACATATTGTAAATTTTCAATTTATAATTGGGGAATAAGTGATAATGACAGCAAGGGCACCACTGTAAAAAAAATGCCAACACTGGACTTATTTGACTAATTAACACGATCTAGCTTAGTTCGGCAGAATTTTCAGAAAAAGCTCAGGGACTAAAAAATGTAGCTTTCCACAAGAATGGCCCTTATTACTTTATTAGTCTATTTTTACAGCAAACATAATAGTTAACTTACCAAACAGTAACCACTAACTTTTTCTTCAAGTCAGTCATACCTCTACTTATTTTTCAGATATTAACTGGCGAACTAAATTTAAACCAGACAATGGCATCCATGAATGACATAAAGAAATATTAAAAGTGGGCTCGTGACAAATAAGTTATATCTAAATGTGACAAAATTACCCTAAAAAAGCAATTTGTTTTGATAAATTGGGAAACTCTGGAAGAAATTTTGTTTATGTTTGAGCAATATAAAAAAATATAAAAATTCTATTTTAAGAAAAGATGCATTTTTAATGTAAAAATGTACAAACATGGATATTCTAAAAAATAAAGGTGAACCACAAATTACGCAACACAAAAATATTTACAATCATCTTTGCTTTGTGACGGATCGGTGGGGAACTAACTTTTGGAATCATTTGGCACCCTGGAAAAAATTCAGAAAATATTAACATTGAAAAAAATCTAATAAGAACAACTTTAAAGTTGAATTCACATATTATATAAAGTAGGGGGTGCACAACCTTTTTGAGTAAAGGACCACATGCACAGGAGATTGACCAATGAAGGGCAGCATGCCAAAGTATTTGGACAGGCATATTGACAGTAATTGTTACATAAACATCATTGTTCTAGGCACTAAATTATTTATGTAATATCTTTCCATAAAATTAAATACTTTTCAATGTTTAAAATTAGAAATTTCAAAATTGAAAAACTTATTACTAAAAAAATAAAATTAAATTAAAAAAAAAAAAAAAAAAAAAAATTGATAAATTGAAATAATTTAAAAAGTATGGGAAAATTCAGTTTTTTTTTTATCAGATTACATAATACAATATTATTCGTAGAATTAAATTTAAAATATAAAAATTCTAGTTATTAAAATAAATGCAAGTTAAATACATTGATTTAAAGAAAGTTTATTGGGTTAAAAATGATTAAAATTAAAACTGAGCCCCTTTAGCAGAAAATAATATTTAGGATTTTGTAGGGAATATACTTAAACTTTGAAACATTTATTTTAAATTAATTATAAGAGGCAGGGGATGAGAGAGGGAAGAAAAAGGAAGAAAGAAAGCATTAATTTTGAAGGAACTATTTTCCTTAATAATAAAAAACTATTCAGATACTTCTGGAACTCATTCTGGAAAACAGTCTTTCAGAAGAAGCCGTTGTTGTGGGTAGTATTAAACTTATGGCAAATAACCTAATCAGTTTTGGAATTCGTCCTAGATGGTATTCTTCTTTTCTGGATTTTTAAATTACACGAATACAAATAGCTATGTATTATTTTTTAAATTGCTTGAATATGAATTGCTTTGTGTGATTTTTAAATTGTGTAAGTAAAAAAACGCGAGGCGTGGTTTTCAAATAGCGTGAATACGAATAAAGATGTGTGGTTTTTAAATTGCGAAAAGACTACTTATAACACCTGATTTTTAAACTGTGTGAATATGAATCGTGAGAAGAGTAACAAAGTTTGATAATTTAAATGTCAGAATACGAATTGAGATTTTAAATCTCGCAAATACGAATCGCAATGGATGATTTTTAAATCTCGTTAATACGAAATGTGATGCACAATTTTAAGATCTTGTAAATATGAATTATGATGTGTGAAATTGCGAGAAGAATTAAAACTTATGATTTTTAAAACGCGTAAATATGAACCCAGACGTGATTTTTTTAAATCATGTAACAACAAAAAGAATAGGTTGGGTGTGTTGTAAAACTTGCACGTGTTTTGAATTATTTTTTTGCAAAAGGGACGCATTTGATATAGATGTTCACATCTTGTTTTTTCTTTCTCTTTTCTTCTTGTTTTCTTTTTTTTTGCTAAGATACGTAATTACTTTTTAAGTTACTAAATTTTTTTTAAACAGAATCAAATCTCACGAGTTGTAATATTCTGTTAAAATGTCAGGATATTCTAAATCACAAGTAAAAATGGAGCAATAACGGTGAAAAAAAACTCGTTCAAAAAAGTTCTTATATTTATGTTAAAATCTGCACAGATAGAGCACGTAAAAAGTTATTATTTTAGTGTGCGATTCAAAACTAGCTTGCGGATATATTATTGTATTAAAAATATCAGAATTTTTTTTTAAATCACGGGGGAAAGAGTAGGAATAACTACCAAAAAAATTATCCAGATCCCCTTAAATTTACGATAAAATTCATGTAAATAAAGCACATCAAAAGTTTGCATAGTTAAATGCGGGATTTGAAGTTAAAGTAACGTAATAGCATATATAAAATATCGGGATTTTCAAAACCTTTTAGAATTGTGTAGCAATAATTTAAAAAATAACGAAAAAATAATTTATTTGCGATAAAATCAGTACAAATAAACCACGTACATTTTGATCTAAATGAGCATTCTTTACTCGCGATTCATAATAATATCCTGCTATAATATTGAAATTTTAAAAACCATGCGGAAATACGTAGCTCTAACTGCCGAAGAAAGGATCAAAAGTCATTTAGATTTTCCATGAAGTTTGCACAGAAAAAATCTTTTCATAACTTTAAAAAATTGCAATTTCAGAAACTACGTAAAAATGGATAGCAATAACTACTGAAAAGTCATTGGATTACGATGAAATCGGCGCACAAGAAGAGCGTCAAAAGTGATAACTAAAATTTGAAATTCGCACATTGTAATAATGATGTATTCAAAATATTAGGAATTTCAAAACTATGCTTAAATCTGTAGCGCTAAGCATCGCAAAGAAGCGATCGAGAAACTACATTGATTGAAATTGGGTAGGTTAAAAACTTAAATGAAAAAATTTCACATTTCCGAATTGTTTTTTTTATTTAAAAAAAAAAAAAAAAAAAAAAAAAAAAAAAAAAAAAAACTTTTTTTGCATTATTATTTTTTCTCTCATTTTGTTCAGATTGCATTCGCGGGCCGCACATCGAGGGTTAGTGGGCCGCAGGTTGTGCACCCCTAATATAAAGAATAATTTGGAAACTCATTAACTTATAAAGCTACCATATTATATCTGAATAGTTCAATTAAATGAAATTGAAAACTTAAAAGTTTGCATGTAAACTCAATATTATCATTTAAAACTATAATCTTAATTATTAAATGAGTCTTACAGTACGTAAGCGGTGTACTATGAAACAGCACAAAAAAAAAAGAAATTTTCTAGAAGATAAATACACAAATGTCCAACTAATTTTTGAAGAAATTAAAAAAGGCGTGAGTTGACAAAATCTTGAATGAATTCTTGCATCTTAAAAATGTATGAAATACCAATTGCTGGATGTCTAAAATGAAATCTAATTGATTTCAACAGCCAGACAAATTGATCATATTATAACAAGGAGCAGTTAAGTTAATATCAACAGCCAGACAAGTTGATCTTATTATTGATCAATATTTCTTTCAACAGAAACATCTCAAGAAATATCAAGATCAACAGCCTTGAACTTGTAAAACAGCCAGACAAGGTACCACACCCATGGAGTAGGTAGAGACAAAGTTTTTTATTTTTATAACGGGGATTTTATCTTGTACAGGGTAACGCTAAGCATTCACCACCTAGCCAAATGCGATAAAATTGTAAATTCTGTGAAAATAATTATGTTTTGGAGAAAATATTGGGGAATGATTTTTTCAACGGAAAATAAAATATACATTCCCTTTGGTCAGAAAAAAAGGTCAAAGGAAATTTCCTGCACAAATTCTGTATTTTTTATTGGATTACAGTAATTTCCATTAGATACACCCTTTAACCAATTAGGATTATATTATGTCCCGGTAATGTAAGCATCAAGAGAAATTATGTAAGCTTGAAATAAACTACGGTACAATACAGATAATTAAGTTTGTTGCCGAAACATGCGATATCACATGACAAAATTTTGTCCTACAGTTTGTGTCAATAAATCAGATTAATTGGTAGCAAGATATATTATCATCCAACTATTTTTGTAGAAAATATGTTTCCTCACGACAATATCATGCACAATAACATAATGCTGCTTCAGAGTTATCACCATATTAATGCTCTAATCTATCTAATAAGTTATCAAAAATCATTTATTCCTTTCCAACTGCAAAATGACTCTTAATTTGAATTTTATAAAATAAATCAATTTATAGAAAATTTGTATTTTGATTTGAAGTTTTCTACAGGAAAAAAAAAGCTAAATTTTTTAAAGAATATCCTTGGCAAAGAATTTTGAACTTTGGCTAATACTTTTGATATTTAGCTAATTTACTGTTAAATAAATAAATTTTATACAAGCAGGTTTGAAGTTTAGAAATGAATTTTCTCAGAGCAAAGAATGCTAAAGCTAAGCAAAGAACTGTAAAATTAAGAAAGCAGCAACAAGCTTTGATAATTCATTTGCTGCATGCAAGAGTACAATTGTGCATAGGAATTAAAATTTAAGTAATTAAATTGATCTTAAAAATGATATTCATTAATTTTGTTTACCCCACAACTATTAAGACACAAAATTGATGAAATTTTTATTATCTGTCTCAAAGGAAAAAAAAAAAAAAAAAAACTGAGAAGGCGCTACATTATATTATAAACAAATCAATATTAAGGCAAAAAGGAATTATTAACTTTAGAGTACAATTTTTATCATACAGATTTAAATTAAATACATAAAAAAGGATAATTACCAAACAATTTAATAGTTAAAAAAAAATCCAGCAATTTATAAGAACAAAATGTGTTCAATATTTTTTAAAGCTCTACACTACTATTTGAAAAAATTACGAAATAAACCCTTCATGAATAAGTCTATATTTAGTTCTTAAAAGAACATTTCCTATAAAATATAAATTAATATATTTATTAAAAATTTGAATAATGAAAAAAAAAATCAAACGATTTTTAAAATTAAAAATATTCTAAAGCTTCAAACTTCCTTTTTGAATGAATTCTGAAATAAAAATTTTCCAAGAAAAATTTAACATGCAGCAAAAAAAAAAAAAAAAAAAAAAAAAAAAAAAAGAGATTAAAATTTTTTCTAATTAAATAATATTAATTAAAGACATTTATTAAATACTTTAATAATTACAATTTATCCAGTACTTTAAAAGAGCAAAATTTAGAAAATAATTTTTCTAAATTCAGTTTTCAAAAGCCTAGATTGTTTACTAAAAAGAAAATCAAAGTATTCTATTAACACTATAAGATTTACATTATGATTAAAAATAATTTATAATTTCTCATATTTCTACTCGTTTCATTTTAGGTTCTGACTGAAATCCCAACCCTAGCTAAAATAACTAAGCATGCATATTTTTGGTAAGAAACATACTGTGGATTCTCCATTGGGTACACTAGGACTGGTCTTTATACGTTTAGTTTCAGAATCATTTCCTTCTTCGTCTGGTTTCTAAATGAATAAAGTGTATTAATTAGATCTAAGCAGGAAATAGTATTTCAAAGTTATATTAAATCATAATTTATGAAAATGTAAGTTTCTTTAACTTTTTAGGGGTGATAAATATTTTTTTAAAAATAAGTGTTATAAATTTCTACCAGAAATGTTATATACTAGTCTAAGATAAGAGAATAACTACCTATACCTTAACTTAAACTCAGCAGAGTAATATTAAAAATATTTTTATTCAATAATGCAGGTACAAGACTGCAAAGCATAAGAGAAAAAGTGTGGAAAAGAAAAACGGATATGAATAACATATAAGAAGGCGATTTTGTGTGCAGCAAATTTATTAGCTAATAATATTTTTGCTTAAAAAAAAGTCAAATAATAAATTACAGAAAGTTTTTTTGAACTTAAAACAAGTAGATTGATTCCTCCTCACCAACAGTTATTTATGATGCAAAATTAAGCACTTTTAAAGGCACATATGAACCCTATAGGGGAAGAAAATTAAATTCAAGAAAAAATACACAAAATATGTTCTGCAACTCCACAACAGAAAAGGAAAAAAAAATGTAAGATAGATGATTAATAAAATCATTCCTCGATACAATGAATTTTAAGATGTATTCATTTGAAAATGGAAGTTTTCTCTTTTTCTTCACAAATTCAATCCTCTTTTATGCCCCACCCATTTGAAAAGTCCTTTTTTACTACAGCAAGTTGACTGTAATATCACAGGTTCAATAAAGAGAGAAATGTGATAAATTTATTTCAATTGAAATGGGGAAAAAAATTGAGGAAAAAAAAGGTGAGATAAGTGAATAAGCCTTAAAAATAGTGATATTAAGTGAGAAAAGTGACCCACACCCTACCCCCACAGTTTTCTTAACCTGGGGCAGAGGTGCAGAATTTCCAGTTAGGTGGTAATTCAAACGCGGAACCCCTAGTGTTTAGTCTCTACACACGCTTGGTACTTTCTATCAACCAACTGAAGAGAGAAAAGCTGAGTCATAGAACCGGTCTGAGAATAGAACTCCGGATCTGAAACGGAAGCGCCAAATGCTATCACTGAGTGACCAGGCATAAATGTACATTAAGGTAGTCATTACAGTACAGCCAATACGTATAGATGACATTTCATTCACAATACAGAAATCATCGATGCAAAAAAGGACTAACACAAAACATATGATTTGATTACCTTTCGCTTTAACAAATGTGTTATATTTGACACTGGTTTACTGCTGGAAACAGTTGGATTAGATGGCTTTCCAAATTCAATCTGAAATAAAAATAATTTCAATGTTAAAAAGTTTTCAATTCAAAGTTTTTTTTTTTTAAAATAAATAAATATATAAAAGATTATGGGCTGATTAAGGTAAAAATGCTGGTAAGAAATGTGTAGCAGAGCAAAGAGTATTAAATTTAGTAAAATTTTTAGCAGGTTCTTGACACTTCAAACGGGCATGTAAAAATGTCCAATATGGTGCACTGATGGTTCAAAGATTGGTCTCAAATCAGGAGCAGGAATTTATTGCTCCAATGATGGTACCAAACTTCACTTTCCTTTGGGAAGCTATGCCACTTTTTTTCAGACTGAGGTCTATGCCATTGCAAGATGTGCTGCAAGATATGCTTAGACAGGGGATATCAAAATATGACTATCCACATATGTTCTGACAATGCTTTTCGGTACTCTGTAACCTATCTACTCATAACAGGGTATACATGCATTGGGTACCTGGACATATGGGTATTCTTGGAAATCAGCTAGTTGATGAAGCAGCAAGCTCTAATGCAATTTTCTGGGGCCCTGAACCTGCACTGGGAATTTCTCCCACATCTTTTAGGGCATCTATGGCAAAATTGCCCATGAAAAATGGTGCGTTGCTGACGGTCAGAGACAAGCTAAGGAGTTGAATCGTGACGGTCCTGGTGTCCGTCAAAAGGAGCTTTTAAAGCTTAATAGAAGCAGTTCAAGGAAGATCATTGGTCTTCTTACAGGACACTGCATCCTCAGGAGCCACCTATAGATAATGGGAATTAAATACAATTCTCTTTGTTGAGGTTGTCACCTTGAAGAAGAGACATCATACACAACATATACTTTGTGATTGTGAGGTCTAGTCTGCTCAAAGATTTGAGCATTGCATCAAAACCTGGGAACTGCTTGCTGAACTTTATTTCAGTTATAAGGCTTTCATGCTAATAATCAAGATTTAGGGTTTGGGTACAATAGACCTCTGGTCGATGAGCCCAGCTCTTTGGAGCTGTCTAACCTCCAAGTCTAATACTATGTGATTACAAACTTTAAAATGCACATAGTTGAAAAATATCAAACAGTTCTAATTTTTGTTAAAGTAACTCTTATGGTACCTCAATTTCAAGTACCATAACTTTCATAAGTTCAAAATTTAAAAAACAAAATCGAAACAGGGTATTAGATAGTATGTTATCAATTATTCGTTTGAAAATTTCATAATAAAAAAATAATTTTGGTATATGTTACAAAATATACAATTTGCAGTTTTTACATAGCATTTGAAACTGCCATGTTAAATAAGAATTTATTTATACAAAAGTATGTGTTTCCTTACATTTAACAACTTAATATTATACTTCTTTAATAGTAAAAGACGTGTTAGATTTAAAAAAAAAAAAAAAAAACAGTCAAAAGTATCATTTAAAACGAAAACACACTAGATAAAAAATAACTTATTTAAGTTCAAGGTTGGCAAGTTTCTGCCGAGGTGGTTAAAACGACTGGAAGAAACCGGTTAAAACCCGGCAGGGCAGAAACCCTTTTCTGCCACATTTGTGGCAGAAACTGGCAGAAATTCCAAAAATGGCATAAAAGTACTGAGATTGACATACAATGGATAACTCATAGAAAAAACAATTAAATGTTAAACAAAGTACAATTTATTTACAAAATTATCACCATTAAAAATCAAATATTACATTGTTTGCACTCTGCAGTGATCTATAACAAAAGCAAAGTTTTGATGCAGTTTCGAAACCTAAACAATTTCTCAATTTGCTATGTATGAATGAGAAATTTGAGAAGATTCTCTTAAGTCCAGCAGAACTAGCAGGCATTGCCATCAAGGAACAGGCAAGATTTGTGAAACTTTCATCTATTGCATATTTTTTTTAAAACTGGACCACCATGTTGCAGCTGGGGGTAAAAATAAGTTTCAGGAAATGGGGCCGATTTGTTTTGCAAAGCTATGACATAAGGTACAAAATCTGGGTTAATATTGGCGAGTAAAATTCTGGCACTTTCTTCTTGAGCACATAATTTCAATCCCAAATACTTTAGATGCAGCATATAAGCTAGCAAATGATAATCAGTAACTGCCTGTTTAAATCTGTATGTCACTTTTTTTTTCATAAACAGCCATAAGATTCTCTTCCTTTGCTAGATTAATCCAAATATCACAAGCATTCACAATTGAACAGTTCTCCTTTTGAACTAAATCAAGGGCAATAGCGATCGGTTTTATCTGTAGCAGCAGGTGTTTTGACTTCTTTATAGATGGAGTTACATTTTTCAGTTTACTTAAATAAAATGTCATTAAGCAATTACTAGAACTAATAAAGACGTTTTTTTAAGTTTCTGTCAGTTTTACAGGTTATAACCAGTTTCTGCCAGCAAAAAGCCAACCCTGTTTAAGTTAAACTTTAAAAGTAAAACAAATGGAATTTGTCATTACATAAATTGATAAATACAAGTTCATTTTATTAATTCTCAGGAAAGTAAAGATTTGTCAAACTAAATAAAACACAGTCGAACCTGTTTATCTCGAATCTCACGGGAAAGGCGAAAAATTAGAGATAAAGAGGTTTCAAGTTATACAGGTACTATAAAAAAATTAAATTTAATTAAGAAATTCCATTAGAAGTGCTTTGTTTTTAGTAGAAAAATATAGACATTTCTTTAAATTAATTATACCACATACATCTACAGTTTTTTAACATACATTTAACACTGAAAATAATTTTTCCAAGATTTTTGACTGATAACCTTATTTGTTTCGATTATTCTTTTGAGGTTAGAAAGATTGCAAATTCCTCATAGATCGTTTTCTATAGTTCACTTTAAAACTCTTAATCATTCTTTGATCCATTGGTTGCAATTTTGAGGTCAAAATAAATTTCTATTCTTAGCTTTCTTATCTATGTTGAAAAGCTAACCCCTGATGGTTACTACTCAATATCCCCTCACTTACTGCCAGAATCATTGTATTCCTTTCTAGTTAAGGAAGTGCAGGGATAGTGATTGAAATTCCAAGAAACATCCCCAACTGTGGATTCACGAAATTCATCTCTGTCTATGACTTCTACTGACAAGGAAAGTTTTGACATTTGTGCTCTATTATTAGAAATTCGAGAAACGGAGGTTTTGAAATTTTTTTTTTTAGACATAAACACGGAAAATACATTGATTTTAGACAGTAAATGTAGGGAATTTTAAAAATTTCGAGATAGAGGTTTTCGAGATAAACAGGTTCAACTGTATCAAAAGCTTTGAATAATTTTAATACGAAATAAAATCTTTCAGCTTTCTATAGAATAAAATGCACATTTAAGATAAGAGTTGTAAAAAATTATAACCGAGCTCAATGACGTAAACCTTTTTGAAAAATTACATTATACACACCTCTGCTTCTTGTTCCTTTTTGATAATTGCCTCTTGTAATTCATTCTTTTGATTACGTACTAATTCTTCAGTATCTTCAATCTTTTCTTTGATATCAGTAATGATGCCATCAATTTCTTCCAATTCCTTTTGCCGCTCTGCCGCTTCAAATCCACCAACTGTTTCAGATACTGGGGTATTTTTTAAGTTTTCTTTTCTAAGCTCAAAGAGTTTCTTAGTTTTAGTGAAGTTTTCTATAGCTCCATCATACATTTTTTGAAGCATGTAGGCTAAACCCAATTGATAATATCTTTTAAAACTGTTAAAGAATTACACAAAGAAGTACGGTAACTTTGATTTTTAAGATGGATAAAAATGCTAAAATTAATTGAAGGAATTAAAAATTTGTCCAAATGGTATAAAATTTACAAAAAATATATTCTCAATCAACATAAAATTGGGAGGATTCTTTTTCCTTGACAGGGTGCGTAGCCAAATTGTTCAACAAAAAATAAGCACCTTTTAAGCACTTTTCAAACATTCAAATAATATTTTTAAGCACTGTAAAAAAAACCAATTATGTAGGATTGGAAAGTTCTTGACAATTGACGGTTTTATCTGGTTTTAACCGTCATGTCAAAAAAAAAAAAAACTTTTGGCATTGTTTTTGACAATTATCAAATTTTTTGAACTGATGATACACCGAAATAGATTGGGGTTGGATTAATTGGGAAAACGTTGAGTAGAACAATGTGAACAGTGTCTTTCTGCATGATTCATAGCGAAAATCAACATTGTAAAGGAAAAATCTTACTTTGGAAAAGAGAAAATTAAGCACTTTTTAAAAACACTCAATGAAAAAAAGCACCTTTAAAAAACGCTACGCACCCTGCTTGAAATAGCTAAAATTTCATGGTGAAAATACAGGGGTCTGTCCAAGGCAAATTTACTACCGTTTAGCGGTACCTTCACAAATTCAACTTTAGGAAAAACAGTATTTTCTCAAAATGCATTTAAAATAGTTCTAGGATTCTCCTCCCCGCCTCTTAAAATTTTGTTTTTATATCCCTGTAAGAAAAGATTAATCCAGGGTCAATTCCGCCTATACGAATAGGTAGCTCGTGCTGAGTTAGATAGTGCAGTATGGTAAACCTAACTGGTTGCTTACGAGAGATATTTTTAAAAATTAAATGACAAGGCACTCCCTTGGTAAATTTGAACATTGTTCTACATTTATTCTAACAAGCCATTACTTTTTTTTAAAAGAAACTTTTTTCTATACGACCCCGGAGAAATGTTCTCATAATGAAAACAACTTTAAGTGCAAGCACCGTTAAATGCACATTTTTTTTTCTTTCTTTCCTTTAAATTCAGGTTGAAATTTAACAACTGACAATGATTTTTAAATTTTGATACAATTTTAGGCTCAAAATTTTACAATAGCAAAATTATTTTTGAATATATGGGGGGAAAATATATAAACATTTACCAGTCATAAATAATTTTTATTTGTAGTGACAGTTTTTGAAAATATCTTTTTAATTTACCATATTTTTGTGTTGGTTTTTTAATATAATTTTTAATTTTCACAAATTATGTCTAAATTTTCACAAAATAGGTACCTCTCATAAAAACCTAGACAGACCCCTGAAATATAAGGAATAAAGTGTATGACAGTTGCGAGTGACTGCAACAATCTAGATCAAAAGCTAAATCAATAGTAATTGGTAGGATTAATCAATGCAACAAAGATATATTGTTCAGCAATTAATCTCAAGTTTGCTATATCAAAAATAAAACTAACCTAACCAGCAAAAACAAATGGTCTATTTCAAATAATTTAAAAAAAGTTAAAATCCAAAAAAAAAAAAATCTTACAAAATTATTGCAAAACTAGAATGAACTTTTATGCAAATGCATTAACAGTTTTAGAAAAAAATATTAAAATAGAATTCAGCACACACTTTTTAAGGACTAAATTTTAGATTAGAAGATCTCGGAAAATAAAAAGGAAGGAATGCCAATAATAGCATGACATGGGAACACATCTCTGGGTACTGGTACTTTAAAATTTCCACATTTTAAACCTTAACTATCAAAATTATAAGTTACTTGGAAGTTATTGTATACAAATTTCAAATAACAGCTTTTGTTTTATAAGTCATTTCTCTCATTTATATTAATTCCAATAAATGCTAAGTAAATTTGCTGATGTTTAATAATTGATTCAAAAAAATGAAATGCCAATCATAAATAATTACTAAAATAGCCTATTCCTTACAATTGTTTAGGATTAAAAAAATAACCCTTTAAAAGTATTGATACATTCAAACACTAAGTAATCCCGGCTTGTCAAAAACAAGATTTTAAGGTCAAAAACCCAACTCTCAGGTGTCACTGTTTTTAACAATACTCACACATAGCCTGGTTGGTAGGGCACTGGACCCATGTCCAAGAGTTCGATCTCCACCGGCCGAAAATTCCCCGTGTAGTAAATGGTGACTGATTCACATTAAATCTGTTGAGTTGCAAAGTCCTCCATGTTCCCAAAACAAATCAATGCCTCTGGGGGTACTGATCCAGAATTTCCTTGTCTTCAGGATTGCGTTCAAAATTACAAGGCTACAGAGTTAAACATTAGTAGTTGTAAACCCAAAATTGGAACGGGTGTTCAACGTCGGATATAAAATACTCACACATTAAACCGCGATGGCTTGCAGTGAGGTGAACCCGGTTCGATCCCAGCAATGGTTGTTCGATACGAATTACACATACGGCTTGCACCAACTACAGTGCGGACGTGAAATATCCTCAGTGGTCGACGGATCATGGGTTAGACTCCCCTTGCCGTCAGGCTAACCATGGAAGTTTCTTGTGGTCTTCCTCTCCATGCAACGCAAATGTGGGTTAGTTCCCTCTAAAAAGACCTCCACAAAGGCAAATTTCTCCCAATACTTGATCTAAGAGCTTCCTTGTCTTCTGGATTACAATGCTACTGAGTTGAACATTAGTAGCCATAAACTAGAAAATTGGGACGGCTGTTCAACGACGGATATAAAATACTCACAAATTGAATAATACAAATACATTTTGTTGAATAATATATAGATATAAAAAAGAAAGTTAACTTACAGTAGCAGATTTTGTTTGAAATGTTGATGGCAACAGGGAAGGTTAATCCTTAAGCGTTCTTGAAAGAATGAATCTCACAACTTGGGTCACTATGCGGCTGTGTTTCGCAAGCTTTCAATAAGTCATTCAGAATTAAATTAAAATCACTCAGAATTAAAAGGATACGTATGAGCAAGAATTCTATCATCAGGGGCAAGATGTTTTTCTTGTATTGATAGACAAGACATGAGATCACTTATTGCTTGAGGATAGTTATCAGTTTCAAGACTAGTTTCTGCTAGTAGTTGTAAAATTTCAGCAACCTTCAATTGGGCCTCTTTATTTTCCTCACCTTGCCTATAAAACATAATTAGATAAAAGAAAATTTAATGATTATGAAGATTTGATTATGCTGAGATTTCATGCTAATTCACCTCACCTCAAAAATATAGATTTAGCAGCTTCAAGAATATTCCAGGCAAGTTCTAAATCATCATCCTGCAATACATGAGTTACATTTAATAAAAATCTTGCCTTCAATACCACAGGAACTTTCTATACATTTTAAAATTATCGCATAAAGTAGTTATTTTAAAATTACTTTAAAAGTTTGTTTAAAAACATAGGAAATTAACGTAGTTTCCATAAAAATGGATAAATCTTAAAAAAAAAAAAAAAAAAAAAAAAAAAAAAAAAAAAAACTCTGCACAAAAATCTTTTATTGAAGAATGGAGCACTAATGACATTTATGCTTAATTATTCGTTTTTGTATGATTTTGTGCAAAACTTTCAGTATATCAGAAAAACAAGAAACTGTCTGAAATAATCTAAATCAAACCTTATAATAAATACAAAAAATTATGAATAAATTTTTCACAAAAACAGGGCAGTTCACAGAAGGTTTGGAAGTCCTCTGATATTAATATATCAAATAGTCGTGAAAAAATAACTGTTTCTAGGTCTGTAAAAAAACAAAACTTTTTATGCACGAGTATACTTTTATGCTAGGAAGGTCCACAGTTGATCAAATCTTAACCCTACAACAAGCTTTGGAGAAATGTAGAGAATTTGGAATAGAGATCCATCATTTATTTGTGGATTTTAAGGCCGCATGTGACAGTATTAATAGGACTGAGCTATTTAAGACCCTATATGATTTTAATATTCCATCAAAATTTATCAGACTTGTAAGGCTCACACTCACTGAAACCATTTCAACCGTACGAATTCAGAGGGAACTATCTACTTCTTTTGAAATTTATAATGGAGTTAAGACAGGGAGATGCATTAGCATGTTTTTTGTTCAACATAGCCTTTGAAAAAGTTATTAGAGATGCTGGCATAAATACTACAGGTACTATATTTAATAAATCAGTGCAGATTTTGGCATACGCCAATGATGCAGACATCATCGCAAGATCTAGGACTGCACTGAGTGAAAAATTTTTGGCACTGGAAAAATAAGCTAAAAAAGTTAACTTAAGAGTGAATGTGGAGAAAACATATGTATTGTGGTAAAATGGAAACCAGCCCTAAATTGTTTAAAATTGATTCGTTTAAATTTGAATCTGTAAAAATTTTTACTTATCTAGGATCAGAAATTAACTATCAAAATGACATTAATCCTGAAATCAGAAAAAGAATAATCACAGCCAATCGCTGCTTGTATGGTTTAAGATCATTATTAAAATCTCACTTAATTAAAAGAAAGACTAAGATCTTACTTTATAAGGTATTAATAAAGTCAGTTTTGAATTCTGCTTCAGAGATATAGACTTTTATAACAAAAAGGGAAGAGAAGTTATTAGCAACCTTCGAAAGGAAGGTCCTACGAACCATCTTTGGCGCTATACTCGATAACAACAACTGGAGGAAAAGATATAATTTTGAAATATATAGGATCTTTAATAGTGATGATTTCATTAAATCTATTAAACTAAGTAGAATGAGATGGGCCGGGCATGTAGCGAGAATGAGCCCAGAACGAAACACCATGGAGAGTCTCTAATGCAACCCCCTCCAACAAAAGGCCAAGAGGAAGGCCCAAAAAGAGATGGAAGGACTGTGTGGATGAGGATTTTGCCATCCTAAAAGTAAAGAACTGGAAAACAATTGCTGGGAAAAGGGCAGGGTTCCCACTCTTTTAAGAAAGAAAAAATTAAGCACTTTTAAGGACTTTTATCAAAAATTTAAGGACTTTTTTTCTAGAAATTAAGGACCTTAAAAATGGCATAATGATGATTTATCATCAAATAAAACATCATAGATTAATAATAATAGATCAAAAAAATGGAATAGTTTTTCTTCAAATCAGTCATCCTTTAAAAAATTAAAAAAAAAAAAAAACCTAAATAAAGAAATGCTTAATACAAATAATCTGTATTTAATTAAAATTAAATTGCATTTAATCACCTCACGTAAGCTTTTAAGAATATAAAGAAAAAAAGAAAAACTCAAAGAATGCAGATTAAACATTAAGATTTTCTATTTTAAAAATAGAAAAAAAACTGAGTAAACAGGTAGAAATATATAAATTAAGAAGGTAAATTCATTAAATTAATAAAAATATTATTTTGAGTGACTAATACTAAACCAAGAGAAAAAGAAACTAACAAATATAAGTTTATTGAAGTTAAGACAAATATTTTAGACTAAGTAAAACCTAATTACAATAAACTAAAGATTTATTAACACTAGAAAGACTGAAATTTAGTATATACCTATATTGCCCAAAAGCAGTCAAAATGACTGGATTGTAAAAGAATTAATGTGTAGAGAAATTTGTTTAAAATTAATTTTTGATATTTTTTAGATTATTTACATTTATATAACAAGTTATTAGTAAATATTAACATTAAAAAATTATATGTTGTACCAAATTCTAAGTAATTGAGTCATTATATACATCAGTGTTTTTCTAATTGAAATTAAAAGCAGTCAAAATGACTTCCTTAGGCAATCTAGTGTTAAAATCACAAAATATAAAAAATTTAATTACTAAAATCTGAATATATTTAGTACCTAACAATCAGGAAAAAAGAAATAAATAAACTACAAAGAAAACTTATTAATTAAAATTAAGAACTGAGAAACAGAATTGATTGTTAAAATAAATGCTAACATAATTATTGAAACACAGGACAAGGCAGGATGAAATGATCAATTGAAATAAAAATGAAAAAATTCCACATCTAAAAATTTAAAACTAAATGAAATATCTAAATTAAGTAAAAAATTTATTGTGAATGAAGGGAAAAAAACAACAAAACGTAGTGAAATCAGAAACATATCATTTATAGAAAGAGATAAAAATCTTTATAAAATAGTCTGCTTTTAGTTATAAAAAATTGTATGCTTACATTGATGGGTAATACTGCACCTCTGAGGAATTAGAATTTATTCTATTAAAAAGTATTGTGTCTCATATAGATACTAAAGGAACTAAAATAGACCATAAAAAATTTTGTTCCTAATAATTTAAGTATTGTCTGAAATTATAAAACAATAATTTGTCATATAAATCAAAGGTAATGAAAATTGGATGCAAATAAGGATTTATATATATATTACTATTATAAAATAGGGAATAATGAATAGTGATTTTGTCGAATAGTCAAATATCCCGAAAAATAAATCTGCCGCCTTCCCAGTGATTAAACATTAAAAAAAAAAAAAAAATCCTCGAGAATTATTGCTGATTATGTAAAAATAGGCCTGGGCGTTGTAAGAAATTTTATATCGTAATAAATCGTCAATCAGACATCGTGATTTAACATATGCTTGAAATTTATCAATCATAAATCTTTAAATCAATCAAAAATAAATAAAAGAAATAAATCTAAGACAAAAGAAAATGTTAATTCAAAAAAAAAAAAAAAAAAAAATAATTTATAACATCAATAGCATTGCTTAATTTTTTGAATTAAAATAAAGATGGATTGACTTAAGACTGTCTTAAAGATTGACTTGTCTTAAAGTAAAAACAAACACAAGCTTTATTTTAACTTTTTTTTAAAATTAAAAATGACTCAGATTTTTAAAAATAATAATAAAACTGCTACAAAATATTTTACATACATTAAAAATTAAAAAAAAGAAATGTCCACTTAAAAACATTTTTTAAATTATTTGTTGAAAAAAAAATTTGCTTTTGAAACACCGTTAGGCTTTTGTTAATTACTTATTTAAAATAATAAAGTTGTATTGACTAATGATCAAATGATTTTAATGTAAAAATAAATGTAAATTTATTTATTATTATTTTCCTTTTAGAAAATGAAATACACTAAAGATTTAAATGTTTAAAAATAATACATACTGACTATCTAACAAATTATTAAACGAACACATATTGAAGGAATTTTTAAAAAAATATTCTATATTTAAGAGTACTAGTGTTAAATTATTGAAAAGCGTTAAAATATTGCTTAACTTTTTATTTAAATTAAAAAAATTTTGTCATTTTAACTAACAGCCAAATTTTTTTTTTTTTTTTAAAAAAGAAAGAACGCAAACTTTGTTTTAATTTCCTCAAAAATAAAAGCAAATCATTTAAATGTAGGCTTTGTTTTAATTTTTTTAAAACTAAAAGCGATTGAAAATTTATTGGTTTAAAAACTAATCAAATTCTATCAAATTATTATAGTTACGTGAATTAAACAAATTAAAAAAAAAAAAAAAAAACTAACTTTTTATGACAAAGTATAAATTACTTAAATTGCAAAATATATAAAATATTAAATTGTATCCCTTTTAAAAAAAATCAATAAAGAATCTTTTTTTTAATTCATGATTTCTTTTCATTAATATATTAATGAAAATTTAAGATAACAGAGTTTGCACAGCGATCGCCAAGTAACAGTAGGTCTGCTGAAAATAATTCACAACGTTAAATCTTGACAAAAAAAAAAAAATAGTGACGAAATAATGCGCAACGATCGCTAAGTAGCAAAAGTCTCACTGAAAATAATTTACTTGAAACGTTATATCCCGTCGAAATAAAACGCACAGCATTCGCAAAATAAGTCCTGTTGAAAATAATCTTCAAAAATTGTAAAATCTCAAGGTCAAAAATGGAACATACAGAAACTATGCATTGCATTCTATAATTCAACACTGATCCTCGCTCTTGGTTATTCAACATCACAAAACGAACATCATCTTCGTAGCTAAAAATGTAATCAACATCTTCGCAGCTAGACGAAATCAAAATAGTCTTTGTCAGCACGGCATAGGCAAGAATCCTCGCACGTTAAACTGCGAGTGTCATCTTAGATTAGATTCCTGATAAATAGCCTAAAATAAAAGTAATTATATCGGCCTGCCGATAGTTTGATAAAAAGTCAATAATACGCAATATATCCATTTAAAAATGTCTAAGAATAGTGCTCCTTAAAATATGCTATCAAAATAATAATAATAAAAAATAATAATAATAATAAAAAAGACACAAACACAATTAATCAAAAAAGCAAAAGAGAAACAGAAAATTTTCCTAAATTCTAAAACAAAACTTGCAACGTAGAAAATAAATTTTCAATTTTACCGGTTATCTAATTATCTGTATAACTTTAAAAGAAAAAGTGGAAATAAAATATATTAGGAACACTGTTAAAATGCCACGCTATAAAAAAAAAACTGCAAACATTTCACTCGTTTTAAAACAAAAAGTGTCAATGATAAAATTACGAAAGAGACTTTCCTGATTAAAATTATACTTTGCCGAATATTCGTAATATCCCTAATATTAAAAAATAGACTAATTTATAAAATTCAATTTCAGAAGAAAATATAATACAATAAAAAAATCCACTTTGCCTTGTGACGATCACTAGATGCTGTTAGCCATTCCTTATATTAAGTGTCCATAAATTATTAAAAACACACTTTCCTGGCATTTCTAACAATTGAAGTATCAAAGCTACCATGTGTGCTATCAGAAGAATTGAATTTCTTGAATCCTATGGATGTAAAAGGTGATAGAGTACCCAAGTACTGTCTAAAAATAAGTAAGACCTCTACCCACCTGTAGTATCAAGCTCCCCTCTCCCCACACAAATTTTTTTTTTTAAGAATGATCCAGAAAGAAAGAATATTTTAATGAAAAAAATTTATAATAAAATAAATAAAAAATCAATAATGGTGCGTTTTCTTCCACTTGCTTGTAACCCTTACTCTCACACGCATTCAAAATGTTCTACCCTCAATGCAGGGTCTCATTCTAGGCGACAGACGTACTTTTTAACAGTGGATATTTTCCTAAGATAAAAAAATTGTTCCAACCAACTAGCGATACTAGAAATTAAGAACTTTTATGAACCTTGAATCAAAATTAAGTACTTTTAAGGGCCCTTAATTTTCAAAATAAAAGCTAAGCAGTTTTTAAGGACCGTGGGAACCCTGAATGGGAAAAGCTACTGAGGAAGGCCCAGGCTCGCAAAGGGCTGTCGTGCCAATGCTGATCCTTCATATGAAATTTCCCCCTAAGATTTATGGGGGGGGGGGAGGGGGAAGACCTTCAAAGAAAATAAGATTGAATACTACCAACCATCAATGCATTTATTAAAAAATGATTGTTCAGCAGAATAATGCAGTTATACAATGAAATGAATGTATTGATATAGATTAATCAATGGAGAGATGCCTAAAGATCTGGCTAAAAATAGCAGGGGTCTGGCCAGACATTTTGTGAAAGGTCAGTTTTTTTTAAATTGTGAAAAAATTACCTGTGATTTGTGAATATAAAATAAACGTTAAGTTACATTCTTTGAACCAGGGTCCGCTTTTGTGAAAATAGGGTCCGTTATTGCAAAAAAAAAAAAAAAAAAAAAAAAAAAAAAAAACTTTTTTAAGTAGTTTTTAAATTTTAAAAAACATACAAGATCATACTCAACACTGTAAAATTATAATTAAAAAAATTTAATTGAAAAAATAAACAGCAAATGCAGCTACTAAATTAGCGATGCAACATACAAATACAGTGAAACGTCCTGTTATAGACACTCCTGCAAAATGGACGCCTCTCAATACGGACATATTTTTAATTCCCCGGGAATCTTCTATGAATAAACCATTATGTGCATAATCCGCAAAGCGGACGTGGACAGTCATTTTGGCCCTGAAACGTTATTTTCTATCTCTTTAAACCGGACGCTACTTTTTCTAAATTTGAAAAAAAAAAACTTTCTGCTTTAAAATTGCAAGGGAAAAAATGCAACTTCTCACCATTTTTAAAGCATGTAATTTTTTTTTTTGCCTTATCCATAACTAAAAATATTATTAAACTATTTCACTACTAAAGAATCAATCTTTCTAATGTCACCTTGCCTAATCTTTGTAAAGAAAGGAGAGAAAATGATTCAGTTCTGAAATAATTCGGACAGCGGTATCTTTTGATCTTTTCATCTGGACCACACAGGTTATGAGACCCCTCAAGTTAAAATAACATCTTAAATGCTCTCAATGCTTCGTCCCCATTGAAAATTTCTTCAATTTTCTTATGAATTTGAAAACTGTATTTAACACAGTTGGGGTAAAAAAGAGAACAGAAGTAATCTTTGAGGTGTTCATATAAATGAAACATTTATTCAGACACTTTATAGCTGATCGATTGTGAATAATCAATTCCATAGGTCCTCATGACTAACAGGTAGTAGGCATAGCTTTTTTCCCCTGTGAATCATGCGAGGTTTACTTTCAAAAAAGTATTAACCACGTTCCCTATCAAATGATAGGTAGGTGTAATAGGATGTAAACCTAATAATTGAAAACAACTGAGGATTGAAAGCTCCTATTCGGTATCATATGTCTAACTGGAGTAACTATGCTAATAGGAAAATTATAACTACATCTGGAATTATGTATTTATATCAAACTTATTTATATATTCTTTATCTTTTTTAAAGTTTAAAAAAATATCCTTGTAGATAGTTATTGTAGATTATTTAATTATTTCTACATCTTCCAAAATATTTCAAAAACAATTTAAGGTGTTTAACTTTGTTATTAGGGTACTCTTCCCGTAAACGGACAACTCTCATAAGCGGACAATTTTTTAGGTCCCAAGAGTGTCCGTTTAACGGAGGTTTTACTGTATTTGATATTTAGCCTATACTGCTGAACGCAGAATATTCATTTCGGACGAATAAAGGAAGAAGCTTCTGCAAAAGACAAAACTTAGTTCGTTTGCATTTGTCTTTCTTTCTCCCCACCCCCTGGGAAGGGTTTATTCGATTAACAAAACAATAATGAAGATAAACAAATTTGTGAAGGGTCCGATTAAAGGATAAATTATTTTGTGAAGGGTCCGTTTTTATGAAAAGATATTTTGTGAAGGGTCCATTAACGGATCCAAATTTCTTCTGAACAATTCCTGAATAGTATCAACATTATGAATTCAAATTAACATTTGAATACTGGTTACCAGGCTCAAAGATTTTGCACCTATATGGTTAGGAATTATAATTAATAATTGATTAAAGGGAATGATATTCTTGTTACATAAGGTTACTCGTTACAAAAAATTCTTAAAAACAATTTTATCAAATAAAAATCTGCATAAAACGTGACAACAAAAAAAATTGAGATTTAGAAGATCTAATAAATATCATCTTTGCTTTTGAATGATTTAAAAGTTATGTGAATATGAATTACAGAACAAATAAACAGTGTGTCACGGACATGATATGAAAATTCTGTGAATGGCAAACACATGTCCTAACAAAAAGCCCTAAAATATAAGCGTAATTGTGGCAACAAGCAAGTCTTTAAATATCAGCTTTGAAGTGTTTTTCAAAAGGTCTTGATTAAGTGAAACTGTAAGAAAGTATCTTTTAATCTTTAAAAGAATTCTAAGAAAGTGAAACATTCTCTGGCTATTAGAAAAAGCTAAAAAAACATTGCAGTACAAGAAGCTCAAATTTAAATTACATTAACAGTTATGTAATACAGATAAATTGAAAAGAGAATTTTTTACCAAATATTCCCACTAATAACTAGATTAAAAAATATCATTTTGATTATTTATATGCAACCAATAAAAAGGCTTGAAAATAAGCAGGATTCTGGAGAGCATGAAGTTATTCTTTAAACCTTTAATGTTTAAATAACTAATAGTAAATCTAAAAGCAAATAACAAATATGTTCTAGCTTTTAAAGATTGAAAACAGCTGCATAGCCATTTGTTCAATGATGAGAGGTGATACACTCATCACTTTAAGAGCAAATTGACAACACTTTCATGTACAATACTTTAATACCATATTAAAAGTTAAGCAGTAGAAACTGAATCCCAAGTAATGGTATGATTGGAAGTTATTGCCTAACAATAAAATAATTGTGAAAAATTTGAGCTATTATTTCTTTTTTAAGATCCAACATTGTTAATAAAATCGATAACCACATAATTTATGATAAATATTTAATCCTTCACCTCTGCTTCGGGATTTTCTTCATTACTTGCTTCATTCTGCCTTGAAACATCTGGTTCTGCTGCATTTGTTTCAGGTTCTTTTTCTTTGGAATCTACTTCATTCTCAATATGTTGTGGTGAGTCTGTGGACTCTGAAGGCTCTTTTTCTTCTGTTTCAGTCTCATTCTCTTCAGTAGCTAAGTAATAAAAAAATAATAATAAGATTGAGTTAAGTATAAAGATTGGATATGTTACGCTACAATGATCATATAAAAACATTAAAATCATCAGCCATTGAAAAAAAAGGAATAATTAAGGAAATGCTTTATAAAAAAAAGCTATAACAGTCAATGTACTAACTTTATTTCAAAGGAGTTGGACATATTTATAGTTAGCTGGAAACAATTAAACATTATCGACAGTTTTGAAAATAATTTTGACAAAATTGTACAAAACTTTAAATATAGTCCACTCATAGAAATAATTTTCTTTTTTCAAGTGGCAACCTTTTGAAATAAATAAAAAGAATTGCATAACTCAAATGTTCAATACAATAGCTTAAAAACATAGCTAGATTGGTCCAGTTTTCACAAAAAAATCAAAACTTAATTTCCTAGACCTTACCTTCTTTTTTTAAACATTTATTTAGTTTATTTAGTATTAACTACTTCCACTACTGCTTCAAAAGCAAAACAATATTTTTTACAACCATCAAGAAAATAAATTGAATAAAGAGAAATTTTATAACTCAAAAAAAAAAAAAAATTTATTTTGGAAACAGAAAGCAATTGTAAATTAAATTTAAGGTTATAATAAATAATTGTGGCAAATTTACATCAAAACTGTTCGTTATCCCCCACTTCTACAATTACAAACGTAAGTCAGGTAAAAAAAAAAAAAAAAAAAAAAAAAACAGAAATTAAAAATTTTTTACGCATCAAGCACATTTTAAATAGTACAAGGAATCATAATTGCAAGTTTCTTCCATTTCTTTTCAAGTTCGTTCAGTTTAAGTTAGCCATTTTTAATCGTAATATTTTTTAAAAATCAAGTAAATATTGATCATGATAGTCACACCTTTTAAAAATCAAATGAAAATGAATTGCAATGTTTTACGTTCTGTGAAAATCAATCATGATATTTGATAATACATGTAAATTGAGTATGAACAGAGTTAAAATTTTTACATAATTTATCAGTTAATCAAGATATTTTATTTTTAAAAAGAGTAAAAACACCTTGAAGTTCAATTTAAAATTGCAAATCACAAAAAAAAAAAAAAAAAAAAAAAATTAAAATGCATGAAAACAAATTCAAAATGTCCAACTTTTTTAAAATATAAAATTCAGTTGATGTTGGAATCATATCGCATAGATCCTAACTGTGAATTGTAAAAGGCGAAGAATAAAAGCAAATTTGAAGAAATAAATCTTACTTATTAACTATAAAAATTACTCTTACAAAATTTAAACGCAAAGGGAAAATATTAATATTGTTTGCTAATAAAATAAAAATAATTAAGTAAACAGAAAAAAAATCTGTCGCTAATCATATAAATCTCATGATCTCAGAAGAAATAGTCACTCAAATCTTCAAAATGTTGCCTCTTATTAAAAATATTTGCCTTTGATCGCTTTTTGAATCAAAAAAGTCAAAAATATTCTTTTAAGTTGCCTATGGTAACTTTACACAATTGTTTTTACAATTTAAATATTTTCCTGAAATTGGTTAAAAGTTTTAAAGTTGATTGCTTTTTCACTCAAAAAAAAAAAAGAAGTCAAAAATAGTCTTTAGTTGCCAAAGGTAACCTTAAGACTATTTTATCAAAATTTAAATAATTCCCTGGAATTTATTAAAAGTTTGATAATGCAGTGAGCAGAATACCTAGTAAAAAGATATAAAACAATATTTTTTAAAACAAGCTGAAAATAAAAGGAAAAAGATTTTTTTAGAAACTTAAGATTTGATTTAAACCTAAAATTTGATGCACATGATTTTTATAAAGAAAGAAAGACATAGTACAATATTTTCAAAAGAAATTGCTTATTTCAATTCTATTCGTAATAAAAATAATCACAGAAGCAGTCAATTTACCTGAGCCATTTTTTTCACCTTCTTTATCTTTATCTTCTCCTAAAAATGAGATAAAAAGAAATGTTTATTGTTCAGTGCAGATTGTAGAACATTACATAATAATGCAAAGCAAGAAAGGAAGTGGCACATTGCCAGGCAAGAACAAAAAGCAACTTAAATTTAAAAATAAAATAACCAAAATGAATCGTCAGGACTTTTAAGAAAGGAAGACTGACAAATGCAAGAAAATAATGAAACATGCAACATAGTATCATGAAATTCATGGGTAAAAAAATTTGGTATGTCCAGACTAGTAGACCCACCAATAATTTGATTTGAGGCAATTGGAACTATATACAAAGACAATAAAAAATCATTTATGGGTTAATTCCCACATAAAACATGGGAAAATCATAATTTTATTGATTCAAGTTTTTTATTTTTTTAACTAATTTGTTCCAATAAACAAACAATGTGTAGCTAAATTAATATGTACAAGATTTACTGAAAAGCTTTGAAGGTTAAAGAAAAAGTAGAGACAATCTGTGGCCATGTTTTACTATAGTACTAAGGACAATGTTGTACTAAGGACAATGTTGTACTAAGGACAATGTTGTACTAAGGACAATGTTGTAATAAGGACAATGTTGTAATAAGCACTTTTTTTAATTAAAACATTCTATTGATTATCAAGGATTTTTTCGATTTAGAAAGAGCTTCAACACAATTTATTGCATCAAGATCAACAGTTTACAATAATAGCAGAAAAATTGCTTTGAATTTAAATTACTTAAGGAATAGTTAAGTTTGTCCAAAAGTAAAAATCTATTCACAAATGAAAAACAAATAAGAAAATAGAAGCTATTAAAAAAACTGAAGATTTAGACTTTCCTGAAGCTTTAAAAAGCTTAATCGAGTTCTGTATTTAAAACTAAAGTTTGCATTACAAAAACTCCACAGCAGGTTGTAGAGACGAGTTTTAGCTTACTTTGGGGGGTCCAAGCCTATCTGAGATAAGATCTTATGATATATGCCAGATAAATGCAAAATTTTGCGGTTTCGCCACTTAACCATTGATGTCTAAGCAAGGAAATTAGTCAGTAAAACTTTTTCTTAATCCCTAACATGTTAAACAAAAAGCAAAGAGAAACTCCAGAATTGAATAAGAAATTTTATCTCTAATAGGGAGCATTTTTGGTATTCTAAAATATTACATAAATTATTAAAAGTTAGGTCCTTTATATATGCTGCACTAGAGATACCAATGAACTATTGATCACATTCTGGAAAATCCTAGAGGATGATTCATAGACGTCAAAATTTTGACTCTCTGCAGGGGATGCCCCCTCCCACTTTAACGAAGCATGAAGTTGAGCTTTCTAAGCAGACGTCTAAGAAACCGTTTAACAAGGACCAATAACATGTACCCTCGATCCCTACGCAGGACGATCAAAGTGGTCACCTATCCCTACATTGACAGCAGCCAGTGATGCTTGACCTTAGTGTTCTACTGGGAATCTTGTTTCTGAAAAATTAAAGTTTAATTTCAAATTGGTGTACTTGCTGACTGAAACAAATTTTTCTTTAAATATCAGACTTGCTATAAAAGGGAACTAAAAATCTTTTTCAATGAAAAAAATTATAATTTTCAAAACCAGGGTCATGAAAAAAAAAAAAAAAAAAAAAAAAAAAAACTAACAGACCTGATTCACTTTCATTCTCATTTTCTTCTTCATCTAAAAAATATGAACAAATGTATAAGAGAAATATTGCATAGATTTTTATTTCCTAAGACTTCCAAGATAAAAAAATATCTTACCAGTAGAATCACAATCATCATCATCGTTAGCAACACCAGGAACTAGATAAAACAAATAAAATATTTAAATGAAGAAAAGAACCTAATATAATTTAGGCTATCAATATTGAATAAGAATTGCATAACAAATAACTTAAATGTGAAAAAGAAAAAATAGCCTGAATATAAAATACTAAAAAAGAGTAGTAACGACAAGAAAAGTGAAAAGGAAAAAATAACCTAAATATAAAATACTAAATGAGTAGTTTCATCAAAAGTTATAAAGGAACTAATTTATAAAGAAATTTTTTGGTAACATTATAATAGTACAGTCTATGTTTTTTAGTAGTAGAACTGGTCCACTATTTTATAGTAGTACACTGGTCCAAAGTCCTATTTGTTATTCCATAGATGCTATAATACTTTAAAGACAATTTTCTAGAAAATAGTTCATATCATTTCCTTTGACATTACCATTTAATAAACATGAAAAATTAATTCTTTATAAGTAGAAAAAAAGTGACCGGAACATCTATTCTTATCTTATGCGTATTCTATGTGTATTCTCGTATACACTTCATTCACACTCTCTTGTAAGCAAGCAACCTTTGTAAATTTCTTCTCATATTATTCAACAATAAATTTTTTTCTGATAAAAAAATTATTTTCAATCTTTTGTTGGGTGTTGTAATAAGAAATATACTTGAGCTTAAGTACAAGGTATTCATGCTCTTTAGATTTAATTTTTGCTTAGATTTTTCAGTTATCTTGACATTTTATTTAGCATAAATGACTAATAAGCACAATACCATATGCTAAGAAGAGAAATTAAAACTTTTAAACTAAGTGGATAGAAAAATAATGTTTTGTAAAAATAAGTACAGTATTTATGAGATAAGAGAAATTATTTGCTGTAGTTTTATGCACCCACAATGTAGGTTATAATGTTCATTTTAGTTTCCAAACAAATATGGGATCATAGTGGTTGTTATAACGAGTGTAGACAAAAATACCATAAGTTTAAGACTATTGCAATATAAATTTTACTTTTGGTACTTATTAGAAAGGGGATTAATACATATAGTTATATAGATTAAAAAATATAGTTTTAAAAATATACTAATTATTTCAAATTAAAGTGAAATTAAGTTTTAATTATTTAAACTTTAATAAATACTACATAAAAATCTTATTACTTAGAATATTAAAGTGTTGGGAAGCAATATAACATCTAACATTTTAATTAGCAAAATTATAATTAATGAATCAGATGTATGATATATATATATATTAATAAACTTTTATTTAAACTAAATAAAATTGAAAATTCTCTATTCACAGTTATTTTAAATTTAGTTCACAAAACTTAACTTCTTATGTATTGAAGAAAAAAAAACTGTCGCAGAAAACTATTATGAACTGTTTAACACAGTTTCAGAATAACTTTAATTATGTGGTGTTATTGATGCATGAGCCAACTGTAGCACCTATTACAGTTATTTCAGTTAATTACAATACTTAATTTATAATTATTCTGCACAGATTTTAATTCCGCAAATTTAATTTAAAAATTTATAGTAACAAATATTTCATTCAAAGAATAATACATTAAATAAGTAAAAAAATTTTTAATAAGTATAATAATAATTTGTTGTTAAGTTTTAAGTAAAAATTTCTTACATGAATCATAACCAGGACCCATGCTAAGCATTCACTACATTACAAATCGTAAATTCAAAAATAAAATTATAAACCTGGCGAAAATAATTGTATTTTGGCAAATTGCTTTTTTTAAGCGAAAAGAAATATATATATTCCCCTCGATCCTTAGATATGCTGCACAATCAATTAGAATTGTATTACCTGCAGAATTAACAAGAGAAATTAAGTAAACATAATAAAAACTACCGCAAAATACAGATGACCACAATCGTTGCCGGATCAGGCGATAACGCATCACAAATTTCTTTTCTACAGTTAGTGTCAATAAAACAGATTAAGTTGTAGCAAGTTGCCTATTAACAAACTATTTTTTAAGACAATATGTTTTTCATGAGAATAACATAATGTAGTTTAAGATTTATTGTTATAGTGCTGCTCTAGCCTAAAGTTATAAAAATTTAACCAATCTATCCCTCTTCCTTCTTTTTTAAAAGACAATAAAACACTTATATTACTCATGTTTTCGCCCATTTATTGTTAACTTACTCCTCCCTAACTGCAAAATTACTTGATATAAATTTGCAATTTATAATAAATTTGTATTTTGATTTGGAGATTTCTGTGGGAAAAAAAATCAATTTTAAAAAATCATTAAGATTTGCTTTCGGCTAAGAATTTTGAAATTTGGCTAATAATTTTAAGTCCTTAGCGCAGGCCCTGATAACATCACTTAATACTTATTTTTAACTTTCATCCTAATATAATATACTATATATTATACAGTTTGAAAAAAAAAAAAAAAACACGAGTAAAAAACGAATTACATATCATTTTTTACATCAAAAATGAATTTTAACATTTCGCTACATTGTTACTGGTTTATAAACTAACCTTTATTTATAGCATCTCCTAAAACTCCTCTTTGTGACTGAGATTGTGCATAACGAATCAAAGATTTTCCATAGAGAAAATAAACTTCACCACACTCAACAGCAAGCTCCCCAAAATGTTTCACATATAATTCACATGCAGTAGCTAAACTCTGAACAGCAAATGTATAATCTTGAACAAGCATGTGTCTCTTTCCCTGAATGAAATTGTTAAACGCTTCTTCAGGTAAAGTTCTAGAAAAAAATTGACAAGTCTCAATATAAGTAATTTGATCAAAATTAATACCTAAGCAAATGCTGGAAAAAATTAAAAACAAAATACATGAAATATACTTTGATGTGTGTTAATCATACAATCATAACTGGGATTAGTTTCTTGATTGCAAAAATTTTTAAAAAATAGATTTTAAACAATCAAAAATTAACTTGCAGCATTAGAAGTTATAAAAATTACCAGTCTGAAGGACAAATACCATGCACAGGTTCACTCAAAATTTAACATCCATTTAAAATCATTGTCATGCTTCATAATGTTATGAAGCATTCATCTAAAGATATTTTATTTTGAATAAAACTTAATTATAACAGATTTAACAATTAAGTAAAAAATTAAATTGGTCTTTTATGTTAAAATTACTCAAAATTGTAGCTACAATTGAAATAAAATGTAGAAGAATAAATATCAAATAATAATGCAAAGTGTGGAATATAGTTGTTATTTCTCACATCAAACTTACAAATCACCCAGTATTTTTTTAAAAAACAATTTAATTGAATTCTACTCTTCTTACGCAAATCTTCTTACGATAGAAATTTGATTTAATTGAATTCTACTCTTCTTACAATAGAAATTAGATCATATTATTATTAGTTTTGTTAATCAATACTTACTTGCTTAAATCCTTTGATCTAGAAGGTGCATCATCATGAATAGGTGTTACATCCATTTCCTCAGCTCTGAAATGTAATTTAGAGTTAAAAAAATATCACTCACACTTCACATTAAACAGTCAGGAATTGTTAAAAAATTTTCCACAATATATTTTATATCACTTGAAATTATAAGTAAAAGTCAACCATATAGTTGATAAATATACCAAGCATAGCATAAACATTGAAAAATAAAACAGTTCATTTTTATATAGATTCTTCACATCATTTAAATTTCTTTCTCGATTTAGAATTAGAATGATTAGATTTTTATGATTTCAATTTTGTTCTTTAACACAGAGTAACACTTTCAATAATCATTAACAAAACACTTTCTTTATATTGACATTTTTCATTAAATTTCCCTTATTAACAGGAGCATGTAAAACAGTGATGGGTATGGACTAGTAATAGTTTTTAGCTACAGGTCATTTACACCAACAACTAAATCTGAATTTTTACTCCTGTATATCAATACATAAATCAATGAACACTATCAACAGCATTAATTTATAAAAACAATGGAAGATCTATTATTTAAGCAAAATTAAAACAACTCAGAATAAAAATTGTTTTTTTTTTTTTTGTCTCCGTAAGTTATGTTGAAGCACATATATCATTCTTTTACATAATCTGCAGTCCATAGAAAAAGGCAGTCTTCGGGTAGCTTTACTCTTTTGAAGCTCGAACTTAAATTTTAAAATATAAGAAAATTTATTATTTTTATTAGATTCATTTCAATATACTGTTTCAAAGTAAATGCAGGGAGATATCTAACATGATTTGTGACAGAATAATCACCAAGTCTTGGCAACCTTTAGACAGTGGCCCTGCGAGAAACTATTAAAAAAACACACAGAAAGGGACTAACTTGAAAGGTATAATTTGCAGATATCCCCATGCAAACATCTACATGATTATTATTATTTTTTTAAAATTCGCAAGTTTAAAATCTATTTGGCATCTTGGCAAATTGTAGTTGGAGGAACGGATCCATATACAGAAATATGCCCCTAAATTAATTTAACCTAATTCATTAAAAAAAAATCAGATTTATTTGATTTAAATCAGGTTCTATTAATTCTTATATATTAACCATGCAAATTATCAAAATATACTAACAATATTTAATATTATTTAAAAACAATAACATAGGTAAACAAGAAAATGCTTCAAAAACTATTTTTCAATTTTTAAAAACTAATCACTGAATAAATAAAATCCTGGTTATTTTTGTTCATGCTAAACATCCTGTCAGATACTTAATGAAGAATAAATTAGAATAAGAAGAATAAATTATATTTCAAGTTCTTCTAGGCAGAAACAAGTCTTTCTTCAATATTAGTGTTGGTAAACATTAACTATGTATTATAATATGTTTTAAAAGGGTTTAGTATCCAAATGAACAAAAAACTAAATCAGGATTGATGTTTTGGATGTCCTAAGCTGGTTTTTGACAGGACATGTGGATTTTACTGTTTTAAACTATCTAAAACCTTGAACATCAGTAAAAGGTAGAAATTCTGTAAGTGTAACCATTGTACATATAATTACATACATTAATAAATATTTGATACTTTTTATACAATTTGCTTTAACTTATTAAAGAAAAATATATAAGAAAATATTTATAACTTTTAAAGCTCCATAATTTATTGAACAACAAAAGTGAATACCTTATCCCTTAAATATGAAGAAATATACTTTTAATACTGATAAATTATGTTCTTGCATTAGGATAAATCAATGCAATATTAAAAATAATAATACTTTTTTAATAATACAAAAACTATTCTTTTCCTTATTCAAAAATTAATCTTTTTATTTTTCACAGTATTTTTTTTATATTGCGACATAATTTGAATAAAAGGGTTTTGGACAGGACGGTTTAAACTGTGGATTAATCCATTCCGTCCTAAACCTAGCCAACTCTGAACTTAATGGATTTAATTGAAATATATTCATTACCAGAAAATTATTTGACAGACAGCTAATTGACAGGTATTGTGTCCATTTAACTTTTCAAGAATTGGCAAGGTATCTAAATTTTTAGAAAATTCTTTTAATCTTTGTATATTTTATTTCAACTTGCTAAAATTTCCACAAACAAGGTATACTATTGGAAAGTATGTTGTATAATATGCAATTAAGATTAAGATTAAAGCTTAAGATTAAGACTTAAAGAAATGAAAACCATTGTCCCCTCAAAATATCTTTATCAATAAGTTACATTAAATAATGCCTAACTCTTCATAATTTTTAGTGTAATTATTTACTTTATAAGCTAACACAATATAGTAAATTAACAAGGATTACCTAAGAAAAAAAACATTTAAATAATTCAGGTTAATTACAGTATTAATTTGTAATAAACCATTTATAAAAGTTAAACTAGAGTTAAGTATTTATTAGCCACCAATAGTTTTAAAAGAAATGTGATAGAGGGGACCATCATTAAATAGTAGACTGACGGACTTTTCTCTGAAGACATTTGGAATAGTTTATAACATTACCAGCGAGCTACACTTATAATTATATGAGTGAATAACACGTCAAAGAAAAACACATCTGGTTAGTTAGAAAATGAAAGCCCATACTTGCTGGAATCATTAGCAGGTGCTAAAGTTTCATTAGAAGTAGAGTCTGTTTTAATTTCATCCATGCTGGACCTTCAATAATTCTTTTAAAAAACCGAGAATTCGGACTAGAAGTATTGAACGTCTAGTTTTCTTATAAATAAAATTAAACCGCCTTTTAAAAGTTAAATTTACAGTGAAAGCTGGGCAGACAAAAAAAAACAAAAAGGACCGAAGTTTACAACGGTTACAAATATTTTCAAAGCATTAGTTTTTTTAAAAAATTGACCCCGATATTTTATAAAGAGATGAACGAGATTAAGTTTGTAAGATAAACTTAAATGAATTATATTCAGCAATTCTTTTTTAATAACAAATAATTTTATTCGAATAAATTAAAAAAGAAAGATTTTAAAACACGTGTGAAGTGTTGGCATTGCACAACATTGGATAATACGTAATTGGTTCATTATTATGAAAATTAAGAAACGATTTAAACTGTATTTTCAGTTTTTAAATAAGACTTACGAATAGTGAGCAATAATAACATACTTTTTAAACGTAATAGATTTTTTCCAGATTAGAAAAAGGTGTAATATGTAGGATTAGGACTACATAACAAATATAAACATTACAAAAAAAAAAAACTTAAATAATTTCGTGTTGCGATTTCCATAGATATTGCTATTGTATTGGCATACAAAGATTAGATACTGCTACTTATTCTTGTAGTGCTTGACGATTTCTATTCTCTGCTTTTCTTTTTACGAAATCTGTTCATTAAAAGGAGCTTATTATACCAGTAAATTACAATGGAGACCGATCCTCAATATACTTCAGATTCATTTATTCCTATTGCCGAATGCTCCAAACCTCCGGAAGTATCAAATATTAAAAAATATGACTGTGAATCCTTCAAGTCTAAGCGTGTATCCAAGATGTCTAAATCTCCTAATCAATTTAAGATAATGCCATGGAAGAAAAAAGCTATTTATCGATGTGGTATAGTAGGGTAAGAATATAAATAGTATTTCTGTGAAATAAAGCATAACTAAATTTATGATGAATAATATTGCTTAAAGATGTTATTGACAGGTTATCCATCCGCGCACCTGGAAAGTCATGAATTTGAAAATCTAAAATGTAGCAGATACCCTGTATTGACCATTCACTTGTACGCGCATATCTTTCATTATCTTAGATATCGGAAAGATTTCCGTATAAGTTGGCAAGTTTTTGAGAATAGATTGGATTTTTTCTGGTTTTAACTGTCATGTCAAAAAGATTTACATAGTTTTTTAGGCAATTGTTCTAAACCCTAAATTTTGGTGAAGAAGATCATAATCTACTATAAATATTAAAAGATTATAAATAAAAATATGTAAATTTGCAATCTGCCGATTTTTTTAATTATAGGAAATTTTGAAAAAATCGATTATCTTATAAAAATACACTTAGCAATCAACTTGTTCATTATGTGTATAATCAATTTTTAATTAATTCCCCCCGACCCTCTTGTATCCTTAAGTTTATTTCTCAGTTTTGAATAAATAAGACTAAAAAATGTAATTTTATACGGCAAAGTACAAAATTTGGGTATGATTTTGAGTATTTTGTCAACCATTTTCGCCAAGATCGCGCCAGGTTTATTTTAGTATCTTTCAAATTTATTTTAAGTTAATAGTTGATTATAAAAAATGTGACAGAACAAGGGTCTGTTTAGATGAAATTTGGGTCCATTAACGGCCTCTTCACCAAATGATTTATCTTTTAATCGAACACTTCACAAATTTGTTTATCTTCATTATTAATTTGTTAATCAAATAAACCCTTCCCAGGGGTGGGGGACAGGAAGACTGTTCGAAACGAACTAAGTTTTCCAAGTTTCCCTAAGTTTAAATTCTAAATGTAGTATTCTAATAAAATATTTTTACTGTGACAAACATGATGTGCACATTCTTATTGATATTAAATGATATTTTTTTTTTGTAAATAAATAATTGATCATTTTATATTTATTCATAACATTAAATAATAAAATATTATGTAAATAAAAATTAATTTCTGGCATTTTTTAAAATAAAATTTAGAAATTGTTTAAGTTTTACTTAATGCGTAACACATTAAAAGTAATACATGACTAAGTTGTGTTATTTACAATAAGTCAATTGAAATTATTAAAAATGTGAGTGATTTTGTTTCCGTTATTCGTCCGAATTGAATATTCTGAGTTGAGCAGTATAGTGTAATTATCAAACATTTGTATATTGCATCTCTAATTTAGTAGTAACAATTGTTGGAAAAGGTTTTTTGCAATAACAGGACACTATTTGCACAAATTCGCAAAAGCAGGTTTAAAGAATGTGACTTAACGCTTATTTTATATTCACAAATTATGGGTAGTTTTTTCACAATTTTACAAGAACGGGACCTTTCACAAAATGTCTGGACAGACCCCTGCAGAATAATTGCCAATTCTTCGCAACTTCCAGGCAGGGTCCCGTGAGAAACTAAAAACAAACATCACAGAAAGGGACCAACTGGAAAGGTTTAATTCCTAGCCACACCCGGGCAAACATCTACATGATTTATTTTTTTAAAAATGTGCAAGATTAAAATCTATTTGGCGATTGTAGTTGGCGCGACAGAGTACGATATGAAAATATCGCCTAGCTTAGTACAAAAAATGAGATAATATTTCAATTTAATCCAAATTTATTTTCAGATTTGATCAAAATGATAGAAGGTAAGACACGTAAGTACCAAAATTTGAAGGAAATTGGTCAAATAGTTTCTGAGTTGTGGAATTTTAAAATATTCGGTTATTTAAAATTTTACTTCACAAGTACTTATTGACCGATTTTGTTCAAATACTGTGTCTTGTCATGTAACACTAAATCCTCTTTATTTAAATTTATTGTAAATGTACTACTCAAGATTTGAAAGGTAGACTCAACATAAAATATTTTCTTTTCATTCTAATGTATTAAATTTGTTTTTTCAGTTTGCACCAAGAAATTAATGATTTTTTTACATTCATGAGTCCAACTAGTGAAGAAAAGGAAGTGAGATTAAAAGTCATCGAGCACATCACTAAAATTGTTCATTCGCTGTGGCCTCAAGCAAAAGTAAGTTAACACTGGTGAATTTTTGCATTAAATAGCAGTTACCCTTAACTTCAAAAATATCTTTGATATGGTATATTTGGAGAGAGATATTTGATCATGTTAGTACATAGAAAGAGCAGCATTAATTCCTTTTGTAGAACTGCTAAAAATATCCCCAAACTTTTCAATGAGATTCTCAAGAAAGGTATATTTGTAAACACAAGATAAAACTCAGTGGCACGACAGCCCAAAGAGGGCCGCCTTGGCCCTCTTTGGGCTGTAGAGATGGGCACAGTAGGCCTTCTACTGTGCCCATCTCAGTTTTCTTGACCTTGGCCTCTGGGGTGCAGGAGCAGATGTTCCGGTTGAGTGGTCAGCTGAACGCGGAACCCCCAGTGTTTAGTTCCCAAGCATGCTTGGTACTCATTTATCGACCCACTGAAGGAATGAAAGGCTGGGTCAGCCTTGCCCGGCCCGGGGATCAAACCCAGGACCTGTGGCATAGGAGCGCAAAGCGCTACCACTCAGCCACCGGGCGTCAAACATAAGATATGTATGTGAAAATAATAACAAATTATTTTAATTCTATATGCTGTCCCGTATTTAGACGTCCTTTTGCTGGAATTGTTAATTTTATACAATCAAAGTAAAGAAATAACTTTTCCTTTTTAATTTATTTTTTTTCATTTGGGATTTTGTTAAAAAAAAAGGTATTAAAAAATTTACTTTTTCTTTCTTGCTGTTTTTTCGATACCTAAATATTCATTCTGCTTCAATAAGCACACAAAAGTTTGGTTGAAAAGATAAAAGCAGCTAAAGAAAAACAAACTTGGGTGAAAAGAATAAACCCTGAGCCACCAGTAACCACCACCAAACTTTGATTCTCTTTTAATTATAATTGTTTTCATTAACATAATTTACTCAGTTTTGTTCCTTGTTTTATATTATTATTTTTTTTATCAAGCCTGATAGACTTATTTTTGGAATAAAAGGCCCCTTTTTTAGGGATTTAATTATCTGACTATCTGCCTAGTTAATTTTTTTACATCAAATGCAACAAAAGGACATTGTGTCTTAATTCAAGAAAGAGCAAGTTCAAATAACAGTCAGCTCATTTTTATTTATTTTAAACTATAAGGAAACGTTGTTTGAAATTGATATTTAATATTATTAATTTGTTTTTTTTTTTTGTTGAATAACTCATGTTATGATGTTTGTTTACCTTAAAGACTTATTATTTAAAAAGAAAATTATTTTCCCTGTTTCTGAGTTATGGGCTTTCCGCTATAATTAAAAAATTTTAATAAATGTTATATATATATAAATATTATATTGACATCGTAAAATAAAATGTCTTAAAAGAATATCTTAAAATTATTTAATTGTTATTTATTTCTTCATTGGTAACATTCTTTCATTGTCCCAACTGTATATGCTTTATGCAGCCCTACAGTTGTCAATCTTAATAATCTGTTCTCACAATATATTCCTGTTAAAAGAGTTGTCAGTTTAATATGAAATTCTCATGCCCTGTTAACTTATTTGATATGATTTTACATTTTATACGGTACTTTCTCGACTCTTGAAACTTCGTATCCTTAAGCAATATTTCTCATTACAATATTTATTTTCATTTTTTAATAGTATTTTCTGCTTATAATACAGTGCAACCTCGAAAATCCGGACTGCTGGGGGGTTTGGAAGGTCCGGATTTCCGAAATTTCCGGATTTTAGACATCTTACTTAAATTGATAGAATTATTGAAGTTTCAAATTCGCCAGGCCGCTTTCGCGAATAAACACACGTGTGTAGACCTCTGGCGTCAATTTTAACATAAATATACTCTTTAAATAATACATAAAAGACATTAAAAATCAAACTTTCGTCATTTTCCCCCGTAATCAATCGTTTAGATAACATAATATTAGCAATTAAAACTAAAAATATAGGCTTAAAACGCGAGCTGAATTTCAACTTATAACTGAAACAGATGCTTCTAGACTAGACTGTACCAGCTGATACTAATCCTTTTTTTGTTGGGGGATGAAAGAACTTGTCCCTGCGTCCTAAGCTTCAAGGTTAAGAAAGAAACAGTTTTCTTTCTTCACAAGGGGGGAAAAACAAGGTGGTAGAAGAATTCCACCAACCTAAGGGGATTCCCCTTTATATTCTTTGGTATCTATACAGAGCTGATAAGAATGACTGGAATTTCCATATCAGCTATGAACTTTCATTCACTCCCCATCTACTGCTTCATTGTTGAAGACGAGTTGTAGTTTTGCAATCTTGCATTAAAAATTTTATTTTAAGCGATTTTTTTTATTTTGAAATTTTTTTCTGGCGAACTGGACATATGAGTCCGGATTATAGAGATTTCCGGATTTCAGAAGTCCGGATTTTTGAGGTCGTACTGTACTTACAAGAAGTAAAAAAAAAAAACATTTGCATCGGACACTTTTTGTATTTGAATTATATATATATATAAAACATATTATATATATAAAAAACATATTAAAAAAACAACATTATTACTGTTCTTTGTCCCCAATGCAATGTCACGTCAATTTCTTGTGGTTTGATTCATCAATTTTTATCAGGGCCAGCTCATCAAAATCAGGGGCCTAAGACCTTGAGCAAAAACTAACATTCATTTTACTTAATGTAAATTTTTTAATTAGTGTTAAATATATCACATCTTTTAAATTCCATAATTGATTGTAAAAGTTATTTTCCTATTCTACTAACTGTAATTATTTTTAGTAATATTTTTTGACTTTCATTTTAGGTTTAAACTAATCAGGTTTTCTTGATTCTTTAGGTTGAAGTATTTGGTAGTTTTAGAACAGGTCTTTACCTTCCATCTAGGTATGACACTCAATTAAGTTTGATATTTGTAACAGTTATCTGATAATGACTAATTTGTTGTTATATCTTTTGTCAGTGATATTGATTTAGTTGTAACTGGAGAATGGAAGTGTATACCCCTGAGTACATTAAGTGAAGCTTTGTTAAGAAATGGTATTGAAGAAGATGATATAACCATCATTCCCCATGCATCAGTGAGAATCATTCAGTTTATGTTTTTAAAGTTGATCAATACACATAGTTGCTGGTTTAACTATAAACTCAATCAGTTTAATTATCAATTATCAAGTTTATTAATCAATCAGTTGAATCAATAAAATTTAAATCAATCAGTTTAATTTTTTAAAGTATATTAATACACATAGTTGCTGGTTGAACTAATAATTCTCCTAATTTTTGTATATTTTTTTAAAGATTCCGTAAAATTACGAAAATTTTTAAAAATGTCTTTTTACGCAATTTGTTGCTTGCTTAGGTAATTAATTAGATATAACTGTTTAAATTTACATTAGCCTCATGTATAGTAATCAGTTTGGAGTTTTTTCTATTTTAATTATTTTAAAGTAGTCGGCTTTTTTTTTATACAAACTTTTTCGATAGTAGAGCACTGAGCTCATGTCCAAGAGTTCATGGTTTCGTTCCCCGTCGGCCGAAGGCTCCTTGTGTAGTAACTGGTGACAGATGCACATTAAATCTGTCGAGTCACAAAATCCTCCATGTTCCCATAACAAATCAGTACCTCTGGGGTTACTGATCCAGGAGTTTCTTTGTCTTCTGGATGGGTTAAAAGCTACAAGGCTTCTTAGTTGAATATTAGTAGTCGTAAACCGAAAATTGGGTCGGCTGTTCAACTACGGATATAAAATATAATAATCTTATTCAAGAATATTTTATAACTATCTAAAATGAATTAAATATTTTTTTATTTTCAGAAATATAATAAACGTAAAAAATGCATTGATTTTAATTTAAGGTGAATTATAAATGGAATGCAGTCAATTTTAGTTCATAGTTATTAGTGTAATATATATTTTTCTGTATTTTATTACTATAAAAATCCTTAAAATTTCTAGTATCTAAATTAATTTAGATATTAATATTTAGCATGAAATTCGTTTAATGAAATCGCCTGGACTTTTTCCTTTCCCTATTCACATTTTATGGATATCTAGAGTAGACATATTTCATTGTTTCATAAAAAGTATTTTTGAGAACAAAGAATAGTAGGTTCGCATGGCATTGACTGTTCTTTACTTTTACAGCAACCGAAAAATACATTATACTTTTCTGTTATACTTTATGTTTAATAAATACTTGTGTTCCCTCTTCTATATTGTGTATCTATATTGTATTCTGTCTTATATATTCTAAGTGCATCCCTAATTTCGTTAGTTAATTGACTTACTGATCTTTGTGAAATCTCTTTTTAACACTAGCACAAATGTAGTTCAGCTGCACGTGCACAGTTACTTCAAACCAGGTGTACGAAAGCATAAAATAGTAATTTAACAATGTTGTATCAATGCTTGTATACTAGTTTGACTATGTCCTAATATAACCTTTGATGTTTTCATAAACTTGTGTATTTATTATCAGTAATGATTATATATTCCATTTTACTTAGCAGCTATGTTTATAAATTGATTTATATTTATTGTTTATAAATTATTTTAATTAACTTTTAGGTACCAATTGTAAAAATGATTCATACCTCATCAAAAATACGAGTTGATATTAGCTTCAACGCATCCAATGGTGGAAAATCAGCAAAGTTTATTAAAGTATAATATTTTTTATTGTTTTTTTTCTTTGTCTTTCATTAATATGCTATTTCTATAATCTTAATTGCTATTTTTTAAATGGGGAAACCTGTGATAATATTTATCATTGTTCATATATGAGCGAAGAGTTTTTTTCTGCTTTTTTTTCCCAATTTAATTAAAAGAAAAACTCTGCCTTAACAAGAAAAGAGTCCCATTTTTTTGGAATTATTCCCAAAAAGTTTTTTTTTTTTTAAATTTTATTTTTACGCTTTTACCTACATATTCAAGCGTAATATGAAATAACATTTACATGATTTAAAATGGCACATTGTAATTCATTTTTATGCAACTTAAAATTACACATTATTATCTGTATTCATGGGATTTTGAATTACACATTAATATTGATATTCATGTGATTTAAAAATCGTACATTGAGATTCACATTGACGCAATTTTTAAAAAAATTGCTCTTGGTTATTTTATTTACCTTGATTCTATAGATATATACTAGATATACTTCTTCCTTACTCAAATTTCAGGTATTTCTTCTCTCATTTAAAAAGTGTTTTGTACATAAAGTTTTATTTTCAGCTTTTTCGGTTTTTTACCTATAACTCATGCCTGTTATATGCGTAATAATTTTTTTTTAAATTCTTTATTCCTAAAAAAGTTTGTAGGTGTCTTAATTATATTATATTTACCTTAAATCTTTTCTTTTGTACTTACAAATGCACTATTTTGAAAGAACGAGAGAAAGTTAAATTTATCATAACATAAAAAAATTGTTATTGCTGCCACAATTGAAAAAATTAAATAATTTGTTTACAAAATGTAATTTTACATTTTCATTGAAAATCACTATATTTAAAGACCTTAGATGGAAAATAATTTAGTCTTCTATTTTTATGAAAAATGTTTTCAATACAAAAGAAAATTCAAACAGATCTCAAACTATGCATACTCCAGCTTGGGCTAGAAAGTAGACAGCTGCTTACTCCAGTTGTACGATATTTTCATACAGCTGATTTTGTTTTCAACAATGAAATAAATAATGTAATGTATGAGCTCTTGTCTTCTAATTTTCATATATTTTTATTTTGGAACAATTCTGGTGATTTCAAAGTTGAAATCTGTTTCAGTTATTTATAATAAGATTGTTAAAGTATTAACAATTTTATATATATAATATTGTTAAAGTATATAAGATTGTTGTTTCATTTGAAAAGAAATTTTTCCTTTGGAAGTTTTGATGTGTATATTTCACATGCAAGTACCAAAGCTGTTTACTTTTGTTATTGTTAAAAAAATTTTTTTATCCAGTTCTTAATGTAGAATGTTCCTTTTGAAAATTTATTATATTGAGTTAAATTTCAAAGTGTTATTTTTCTTGAGAAGGTAATACTTGTTTTAAAACAATATTTAATTTACAATATCTCAAATTAAATACCAGGTGGAACAGCAATGTGAACAAATTCAATAAAAATATTTTATACACATTGTACAGCCAGTGATGATCAAATTTGACCAGATGCCACAAGTAGGAAATGTTATTGTTAAAGAAGCGCAGCGACCCTATATAGCAGGGTGCGTAGCATTTTTTAAAAAAGTGCTTAAAGGTGCTTATTTTTTATTTAAATTTTTTAAAAGCTTTTTAAGGTGCTTTTTTCATTAAGTATTTTTAAAAAGTGCTTAATTTTCCCTTTTCTAAAATGAAAATTTTCCTTTACCGTGTTGATTTTCGCTACGAATTATGCAAAAAAAAAACAGTTCACATTGTTCTATTCAACGTTTTCACACCCAATGTTTTCACAATAATTCAACCCCAATCTATTTTGGCATATTGTCAGTTCGTGGCGTATAAAAGCAGGGTTCCCACTGTACTTGAAAAACCTTAAAAGTCCTTGAATTTTGTTGGAAAAAATCAGGGCCCTGAAAAGTCTTTGAATTCTGCCATAGGGTACTTGAAAAGAACTCGATTTTTTAGGAATTAAAATAATACTAATCTTTCTTACAAAGAAGCAGTAAAAAAATAATAAATAAATTCGAAGGAAAATTATAGAAATTCTGATAGATGCAATTTTTAATGCTTGAAGTAAAAAGGGGTTAAAGAAGTTGCAAAACTTTTCCCTCCTAGATTTTTCATACCAGATTATTGTTCATCTCTTTGATGTTTTAAAAGCTGAAATTTCTAGAAAATTTTAGGTTTTGTAGTCATAGTTTTCTAATGATATATAGTGTTTAATCGATTTAGAAATATGTTCACTGTGTTAGCTTCATTATTATGGCAGGTTAATATTGTTATCCTATTTTTTCTTTTAATTTACGTATGAAGGATGATTAATTTTTTATCATTTATAATCACATTTTTACATTTAGTTTTTACTATTAATAAATAAAATTTAGTTCTACAGGTTTCATTGATTATGAATAAACATCATGATTCACATTAAACTGATTCTTGATTTACGGATCGGAATTCATATAAAATGTTCTACGAATTGCCATTTAAATGAAAGTGATTAATGAATCACATAGCTAATATTACTTAAAACTGATTTGCAAATTACTCATCAGGATTCACACACCATGATTTCAATTAAAGTTATTTCTGAATCATATAATGTGATATGTATTAAAGTAATTTCAGAATCATGCCTCACAATTTTCATTCTAGTAGTTTACAAATCACTCATTGCGATTCACAAAAGAGAGATTTAAGAATTACCACTTGCAATTCTCATCAAAATTATTTAAGAATCACACACAGCTGTTCTATATTAAGCACCTTTCGAATCACAAATTGCAGTTTTCATCATAATAATCACAATTCATATGGAAACTATTAGCTAATCATTAACAAAATTCATATTGAAGTGATTTATGTATCACGCATTGTGATTTACGTCTTGTTAGTTTGTGCGTTTTGTATCATTTGCTGTTCATATTGTTCCTATGTAAGAAACATAAACAGCAATTCAATTTCAATTTACAAATCACACATTGTGATACATGATTTATGTAATTTTATTTTTGAAACTTGCTTCACCTTTCTTATAATTTTGATTTACATATAGTATATCTATATTCGTATAAATGCAATTTAAAAATTACGCTTAGTGAAAATTATGCATATTCACAAAATTTTAAAAGTCACGCTTCACATTTTATGGATATATTGTAAAGACAATAAAAGCTTGGTAAGTCTTAGTTAGTTTTCTGTAAAATATTGTTCTACAATAGATTTTATCATGTTTTAAATACATTACTCATTTTCTGAAGTAAAAAAATAGATAATTTGTTATTAAAATTGAAACAGATATGTTAAATAGATATATTTTGCTATTTTATCTAATTATATACATTTCCCGTAACTTAAAATTTGATCTAACATATTATTATGTTATACTGCAATTACACAAACTTTATTAATTATAATATGCTTGTTTAATGTAATATGCTTTATTCATTCACTCAATTTCATTAATTCACTTCCTTAAATTTTTCAAGAAAAGTTTCACTGATGCTAGTTTTTAAATGTTGGCTAGTATCCTATGTCAATTGGAGTTTTTTTTTTTTAGTCAATTGGAATTTTTTAAAGTGATTTGAAGCAGCAATGTAACTATCAACCATTTGTATTATTAGATGATAAATTTAATAAAAAATTTTTTTTGTTATCTAATAAGCATTGTGCTTTAAAAATATACAATTTCTGCTTCTGCGTAATTGTAAAATCTAGTTGACATGTAATTTTGCATATACATGTAATACTGAATAGGTCCTTGAAAGTCCTTGATTTTTAAAAAAAAAAAAATTGAGTGGGAACCCTGAAAAAGGTCGTTCATTTTACATGATTCTAAATTTCATGATTCTTAACAATTGTCAAAAACAGTGCCAAAAGTTTTTTTCGACAGGGTGGTTAATACAAAATAAAACCGTCAATTGTAAAAACTTTCCAACCCTGCCTAATTATGATATTTTTTAAAGTGCTTAAAAATATTTTTTGAGTGCTTAAAAGGTGCTTATTTTTTGTTGAATAATTTGGATACGCACCCTGTAATGGAAATATGATTCATTTCTAATCATAATACTGTGTTCTTTAACCTTTCAAACAGTTTTTCATTTGTGATTATAATCTCACTTGCCCCTTTTGTTGCTTAGAAATACAATGTTGTTTTATATTGTTGCAGAACAATATCAAAGAATATCCACCATTACCAAAACTGGTATTAGTACTCAAGCAGTTTTTGATTCATAGAGGTTTGAATGAAGTTTTCACAGGAGGAATGAACTCCTATTGTTTGACGTTGCTGGTCATTAGCTTTTTACAGGTTTGTCTAACTTTTTTATTCTAAAAAAAAATTATTTTGTTATTTTCTCAAAATGGCTACTAATTTATACCTTCCAAGTCTCCTGTTTTTTAACGAAGACTCCTGTATTTTATGACTATCTCCTGTTTACCTGTATATGCTCAAATATCTCCATATTTGTTGAAGAAATTTAAGAAAAAAAAATTTTGGCAATAAGATATCCGCTAATGGCAAAAACACGTCTCTTCTTCCTCAGATGGTGCTGTTGCCAGTACTGCAGTATGTTGAGTGTTTGAAGTTTAATTAATTTTAAATAATGGTTTAAAAAAATTTTTTCTTTAGATTAAGAATTATTTACATATTTTTTACTTCACACACACTATATATAAGTATATTATTTCCAATTTTGACTTACATGATTATGCATGATGTATAAAAACTTTACTTGTAGCCCAAAAAATGTATGCTAATTTATACATTATTTTAAAAATTTACTAAGAACACTTTATTTAAGAAAATCTTATCTTTTCCAAGACACACGTTTAATCTCAAATTCTAAATCAATTTTTATCATCCTACAATTCATTAAAACTTAATTTATATAGTTACTGGTTCTTAAATTCAAGTTACTGTCAATTTTTACTCTGAAAAAAATCAATTAGGATTATGTTTTTTTAACATTCTTATTAAGTAATACTTAACTTTAAAAAATTATTTAATACTTACTTTCATATATGAAAAAAAAGTTTCAACGTGCTAATATTTTATTACTCCTGTAGTTCAGGCTCTCAATATACTGGTTTTCAATCATTCGTTTAATCTATCGCGAAATGGATTTATATTTAATCATTTTGTTATGTTTAACTAATGTATTTTTTTAATGTAAGGAAAAAACACATCTACATTAAAACCTCATAAACACTTAGTTAGTTAACTCATTAATTTCTAATTGGTTTTTCAAATTTTTTTTAGTCTAAAAAAATATTTTAAACATATTATACTTTATATATTATTATAATTTTTTTTTTACAGAAAGCAAGTTTTTAAATAATTTAAAAACTTGCTTTTTGTAAAGGCCTTCTATTTGTCTATTCTTTCTATTTGTTGGCCTCCTGTTTTATCAGAACTGGTCAAAAGTATCGAAAGTCTTGCTGCCTTGCGGAATTTTGTTTTCGATGTAAATTTGTAAATTTTTCTTGTTTTCTTTTTGTTTTCTACTTACTTCTGTAAGCCTCATGCTATACTTTGTGGTGCATGAGGAGTTTTTCATTCGTTTAATAAATAAAAAAAATTTTTAATCCAAATAGATTAACAGAGCATGGTGTTCAATCAGTCAGCAAAGAAGAAAACATTAAACATTACAATAAAATCCAATCAACTTGTATTTAGTTATTGTAATTTCTTAGAGATTTTTCCTAAATTTTATATTTCTGAAAATAAATTTGAAATAAAATTATCTTAGTACTGATACAATATTTTAGAAATTAATCTAAAGTATAATTAATATTTATAATTAATCTAAATTATTATAATAACATAATAGACATCTTTACTCTTAAGAAAAACTAGATAACTTTTTATTTTCTCTGATGCTATGTAAAGTGTCAATGTCATCATGTTTCAATTAAATCAGGTCATGTCTCTCATTTCGAGTAGAAGGTCAAATCTATATTTATCTATCTACAATCTACATTTGTATATATATTGTATATATTATAAATGTTACAATTATATACAAATTATAGTTTTTAAAACATTTTAGAACACTGTCACAAGTATGTAATAACTGGGGTGAACAAGAAGTTGTATCTAAGGTTTCGACCGGCCGGATGAAAATGTCAGGGTTTCGACCAGGAAAGATCCCTTTATAATGACATGCATATTGGAAAGTCAGTGCGAAAAAGTTTAAAAAGAACTTATAAAAGATCCATTTCAGATATTTAAAAAGCTTTTTAACTGTGCATTTAATATTAAAGTAAACTATTAACAGAAATAAAAAGTCTATAGTTATCTAACTACTTTTCTTTCTAAATGGTCTATTAAAAGTAATTATCCTTTTAACAGTTTAAAGGCATAAAAGTTTTGAAAAGTAAACATTTTCAAATTTTTACGACAAAAAGTAAACATATTCATTGATTATTTTTGTTTCAGGGATTTCATAAGCCAAACTGTTATCCATCAACTAATCTGGGAACGATGTTAATGGAATTTTTTGAACACTATGGCGTGAATTTTAATTATGAACGTGTTTCAATTCATTTTGACAATGGGGGAAAATATCTGCCGAAGAATAGAGATTCTGGATCCTATTTGACTGTAGAGGATCCATTTATAGCTGGTATGTAGATTTTTGTGCTTGTTTTTATTTATTTGAATAATGATTTAAATGTATTTTTTAGGAATTTAATTAGCATAAATTTAGTAACATTTAAATTTAATAATGTTCTCGTTTAAAAAAATACAAGATGCCAAAAAAAAAAAGAAATATTTATAAAATTGAGTTTAGTTTTATGTGTATTTTATTCTTATACACTTCTGACTATGTAATTTTTGAATTAAGTTTTTTTAAAAGAATTTACAGTTGATTTAATTTTAAGTATAAAAAAGTTGGGTGTTTTTAGAAAAATACTAAAGTAATTGAAAGCATTATACAAGAATTTCTAAAAATTGAAGAATACCACCTTTGATTATTATCTAATGCTTATAGTACTTTTTTTAAAAGAAGTTTTCTTAAATTTAAATTTTCAGCATATCTTAAACTATTTCACATTTTCCCGGAAACCATTCTCCTCAACTTTATCTCAGGATACTGCCAGAACAATTTGTGCTGTTTTAATATTCTTTTATCAGATAAGTGATTTGATTCATTTAACAATTTTGAAATTTATTATCATAAAAATTTTATGATAGTCTCATTAGGATGTGTATTATAGAAAATTAAAGAAATACATTTTACTTGATTATATTATATATTAATCAATGTGAATTTTATATTAATCAATATTTTTAAAAAGTGCTTATTTTTGATTTACGTTTTTAAAGGCCCTTAAAAGTGCTTTTTTTTTTTTTATTGGGAGTTTGTAAAAAGTGCTTAATTTTCTGTCTTTCAAAACAAGATTTTTTTTTTGCCGTGTCGATTGTCATCTTAAATTACAAAATAAACATGATTTTCACATTTTTCTCTGCTATATTTATCAGAAACTACTTATTTTATCATGATTATGTAAAGTCTTTGAAAATGTTTTTGCGTTTCATTAATTTTATGTTTATAATTTAAGAACTTTATATAATACAAATAAATAATTTTTATTACTACACATATCGTAATTCTGATTATTTTTTTATTTTTTTTGGAAAGTGATTAAGAATATTTCTTGAGTGTTTAAAAGATGCTTATTTTTTTTTATAAAATCTGGCTATGCACCCTGTTAATATACTATAGATTAAAAAGTCTTGTTAATTTATTTTGTGAAATTTTTTAATTAAATATCAACATAAATTTTTGTTGATAAACTTTCATTCAATTATGTAGGTCGTGATATTGCCAAAGGAACTTATTTGATGCACCAGATTAAAGGTTCTTTTCAAAATGCTTTTCATACTCTCCACAGAGCTGTTATTGATAGTATGAATAAAAAAACGTAAGTTTCAAAGTATAAAAGAATTATGTTTAAGAGCGCCTTTGTTAGTGAAAAATGTGTGGTTTTCAAAATTGAGGCTTTTACATGATTTTGTTTTTCATAAAATTAAAATTTTTATAATAGGCAGGGCCCGACCTAGCCTGATTGGGGCCCGAGGCGAAAACTTCTTTCGGGGCCCCCTCTACTTCACTAATGAAGAACTGAACTTTATGGAGGTATTTCAATTTTTCACCTCCTTATAGATAACAAGAAAAATAACTGAAGCCTAAAATAGCTATAAAGTCTAATGTCCCTTTCTGGAGGTCAGACAAAATATCGTTCTGTCCATTTTATTGATATTCGGACAATTTTGTGTCCATCACACGGAATGCAGTTTTCTGATTGTTAACTTTGTCATCTAGCTGCGAAAAATTCATATCCTTATAATTAGGGCAGAATTCAACAAATTTTTCGCATTTACGATGGCTTAATGAAGCCAATCAGAAGCCTGGACTTTTGTAAACATATCGTATTTTGCGATATGTTAAAATGCAGGCTTCTGATTGACCTCATTTGTCCATCGCAATTGCAAAAATTTTGCTGAATTCAGCCCTAGAAAGTCATGGATTTACGAAATATAGATTGTGTTCATACAATAGATTAATGAAGAAGCTGGCTTAAATCTGACGGATTTTACACTGTGCTGATATTTTGTTTAAAAAAAGTTCATTAAAGCAATTAAAAGTTCATCAAAAGTAAAATAAACTTTATATCCGATTTGGGGGCCCGAGGCAACTGCCTCATATGCTCCTGCCTTAGTCAGGCTCTGATAATAGGGTAAAAGCTTGTTTGCAGGCTGCAAAGAAGTATTAAAAAGTTTCTGCTCAAATGCTAGAGCACAGGAAAGAATAACTTATTTAGCTCTCAAAAATTTCCTCCTTGTCAGTGATTTTGTAATTCATGTGTAATTCATTTATCATTTTAATTCCTTTCTAGAGCTTTTTTTTATTTAAATATTATATTTTGAAAAGTCAGATGAACCTAAAAGTGTAACAAGGATTTTAAAAAAATTTATACAAAGCACTGCATTAGCAAAGCTTATGATATCTTAAATTCATGCGAAAATATCAACTTTGAGTAATACTTAGATACAAAACAGAAGTTTTTTCATTCTTTTAATAAGATACATATGAAATAGTGTGAAAAAACTTTGAATTGGTTGACTAATGCTAACCAGAAATTGTTTCATAATATTTTTGTATGGCATTGTGGCGTAACTACCACTACGAAAATTAAACATCAATTCACTGGTATATAAGACATGCTAACTTGAATCAATCATGAGGTACCTTTTGATAGATGACGGTTGGCATGGTCGATCACTCTGCCCCCACAGCATTTTTAAAGAATGCTTAATCAATTCAGTTTATTTCAAAGGAATAGATTAATTTATTATTTTTCAGTTTTTAGAGGTAAGAAAGTTATTTATATAACTTAAAAAAATGTATGAGTTTCTTTTTTTTATTATTGTTGGCAGGTCTGTATAATGCTTTTTACGTAGAGAATTAAAAATATTTGAATGGGTAAAATCACACATTGTATTACTTCAAAAAAAAAAAAAAATATCTTTGCAAATGAATTTTTGAAAGCTGTTATGTATTATACATATTTTGTTCTTCGAAAGGCCTGCACACAGTTACCTTGATCTAATTTTGAAAGTGGATGAAGAGGTTCTGATAAATCGTACTTGGACACAAGACAACTACTCTTTTATTTTGAGGTCTATATCGAGATACTTGAGAGATGAAAAGTAAGACGATTTAGTATTAGTTTTGTTTTGTACCTATTTAGTTTTGTAACTAATTATATTTATACCAAACTATGATGTTTATGCTTTTAGGAGTGAATAAAATTAAAATATATACACTATACATTGAAATTCAGAGCATGACATGCTCTTATAGAATGACATCTTTTACACGAGGCATTTCTCTATTTCCAGTTATTAAAAAATATAATGATTGTTCATTTTTCTAATATAAAGAATTGGGAATTATTTTTGCTACTATGTAATATTGATTTTTAAATTAGTTTCAAGTATTTACATATTTGTAAAATTTTAAATGAAAATTTAAGACTTTTTCATACTTAAAAGACAACTACAGGTTTACAGAATTTCATGAGTCTGGAAAAATGAAAGAAAAGAAATTTGAGGTAATAAAATCCTAATAGAGCAGAAAGACCCATATCCAGAATTGTCGGAACTTCGGCAAGTCCGGAAAATAGATTTTTTCAAATAATTGGTCTTACAAACATCAAAACATCCTAATTCAGTAAGAAAGAACATTAAGGTGAATTTCAATCAACAACGAATAAATCCACGAGGTTGTGCTTTTGCCAAAGATTTTGTTACAGATTTTAATATTTAAACCTTCATGCAAATTTAGAATTGCGAATTTCAGTTGGTAATAATTTTTCAATCTAATCGATTGGCGAAGATTCCACAGTGATTCCACGAGGTTTTGCCCATCATTTTTAGGTAGCTTTTAAAACGGACTTTCAATTTTTTTTTTAAATCTCAATGTTTTAATATGATATTATTTTGATTGACAAACTTCAAATCATGCATTAGGCACTAAATTATTGACAATTCACACTCAATCTCACATAGATTTACGACCGCCAATTTGTAGAATTATTTTTTTATACCTTAATTTGTGACGATTTTTATTGCCCATATGGTTTTTATAAAATTTCGATTTCATTTTTAATTTAATATTATTACAATCCGCAAGTTACCAATCGTGCTTTTAAATAATCAATTAATGACCCGGCTTTAGTAGAGACAATTTCATCTCAAATCCACAATTTTTTCAAAATTTTAAATTTTTGAGCTCTCTGAAAATTACTGCACGATTCTTAACCACTTCCCTGATTATCCCGAGTTAACTCGGATATGTATATATTGCAAACATTTATTATCCCGAGTAAACTCAGGCATAGCAGAGTTCGTCAATATGTTTTGTTGTATCACGTTTTTACTCGGCCAGAAGTAAAGCAAAAAATAATGATAATCTGCTGTGATTGGAGTTTTGCTGTTTGTGGGACTCCAGGCGTGTTTTGTGCAATTGTATATACAATGGTTGCTGAGTTTACATAGAAAAAAAGAGTAAAAAAAATGGCGTTCGCAAGCCAAAGTAATGCAGGTGATTTTTCAGATTATGAAAATGTGAACATATACAAAGATTAATATTTAACTTTTTTCATCTGCTCGAGATAATTTGGGATAGTAAACTGATGGTAAATTAAATATTTTTTACTCTAAAAAAAATTAAAATTTCAACTTAGAACTTGTTTATTATGTTTTGTTTTAGTTCCTTGTATATATTAATGAAATGAAAAAATTTGTTGATTTTTTCTTTGGTAAGGGAAATGAATTAAAATTGGTAGGGGAAGCAGTTAACGGTAATAATCCTTTTATGCAAGATGTAAAAGAATACAAATTTTTTTTCACATTGTAGTGAAATGCTGAAATTTATTTTCATGATATCCAATTTTTTTCCATACTGTAGCGGAAATCATATTAAAATTGAAGTCTGGTCCAAAAGAAATAGAAATTAACAGAAAATGGAGAATTCTAATCCCTGCTTACTTTTTTTTTTGCCAAGTCAAAAATATAAAGAAAAAGAAAATAGAGAGAAAAAAAAAATTTTGAGAAGAGAAAAGTTTTGTTTATTCTGATTATTAAAAAGTGTCAGGAAAAAAGACTCTTCCAGTAAACGGACGTCCTTATATTGGACTTAACACTGAATTTGTTTTCAAAAATTTTTTTACAAATTCAGAAAGATATTCTTTAATACTTTGTTTTCATTCAATGTATGTAAGCAAATATATGTCTATTAGTTTCTTTTTTGCCCCATTATTGCATTTATATTTATTACATATATAAAAAAACATAGAAATTAGATCTATTTATAAAATAAAATGTGTGTGTATATCTTCCATTATTTTTTCTTTACTGCTATTTACCTGTATCTCTTTATGTAATATGTTTATTTTATTCTTAAAATACTTTTTTTTTGTTCGTAAATAAGTTTAAATAGAGAAACTAAAAATAAAGTATATGCCATTAGTTACCAAAATCAGTGAAATTTGATAAAGTTAGTCAAAGAAAAAAAAATCAGGGAATTTTTTTATCTGAGTGTTTATGACTACCCAACTGAATAAGTCTTTTTTTTTTTTTCTGAATTAGGTTTTAACTTTCTTTAATATTTTTTAGTGAACTGGATACTACACCTGTAATCAAAAAAGAAAAAAAGGTAAGAAAATTTTATTATTACCTTTATAAATGTTTGTTAATGTTTTTTTTTTTAGTTTTTAAACTTAACTATAGTTGTAATTGTTTACATATTTCTATCCATTATTATACTGTAAGCATAGACCTATATAGAACAGATCACATTAACAAGAACTTTTGACAACAACTTGCTTTATTTTATTGGGAATTTGTCTGTTCTATATTTATTAAAAATACACTAAGTGTATGTACATAAATAAGATTATTAATAAAATTAAAAATATTTCAACGTTGATCTATTGCGTAACAGTATTGGTTCAAGATTCATAAAATAAATTTGACTACTATTATTTAAAAATATTTTTCTTTCGCAAACTTAGATTTTTGAAGGCCTATCATACCATCAAAATCAATACATCGTTAGTCAATATCTTTTCTGCCAGACCATATTTTTTCAGAGTAGGGAAGCTTATTATTTTTCTAATTACACTAACAAGTATAGACACCATTACTTAAAATAATTATGTGTTTTTATTTATTTCATACTTTTATTTAAGTCAACAAATGAAATTACTAGTGTTATTAATCTACTGCTTTCTTTTTAACCAATTTAGTTTATGTATTATATTTTTCCGCTCGTTTGTAGTGTTTATAGATTCAATTTTTTTTTTTTTAATATTGTTTTGTACACTAAATATAATGTACTACTGTAAAAGTATTAAAATTATATACTACTGTATAAAAAACAAAATAAGTATTAAATATTTTATATTACACATTTATGAGTTAAATTTTTAGAATTTGTCTTTTTCTATCATTATCGCAAAGTTTTTATCTAGATTGTACCTTGTGAGTTTTGCATTTCTTATTATATTGTTTTAATGCTGTGTTTATATTTATTTATTCTAGAGGAAAAAAAGCCAAAATTCTGCATTAGACTTTTTTAGGTAAGATTTTAGTGACAATTTTTATGCTGACTTACAAAAACTGGTGTTATAATAAAACAATTGCGCCTGTTTTCCGGTTGAATTTTCAGTTGCTACTACAATGCAGGGTTGCCACAATAAAGAATGAACAAAAATAATTGCTTTTAGTAGCCTCAAGCATAAAAATAGTTGCCAAATAACTAAATTTATAGCTTAATTGTCAAAGTTTAGGACTGGGTGATGTCAGAAATTTAAATCGTGATACTTCGTCAGTAAGACATCGGGATATATCGATGTATCAGGATTTAGCATATGTTCAAAAATTACCTATGAGAAATCTTTAAATCAATCAAAAATAAATAAAAAGGAACAAATCTATTACAAAAGAAAATAATCATTCTAAACATATTCTATTATGACATCAATATCATTGCTTAATTTTTTTCAATAAAATAATAAAGAAGTCAAAGTAAAAGCAAACCCAAGCTTTATTTAATTTTTCTCAAATTAAAAATTATTTAAGATTTATTGGTTTAAAAATAATAATACTGTGGCAAAATATTTTGCATACATGCATTGAAAATAAAAAGAAAAAAAAAAAAAAAAAAAAAAAACGAAAGTGGAAAACAAACCAAAGAAATGTTCACATTAGGAAAAAAAATCTTTTTTAAAATTATTTGTTGAAAAAAAAACATGCGTTTGAAACATCATTTGACCCTCTCTTATTTAATTATGTAGAATAATAAAAAGTAGTATTAACTAATGGTCAAATTCTGTACTTAATAAATGTAAAAATATTTTAACTTATTTATAATTATTTTCTTTTTTGAAAATAAAATCGACTAAGGATTTATTTGTTTAAAAATTATACTAACTATCTAACAAATTATAAAACAAACAAGTATTGAAAGAATTTTTAAAAAAAATAGTTTAAGAGCTAATGTTAAATTATTAAAAAGCGTCAAAACATTACTAAACTCTTTATTTAATTTTTTTTTTTTTTTAAATTTTGTTTTAATTTTTTTATAATTAAAAATGACTAAACATTTATTGGTTTGAAAATAATCCAATTATTATACTTACCTACATTTAATAAATTTTAAAAAAAAAAAAAAAATTATAACAAAGTTAAATACAAAATACCTCTATTAAATTGTATCACTTAAAATAAAAAACAATAATTGAAAAAAATAAATGAAGAATCTTTTTTTTAAATTTTTATTTATTTTCATTGATCTAATTGTGTTCTAACGAAAATTTAAGATAACAGCAATTGTGCGGAAATCGCTAAGTAACAATAGGTCTACTAAAAATAATTGACAAGAATCGTTAAATCCAGACAGAAATTTTTTTTTTATTAAATAATGCAGAACGAAATGATCGCTTAGTAGGCGAAGTCTCACTGAAAATAATTTACAAGAAACCCGACAATTATTTCCGACAAAATAAAATGCACAACGATCGCAAAATGACTTAAGTCCCATTGAAAATAATCTTCAAAAAACACAAAATCCCAAAGACAAAAATGGATATAAAGAAACTATGCATTGCATTTTATATTACAACGCTGATCCTCGCACGAAACCGGGAGTTCTGATTCAATTCGCTCTTCGTCATTCAACATCACGAAACTAACATCATCTTTATAGCTAAACGCTATCTACATCTCTGCAAGCTAGACGAAATCAAAATTGTCTTCGTCAGTGCGGTAACAGCGTTAACATAGTCGAGGATCCTTGCATGTTAAATTGCGATTGTAGTCTTATTCCGGTGGCTTAAATCAGATTTCTGATGCTTCGCCTAAAATGAAAGTCACTATATCGGCCTATCGACATATGCGTTAAATCGATATTTTGCGATACATCGATTTATCGCTCAGTCCTAAATATGCTCCAATTTAAAAAAAATTTGGTACAAATATAAAAAGTATACATATCAGAAAATAGGTACCTAAATAAAAGTCTAATTACAATAAAATATGAATGTTAATAGAAGGAAAAAACAATTAAAAATGACAAAGCTACCCCTCAGAGAGAAAATATAACAAGTACTTTATTAAATCTAATGGAAATTTAAATTTTTGGCTTTTTGGACATAAATGATTGTATAAAAGTTTGCTTTCTTTTATACAGCTCTAAAAGTTTATAAAGTTTGCTTTCTGAAAAGTATCGTTCATTTTTGCGATGAGTAAAGAAGTCTCCCAATAGTTGCCTATTCCTGAAAATAGTTGTTTTTTAAGCCTTTGCAGGCAAAAAAAGTAGCCACAGTCTCCTAAGGCAAAAAATAGTAGCAAATAGTCGCATTTTAGTAGTCTGTGGCAACACTGGGCGATGTTAATTTTTTTCAATACGTAAGTTTAGTTGGCATAAAATTTCAACTTCTTTTTTTAACCACTTAAGGTTCAGTTTTGAACGAAACAGGATTGCTTTCTCTTTGGTTTTACTTCATGCTAATCAATAGGGAAACTGTACTTAGCAGAATTAATGCTAATGTATCTTTTAGAAACTATGTAATTTCACTAGGTAGCTAAGGTAAGGAAGAATATCTACTTCTAATAAAAGTATTTATATATATTTTAAAGATTCCTGCTGAAGTTTACTGCTACTCAATAATTACATTTTATGAAAATCTCAAATGTTGGTAGGTTTGTTCCTGTAAAATTGCCCAGCTGAGAAGTTGTAAGAAAAAAACCACATAATTTTATTTCATTTATTAAGATAATATCTATGTGTTGTAATTAGTTTGAAAATTTATTTACAAAACGAGATTCAAATGTCCATCGCAAGAGCCCTTTTTATGAATAATGGCCTGATTATAAAATTATGGCATTAACCTTTAAATCTGTGAACCTAAATTTATCATTCAATAATTTTTATTTTATTGTCTGGAAATCTCTAGAACAGCGATTTCCAACTGGTGGCCCGGGTGCCGCATACGGCCAGCGAACTAAAGTATGTTAATTGTCTTCTTTTTTTTGCGGACAATTTTCGTAACAAAATCTGTATGGGTCTAAAATACTTTTCTAGTTAATAAAAACCTAATTTCTTCTTTTCTGTGAAATTTAACATACCAATGATGCAAAAAAAAAAAATTATTTCTCTGGCTTTGCATCCAAGAAAATATTTATTCAAATACAAAAATAATCGTGTATGTTGCTGTTGTTTATTTAATATTTTTTTTTTTTTTTGTATTTTGAGAATATAATTTAGCATGTGTGTATCAGAAATTTTCTCGAAGAAATTCTCCGACTTAAGTTTGAAACCACTCATTTTGGACGAAAATATTTACACACACATTTGTAAATTTTAAATTTATAATGTAAATATCTATTCTCTGGTGGTTGCAGCAGACAAACCTCAATTTTCTTATTAAACATTTTGTGTTCTACTATGTAAGTTTTAATACCAACCTTTTTAAAGTTTTATATCTTAACAATTAGATATCTGTTGCACATTAATTGTTTAATACATAGGTGCGCATTAAAGTTATTGTAGCCCGAACTTTTTAATATGCAATTAAGTGTTTTTAAAAATCTATTTCTTATTTTAATTTGTTATTCAGTACTTTTGTTTTGTTCAAGTTGGTAAAAATCTGACAGTAATATTTAATGTTCCTTCAAATATAAAAGAGTCCTACATAAAATTTTGATGAAGTTGCGGCCTGCCATTTGATTTGTGTTTTTAATTGTGGCCCCCGGCCTCGTGTAAGTTGGAAACCCCTGCCCTAGAATCTATTAGAAGATAGTTATAAACTTTGGTTTTATTGATATATTATGCTACTAAATTGTTGTATAAAATAAAAAACTAGTGTGGTTACTTGGAAAAAATTAGTACTAATTAAAGTACTGAGGTAAATTTAATATGTTTTACTTTGTCATGGTTGGAGTTATTTAAAAAGAAATTAACTTATATCTTTGTTTTAAAATAAAACTATTATAACTTTTACATAATAACCGGAACAAAATTTGATCACTGGTCTTAATTTATAGAGTATAATTTCTTTTATTCTCAGTTTCAAATTGATTTTAATTTATAATAACTTTAATTTCAGGTAACATCACTATGAAATAGACTCTGCCTTTATTGGGCCATGCTGTAAATTATTTTGTTGTAAATAATAAAAAAAAATGTTTGTATTTGCTTTAAATTAATAAAAAAAAATTATTGTTCTATGTTTTGAATAAAATATTTACAGTTTTTAAATGAATATTTGTAATAATCACCACTTACACTCTTTAATTTTAAAAGAAATAGTTATAATTTGTATGTGTACTAGTTATTTGTGATTGTTTTTAAAATATTAGTTAATGAAATTAAAAATAAATGTATAAACAACAAATGAAGTAATAGACTCCTAACATTGTATTTTATGTGCGATTGAGATATGACAAAAAGATCACAGAGCAAAAATGGAGTATTTAAACTGGAATTAGACTCCTTAGGGCATTTAAAGCCTGATTTTAAATCAACATTTTGAAAAACCAACAAAAAATTAGGGTAATGATGTTTTAGTCATGCAAACACAATATCATAGAAGTAAAAAAAAATTTTATGTAAGTGATAAAAAAACAAACTTGGATTACTCACTTTAAAAAGAAACTGTTTAAGTTGTCAATATTGATTTATTAAAATTTACTATGTTACAATATATTTGAAACTAATATTATCACAGGAAAGCTTTATGAAAATATCATTTTTTAAAAATAAAAAGTTTTAAAAACTGACCAGTTAAACTTTTAAAATATTTACACACACAATTGTCCTCTGCAGTGAAATCCTAAGACTAGCCATCTAAAGTAGATTGGGAAATTGTGTCTATCCTTGCTTTTGGCATATACTTTGTACTTGTTCCATTCATACTAACAATAGGTATTTGGGGAGCATGCAGACTAGCTTTAGCAGGATACTTTTTCCCAGCAATTTCAATTTCGAAATGAGCATTATTGGAAAAGAATTCTGGCGAAACAACTTGTGGTTCTCCAGTCTTTTCATCATAGTTGTGAACGAATCCTAAACAAATGACTCGTTCTGAAGTAAAGCCGTATCCGGATGAGGTCGTTTTCCCCACGTACTGGCCATTTCTGTAGATAGGTTCTCTGCCCCAACTCCATATATCTGTTTCGTGATTGTGTTTCTCCAGTTGGAAGTGTGCCAAACGTCTTGTTAAGCCCTGCTCCAATTGTTGTTGCAATGCAGCTTTACCCAGGAAGTGATTTTTCTGCAAAGTATAATGTAACATAATTAAGAAATGTATATATTCTGCAAGTAAGGGAATTACCTGGAATTGAGCTATAACTACCATTATGAAATTTTCAAATAAATTTAAAACTTTGACATTGGTAATCCACATTTTTGGGATATGCAGGGTGTTCCAAAAATTCACATACAAACACGACAGGTGATAAAAGATATAAGGAGCTTGAAATTTTACTACAGAACTTGGGGTGGCTAACCATGCTTACTTCTTTTAACTATAAGAGGCAAATCACCCCACTATCTGGCTTTTTCTTTTTTGGGGTATCAATTAATTTAAAGTTTTATTTTAATTGAATCAATGGAGCATTCATTCTTAAACTTTAAAATGAGTTTTCTGAAATGAACATTTTTATGCAATTTACTTTCATGTAAAAGCATACATATGTAACCAAAATAGTTTTTAATGTGCTAAGTGGGCATAAGATTCTTCCATTAAAACTTTAGAAGAAATTAAATTTCTAAACTTTATTTTTATTTTATTCCCTTTACTCATTTATATATAAAACTCAACAGTTTGTTGAATCGTCGCTGTACACATATATTAAAACAAAACTTTAAGTAAATAGGTAATTAAAATCTTTACATTTTGTGCAAAATAGTTTCTGATGCTTTTTTATTTATTTTTTCGTGATTCTGGTTTTTTCCAGACTTTTTGTTTTTCTTCCACTCTCCTGCCTGGCATAGCATATTTTTGATCTTGCATAGTTTTTTTTTATGAATAGTGTTAAAATTCTACTTTAAGGCATTTTTCATTCAATGAGCGACTATTTTGTTTAAGCAAGCTGTTAAATATCAAAGAAATTGCTCAGTATGTTGTTTTTATCTTATTTTAAATCAAAACATAAAATAATGGAATTTTTTTTTTCTGTGTGTGTGTGTACCATTAGTTCATTTAAAAAAAATAAGAAATTTTTTAAGATCATGATAGTAATGTTTTTCTCAAATATCTTCAAAATCTCAAGTTGTCCATAAGCTATGGTTTACTTTATTATAGGATCCTTAAATGTTATTTTTTTGCTCAAAATTAAGTAAACTTGATTTCAGAAAATAAAAAAGGCAAAATTATTCACAATACTATTTAACGAATTTAATTCAGCGCATCCACCCTTCAGAATTATTAAAGAATATTAAATGAGCATGTTAACCATTTGAAATATAGCAAATGTGTTGTTAAGTAATTTAACACAATTGTTGCAGTTGAAGAAATATTTTTAAATTCATACTTACTTGCATTTTAACTTTGAAACCTCTTCCAACTTCAAAAGGAGTAGTATGGCTGTCAAGTTCTTCTGCCCAAAATGGTATAAACTTTTCAATTCTAAGGAAACGTAAAGCATAGTATCCAACATTTCGAACACCATAGTCTTTTCCAACATTTAGAAGATTAGTGTAAACGTGAAGGGCATACTATAAAAAAATATTAAATCATACAAGTTGTTAGAAAGATTTTTATTTTCAAAATGATGAATAATACTGTATTAAAACAAAATAAATTTACCTCTGAGGGTATATAAAGTGAATAGCCTGGCTCTCCAGTATTATTGAAGCCCATTACAAGCACTTCACTGGCATATCCAACATTTATTTTCTAAAATAAAGTGTTACAATATATGTATGTAAGCCATTTTATAATGTCACACATAAAATAAAACAAATAAGAATAAAAATTATCAACCCCCAAAAAAAGTCAGTCTTTTTTTTTCTTTTCCTTTTTTTCCCCAGCAATTAAAACTAGTTTAGTTAGCATTATATAGCTTACACAAGAGCCACAGTAATTGTGTTTTCTCTTAATATATTGCGTATAATAGCCCAGGGAATTTTTCTCTCTCCAGATTTGAGTGGCAATCCCGTTAAATCTTCTTTCCCACACCTTTAGTATCTTTACTGAATTTGGTACCATCTCCACTGCACTAAAAAATTACTTTCTAAAGGACTGTTTTATTATTTACTACATTTTATATGATAAGTTAAGCATATAAATGTCTATTTGAACTTGAATTAAAAGTCTTATTTCTATACAGTACTACTTTATATATATATATATAACTGTTGTTGAACGCCCGACCGAATTTTTAGGTTTATGACTACTAATGTTCAACTACGTAGCCTTGTAATTTTGAACCCAATTCAGAAGACAAGGGAACACCTGAATTAAGAATTGGGAGAAATTTGTCTTTGTGGAGAACTTTTTGATGGAATTAACCTGCATTTAGGTTACACGCAGAGGAAGACCACGAGAACCTCCATGGGTTAGCCTGACAGCAAGAGGACTCTAACCCATGATCCATTTACCACTAAGGATCTTCGTGTCAGCACTATGCAAGCCGGATGCGGAATTTGTATAGAACAGCCATCACTGGGATTTGAACGAGGCGCACCTCATTGGAAGGCGAACGCTCTATCCCCTGAGCCACCAGGTCTCCTATATACTACTTTGAAATGAAATGTTTACCTTGCACGTAAATCCTGGAACATCCATTTCAGTTCTTGTCAACTCCGACATGAGTTCTTTAGATTTTGGCCCAACCACATTCAACACTGTATACATGGATGTGACATCACTCATGGATATGGATCCATCTTTTGGCATGTGTCTTTTCATCCATTCACCAATACGAGTTTGCTGGGCAGTGGGTGACACCATGAAATAACTAAATAAAACAGAATTAAAACATTACTAACAGTATCAAACAATATCAATTTTAAAGCAAGTACAGTCCCGGATCTTATGAGGCACCTGGCACTTGAGATAATGAACGAAATCCCTGAAGTAGATATCCAAATTTACACAGATGGGAGCAAAAATGAAGAACATCAATCCGGAAGTGGAATATATATATTAAGACTCCTAATAGCGAAGTCAGAAAAAATTAAAATTAGAAACCCGGACAATTGCTCGGTGTTTAGAAGCGAACTGTTGGCTATTGAGGCCATTTTGAATTATACTAATTATAGAGCGGTAAGGATTTTGTCTGATAGTAAGAGTTCATTGCAGCACTTGAAGGACTGGTTCAATGTTGGTGGCCGCACTAGCATCGCTATTTTGAAATTACTTAGACAGATTGCTGTGGTTCACGAAGTACACCTCCAATGGATTCCCTCGCATGTGGGGATTTACGGAAATGAGGTCGCTGACGACTTGGCAAAGCAGGGCTCGGTTGAGCCATTATATTCAGTTGCCTCATTGACGAGCTTTACTCCGTCAGCAAAAACAATGACTTAAAGTCTAGGAAGGTCTCTCCATCCTATGATTGGCGGAGATGTCCTGGGGCATTGGCCTTTCCTGCAATACAGCCAACCAGACAGCGCTGTCGAGATTTGCCAGCGGCCACCTGAGGAGTGGCTTCTTTAGCAACGGCAACAGGGTTTTCCAAGTTTGTGCAAAGTGCGTCCCCAGAGCACATTCTGGCTTGTCTTCGCATTTCTAAGCAGACTTTCGCGATGGACCCTTTGCTTGCCCTGGATTTTTTGAGAGTGTATGGACTCGTGGATAATGTCTAGCTGCCGCTAGACAGTGAGGGGATTAGTCACACACTCACAACAATATCAAGATTTAAAAAAGTACTGAGCCGCGATGGCTTAGGGGATAGAGCATTCGCCTTCTAATGAGGTGAACCATGTTTGAGTCTCTGTGATGGCTGGTCGCTATGAATTCGCATCCGGCTTGCACTGACTACAGTGTTGATGCAAAATATCCTCAGACAGATCATGGGTTAGAGTCCCTTCGCCGTCAGGTTAAGCGTGGGAGGTTTTCCTGGTCTTCCTCTCCATGTAACACAAATGTGGGTTAGTTCCATCAAAAAAAATCCTCCACGATGGCAAAATTTCTTCCAATACTTGATCTAGGAATTCTCCTTTGTTTTCTGGATTAGGTTCAAAATTGCAAGGCTTTGGACCAAAAATTGTGTCGGCTGTTCAATGACTGTTATAAAATAAAATAGTACAGTACTGGATGTAGTATGGTATAGAGGGAGAGTCAAATTAGTCATGTAGCTATTAATACATCTTATTTGAGATTAAGAGACAAAATTAATTTTTACAGAAAGCTATATTTTTAAAACACAGTTATTATCAGTCTGGCAAATGGTATTACTGAACTGCAAATATAATTAGGTTTAGGAAACAATTTGTAATAAGAAATTGAACTTTCCATTATAGTATAATAAACTTACCAATTGTGCGCTCTCCTCAGTAAAAGGCAATCATTCTCATAACATCCTTGATCATTTTGCATCCCAGATGAAACAAGACTTCCAACTGGCACATCAATATCATTGGAACAAAGCAGTTGTAATAAATCTACAATTTCAGTCCCACCTGACTGTAACACAAAATATTTATCAATCAAGTTTCTGTTTTTAGACTCATAAGGCGCTATCACAATGCTTGGAAAAACTACACTATTCTATTGCTTTTTTTTTTAATTGCGAGAAATACTTTCGTCACTTAAATACTTTTAGGAGATGGATTTTTCTGATTTAATTTACACTCCAGTTTAAAATTTAAAATAAAGTTGAGTATTCAAAGAAAATTTATTAAAAAAAGGATTTAGAATAATAAAAGAGCCAATTTATTTTGGTAGATTTTTTCTTTCAGCCTTCAATTTATATCTCTTTTGAAAGTGAGTATTCATTTCAAGAAAAGCTGAAAAATTATGATATGATTTTGATGTGATTTTATTAAGCTTTTAAAACAGAAGATGACTGGAGAAAAAATTACAATATAAAGTACATTGGGAACATTCTCATTGGATGCACTGATTGACTCGAACGAATCAGATTAAAAAAATCAGTTAAGTTTTAGCCTCATTTATTTACTAACTAACGTTAAAAGTAGTTGTGAGGACTCACTTCACAATTTTAAGCGAAAAGTTGTGCATTACACTACAAATTACGAAAAAAAAGTAGTGAATATTGCATTAGTTCCGACCACTGATTCATCATAAATAAAAATGTGGTACTGAGTAAATAAACTTACTTTTAAATGGAATTTTGTAAAAGAAGACATATCAATGATTCCTACACGTTCTCTGCAGGCATAATATTCTTCGCGAACCTTTTCAAACCAGGATGGCTTACTAAATTCTATCTTGGGTGGGTCCATGCATTCTTCTTCTGAAATGAAACAAAAATAACATTGATAATTATAATATTTTCTTTTGTTTAATTATAATTAAAATAAAATGCAGAAATGGAAATACGTTAGTTTCAGTACTCTAAACAGAAGAATCTTCCCCAGCATCTAAATACCAAATGACAGTTGAAAAGTAAAGAGTTTAACCATTTGGCTAAAAAGGAACCACTTTACCAACACCAAATGACAGTTGCAGGGCCGGATTAACCTATAGGCACACTAGGCACGTGCCTAGGGCCTACGAAAAACTTGAGAGAAAAAAATTTGTTGACAAAAAATTTTTTTACAACAAACTCGACAAGTCAAAATAAATCAAACAAGTCAAAAATAATTTTTACAACAAACTCGACTTGAAAAACAACAAGTGTATTTTGCACAAAATTATGAAGATACAAATAAAAATATTATATTTTTCGGTAATAAATTATTTTGCAGAATCTTATGATCTAATATATTACTTTTTTGCAATTTTTGGATTCAACGAAATCTTGTATTATGCTGTCGAATTCCAAACTACTCAAAATGTCGTATTCAATAGACATAAGTGCGAGCGATGCCAAACGATCTTGATTCATTGTTGAACGCAAATAATTTTTTATCAATTTTAATCTGGAGAAAGATCTTTCTCCTTCTGCATTTGATCTGCAATATCGGCAGTATGTCGGTATTGCAGATAAAGTTCGATAAACAATTTGTAAATTAAAATCCATATTAATAAAAATGTTTAAAAAAAATATGCAAGAAAATTTTAGCATATATTTTGAAAAGAGGGGAAGGAGGGGAGGGCCCAAAAACGGCTATGCCTAGGGCCTACGAAAGGTATAATCCGGCTCTGGACAGTTGCGAAAAGTAAAGAAATATACACATGTAAAAAGATATAAACATGCTAAGTGTTTAACCATTTGGGTTAAAAGAACCACTTTATGAACACCAAACAACAGTTGAAAAGTAAAGAGATATACACAAGCAAAGTGTTTAACCATTTGGGTAAAAAGGAACCAATTTACACAGGTTTATCTTTTCAACTGTTCTGTGTTTAGATAATGAGGAAATTTCTTGTTTAGAAAGACAAAACTATAATATTTTCATTTCTGTACATTATTTGTGATTTATTCACATTGTTTTCTGCGTTAATTTATGTAGCACTAACTATACGCTATCTTCTTGGTTAATGATAATTAATTCTCACATACAGGATAATTATAAAATTTATAGAAGTAGTTTTATTTATGTTGCACTAGAGATGCACAATGGGCTATTTTATTTATTTTATAACCGTCGTTGAACAGCCGACCCAATTTCATGGGTTTCCGACTACTAATGTTCAACTCCGTAGCCTTGTAATTTTGAACCAATCCAGAAGACAAGGAAACTCCTGGATCAGTACCCCTGGAGGTATTGATTTGTTATGGGAACATGGAGGACTTTGAGACTCTACAGATTTAACGTGCATCAGTCACCATTTACTACATCGGGAGTCTTCGGCCGGCAAGGATCGAACCCACGACCTCTTGGACATGGGCCCAGCGCCCTACCAACCAGGCTATCCCGGCCCTACAATGGGCTATTGGCGATGGTCTGAGAAACATCCCTGAGGATGATCCAAGACATGCCATCACAAATTTTGATCCTCTGTAAAGGGGATGGCACATCCGCGCTTCAGTAGTTAGACGACCTGAGCATGAAGTAGAGCACTCAACGGTTTAATGAGGACCAATGCCGCACACCCTCAGTCCCTTCGTAGACCGATCAAAGTGGTCACCCAACCACAGCCAAGGATGTTCGACTTTGGTGATCTGTTGGGTCTTAATGATCAGTCGAATGCAGAACAATAAAATTTACAGAAAAAAATCTTATGAAAACACACTTTTGTGTAAAAATAAAGTGTATTTCTGAAAAAAAAAATTTAATAAAATATCGGTCTATAGAAAGGTATCAGGCTTTAATGATTTATTTTACATCGATATTACATATATGTTTTTTTTTCCATCAAAAATGTATATCCTCCTTTTCAATAAAAAGTATTTTACAAAGATTTTATTTAGTTAATTCATTTATCTATTTTAAAATAGTTTACAATATTTAAAGATTAGGATTACAATATAAGGCATAAGATTCTGAAAAAAAATTCTTTGCTTATTACCACTTTACATGAAAATGATAAACACTAAACAAATTTATATTTGCTAAATAAGATAACTAATCTATTATTGTTTTGCTGTCATGTTTCTTTCCTATGGTGAAGAAAAGCAAAGTTATAATTTTTGGTGGTTGTAAGTCTGTAAGGCAACACATTATTTATAGTTGAGAAGCCAAAAATTAAAAAGAAAATGATGCAATATATATTGTTGTTTATAAATCCTTACAGAAAAAAAAAACCCGCCCTTTACTGAAACAAATTTAAAACAATTTTTTATAGAATAAGAAGGAAAATTAAATTTTTCAAAATTTTAGGATTTTCACAGCAGGTTTTAATTTAAGACAATCTTTAAATTTTCATGTAATGAAAAAAACATACAAGTGAGCGAAATTTTCAATTTTTGAAAATTAAATGCAGCATAAATATTTCTGTTATTAATAGTACAGTTAACCATCCCTAATTAAATATTAAAGATTATCCCTTTTGTGGTTTATCTGTATTATGTTCTAGGACAAAATCTTGTATGTCATTATTACTTATGAAGACAATATTAAAAACTCATTAAAAATTAAATGTCACTTACTTGGCTTTTCAGGGTCGTAATATAAAACTCTTTCAAAACCCATCCTTTCACCAAATACTGCCCCTGCTTCCTTTTGCATAGTGTAAAGGGGAGAACAACGAGCTTTTCGAGCTGTCTTGAATTCACATAACAACGGATGGCGAATGGAGTAGTTATAACCTAAATGATGAAAATATAAATGTATACATCAACAAAACTAATTGTGCAAAAGTTTAAAATACAATCATAGATTAAAATAGAAATTACAAATTTTATTTTATAAAGATAAAAAACTATAATGGGTGTAATTTTCAATCTAAATGCAATTTTTTTTTTACTTAGATTATCATAATAATTATTAAATATTTCTATTTAAACTAAGAAAGGCAAACCAGTTTTTATTATTTTATTGATTTGTTAAACACTATTTCTCTTTTAGTTCTTTAACTGCTAGTCTTCTAATGGATAATTGAAGCTTATCCTATAGCACAGTTATTCTTAACCTATCACTGTGCTATAGGATAAGCTTCAATTATACACAAATAAAATGTAGAAAATTGCAAAAATATTTTAAAGCTGTTTTGGCTAGCATGGGATAGTTGGATATAGTATATATATATACAGCAAAATAAATAAATACAAAAAAACCAGAAAAGACCATATTAGAAAGCACTCTTTTTCGGATATAATCGTGTGGGCTGATGAAAAGATTATATCTTTTATTTTCCAATTTTTTAAAAAAACTTTTTCCTCTTTTTTTTTTTTTTTTTCTTTCCCCAGTTGTTTATTATTATTATTATTCGCCCCCCCCCCCTTTTTTTCATTTGTCTGTAATTTACCTTTGTTTTATCTTTATTTTGAACTTATATATATATATATATATATATATACAGTCAAACCCCGCTATAGTGAACCTTCAAGGGACCGACATTCCGGTTCACTATAAACGGGAGCTCACTATATCCGTTACACAGGCAGTTTAACTAATGGTTCCTTAATTCCGCCCTTTTATTACACATTATTCAAATGAATGACTGAAAAATATTATGTAGTAGCAAAAAATGTGTTATTTTTTTATTACTCTTCGTATTGTGTACAAAAAAAAAATTAGCTATCTCTAGTTGATGAGCAATCCACAACATCAGATATGGAAATACTTCCCGACTCTCAGATAATTTTTCCTGAATATCTGTTATTCCGCTTTTTAAACCTAACCTGCCATTTTAATCCATAAAAGTAGTCTCATAAAATCGCTTAGAAAATTCATCGACTGATTACTGGGATTATATACTGGGAGATTGTGGCTTCTTCTAATGCTGAACCACTTCAGTAATGCTTCTTCAACATCCTTGTGATCTGCTTTTCTCAACTTTTTTCTGCCATCTAAATTTTTTTCAAGAGCAGAAATTATTAACTGCCTATTTTTCCATATGTTACAAACTGTAGATTTGGATAGTTCATATTCTCTGCAAATCGTTTATATTCTCTTGATTTCATCCATTTACAATTTTTCTGATTATGCCCATTTTATCATCAATGAAGAACGTTTTACGTTTACTGCTCACCATAGTTAAATTTGAGAAACTTGTTTGCAGGCTTTTTTAAACTGAACTAAGAGCAAAAAGGAGTTGAAATGAGGGCCTTATCAACATATATTAGTGTCCAACCCTTTGACCAATAATGACTCATTCCCTCTGACAGAAAATGCATATTAATCCCACTGACACCTTACAGGTGCATCATCATCTGCCTGAGTTGGAAACATCTGCTTGGTTTGTTTAGGGATGGGAAAGTGAGATAAAAGAAGCAAACAAGAAAAAATACTTATCACTACATTCCCCCCTATAGATGGTTTTAAAAATCGGTAATATGTATTTATTTTGAAGTAGAAATTTCAAAATTATTACAACAAAAAAATGGAGAAAAAAATCAGTTGAAGACAGAAAAAAGTTCAGTATATCTAACTTCCTCACTTTTTTGGTTCACTATAGCGGGGTTTGACTGTATGTATATATATATATATATATTATATATATATATATATATATATATATATATATATATATATATATATATATATATAAATGTATATATATATATATATATATTATATATATATATATATATATATATATATATATATATATATATATATATATATATATATATATATATATAATATATATATATATATATATTATATAAGTATATAGTAAAATAAATTTAGAAATCACTAGTAAAACGGAAAGTAAATTATTATTAATTTTTATTAGAATTATTTCTTAGTTAATAGGTAGTCAATATTCTCCTAAAATGATAGCCTGTATTATTTTTAGCAGCGAAATTCTGTAAGATGTTTCTTTTATTACTTTGATAATAAAAAAAAAACATATCACATATCATACATGTTTTCAGAAGTTTTCTCTTAATGCTTTCATTTTTTTCACAGTTGAAAAGTACTTGCGTCTTTCATTTTGAGGAGAAAAATAAATTAAACAAATTTGTCAAAACACACAATTTTCACTTAATAACAGGGTAACAATTTTAGAAATTAAATTCCTGTTAGTAAACCAAACAATATAGTAGGATAAAGCGCATTTTTTCAGAAATTAATATTATAACTTTAATAATTCTAAAGTTCGCGTTGCAGCAGAATTTTTACAACAAATAAAAATTTTTAAAAAATAGATGTCAGACCTTTGTACTTTGAACCTAGCTAGCTGCTCACTGTTACTCTCATTTTTGAAATTAGTTACTTTCCAGGCTTGTTATCATATTTTTCAAGGTTTTAGAAAAAAATTGCCTTATCCCTGACATTTCCCAGACTTTTTCCTTCCGAAATTAAATTCCTTGACATTTTCAGGTTCTCCAGACCCCATGAGAAACCAGTTTTAACCAAAAGATTAATTATCAAATACCTTTGAAGTGTTTAAATTACTTGTTACTGAAAATTTTAAAATTGATTATTTTCCAGGATTACCTCTATACCATTTCCAGATTTTAGGAAAAAAATTACCCTATTCCCAGACCTAGATTTTTCTGACACCATGAGAAACCAGTTATAAGCAAAAGATTAATTATCAAACAGCTCAATTGCAGTTTTTAACATTATTATGTTATTACCAACAACCTGGTCTAACGGTTACTGTACTGGACTATGGGGCTAGTGGTTGTGGATTTGAATCCCACCGTAGGCATGGATCTAACTTTCTCTATCTCTTTCTCTCTGTGATATTATTTTTTTTTTTCATAACCGTCGTTGAACACCAGACCCAATTTTGGGTTTGCGAATACAAATGTTTAAGTTCGTAACCTTGTAATTTTGAACCAATCCAGAAAACAAGGAAACTCTTGGATCAGTATCCCCAGAGGTACGATGGGAACATGGAGGACTTTGTGACTCGACAAATTTAACGTGCATCAATTACCATTTACTACACGGGAGGTCTTCGACAGGAGGGGATCGAACCCGCAACCCCTTGGATATGGGCCTAGTGCCCTACCAACTAGGCTATCCCGGCCTCTTCTGTGTGATTGTGTGAATATAACCCACCCAATAAACGGGTTTGTAGTTGCATGACGTGGGCGATGCTATTCCACCGCCATGGCTCAGCCACAGGTGCCCACTGGGTAACGATAAGAGAGTAGCATTTCTGAGGCCAATGGTGCCAAGTGCCCGCTATTAAAAAAACATTTTTACCAACAGCTTCTTGAACTCGATCGCTTAAAAACTTTATATTGTTGTGAAAATCAATGAATCTTCTGATATCAAATGGCAGTAAATAGGCTTTTGGTTGTCCAGTGGTAATCCAATCAGCCAACTCTTTGCCAATCCCTCCAGCTCCTTGTACTGCATTAACATTCATGCCAACAGCAACATATAAATTATCAACCTGTTCAAATTAGAATACAATTTGAATAACTTAAAATCCAATTTAGCAAAGCATTTGGCTTTAATAGAAGCAAAGAATTATTGAATTTTTTTAAGAAAGAATGAATTTTTTTAATTACTTCTGATGTTTCACCAAGAACCCAATGACCATCAGGTGAAAAAGTGTCTGGTCCAGTTACATAACGATGAATATCCACTTGATTCAAAATAGGCACCCGAAAAAGTGCTTGTTCATAAACAGGTTCTAAAACAAAAACAAAAAAAAATTATATTTACTTGAATTGTAAGAGCATATTTTGAAAAATAATTTATTTGAAACAAATGATTATTAAATTAAATAAAAATTTCTCGTTCAAAGTTGGTCTATTATGAACAATACCGGGAACACAATGGCTACCATTGACATTTGATATAATAATATAAGTTATCACACGAATATGAACATTATAACATGAGGTTGCTAAAATTGTGAGTACACAAAACACTAGCAAATATTTATTCTTACCTCTTAAATACTATATTTTGACAAAAACGGTTTTCTACCCATTTCCTTAAAAAATTTTAATTTCCATTTTAAGCGATGGCGAAACAATATTTAGGAGCAGCCATGTTTGCTAAAAAACAAACATTAAGAAAATTGAAAAGTCGAAGCAAAATAAAATCTAAGAGAACATGATATCATGTGTTTCATGACTACCTAGTATAAGAATAGATGGTTGCAGTTATTACATTTAAAGAGAACTTATTTAAGTTCTGTTAACACCAGAAAGAAAAATATTGGTTTGAATAATTTTTTTGAGTCTTGTTTTTAACTTATTGCCAATGGGTAAAATTTTTAAAGAGCAAAAATTTTATAGCTTCTGCAATTAGAGTGATTTTTTTTAAGAATGAATTTCTGATATTCTAATGGGTGATAGCAAATAGGACTTGATGTATTGGTTGTTATTACCAGAAGATTGCAGCAATGGGGATTTCTACTAAGGAGCGTAGACTAGGTTTATTTTTATTTTTTTTAAATCATGGAAATTTTTCTGAAGTATAATTTATAACCGTTGATGTACATTTGACCCATTTTTGGGTTTACGGCTATCAATATTCAATTCTGTAGCTTTGTAATTTTTAAACTCAAACCAGAAGATTTTTAAAATTCCTAGAAAGTACAAATATTCAAAAGCATACCAATCTACTCCACATAGCTTTGAATAAATAAATTATATAAATTTAATTAGAACAATTTAAACTTACTAAAATATTCCCAATTTGGAGTGAGTTCTTGAAATGCAAAGTAATCGGGCATTTTATCAACAAACAAGGGTCTAGCTCTTTTAGGAAATCCACCAACAAGAAAGCCTGTATCATATACTCGACAATACATACCAGCATCATAATCCCTAAGAACTGGGGGAAAAAAATTTTAAGAACAATTTCCTAAAAATAAAACAATAAAGATTCAAGGTGTTACAAAACATACTGGTTGCAGCTGTAAAGTAAAGCATTTTCATAATAGCCTGTTATGAGCCAGGAAAATAATGTGCAACAAATTTGTGACCAATTGCATGATTATGGCAAAGTTGTCAGCATTTTACACAATCTGCTTTTTTTTTTCCCCAAGACAAGTTTAGGCTCAACAATCTAAAGCTGGGTGCATAACTACCAACACAGATAGGCAAAACTCCAGTATATTTTAAGAAATAATATAAATTTCATGATAATTATTGCAAAATAAACTAAATATTTTACACACAGGGGATTTTAAGGATTTTTATAGTCATCAAAATAGAAAAACTTCAATATTTTCTAATTAGGATTTCACATTAAATGATCTTGAAATGTTATGTATTATGTTTATTCATAATTTTGAATAGTAATAGGCATTTATTTCTTCAAATATAGTTAACTGGATTTTATGAATGGGGCTGGCTTTTTTATGTATTAGTGACACTTATTTAAATATTCAAGCAAGTAATAATTTGCACAAAAATTCTATTTCAATAAGGATTTTTTTAAGGAAACCTACTCAATTTTAGAGAAATTTCTAAAATGTACAATAACCTGGAGAATTTCTATTAAACTAGTAGACCAGGAGAAACTGGCTAAATCCAGTAGAGTTGGCGGCTATGTGGGTGGGTTTTAAGGTGCATCTGAAGAACAAAACCCAGTTGATCCACAACATTGAATTTATTTTTTAAACTGAGCATCATATGTGTCTAGTTCGAAAGCATAGTTTTACAAGAATATGTGCCTTTGAATAATGATGTAAGTTTAATGCAGCATAGCATAAAATATTCACTGGCTAATTGGGAAAAATAAGGAAAGAAGAATTAGTTCGTGGGTAAGAAAACAAGGAAATGAATTTTTTGCATAGAAAGATAGTAAAACAAACAAATTAAAATAGTATGGCATAAAAAATTATGCTTAAAAATCACAGAAAAACTTTAAACTGCCGTATCATCTATTGGTATTGTATATTCAATAAAAACAGGCTTTGATTAAAATTATTTCAATTTAGTATGCTTTAAAAAAGGTCCATACTGCTTCATAAAGTTTATAAATTTAAAATATGTAATCTAAATATTATTGATATATTTTTGAAAACTCTATTAAAAAAGCCATAGCTGATTACAGAAAAGTAAATTTTGACAAAGAATGCAACTATGTTAGATAATTGAATTTCTTCTTTCAGTACATATGCAGAGGTCAAATTTGTTTATAATGAAAATTAAAGGGTTTAAAACAATTTGCATGTTAAACAACAAAGAACAGAAATCATTCATAAAAAGAACTTAGAATTATAATACTTGAATTAACTGAGGAACAATATGCAAAATGGACATGAAAGTGTCTAAAAATACCTTCCGCATTAAATGATTTAGCATTACTACTTATTTCCCCAAAATTGATTACCATTTCCGCTTCATTTAATTCGTTCTAACTTTATTTTTTAAAGGGTTTTAATCATTTCTTAAAAGATATTAGGTCTTGTCATAAACAAGTTTACCTTTAAATTATTATTTTCATGTTCACATTTAATAATTCTCTCAGCTAAAGTAATAGGATTAAAGAAATCCTCAATTATAAATAAAATGACAACAAACAGCATTTAATTTGAAAAATGATAGCCACATCTTTAATTGCCATGCTATTTGAACAAATTTGTACAAAATATCATTAAAATATCCCATAATGAAATTTAAATTTGTAAGTAGAGTATTTTTGTTTTAAAATATAAAGCAAAAATTAAAAAAAAAAAAACTAAACACATTTAGTAATTATAAAACTATGGTTTAAAAAAAAACAATTCAAATAAAAAAGAAGAAATAATTAAAAAAATTAATTCTAATTAAACTGATTTACTCTAATTAAATTAATTAATTTTCATTAATTAATTCTAAATTAAATTAATTATAATAAAACACACTTATAATTTACTTGGAGTGGTAGGTGTAAGACCTGGTACAGGTCTAGTAAGCACATATCCATTTTCAGCAGGGTGAATAGGTACACGGAAAGTTGGAATACAGCTTATACCCAAGTTTCTTGTCCACTAAAACATAAACATTACATACATAAATAAAGAATAAACTTCATAATTAAATATTTTAACAAAAAATATATTTTAACACATTTTGTTTATGAAAATATTTTTTATACTGCACATGCAGAGGAAGGTGAGGAAAAGAGCAAAGGCCCCAGCCATTGGAGATATTCAATTGACGTGAAAGTTCAAAATTTATGTCTTATTATATTTATCATATAAAATTAAATTTTTCATTAGGTAGCAAATTACTTTATAAATTATTAAATGTGCAATATATTTTAATAAATATGTTTTTAAAACATATTTAATCATGAAGTTTTAGGGTATTAAAATTTAAATGTTATTTTATGCTTTAAAAAGATAACAAATATTTTGTTGGAGATAATAATTTTTTTATTATTCAATAATTACAACATACATTTGCTACTTAAAAAGGAATATTTGAGCAATTATTTAAAATATAGATAGTACCATTGTTATTTTCCCTATTAATTAATTATTATTATTATTTGCCCTTGGCAAATATATTATTACGTTCCTTTTTACGAGAAATTTGCTGCAGGCATCCACACACTTAATGACAATAAAAATTGTATTAATTCCTTCTTAATTCTAAAATGATCAAAAATATTAATTTCTAGGTTAAATTTGTTTTAAAAATATTAACTTCACATGCAACTTTCAAAAATGTTTTTCTTTTAAATATATAGAATAATAGAATATAAAAGTTTATGAATAAACAGCTTGTCACCCTTAAAAAATATAAGTCATGTAAAGTTTAGCTACCCAGGATAATAAATTGTTTAGTCTGTATAAGTATTTCAATAAAGGGGGAAATCGAAGGGTTTGTTGTTTCCTATCAACTTCGGTATTTTTCGATTTTTCTTCATCAAGAATATCGATTAAGAGTAGTACAAGATGGATTTGCAGTACATTTGGGTTAGAAGAAAAGAGTTCCTAAAATATAGTGAAATTATGAAACATGTAATTTTAAATATATGTTTGTACATCAGATTACATAATGTAGAATGTTAAAAATAATTTGCAGCATTTTCTAAATTGGTGAGCAGTGTTAAAATCTCATTACATACATGGTTTTGATTAAATGAATAGTTTGACTTAAGAAACCATTGCCAGCAAATTGAGCCCAATAAATGATTAAATTATTGTGATTATCATTTAATAATAGCTTTTATTATTTAAACCAAGCCCATATTCTTGATTATTCATTCCAATCTATCAACACATATAACATTTCTCAAAAACATTTAAATATACAAAATATATTTAACAAGAAAAAATGTTTTTAAAAAAATTTTACCATTCCTGTACATAAGATGAGATATTCACAATGAATTACACCTAAATTAGTTTTAACTCCAGTCACTTTCCAACCATTAGTCAAGATTTCTAACACTTTGCAACCTTCAAAATATTTAACACCTAAAAGATAAAAAATTAAATAAAATACTTTAATTTAATATATTTCTTTGATAAAAAAAATTAAATAAAAAAACACCTAAAATAAACTTATTGCAGTAACAATAAATTTGATAATTTCTTATTTAGGATTACAGTGCCATTTAAATTTTAAGTTTCAAAATATATGGAGTTTAAATCAATAAACCAATAATTTAAATCCACAAATAATAAAATCTAGGAAATATATAAATAATTAGTAAAAAGAAAAACATTGAGTAATATATTTCTGTTATAAATTGTTGTGATCTAAATTGTTTTCAATACTTGAGAATTATTACAATGAACAGCTTAGCTGAATAGTTAAGCAATGCGATGGATGGAGAATTTAATTTATTCTTTAGCTAGCACAAAATTATCAAAGGATATATTATAGGCAAAATTACAATTGCAAAAATTTATATAGTTTGATATAATTATCTAAAGAAATATTTATCAAAATTAAAATAATTGTTATTTTTGATGAATATATCTTTCAATATCAATATTTGATAATATAATAATAATATAAATACTTGGTAAATAATACGGTTATCAAAAAATATATTCATAAGTCAATAATCAGCATAGTAAAACTAAGAATTAGCAACTATGTAACATTTTACACAAAAGTGTGCATTTTTATTCAAACTATCATTTGGTATTTTAATGCAAAATTATAAAAGTATTACAAATAGCTTTTAAAAAACAGTCACATTTTTTTAAAAATGCCATTATATATATGTGTGTACAGATTAAACTTCAAGAGAATGGACACTAAGAAAAATAAAATACTTATTACCCACACAATCTATATCAATACCCACACAATCTTATCTTACACGGCACCAAAAAAAAGCCTCATTACAACTTCCCGAATGGCAACGTTAGAAAATCGACCAATGATTGCATCTAAAAATGTCACATGCCAAATCTAGCTGAGGTGGCTCAACATATAGCGCTTTTAAAAACGGAAACATTAACCAGAGTGAGCATTATCAGGTTGTTAAATTCAGCTGCGGCAAAAATAAAAATAAACAACTTTAAAAATAAAAATGCTGTTGCCAGCCATAGAATTTTTTGAAAGTTAACTTAGCAACATAAATCAAAATTATGATACCTGAGCGCTTGGCGTAACAAATCCTTCAATTCTGTAAGTGTTGCCCAAATTAACAATTGCAATTTCAAATTAATATTGAAATGTACAGGTTTAGAATTTTCTACAGTGAAAAGTTTTCGGAACTTCAGTATTGAAAAAAGTATACAAAAGCTAGACGTTGAGAACGTATCCAATGAGCGAGCAAAGCGAGCATTGGATTGCGAAGCAATTCGAAATGAACTGTGAAAGCAGTTCTGGGGGTTGGTGAGCGCAAGCGAGCAGGGGGCGAAGCCTCCTACTTACTTATAAATTATGAATAAATTCTACTTTTCCTATATTTAAGTTTTGATGTAATAATGACTTAACATTTTAAAAGGAGTAATAATTTTTTGCAAAATCATACAAAAAAAATTTTTTTTTTTAATGATCGTTTTTTCCCTTCAAATAATTTATAGTAAGAAAATTAATAATAATAGTAAATAGTAAGAAAATTAATAAAAAACTAGGGTTACACAATTAAAAAATAATTGTCATTTTTTATTCAAATTTGCATAAATATAAATACATAAGCAGTAGAGATTTGATTCGATCTGAAATATATACTAACTAATATTCATAAATGCCAATAAAAAAAAGTGAACTATTTAGAACGTTAAGTAATCAAGTAAAAAAATATCAATCACACAAATATAAAGAAATGTTAAAATAAAGAGGCAAAACATATGTTAACACTAATACCTTTATCTTGTGACACTTTTGCTAAAGCATTGCAAACACTAAGAGGATTAACAACTCCATCATTTGGGACCCATATACCACCCTGAAAACATAAAGATGCATATAAACGTTTAATTGTACATTGAATTATTTATATATAAAATCATCTTCAACTTTACAATATTATTGAAAAAATTTTTTAACTTTTCCAAAATATCTAAACACATACTGATGAGTATTACATTCATGCAATGGATAGTTAAATTTATAACATGCTGAATAAATTTTGATAGACAATACCCTTTACGATGCAGCAGCAACAAAACTAATGTCCTACATTTTTCTAAAACAATCACTTTTAACAATAAGTAGGTTAAAATAGTCATGTGATATATAAAATAAAATTTTTTATAATTTACATTTACTATATAAGGACATGTAAATTAGTAACAGTAAAAAATTTTTAACAAAACACATTTTTTCATTATTAGCCACATTATTTAACAACATAGACAACGATATTTATGTTATAACTTTATTATATTAATATTTATATTATGCTATGTTGTTAACGATATTATACAGCTGTCCAAGGCATGTTTATAAACCCAGAGTTAATGCTTTTTTAAATTGTTACTTGGTACCTTCTTCCACTAAATTTCCAGCTAGAATATATCCTTAAAAGCTAAATATTACCTTTCTCAATTCATATTAAATAACTCAGATTTTCATCAAATTTGAAAATTCAAATATAAGAAAGCCATTGCTAGATTTTTGTGTGGTCCTTCAAATATTCTCTTTCTACAGTACAGAGATCCTCATGGCTAAATTTACAAAAATAAGTTACATCGAAATAAATTAATTACTAAAAATGCATAACATAACTCTCTTCCTTTTGGAATAATTTTTTATATCTAAATTTCATATTACCATTTAATTTTTAACAATAATATATCATGCATGATATATTATTGTTATGTTTGGCTAAATTTACAAAAATAAGTTACATCGAAATAAATTAATTACTAAAAATGTATAACATAACTCTCTTTCTTTTGGAATAATTTTTTATATCTAAATTTCATATTACCATTTAATTTTTAACAATAATATATCATGCATAGGGTTTTTTGAAAAATGAAAGTTTGTGTCAATAGACTCCATTAATATGTTCAGAGAAAAAATTTTTAAATCTAGATATATTTTATAATTCAACGATTTTTAGTTTTATGGAAAAAAGTGTTTTTAAAAGTGTGTACACCACTGTTTTTAAAAGTGAAGCCTAAGTTATATTTGAATATTATTAAAATAGTTAAGGTTTAAAAATTTTCATCCATAAAATACCTTTTTATAACAAAATCTAAATTTTTGAGTTTTCAAAACTTTTTTCTATTTAATATTTATATGTCCTAGAAGTGCAAATAATCCTTGAGCAAATAATCCACTTGATCCAGACTAATGAGGGTTCTGCAGATGATTTTAAAAAAAATTATAACTCATTTAGCATTGAATAAATCCAGAATTTATATAAATTAAGAGTTTTTTTTTAGGAAAATAAAATATTATAAAGCAATAAAAAGAAGAAAAAAATTTAAAATTATTTTAAAAAATGAAGCCATAAAATAACTGTCAAAAAATCATAAAAAAACACTTAATCACAATTAAAAATACCTTTGTTAAATAAACTGAAATGATTGGGGTTATATAGTAATAAACGCCATTTATTGAAACATATTTTTACAACAAACTGTTTGTTAAGATAGTTTCCAGATTGGTACTTTAAAAGTGCTTTTACTTTACTGTACTTTTTACATAATTTCAAAAGTATTTTTCAATTATAAGCTTAATGTAAGCTGTTGTTTTTTTTTTCTTACGAAAATTCCAATTTGTTCCAAAGTATTTGCAATTTTAAGTGCTTTTTTTCCACTATTTTTACTTTGAATAATGATTATTTACACAACATTGTTATAAAAAAATTTATCTCCCTTGAAATCACCATTGGATTAGCACCAACTTGATTTGATGTCAAAAGTAACAACAACAAAAATGGATTAAAAAAAAATAAAAAATTGAAACCGATCAGATGTTTCCAGATATTGATCAATGCATTGAAATCAAAATTTTTAAAAAATATAAATGTCTCAAGCGAGATAACAACCTTTTTCAATTTGAATTGTTATAAAATTTAAGATTGTTAACATTATAATAATGACTGTTAATATTATAGGTTAATATTAAAGGTTAATATATAATATTAACAAATGGAATTACTTTTCAATTATTACTTCCATTGCACATTCTATATTCCTAAGTTTAAACATCTTCCTTTCAAGTACAATTCATTATTTTTCAAATTCAAGTACTCGATCATTGTGTAACAATTAAGGAAATGTTCTTATATAAAATTATATATTAAATTTCAGTTACATATTTTATAAACAAATTATATTTTTTTCAAAATATCGAACTTTACGGAAAAAAACAAAGATGAATAAAAGGCCACCATGGAGTTTTGAAAGAGGAGTTTCGTAGTATACTAAATAACAATACCATCTTTAGTATGAATATCACTTAAGCAAACTTTTCACCATAATACATTTATTACAATTACAAAGTTGGCCATTGATATAAATTAAAATCAGTGACAAAATTTGCAAAGATGGACAAAAATATACACAAACCACTTACAAACAAAACTCAATAACTAATTCAAAAACACTTAAAGATATATTTTGCTTTTACTTCTAGATCTTCTGTTTTGGCAAAAGGATGAAATTTCTTGATTGATTTTGAATCCAAAATCTCACACTTGATTCCATGGATCCTAACAAAGTTAAAAAAATATATGGTATTAACAGTAAAAAATATGATATAGTAGAATGAGAATTATATGATTTTTGAACTCAACAATGAAAACGTAATTATATAGAAGTTGCTATTGAACTAATATGAATATACATATTCTCATATCACACAAAAACCAGTAATGGGGCTATGCTTCTCCAAATATAAATGATATAATATCTTAGTTGTAAAAAAATTAAAGGCTGTGAAAGTATAAAAAGAAAAACACATATACTACTTTAATGCTTATTATAATATCAACACAATAATTAACACCTTAATATTTAATGTCCACATTAAAAAGATCTTCTACTGTATGACATAAAAATTAGTTTTATAATTTTAAGATGTGTCAGTGAACTGCAAATAAACACTATTTTTTAATACAAAGATTAAGGCTGAAAAAACAAAAAGCATTCACATATAATAAAATCTTTAAAAGAAAAAAAAACTTGTTATATATTTATTACCTTGCTTCAGCTTCAAGTCTTCTTAATTCTATCATTCTTTCTTTTGTTCTGGCAATATTTACAGATCCTGTTGTTCTGTATCCTTTAAAAAACATGTTCAATATAACAAAACATTGCTTTAGAAATAAATTTAACAAACATATTTTATTTAATTTATTAATTTTTTACAAGAAAATAAATAAATAAATTGCCTTGGACACTGAGAGGCTATTTAGGGGAAACTTATATTAATTTGAATTTGATATTTTACAACAGAAGTAGATTTAAGAAAGCATAACACTTATAAGTATTACAAGTTATTTATAGAAACATTTGAGAAAAATTTCTAAATTTAAATAATAATGCTTTAAATACTTATGATTTTTATGATTAGGGTAAAATTTAAAAAATTGGTATTCTTTGTGATTTATTTTAGATTTAATTATCTTAACCCTTAAAAGTCCAAAAATACTTTAAATTTCTCTTCTTCCAATGTATAATCATAATTTTACAATTTGTAAACAGAATAATAATAAGAATGATAAAATAATGAATTATTTATTTTTTTCACCATATACACAACATGGAAAGTAAAAATTCCATACTGCTTATATGGCAGCATTGGTCAGCTAAGAGCTAATAATGAAAGTTTATAAAAATTCACAAATTTTTGAACACTTTAAAAACATTCCTATAAACATAAACTAATAAAATTAAAATTATTAATAACAAAAACAGAATAGAAAGCAAAACAAATAAAGTAAATAAAAAACAAAAATTTTCAAGCAATGCTAATATTTAATAACGAAAATAAAACATTGAAACTTTCACATTAAATTAAAAATATAAACAATATTTTTCACAAAATACGTAGCAAAGCGATTAAAAAAAATCTATAATTACCAATATCATGACCTTCATTCTGTAATTGTTTATATAACTCAGAGCTGTATGTCGTCAAACGGCCTTCAGTAGTAGAATGAAAATGGCCAACAATGCCACAACTCCGCCATGAGTCACCACTACCAATTCTAAAAGATAAATAAAGCATTTAATTATAAAATATAAAGATTTCTCAAAAAATAATGAAAGCCTTCTCTCAATTTGAGTCTTTGAATTTTAAAGATTTTCATTAATTTTCAATGATAATGTATCATATTTAAGCGAATCTTCATTTACATTTTAATAACTCAGTAATATATTCCTTAAAATATTACATATACTAATCAAGACATTAGCTATTAAAATTGAAGACCAAGAATTTTTTTAAAGTTTCTTTAAAAAAAATAAGAAAAGTAATATCAATGACAATGTGTTATAATTTTTCATGATAAAACACTATGTAATTTTTAATGATATATATTTTAATGTTACATTAAAATGATTTAAGGTAGGGAGGCACAACTCATAGCCCACAGGCAAACACTGGCTCTCAATTTGTGAGACTTGATTCCTGAACACTTTTAAATATTAATAAAAATGTATGAAGTATTTTTAATAAAAATATAAAAATGAAAAAAAAAAACTATTAAAAAGTTAATATGTTTTAACCTTCTTTTTTTTTTTTTTTTTAATGATCATATAGGTTTTTATTCATTTATCATTTTAGTAAAACTCTGAACTTCATTGTAATAATTTCTTTTTACAAGCTAACTTTATGACTATGATTTCAGTGCTTGCACAGAAAAGTAATATTTCACACATATTACAATGTATATACACGTTACTTACAAATAAGATCTAAATATACTTTAAGTTAGTTTCTACAATTACAGTTTTACGTTACTTATATTGGCCCTCAACATAGCATTTTTTTTTGTTTCTGTGACCTGCTATCAGAAAAAGGTTGTGCATACCTGATTTAGCATTATTATTACAAATTATATTTTAAGTTAAGCCCTATTATTTCAGCAAAATTAGCATAAAATATATGCTTAAGTAACAAAAAATACAGTAAAGATCAAACGAGATAAGAATATATTGTAATTTTTTAATTTAAACTTTCTTTAATTTTTTTCATTAATTTTATTTTAAACAAGAATTTGCTGACAAATTTACAAATGGGGCCCAAAATAAATTTTATGAAAACATAAATCTGACATTTTACAAACAATCATTATATCTCTATAAATTCAAAAAATTAATATGTCTGCCTAAGTTTTCTAACTTGCTTTGCTCCAACACTACAATATCTTTCCAATTATTTTGGTTCATATGATAGGCAACAGAATTTCCAACAGCACCAGCTCCACAAATGATAACTTGTACTGATTGAGGTACAGAATTAGTAGAAAGCTGCTTTGATTCAAATATGGTCTTGTGTCCATCTTTGGCACTAAAGAAAGCTCCTAATGGATGGCAAAGTCTTAGAAAATGTTTAGATGGGCTGATTAACATCAAATTCGCACCAAAAATAGATACCATTCTGAAAAAGAAAGTGAATTTCATTAAAAAATAAATAAATAAAAACTAGTTGTTAATTAAAAAATTATAAATAAGAAAATCTTATCAGGAGTAATTGTGACACAAAGTGAAAAGCCCTGAAAATATTATGTGTATAAAATTGAAATTAAAATATAAATTTATGTACCATACATGTTTCATATGTAACAGAATTTTTTGAACTAACATTTAGAATTAAATTACTTACTAATGAAGAATATCACACCTTTACAGTAACTAATTCAAGAAAAAAAGTTATTTGTAAGGTCAACCAGTTTTATCCTAAGGAGAAACTTCAGAGGGAGGAATGAGGACTTCATTATTTTCGCTCCGCGGAAAATTAAATTCCTCATAAAATATTTTAACTCGTGCAAAAAAAAAATTCTGCGGAAATTAGTGGGAAAAATCTGAAAAAAAAGCACAAATCCGCGGAAGAGTCATATCCCTGTTTGTTACAAGAATCTTGATGTTAAAGTTTAAAATTGCATGAATACGAATCGCAATATTGGATTTAATATCGCATTAATATAAATAGCGATATTGGATTTTAGAAACGCGAAAATATAAATTACGATATGAAATTTTTTATTCACTTAAATACGAGGGCTATTTTTTAAATAAGGGCCCTTTTAAAATAAAAACCAAATAGGAGAAAATTTTCATGAAGCAAATTTATTTTCTGATTCTACATAAGTTTCTCTTTTTGTCAAAATGGTTGCTAATTTTGTTTAAACACTTGTCATACCTTTAAACTAGATTTAGAATACCCTCTTCATAGTAACTTGCCGCCTTCTACAATATCCAATAGGTTACGACTGTTTTCCCATCTTCGTAATCGTTGTACGGGTTGCCGGCAAAACGATATTTAGAACATCAGAAAAGATGAAAATCACTTAGCGCAAGGTCTGGGCTGATAAGGGGTGGTCTAAAACTTCCCAGCCGAAAAAGCCAATAAATCTTGGGACTGAGCTTTGGAGAGAATCATTGTCATGGAGTAGCGAAATTTTCTGTCAGCATGCCAGTAGGAAGTTTCAAAACTCTGTCGGTGAATGTATGCAGCAGACAGGTTTTTTGCCGACGGAAAATGCATCATTGACCATAACTCATACGCGGCAGATGTTTTGTTAAATTTGAACATTTTAAAGACACAGAACTGACAGCACAGGATACATTCAATGGTGTAACTGAGCACAGTTGTTCCCAAGGAATGCTGAGACATGCAACAAGTACTCGTTGCGACGCAAGCGGCATCTATTAGTGTACACAACGAAACGGACCTTAATTAAAAAACGGCCCTCATACAAATCACGCAAATTATTTTGAGGTTGCGTGAATATGAATCACAATGCATAATTTTTAAAGCACTTATAAATACAAAAATCGATGTTTGATATTACAACCAAGTGAATAGGAATCATAATATTGTATTTTATAAACATGTGGCTATAAATTGTAACATTTAATTTTAAATTTGCATGAAAACGAAACGTCATATTGGGCTTTAAAAATGCGCCAATAGAAATCGTAATATTGGATTTTTAAATTACGTGAATAAGAATCGCAAAGCAAACTTTTAAATCAGGTAAAGATGAAAATCCATGCTTGATATTAAAATCACGCGAGTAAGAATCACAATATTAAGCAGATTTCAACACAGTTCCAAACATTCAAAATGTCAACAATTTTCCGAAGCAAAATTATCAAATTGGCAGAAGAATCACAAGTATGCAAATGTCTCATTAACAGAGTGTAGCAAAAGTTATAAAAGTTTTTAATTTGCTGAAGTTGGCACACCAATGGTCTTTTTTGATGATATTGTAGAAAAATCACATGTCCTGCTTCTAGTTATTAGACACAGAATTCAGGGATACAACCAGAATACTATCACCCCTAAATACTAACTAAACCATTATTAAACATTATTTCACATGTATATTTCCAATTCTATTTCGGTGCATGTATAGTTGTGCTTTGTGTTTTGATATTACTGTGAGATATTTGATTAAGAAGCAAAACTTATTATAAAGTTTATACCGCAAACATTTTCCAAACATGAAAATATATATTAACTTGAGTACAACAATAGAGAGCCTGCAATACATCACAATTGCTTTCCTTACATTTCCAAAACTTGCATTTCATACTCAACTCATACTATATTAGATTAATCCTTCAATTTACAATATTTAAAAAAAATTTCAGAATTTAGGAAGAATTTAAGAGAATTTCAAAATTATGATCATCAATTTTGATATTGCATAGCGAATTCTTATAAATGAAGTCTGATGTATTATGTATGAAGAAGTTAGGTTTATGGGAAGTATTGTTAGAATCAAAATAATATTTTTGAGAGAAGCTGTGTTATTTAAGAGATGTCATTAAGGATGCTGTGTCGTTAAGAAATTAAGGAAATGATAAACATGATATAAAGTAACTTTTTACAATAATTTCCATCAAAGAAAAAAAAAAGAGAGAGAGAGAAAAGCAGCAAACTGCAGAGGTTGAAAAAGGAAAATAGCCTCTTTTCCGCTAAAAACCAAATATTTCCAAAATATGAAAATAAATTTAAAAATTTATCTTTCATGAATTACTATAAACACGGAAAAAGATTAAAAAAAACATCTAAAGTGGCTTCCACAACAGTATGTTTTACAAAACAGTGAAATGTTTTGAAAAACAAATTTTATTGAAGTATCACCACATTAAAATTGTTTTTAAAAAAATTTATTTGAAAAAATGATCAAATATAAGAATAACATTGAAAAAAATGTTAAAAATTTCTCATAACTGAGAACATGAGAATATATTTTATAAAAAGTTAACTTACTTTACGTTAGTATGGACCTTTCTGTGACAAATTTCAATTAACAAAGCCGACTGATATTTAGTAACCCTGATTTCATTTTAATTAAATAGATAGATATATATTATTTATTCTAAAATTATTCCATGATTCAGATACTTTCAGATACGCAACTAAAAACAGAAACCATTTTGTTTATTTATTTACTTTTGTTATGGTTCAGCATCAAACTAGCTTGCAGCTTACAGAAATTTCTATTTAGAGATTTTCTTGTTTACGTGGAAAAAAATTTTTTTAAAGCTATGCTCTTCTAAATTTTGTCGATTCTTGACGAATAAATTCAAATTTGTTCGAAATTATTTCATTTAATTAAAAATCTTTTAACTATACTTGTAGTTTGGCAACAAAACGTAACAATAATATAAACAAATTTCTCACCGCGGGCTCCTCTGTTCTGCATGTTTTCAAAGTGTTGTATTCAAAGTGATGGCTGAAGCTTCATTAAATATAAATGGTGAGTGATTATAACTATTAATAATAATTCTATAGCCTTTCCATTTCTATATAACTGATTTTTAAAACTTTTAGTAATGGATTATTTCCTGTACAGGTTTTTTAAACATCTACAGTTAAAACCTGATCATGACAACAGTCTTTATGATTTTGAAATCCAATAGAAAAATTTCCGCATCGTGATTTTCAGCAGAATAATCGCCGAGTCTGGGCAACTTTTAGCCAATGGTCCATGAGACACTAACAAAAATACTAGCCAGCTGGAAAGGTGTAATTCGTACCTAACTAGGTAAATCTCTGCAAGTTTTTTTCAAAAAATATCCAAGTTTAAAATCCATTTGGTACCTTGGCGATTGTTGTTGCCATAACAGATCACGACACGGAAATATCTCCCTTTAAGAATCTGAAATTGGACGTAAAGGCTTGACATTTAGTGGGTCTGCTGAAAAAAATCTATTACTTTCTCGCACTGATCTTGGTGCCAAAAAAAGGGCACCCTATTGTAAACTATTATTCATCACTGTATATATTGATTCCCAACACCTACCGAAAAAAGAATCCTTTCGTATTTAAATATTATTAGGGAATAGTTCTGTATGTTAATCTTTCACACCAACGATAATTGAAAAGGCACCAAATGGATTTCACATTTGCATATTTATGTTAAAAAAACGTTTAGAGATTTCCCCGGTAGCGGCTACAAGTTATACCCTTTGAATTGTTCAGCAATTATTCTGTCACACAACAATACAGAAGTCTTTCCCTGCTAAAGTGTATTCTCAGGGGCTTTTATCCAAATAAGTATATGTATAGGCACACCTTCGCACTCTTTGTTTAAAAAAAAGAAAAAAAACTTTCTGAAAATTTTTAATTAAAAAAAATTTCTACAAGCACATAAGCTAAGTTAAAAAAATTTCTGCTGACAATTTATTAATTCTTCTAATTGCCAACTTTTTCATCATCATTCAATTTTGAAAAAATCTGTGTAAAGATTGTTTTTTTTCTGAATCAATTATTGTATATATAAGCCTTTTTTATTATTATTATTATTTTAAAGACATGAAACTGCCTTACTTGCCTTTTTTGCAATATAAATTTCTTATGTGCCAACTTGAAGATTAGTTTAAAAAGATTTTACCAAGTTGTAGCAAAGTAAGAAAGTTGGCAGTTACACATATCTGAATTTATAATATCAAAATTTAAAAGTTTGAATGTTTGTCATATAATGAATGTACAAACATTATTTTTTCTGACAATGCATATAGATTAGCAGAGAATAATACCAATTTATATTTTGATTTTTTAAATGCATTACTGTTTATCCTATCCAATGATTTACAAATTGAATGTTAATATTGCATTAGAGCTGCATTGATGGGCTCTTAATGCCTGGAATCCATCCATAGTGATCAAATAACATACCGGTCTCTGCTTTAATTTCACTACCATTATTAAAATTTGAGTTTAGGTTGTGGTGCTAATCCCCCATTATACAGTGCTTAATAATGGTTTGTGGTTTTTACAGAAATTACATTCAAGTAAATTTAGAACCATTAAGATCTGATGAGAGAAATTACAATCCCACGGACTGTGTCAAGCTATGGTAAACAAAGGCTATACCAATATATGGCAAAATGTACAGTTGCCAGCAGTCACAGCGAGGCTAAATACTTAAAAATGGCATTTAATGAATTGCCTTCCAGTCACCGTCGAACTTACAAAATATTTGGCAGATAAAGTCGATTTCATGTTTAAGAAACTGAACGAATATGAAAGATTAATATTGACCATATTTTGAGAAATGCTATACATTATTAGAATCAACCTCTGTTTTAATTGTATAAAATTTTAAAAATCTGAAAAAGTAACCACTTTTAAAAATACTGTCACTGGCCTGTGCTGAACTTCTTAATTTTGCCATATATCTACCAACAGGGCAGTTCATGTTCTATCTATGACAGCCAATTTTTTAAGAATTATTTTAATTTTTTGACTTATTTAAAAAAATTAAAAAAAAAACATTTTGTTTATGTGCCAGTTATTCTTAAAGAGTTCATACCACCTAAAAAAAAGTCTCCAAACATGTAAGAGAAGACCTCATTTTTAAAAAATGTGATGCTTGATAGTTTGTAGTTCACTTCAATCAAATCTGAGTTCTATTTAGAACAAACCAACTATCTATAAACATTGTCTGAGAATCTGTTTTAAAAAAACTTATGGCCTAATGTCCTAAAATTAATTATATTTATTGGTTTAACTGTCAAGTGATTAATTTAAGACTACAGCTGAAAAATAGATCATATTATATAAATAAACTAATTTTTAAAAAAATGTGATGTTTGGTAGCTTGTAGTTTATTTCAATCAAATCTGAGTTCTATTTAGAACAAACCAACTATCTGTAAACATTTTCTTTTAAGAATCTATTTTTAAAAAACTTATGGCCATGAGTTCTAACATTAATTATTTTTATTGGTTTAACTGTAGAGTGATTAATTTACAGGGTATCCGCGCACCTGGAAAGTCATGAATTTCGGTATTGAACAAAATTTTTCATGATTTAAACTATTTTTTTAAAAAAAATCATGGAAAGTCATGGATTTAGGTCGCCGAGAAATCTTATTTTTAAAATGGAATTTACACCCCCCACCCCCCCATTTCATGAAGTCCTGAATATCTGAATTTGTAACAAAATCCCCACTCACAGTCATATTTTATTAAAATATAAAAAAATTTTATCGTGTTCTTTAAAAATTATGGTGTTCTTTAAAAAAAAAAAATTAAAGAAAAAGCATTTCTAGAGTGAATTATCTTTTAAACTTCCTGTGATTTCAGAATTTTTATTATTTTTTTATTTTATCAATTTAAAATTTTAGCTGAAGTGAGCCAGTCATTGGCAAATTTTTTTTATTTCAAAATGAGAACAGAAAAATCAAGAGTATTTCTTTCCTTTCAAATGAACAAGAAAGTATCTTAAGAATATAATTCTGCAGAAAAAGAAAAGAAAAAAAATATTTGCTTTTGTATTTTTTTCAGCTATTTTATTCAGCATTCTTTACTCTGTTTTTTAAATTTAAAATCTATAAATATGAACATACAGAGTATAACAGTTTTGATTATACCTATCATTTCAATTAATGTTATTATAATGCTTTTTTTTTTAAAGTTTATTGTTTCGTTTATTTTGGAGAAAATAGTAACTTTGTTAAGTCATGAAAAATTCTTGGAAATAGTCATGAAAAGTCATGGATTTGTAAATCTAAAATGTAATAGATACCCTGAATTTAAGACTAAAGCTGAAAATACATTTGTTATAATAAATGCTGTGTGTGCATTATTTGGAAAATTGATATATATATATGTATATATAGTTTTCATTTATTTCAGGTGATGCTGAAAACAGTATGAATAAAGAATCAAATATATCTCTTAGTGACAATAGTGATTCGGAGATAGAGATCATTAAAGAACTTAAAGTTACTTATTCCGAACATAAGTGTAACTTATGTTCGGAGGGTGAATTCTTAATCGACAGACTCCTTCATTACGGTGGAGTTTTAAATGATAAACACAAATTTGCTTGTGACATATGCGATCAAGGATTTGTCCAGAAATCAAGTCTTACCAAGCATTTGAAGAAACACTCTAAAACAAATGTAGCCTCCACAGAATCACCTAATTCTTCGGTTGTGTCACCAACAATAACTCCATATTTTTGTACTGTGTGCAAGAAGTTTTATAAAACTGAAAGAACCTTACGCACTCATTCAAATAAAAGACATTTTGGCAAGCATATCTGTGAAATATGTAAACTTCTTTTTAGTGACTTTAATTCATTCAAGTCTCATTGTGATACGCATAAAAATTTGTTTTTATAATCATTTTCAATGATTTTTTTATTTTAGTTATATTTATTGCATGCAATAAAATGAACAATCAGCCTGTGTATTATTATTATTATTTTTTTTTTTTTGCTGTGTCTTCTGGCATTTACAAAAAAGCTGTTGTTATACTTAGTTTCACTCTAGGAAGACAAAAAAAACATTTTGCAGGCCCTTTAAATGTTCTTTTTGTTCAAGACCACTAGGGAAATTGATTACTTAGAACGTCCATAATTGTTTTCCTAATTATGGAACTATAACAAGAAATAAGTCAGCAGGATTTTTCTTTCTTTTCAAATTTCATTCCTAAAAATAAACATTTTATCATTTTTTCTATAATTTTTTTTTTTTTAATTCTAGATTATGGATTAATTTTATTAATGATATAATTTTATAAATGATATATTGATTTTTCACTTTGAAATAATTTATATTTTATAAGTATAACTTTTTCCTAACTCTATGAATAATTTTTATCTCTTGGAATCTGCCACCAAAAAATGTAGAGACTATATTCTCCAATATCAAATTAGGTTATCATCTAATATGATTGCAACTGAAACGAAAATTTGCAATAAAAAATAATTTAATTCTTTTTTGAATTACTCCAGTCTTGGTGGCCCCTAAAATTCCAAGAAAATCAAGGCCCTTCCTAACCTACTATTACAGCAGCTCCGCATTTAAGACTAAGACAATTACACTTTTATAGAAGTATAATAGACTGCAGTTGCAAGAAAAAATATTTTCTTACAAATCACACATTAATTATTCTGATGCTATTACTAAAACTAAACTCTAGTGGCGCGACAGCCCATAGAGGGCCAACCTTCCCATCTCTATTTTCTGGGGTGCAGGAGCAGGTGTTTCGGTTTGGTGGTCAGCCGAACGCGAAGCCAGTGTTTAGTTCCCAAGCTTGCTTGGTACTCAATTATCGACCCACTGAAGGGATGAAAGGCTGAGTCAACCTTGCCCGGCCCGAGGATGATGCTATTACTAGTTGAAACGTTATGGATTAATTTCTTTGTAGATAAAAGCAAATGATAATATTGGTGCAATTGTTTTAATAAAAATTTATAAATCAATTTTTGAATGTTAAGTTTTATTTTCAAAATAGGAAAAAAAATTATAATTTTAAATATAAGTAAAAAAAAATTATTAGGAAATATTTTATCAAATTTAAAATGTGTATATTTTAATATATGTTGATTTATATTGATACAAAGAATGTCATAATAAAATTAGCTGTCAATAACTTTAAACTTTAGTTTTTCTAGAAAACTTGTTTCTTACTCATTAGCTCAATAAATTCAATTTTCAACCAGTGTGGTTAAAGTTCTTCTACTACTTGCTAACCATTGGAGATTGTCATAGTTTTTTTCAGTGTTGCGCAAATATGTGTTAGTTTCAACAGAAAAAAAAATTATAAACTAAATTTTCTCTTGTTATCTTTTGGTTCAAAATCCTTTGGATTTTAAAACCAAACGATTTCGTTTTGTTCAAAATCGTTTGAAGATGGAATTGTCACTGAGCATTGAAAAGATTGTACTAAAATAGATTGCATTCAGTAAAGTTACGTAAATTACATTTGTAGTTATCGGATAATTAAAAATTAGACCCTGGTATTTAAAATATTTTTCATTTAATATGCTTATTATAATACAGTATACTCTCGAGACTACTTGGTGCTGTCTCTCCTATTGTGCTATCTGTCCTCTTCTACTTGACGAAGGTTCAAAAGCCTATTTTGAGCACATGAGCCTGAAAATTTATGTAATTGCAATAACCAAGTATACTCTCGATATCTTGAAAACCTTGTTATGTCTAAAAAAATATTTTTCTCATTGGTGTTATATATCCTCCTAATGTTAATTTAAATTCCTATGTTAAGAGTTTCTTCTCAAACCTTGTTTTGTCAAATTTGATTCAAAATAGAAAATTAATTTTATTATGATATTATTAAGACATGAGAGTTTAAAATTGCAGATTTAAATCACTTTTTGACACGTTTTGCTTTTGCCTGTTTCATCATAAATCCAAGTGATGTTTAGATCAGGGTTCCGACGGTCCTTAAAAACTGCTTTATTTTTATTCCCTTAAGAGTACTTAATTTTGACACAAGGTTATTAAAAGTCCTTACATTTTTAATCAACACTATACTTGATAGGAACAATTTTTTTACAGGATTACTTTAGAATAAAAGAATACCACTTGCAGTTTTAAACTGTAAATTTGCAATAAAAATAAAATATCAAATTTTAATACTAGTAGAGAATAATATTAAGTGGATGATTAAGAACTATTACAAGTAAATGTCTATAAATGATATAAAAAAAATAAGTAATTTATCAGTATTTGTTAATTATTGAACCTCGTCAATTTTCTGGCTATAGGAATGTGTTGATACCTTTGAAAAAGCCTTTTGAGACCCTTTTATTTATATGTTTCACTGAGAACTAACTAATATAAAAAAAAATTGGTTTGAAAATTTTAATTATTCTTGAATATTTTTTTTTATTCAAAGTCTCATCAAAATATTTATTGCAATAAATTTAAAAAAAAAAAAAACTCTTGTGCGTAACTTTAATTCAACTTCTATGTATTAATTCTTTTAATGAAACATTTTATTAATAGAAAAGAAATAATTTTTTTGGCCCAACTGAATATTTTGCAAGAATGGCCCACAACTGAATATGTGATGCATGTAGCGAAATAAAAAAATTTGTTTTAATAATTTTTTCCAAATTTAATTATCTAGTCATTTTTTTAAAATTTGAAAAAATTGCAAATCCTAATTTCTGCACTTAATTAATGGAATACTTATAAGTTTCAATGGGAATAAATGGAATGCTTATTAGTGTCATACATGTCGTTAACCTTTAATGATCTGGAAATATTGAAAATTTATAAATACTACCCAAGTTTTCAAAAATTGCCCGATCCTACTTTGGCAAATCCTGTTAATTAATCCAGTTATATCAGTACTTCATTATAATAACATTGTTTTTTATTATTATTTTTTTATTCGTTGATTTTTTTTTCTCAGAAAGGTAAGTAATGCCACTGTTACTGGTGATACATTCAATAAAGTTCTTGATTTTTCCAAAAAAAGTCCTTAATTTTTTATTTGTTAAAAGAGTGGAAACCTTGTAAGTAAGATTGTTTTTTTTTTTGGCATTTATAACTACTAATTTCCATGTGTTTTATAAATTCCCGATACATTTATTACGACTCGTGTGTTAAAAAATCGCGCTTCTAACTGTACACTTTTTCACAGGCTTTATTTATGCCAATTTCATCTTTTTTCAAAGGAAGTTATTACTACGTTTTTCCATGTGATTTTGGAAATCCCATATTTTTATTACGATGTTATTACGGCGCACAAATTTAAAATCGCTCATTTAAATAATTACTTTTTGACGTGCTTTTTTTTTCTAATTTCCTCGTTTTGGGGCATTTTTAACTACTAATTTCCACGTGGTTTATAAATTCCCGATGCATATTCATTACGACTCGTGAGTAATAAATCACCTATTTAATTTTTCACTTTTTTGCCGCACTTAATTTGTGATCCAAGTTTTTTTTTGCAGTTTTTGCGATGCATTCTGATTTAATTTGAAAAATTCTGATTTTTATTACGACATGCGAATTTTAAATCACGTATTTCAAGAAGTACTTGTTTGCACACTTCACTCATGCTAAATTCATCGTAAATATAATCTTTTTTTTTTCTTTTTGTTGCAATTATTGCTATGCTTTTCTTCATGATTTTTACTATCCCGTTACTTTGAGCCGTGATAGCTCAGGGGATAGAGCGTTCGCCTTCCACATAGGCGAACTGGGTTCGAATCCCAGTAATAAATTGCACGAATTCCGCATCCGGCTTGCACCGACCACAGTGCTGACCTGAAATATCCTCAGTGGTAGGCGGATTATGGGTTACAGTTCCCTTGCCGTTAGGCTAATAGTGAGAGGTTCTCGTGGTCTTCCTCTCCATGTAACGCAAATACGGGTTAGTTTCATCAAAAAGTCTTCCACGAAGGCAAATTTCTCCCAATACTTGATCCAGGAGTTCCCTTGTCTTCTGGATTGAGTTCAAAATTACGACGCTACGGAGTTGAACATTAGTTGTCGTAAACCCCCAAAAAGTTCTGTCGGCTGTTCAACGACGGTTTTAAAATAAAATATCTCGTTATTTTAACTACGATGTTAACACGACACGCGAATTTAAATTATCACTATTTGATGCAGTTTATTTGTGCTTAATTCGTCGTAAATATAAGTTATTTTTTCGTCATTGCGGCAGTTGTCACGAAATTGCATTTGTACGTAGCATTTAGAATCCTGATATTTTAATTCAATGTTCACCGTGAAAAACTCAAAAACTTGAGGAAAACGCGAGTTTTTAAACTTCTTACTGTTGTTTGTAATCATTCATTTTAATTTTAGTTTGCGCAATTTTTTCAGGGAAAAACTAAAAAGAAAACGTTTTCTATTTAAAATTCTTAAAACCTGTAATAATTCATATAAAAGAAAAAATATCTGGAAAATAATACTAAATGAATATTGAATTTTATTTTGTAGTATAACAGATTTGTTTAAATTTTTGGTTTTTGTTTAATGAGTATTTTTTTGCACTTTCATTCTGTAAGCTCTACAGTTTTTTTTTTTTTTTTTTTTGGTTAGAATTTATACCCCCTCCCCAATTATATATATTATATGTGTGTATATATATATATATTTGATAAAAAGTAGAATAAGTTTTTTTTTTTTTTTTTTAAATATCAGTTTTTTTATTTTTAAAGAAATCCGAATAATTAAAATTATTTAATTTGCTGCAAATATGTTATTAAGTTTACTGATGAAAAAAACTGCTTAGAACACTAATGTTTATTTAAAAATTATCATATTTTGCCACTAACTTGACTAAATGTGCGAGTGTCCCTTTACTCAAAAAGGTTGTGCAACCATATGTTACCACAGTGTTTCCCAAAGTGTGGTACGCGTACCCCCAGGAGTACGGGAACAGTTTAGCGGGGGTACTTGTTCTTTTGCGAAATATCTTGCAACAAATGAAAATTTCAAAATTTTTTGTATAAAAACAAAGCTAGCCATGAAAATTTACAATTATGTATTATTCTATTGGCTATTTTTTGCAGAGTTAGTAAATAATAATTAGTGGTGTCAACAGCCAGTTATGATTTTTTAACTTTTGTGCAATTTTTTTATAGTAAAAAATAGATTCATTTTTTTATCAGTGGTACACAGCCTTACGAAAAATTTAGAAAGGGTACACGAAAGTCCCAAGTTCGGGAAACACTGAGTTAGCAGAAAAGAAAGCACGATAAATAAGTACGAATTTTATTGAAACCAATACATCAGCAACTATTTATAACTGTTTTCGAATTTTATGCAAATGTGTTCGGCAGATGTAGAGGGAATCTCTAAAAATAAATTTTATTCTGATCTCAATTCAAGGTTGTGGTATAAATAGATTACAGATTATAATAATGATTTTTATTTATTGTAAAATTATTAAAACGATAACAATTTGGTTTTTAAAAGTTAGGAAATATGTCTTGCATATTTCACCAGGACAACTTGTTGTCTCCTAAAACTTGTTGTCTCGAAAACCTTTCAGCGTTCCTACAACTTTGAGATATCGAGGGTGTATATTATATAGTGACTTTTTAAACTATTAAATAAAAAAACAATTGAAAGTTTAAGTAAATCAAATGAAATATTAGTTAATTAAAAAAGTCCTCTATTCGATATTCGCTAAAGTTTCAACTAAATAGTAAAGCTTGCCTTTTTAAGCTCGTTTATTCAGTCTCCCGAACTTTTTTTTAAAAATCTAATTAAATAAATCTAAAAATGAAAATATTTTTTTGTATAGTTTTGCAATAATTTTTTCTCGTAAAATATTTGTTCCAATGAAAATTATGCGGTTTTTGGATTGTTTTGCATAAATTTCAACACTCGTCTGGATTATAAAAATGTAGTTCATAATCCAAAAAGTTATTGTAGAGTAGAAGTATAGTTGGTAAAAAGTAAAAATTAATTTCGCATATGAATGGAATGAAAAGAGTATAAATAATGTATCAAATGCATGATCACATCTCAGTTGATGTCTACGTTTTGTATTATTTTCATATAATACCTAGCAACATGTCTTGTATAACATGTTAGTATACCATTTTTGATGTATTTAATGAACTATAGTTACAGGATATAAGTTTAAATAATAATTTTTTAATTGTGTGAATGCTAGTTATTGTAACACTTATTAGCAATGATTTAAATTTCATTTGTATTTTTTAAACACTTTCCGCTCTGAAATGTAATGCTTATAAGATATTTTTATCTTTTCATTCCAAGAGGAATATTAACTTTGAAAAATTTAAATATGTTTAAGCACAGATGTCTGTAAACGCATAATACTATGTGTGGGGAGTAGTAGTTTTCGACCATGTCAACCTTCATCTATGAAAAGGTACCTCATCATAGAATCGAGTTAACATGTCTTATATACTAGTGAATTGTAATTGCAATTTTGTAGTGGTAGATACGCTGCAGTACTCCCCCACCAGAATTATATCTGTGATAGAATTCGATGAACGGATACCACTAGTTGATGTATTTGTGACAGAGCGGGAGAGCTGGATTAAGGTCACCGGGTTTTTGAACATTAGTCATGAGTAGGACTGGGCTATAAATCGATGCATCGCGAAATATCGATTTAATGCATATATCGGCAAGCCGATATAATGACTTTGGTTTTAGGCGATGCATCAGAAATCTGATTTAAACCGTCATGTAAGACAGCGGTTTAATGATATAACGATTTAATATGTGAGAATACTTGCCTACGCTCCGCGGTGACGAAGACTATTTTAATTTCGTATAACTGCGGAGCTGTTGATAGCGTCTAGCTACGAAGACGATGTTAGTTTCATGATGTCGAATAACAAAAAGCAAATTGAATCAGAACTCCCGGTTTCGTGCGAGGATCGGGGTTGAAATAGAACGATATGCATAGTTTCTTTATGCGTCATTTTTGTCTTTGGATGTTTACTTTTCTTGAAGATTATTTTCACCTGGATTATTTTGTGATCGCTGTGCACTTTACTACTTAGCGATCGTTTCATTGTGCATTATTTCGTCACTTTTTCTTCTTTTTTTTTATTCTTTTCTTTTTTGTCTGTCGGGATTTAACGATTGTTGTAAATTATTTTTAGTAGATCTACTGTTATTGGCGATCGTTGCGCAATCGCTATTATCTTAAATTTTCGTTTTTCGTTCTGAACTCAATCTATTAATGAAAAGAAAACATGAATAAAAAAAAGATTCTTCATTGTTTTTTCTTTTTTTTTCTTTCAATTATTGCTTTTCATTTTAAGCGATATAATTTAATAGGGGTATTTTGTATTTAACTTTGCTTTAAAAATTTAGTTTTTTTTTAAAATTTATTTAATGCACGTAAGTATAATAATTTGATAGAATTTGATTATTTTTAAACAAACAAATCTTCAGTCATTTTTAATTTTAAAAAAATTTGCCTATTAGCTAAAACAAATATTTTTTTAATTGAATAAAAAGTTAAGCAATGTTTTGACGCTTTTTAATAATTTAACAATAGTACTTAAAAGTATTTTTTTTTTAATTTTTCTTAAAATTCCTTCAATACTTGTTTGTTTCATAATTTGTAAGAGAGTCAGTATCGTTTTTAAACAAATAAATCCATAGTCTATTTTATTTTCAAAAAAGAAAATAATAATAAATAAATAAAAAACTTACATTTATTTTTACATTCATTAAGTATAGAATTAGACCATTAGTTAATACAACTTTGTTATTTTGAATAAATAAATTAAACAAGGTCTAACAATGCTTCAAAAGCATATATTTTTTTCAGCAAATAATTTAAAAAATGTTTTACTAAAGAGAACATTTATTTAGTTTGTTATTTTACTTTCTTTTTTTTTTTCTTCCTTTTAATTTTTAATGCATGTATGTAAAATATTTTTTTAGTTTTATTATTTTTAAACCGATAAATCTTAAGTCATTTCTAATTTAAAAAAAAAATAAAATAAAACTTGGGTTTGTTTTTACTTAAGACATTTAGTTTTGTAATCGATTTATTCCTTTTATTTATTTTTGATTAATTTAAAGATTTCTGATAGATAATTTTTGAACATATGCTAAATCGCGATGTCTAGCAGACGATGTATCACGATATAAAATTTCATACATCGCTCAGTCCTAGTCATGAGAGCTGTATTAAGAGCATGGTCGTAGTCGCTCCTGTGTTGCCTTTAGCTGTCGAGTGTATGCAGGCCGACGTTGTGTTTAATCGCGACTGAGCAGCAACAGCGCGAGGAGGTGGATAATTTCGCAGTCACAAGTAACAAGTCAACTGTTCAATGTGGACCATCCATCAAAGCGTGTTCAGATCGAAGTGGGCGAAGTGTCCAAGGTTGGCGTGTTCACATCACGTCCGGGTCATCAAGGTGGGGAGTAGTAGTTTTCGTCCATGTCAACCTTCATCTATGAAAAGGTACCCCATCCTAGAATCGAGTTAACATGTCTTATATACTAGTTAATTGGAATTTTGTAGTGGTAGATACGCTACCAGGGCCCGACTTGCTCTAATTGGGGCCCGGGGCAAAAACCTGTTTGGGGGCCCCCTCTGCTTCACTTTCGTAGTAATGAAGAACCTAACTTTATGGAAGTATTTAAATTTTTCACTTCATTAAAAATAACAAGAAAAATGACTAGAACTTAAAATAGCTATAAAGTCCCCCCTCCAATGGTCAGGCGAAATATCATTCTGTCCTTGTTATTGATTTTCTTACAATTCTATGTCCATCATGCCAAATGTATTTTTCTGATGGTTAACTTTCTCATCTAACTGTGAAAAATTCATGTCCTTGCTGACATTAGGGCAGAATTCGGTAAACATTTCACAATTACGAGGGCTCAATTAAGCCTATCAGATGCCTGTATTTTTGTAAGAGTATCGCATTTTGCGAAATGGAAAAATACAGGCTTTGATGGGCCAAATTTGTCCATCATAGTTGTGAAATTTAAGCTGAATTCCGCCCTAGAAAGCTATGGATTTACGAAATGTAGTTTGTGTTCATACGATAGATTAATGAAGAAGCTAACATAAAACTGACGGATTTTACTTTGAACTGATATTTTGTTCAAAAAAAAGTTCATTAAAGAAGGAAATGTAATATAAACTCTACGATTTGGGGGTCCCCTTAGATGTGGGGCCCCGGGGCAGCTGCCCCGTATGCCGTATGCCCCTGCCTTAGTCAGGCTCTGTACGCTACACTATGTAAAATTCGCAATTTTTGTCAATTGGAAATGCAGTTATTAAGGTTTATACTAAGTATGTGCAGCTTTCTTTTTCCTTTACTAGAAATTTATTAAAATAGAAGGTCATTATAACAAAATTCTTTAAACTTCAAGCCTCCAAAAAACCATTTTCAGTTTTATGAATATAAATAAGACAATGAAAATTGCAGCTGAAAATTATTGAAACTAAACAAGAAAATTTTACTGTTTACTTTAATTTTTAGATTAATTGAATTAATCTATGCCAGTTTAAAGAAGGAAAAGTTGTATAGAATATTAAAATATGGATCTATAGTGTCCATTCGTTTGCTTCAATATAATTTAAATATTTTATTTTATGTAAAAATATTAAAAGAAAAGAACTTCCAAGCGGAATAAAATCAATTTATAATTCGCAATCCAACACTTTTTAATTTAAAGGAACATGCAGGAATTTATATGCAATATATATATATATATATATATATATATATATATATATATATATATATATATATATATATATCCGATGAGTTAGGCGGCCAGGGCATTAACTGGAATTCAGCATCATGTTCCTGGAACTACTCCTACACAATTTTAGCCTTGTGACAGGGGGCGTTGTCCTGTTGGAAAATTCCATTTCCAGCTGGAAAAACAGAGGCCATGTAAGGGTGCAACTGGTCTGCAATGATGTTCAGATACCCTGTAGCATTCAAGGTCTGCTCTACCACAACCACGGGTCTCAGAGAACGTTTCCCAAAGCATAATACAGCCACCATCGGCCTGTGTATGACCTACTGTACATTGAGGGAGCAACTGTTCGCCTGGAAGACGGCGTATCCTGACATAATTCATCTGACCAGGCAACTCTCTCCCACTGATCCATAGACCAGTCGCGATGCTCCCAGGCCCAGCGCAGGCGTAGTTGGTGATGACGCTTGGTCAGAAAAGGCACACGAGTGGGGGGACGTTTGCTGCGTAGCCCCATATCCAATAGTGTCCGCTGAATAGTGTGCTTTGATACTATTCTACTTAATCCTGCATTGTATTGTGCTGTCAGCTGAGCCACTGTCTGGCTCCGGTTTTGCTTCCCTAAGCCAGACAATCTCCGACGACCTTTTTCTTTGATAGCGTGTGGACGTCCAACACCATTTCGTCTACTGCTGGTTTCACCGTCATTCATCCACTTTGCATAAGTACTAACAACTGTAGATCGCGAACAACCCACGAGTCGTGCAGTTTCGGAAACACTTTGTTCCGAGCCTTCGAGCCATTACAATCTGCCCTCTATCAAAGTCGCTTAGATCCGCAGGCTTTCTCATCACACACAGAAGTAAGTGAAAGAATGATTCTTCAATGCTGGATATGTAGGGTACCTCGGTATTTGGCACATAGCGCCACCAACCGTTTCGTCTAATACTGCTTTGTACTATGCTCAAAAGTCATGAAGGAATAAGTTTATACTGGAACAAAATTAACGGGGGATGTCCCCAGGGTCAATAGCAAATAAAATACGTACAAAATCATATACAGATATGATAGTTATGAGATAGGAAAAGTAACATATATTTACAATATTTACACTTAGTGATCCTCTGTTAAAACGATGACCCGGTCGTCCCGGTACTCGACCGCTCGTACCGAGTTGCTCATCGTACTATAGTTAATAGTTCTACAGCTTGCCCGGATCAGACCCTACAGGGTTGCTCCTTCACCGGGTTCGCCGTAGGCCTAGAGTTATGACTGTGTATGTTTGTGTACTATCATTTGAAATATTTTGATAGGATGAAGTCTGACATGAGAAATGCGGTGACTGGGCTATATTTAATGTTGTCGTCTATTAAGCTGATGTCTAGCAATTGATTGAAATTCGAGGCAGTACAGTTTCTAGCGTCGCTATAAAATTTACTGTTTAGTTTGGCAATGAAGCAGTTAATTTGTTCCATATGTAGGTCCTTTCTTAGGAGTCTGTTGCTGATAGCTCTTGGGGCACCATCAGTCATGTATCTTAAAAATTTGTCTTCTGTGTATGACAACTTTTTCTTTAAATTATCACTGATAGTGGTTAGGGCGGGGCTAGCGTAGGTAAGAATTGGTCTTATAGCTTGTAGGTGGATTGTTCTATAATTAGCCAGGTTCAGCTTTGAATTTTTATTTAGAATTGCTTTTAATGCATATGATTCTTGAAACTCTCCAGCAACTGTTAAATACCACATCCACCTGATCACGTGCCTTCCACGTCATCCAGGTCAGTTCATTGTAAAATGTAGAGGTGTTCGTAATGTTTTGGCTCTTGAGTGTATATTCATGGAAGAATAAATATTTCCAAATTTGGTGAAGCAAGGAACACTTTTGAAAAAAGTCTAACTTTTACATTACAAATATACATATGTGTAATTAAAGACACAAACAAAAGTTGTTTGTAATTGCAAAAAATAACTATTTTGCGATTTCATTTTCTTCCAATATCATTTTTAAGAAGCGCTTCTTAAAAAAACAACGTAATACAACGTAACAACGTCGCATTTTTAATTACAGAAGTTAGGGGTAAAAATTTATTAACTCCTTGATAAAATCCCTAAACCCTCTTCATAAGAAAAACTAACACTTGTGATTAACTTTTTGTTTGACATCTCTAAATCAATGAAACTAAAATAATTATAAGATATTACTCATAGTCATAATATTGTATTTGTTATGGAAAAATTCGTTTACTGAAACTCAGAATGCATTTAATTTTCAAAAATTTGTAATGTAAAAATATTTCAGAATGTTCATATTAAGAATTTGGTTCTTTTTTCATAAACGTCGCACTGGAGCTGCATGATGGGTCATTGGCGACGTCTGGGAAACATTCCTGAGTATGATTCAGAGACAATATACATAGGTCACGTTTCGTTTTACTGGGAGGACACTTTCTTACACCTTTCATCCGTCTACAGATCATAATTTTGACTTGATCTTGTACCCCCACAAATACTGTTATGGGAGCTTGGAGGACATTATGACCCCAATAGATTTAGCGTGCACCAGTTTATTCCCTTTAGAATGATAAAAATAACCTTAATAGAAACATTTTATTCAACAAAGCAACAAATTGTGATCTTGATACTCTTTATAATTTTTCGCCAGTAGTAAGATAAATCACTTAATTTAGATAAACCTGAAAACGAATGTTTCGTTGAAGATGGGAAATAGTAGAGGAAAAATTACGTGACGCCACGAGATTAATCTCAAAAGGTTTTTTTTAAAGCGACAGAGCTTCCAACAAGGCAACTAATATTTTTTAGATTGTGAATTGGCAACAGTTATTTAGAAAATCCAATCCATCAAATCAAAACAAACTTTTTGTTTACTTCTTACTCGTAGTGTTATTAACTTCATTGAATTTAATTTAAAAAACTAGCGATATGGCTACAGGCACTCGTGCGCTTGTGAATAATTTAATCGGCAGAGGTAATTTTTATCTATAATGTTCATAAATATTCCCTGATCATGAATGGTAAACTGAAAATAAGAGAAATAGTAACTGTTATGTAACTAGTTACGTTTGACCTATTGTCCTCTTTTGTTGAATTTAAAAGTTTTGAACTGTAAATTCTGAAACCTTTGGTTTCTCATCATGCAAGATAAGGTTTTTAATTTTTATATTTAGTTATTTAAAGTTGAAAACTTTTTAACGTGCTGCATAGCTGGTGATTAACCTTCACCCCAGAAAGATCATCTTATTATTCCAGTTTTAGCTTTACTGCTTAGGAAAAATTATGTGAATGTCATACGTATGTTGAAAGAAAGTGAAGGGGGATGTTTATCTACAAAAATTAGCAGTCTTAATCTATGATCAATGTGTCACCGAGTGACCTGCAAGTCTGAGATTATGTCACTTAATTTGCTTGATTGTAAAAAAAAAAAAAAAAGAAAGTATCAAACTTAATTTTTATTCCTAAAAAAAGTTTTTTTTGTTGCTGGAAATTAGTTTTAAGATACATTAATACTATACATTAATAGAAAAAAAAATTAAAAAAACTTCTTTATTTTCAGCTAACAATAATATTTTTCTCAGATCTCTTTGATCTTATACCAATTGGACCTAGAATCAGTCCTTGAATATACAATGTGTAAAAAGAAAATAATAATAAAATAAAGAATAGAACACCTTAATAAATTTTTTTTGTTATCAGATATTTTTTATTTTTTTTTTCAGTATCATTTGTGTGTTTATCCTTAAATCTACTGTCACCTACGATATTTTAAATTACAAATGCTGGCACAAAATTACTTTCTATTTGTGAGATTGTGAACATCCTGTTTGGCTTCTTGACCTTCAAAAAGTAAAGGGTAGTTGCAAATCTTGAATTTATTGTCCCAATAGGTTCTAAAAGAGTGATTGAAAGTTTGAGCCGTTTCATATCAATTTCATTTCTTTCTTTTTTTTTCTCATGCTTCAACCTATTTAAGCTAATCTCATTTAAACACGATTATAAAATTTGATTGTCTCATTATATCTTCCTGCAAACACTTATTACTTAAAACTTATTTAAAAATTATTAATTATTTTTTAATAAATTATGGATGAAAAAAAGTTTGAATTTTAAAAGTCATACACATTTTCTTTAAACTTAAATAGTCTCAAATGACAAAATCAAAAATTTAAGCAAAAGTATATGAAACAATCTTGGGCATCAACATGTTTTTAATAAAAATTCTAATGAGCCATTAAGATAAAACTATAATATGTGAAAATCAGATCATTGTTTCAAAAGTTATATAGCTGTTGAAATTTTATTTTTATCTGTTCATTGCTATTTTTGAGTATAAAATGAATTAATGAATTTTTTTCATGTGCAAAATTGCTTGTAAGACACTAAGTCTATTTTTACAATTGTAATATTTTATCTTTGAATTAATTTTCTTAAATTAAATTAGTTTCCTAATTTTTTTAGGACAATTTAACTACAATCCTGTATGCAGTTTAGTGAGATGGAATTCTACTGCTACTGCACCACCAACACCAACCAAAGTAAGTTATTACATTTAAAATCAAAGTTTTTCTAATCATTTATGAACATTGAAATTTCATTGTTTCTTCATGTTTTTTTTTTTTTTAAAGGCTTTAAACGTTACATAACAAGGTCTTGTCTTCCAAGATAAATCTATTACCACCGTACTTATAAGTAATGCGTTGAGTGCCATCACAATTCTATATAGCAATACATATCTTAATAATATTTCTCAATGTTAATAATAAAAATTTTTGAAATCCAACAGATGGCACTTTTTGCAATAATGTAAAAGAATTAATTGTATTCAGTTTTCTCCATGAACATCATTCCTTGTTTTTGTTATTTATTACTTCCCTGGAACTATAAGAATTATAGTGTTTATTTTTTTAAACTCTATCATAGAATAATGTAGATGATTTGTTTACTTGAATTTCTTCCCTAATAAATTGAACTAATTCTGAATTTTATTTTTATTTGCGGATGTATTCTAAAGTTAAATCTTCCGGTATTAGTTTCAATAATAAGTGACCATATGTCCCAGAGACTGCATTTAAGCTTTCTAAAGATCTAATGTTTACTTCTTAATTATAGTTTAAATTTCGCAATGCACTAATATCACTAGAATTTTTTACGGGATCAAGATTTAATAGACGATTCATTTAATGATTTAAAGAACAAAAGAAATTATTGTTATTAACATTGAGAAATATTATTAACAACATGTATACAAGTCATAATTAATTACTAATTATAATTAATTACCACAATTAATCATCACTGGTGTCAATGACAGTTTGTCAGTATTTTTATGCCCCACGAAACAAAATGGATTAATATCCTTTGTTCTTTTAGCCATTGTTTTCAACCACTTTTCCGCAAGCATTATTCACGGTTTCACAAGCATATATTTGAATTGGTTTAAGCTCAAAATACTTTTCATTGTTGAAATGATGTAAATGATCAGAAACAAATTCTGATTAAAAATATTTTGGAAGTGCCACAAAATGTGAATATAAAATCTATGCCAATAGTCCAAATAAGTAACCTTGCTTGTCCACGGTACTACTGATATATTTAAGGGTTCTTTGAGTAAATCGCGAGTTGAGGAACTCTTCAAAGTACATAAAGAATCTCTTTGGTTTATATCCAGGTCAAAAGAATAGTCATTCAATATCACTTTATTTCATTTGTTTATTTTGGAATAGCTCTTACATAAACTTTAGTAAACTTTATTTTCACTATTTTTAGACAAAATTTGGACCATTGAAAGATGAGGACAGAATTTTCACAAATTTGTATGGTCGCCATGATTGGAAACTCAAAGGTGCTCTTTCACGGGTAAAGTGATTTTTTATTAATGTACTATTGTAATTTTTAAAAATAAGAAAAAATCTTAAGTAATATTGTAACAAATTTTTTACTGAAAATATTTAAGATAATATTGTTAAAAACACAAAAATTTCTTGAGTACAATTTAAATTTTTAAAAAAAAAAAAATATGAAAAGATTTGTGAGTAATATTGTAACTATTTTTTAAGCATTATAAATTAATGTATATATTTCTCTGAGTAGGGTGATTGGTACAAAACAAAAGAAATTTTGCTCAAAGGTGTTGATTGGATCATAAAAGAAGTTAAAGATTCAGGCTTACGAGGTCGAGGAGGGGCTGGCTTCCCTACTGGTATGAAGTGGAGTTTTATGAATAAACCAGATGATGGGAGGTATTAGCTATTTTAAAATTTTTTTCTTGCTTATTGTTGTGAATTTTTAAATTTTAATTTGTAAAAATAATTCTATCATACTACAGATAAGTTGAAATGTAATTTTTTTTTATAAAACAAGGCTTATTTTATTTTATCTAAAAATAAATAATAAAAAAACATAATCCAAATTATGTTTTTGGTATTTCATTCAATTATTTCAAATTTTGTTTTTTGAATAAAATATTAAGTTTTTTTTAGAAAGGGAGAGAGAGAGCCTTTTTTTTCCTTATGAAACATGAAATTAGTGTACAGTTTGAAAAAAAGTAAGAAGTAGAAATAAAAATTAAATGTATATATTTCAAGGTTGATACGATTAAAGCAGTTTGTTAAAAATGTTGAAGAAATTTTTTTTTTCTTCTTTTAAACATTATAACTTTGCTTGTTTTTGTCATATTTCAAAAAATTTATGTTAAATGTTGAGATGTTTGAATTGGAAAATTTATCTTTTATGCAATGACAGTATGTTTGTAAAACTTCTTTAAAAAAAAAGCTCTTCGCAATAGATGTCTCTAAAAAAATTACAATTCATAAAACCTGCTAATTTGTTTTTATACGTATTTTCTCAATAAAAAAAAAGGAGAAAAATGCAGAGATTTGGCTAAGTTTTTAATTTTATTTGTATACCTATTTATATATTTTCTTTATGTATTTAACATAAATATTAAATTTAAATATTATTAAATTTTAAACTTCTGTATGTTGCAATCTGACAAATATGTTCCTAATAGTTTGGTTAAGAGAGCAATGTTAATTTTACTTTTCGTGTACTTCATAATGTATCTCGTGGACTTTTTAAGGAAATTGAAATTTTTTTTCCACATAATTATAAAATTCGTTTATTCAAAGAATATTTTTTAGTGAACATTTATTATTTTTTATTATTTTATTTAAAAATATTAGAAAAATTTTGAATTGTAAGGATGCAATGTTAAATTGCATTATAAATTATGTTAAAAAATTATGCCAAAAATTGTAAAAATTAAAATTAAAAAATTTTATAATTGTGTAAAATTATGTCAAAAAATTGTATACTTAACAATTCAAAATTGTTTGACTGTTATTAATTAAAATAATAAATATTTACTAAGGATATTTTTTGCAGGGAATGGATACGCAAATTTTATAATTATTTGCAAAAACATATCGATTTGCTTAAAAAGTTCTCGAGTTATGAAGAAATATGCAAAAAGTAAAACTAACATTAAGGATTTCAAACTTTGGACCACTTTCCTGACCAAACTATTGAGACCTTATTTTCCAGATTACGGCTACTCCCTATATTATAATATGTTTTTTTTTTTTGGGGGGGGGGGAGAGTTAGAAATCCGAATCCGTGAAAAAAGTTACGTTTATTCAATGAAAGTATACTTTTGTATCTAGTTTCATAACTTAAATTATAGTCTGCACTAAATAGGTTAGCCTATTTGAGGCACCATTATCATTGATTCTCAGAATGTGAAGATCCAAGCATTTGATTAAAGGTTATTAAGGGTGGTTCGTTTTTCTTTTGCACTTTGTGCAGCTATATGCACTATATATATTTCATTGTATATATAGCTATATGCAATATTTTGTATTGTTTGTAGACCCAAATATCTTGTTGTGAATGCCGATGAAGGTGAACCTGGAACTTGTAAAGATCGAGAAATCATGAGACATGATCCTCATAAATTGGTTGAAGGGTGTTTGGTTGCTGGTCGAGCTATGGGTGCTAGAGCTGGTATGTTTGTCTTATATAAATTTTCTTTTTACAAAAAGTACTTTTCACAAAATGTTTTATACTACTTATTGCTCTTTGTCAACAAGCTAATTTTCAGTACTTTCTGTTGCTCATGGTCTTTCAGTTGTGTTTCTTTTACACTTGTTGCACTAGCTGTAAAAGTTTAAATTAATTGTTTTGATTTATTTTTGAAATCTGTTCATTTCTTTTAATTGTTTTAACTACTGTGGAATTTTCAAATTTAACATTCTTCTTGTATTAAAGAAACTAAAATTAGTGCGTTATCAGATTCAGATAAAGTTAAATACTTTCTGTGTGCTCAAAACCTCAATCAAAAAACTTTCTGTAGACATTGATTTACGCTTGTAACAAGTTTAACCTTTTGTCGCCATTTTGGCGAAATGTTTTTGAAATCATGGATTTTCTTAAAAACTTTTTAATTTTTATAGAACTTTATATTGATTCATACCACAGGGATGAGTTTGGTTAAAAAAAAGCTTAAATTAGAAATCGAAAAATGTCTGTACAAAAACTCTTTTTAAAAATATTGAAAAAATATCTGAAATTAAAACAAGAAGAAAATGCATATGGGACACCTTTTTCCACAGAGTGATAGCTAAATTTTTAATAAAAATAATGATGCAAGATTTTATGTATTTAAATTGTAAGAATCTCAATATCTGATTTTTAAACCACATAAATACGAATCTCGACTTTTAATTTTGAAATCAAACAAATAATCAAACAAATAATTAAACAAATAATCAAACAAATAATTAAATTAGCAAAAGAAAAAAAAAACTTTGAGCCCTACACCTTTGAAAACTTGTTATTAAGGTGAATTTTTAAACTTGTTTACGAATGGAAGTGAGCATCCAGACTTGTAGAATGGTTTACAAAATCATATTCATTAGCTTTGTAAAATGTTAAAATTTTTCTGAAAGCTTTTTTTTCTTCTTATTTTAGTGTTTTTACTGAAAAACTTTTAAACTGAACTTAAACCCAGATTATCAAGTTTTGTATTAATTTTCAATTATATTCTATTCACAAGTATACTCTTATTTGTTTAATAATTAACTTATCTGATATTATGTTTTTCTTATATTTTGCTTGGATACAGTTACATAACAAGTATAATCATATCTTAGACAAATTGGCAATGTTTGATTTTTCTAATGTCTCCAATTTGTTATTATAAATTTTGATGCTTTTCAGCTTACATTTATATAAGGGGAGAATTCTATAATGAGGCGTCTAACATGCAAGTAGCTATTAAAGAAGCTTATGAAGCTGGTCTACTTGGAAAAAATGCATGTGGTTCAGGCTATGATTTTGATGTCTTTGTTCACAGAGGTGCAGGTGCTTACATTTGTGGAGAAGAAACAGTAAGTTTAGACTTATGAAATGTTGCAGTTATAATCTTCATTGTTTTGTGTTGTTATCTATAAACAATTATATGTATGAAAAAAAAACATTGACTAGTACTCTTTTATTATAAAACATTTTTTAACAAATAACAGGGGACAAAAAAATTCTTCATAAAGCAATTAATATAAAAAGGGAGTCCTTCTGGATACTTAGTACTAATTCTTCTATTGTTTGGGTATGAGATGAACAGTGCGCAAATAAAAGGACCACCCTGAATAACTTTTGATCTAATTTCTTCATGTTCTAGGACTCAATCTTAATGGCTCGAAGGAGTGGCCTTAAATATCCTAATTAACAAGTGCAGACCATACTTTAGGTTGCAAAATCAGACGCCGAAATTTACTTTCTCTGAATAAACATGCCTTTTTTTTTTATTGATTCGGATTTCTGACCACCCAAATATATTAAATCTTGGAAATATGGTCCCAATAGTTTATTCAGAAGTGCGGTCCAAAGTTTGGACGTATCAATGTTAATTTTACTTTTTGCATATTTGACTATATTTTTCGAATACTTTTTAAGTGAATTGAAAAATCTTTACTCATCATTATAAAATTTGTTTATCCAAAGATAATTCCGTGCAAAAAATAACTTTTAGTAAATATTTATTATTTTATTGAATACTGATTGAAAAAATTTGAATTGCGAGGTATACAATTTTTTGCATAATTTTAAGTAATAAAATTTAACATGACAAAATACAAAATTTGAGCAACATCAGTTGAATAGTTCCTGAAAAATTATGTAATTTATGTAATTTTAAATGCCAAAAATCAAAAATTTTAACGAAATTTCCCTAATAGCAAATATGAATTAACATTTTAAACATATAACTTATTTACCTGAATTCTTCAATTATAAGACACTTATTAATTGGCATTTTTATGTGAACCCTGAGAAACCAAGAAAATTGCATTTGAAAATGTAAAAACTTGATCATTTGGGCACAGAAATATTTAACATCTATAACGAAAATAGTATGAAATTGAGTTATCTTTTTTAATGCAGTCTATTATTAGGATCTATTATTGCAACCTATATTAATGCAATCTATCAATGTAACTTTTATTAATGCAATCTACTATTAAGATCTTTTATTGCAATCTATAATAATGCAATCTTTTATTAGGCTTTGATAGAATCTATTGAAGGGAAGCAAGGAAAGCCTCGATTGAAGCCTCCATTTCCTGCCGATATTGGTGTATTTGGATGTCCGACTACTGTATCTAATGTAGAGACTGTCGCTGTTGCTCCTACAATTTGTAGGCGGGGTGGTGCATGGTTTGCTTCATTTGGCAGACCTAGGAATTCAGGCACTAAAGTACGCTTATACCTAATTGTTATTTTGAATTTATATAAATTTAAATGTCAAATATGCCTTCTTGAGATTATTTTAATTTTATTTAACAGTTCTTTTTTAATATTTATATTGAATGTGCCTTAATAAATATACACCATTCTAAATGGTTAGCTTTTTTTCCATTAAATGCAGGTTTTAGCCTTTAGATAGCCTTCCTTTTGTTTTGCTTCATACTCAGTTGATTGTTTTTGTTTAATTGTTTGATTTTGATGCTTCTATTATTTATTTAATGTTATGGTACTTAAGTTTTGTGTTGAATAACTGAGAAAGAATGCAGAATTATAGAGAAAATTTCTGGCATTTTTTTCATAGTTAATAGTTTTCAAAAATAATATATTTAAGAAAAAAAAAACTGTTTTAAATGTGCTGTTAATGCACACAAGATATAGTTCTTTTGCTGAATGGTAATTGAATTAGTAATGTTTTTTTTTTTTTCTTTTTAAAAAAATCTTGTTTAAAAAAGTATAAAACATGTTAAAAGTATAAAACATATTAAAAATTTTCCACATGTTAAAAACTGGTGTTATTAAGAGTAATTCCTGAAAACTTTCATTTTTTTTTTAATAAGAAAAAAAAAAAAAAAAAGATTTTTACATCCATAAACATGTTTACATTTTGCTAGAAAACTGTTTGATTTTGACAGAGGCAGAAAAAAATAATATTTTTAAATTTTGTTTTGAACATATCTTTTATTAAACATTTTCAACAATAAAAATTATTTCCTTAACTTTTCATTTTTTCCCAATGAAAAACTATCAGTTTTAAACTAAAAAAAGATATTTTTTAATTTAAAAAAGTGTTGAACTTTATATGTTATTATGACCATCATGATAAACTATTCAATTATGCTAACACTTTTAAATTTTATCCCTTTTCATCTGTTGCATGATTAAAAATTTGCAATAGACTTTTCATTTATGACTACATAAACCTTCCCTTTAGACTACTGACTTTAAAAATTAAAAAAAGTTTAATCGTTAGGCAGATTGTGAATTTAAATTAATTGGCAAATTCTATAATATACAAGACTTAAGTGCAAATGTCAAAACACTGCCAGTGTCTTGGCATTTGTACTTGAAGCTTAAACCAAAACTTAGTTTGTTCGTCTTTTAAAATCTTTGGGATTAAAAGACTTAGCAAAAAAAATAATTTTGTACAATTTCAATTGTTCAAAAATGTAGCTTAGACCCTTTATTTGCTCAGCTGTTTAAATTAAAACACACGAATTGCATTTTTTTCTAGCTTTTTAACATTTCTGGCCACGTGAATCACCCGTGCACAGTTGAAGAAGAGATGTCCATTCCATTGAAGGAGCTGATTGAAAAGCACGCAGGAGGTGTCCTTGGCGGATGGGATAATTTATTGGGTGTTATTCCTGGAGGGTCATCAACACCTGTCATACCTAAAAAGTTAGTTTTTTATTTATTGACCTGAAAGGGTTTGTGCAGGGTTCATATGATGGACCCCCAAGTAATTTGAAAATGGAATTATTTTGGTGCTAATGACTATGAGATGCCCCTTTTCTCAGTAATCATGCTTATTAACCTTTACCAAGGGTCAGATATTTTTTAAGGTCATTATTTCTTTTGAAAAGTAGTTGTGTTCGAGAATATAGCTGAACTCATTGTGCCATATTGTATCATTTTCTATATACCATCATCAATGGCTCGACAGCCCAGGGTGGGCCTTGGAATTCTCAAGAATTTTTTTTTTCAGTCCAACCTTTTTTTTCCTAGTGTTTTCCAATTTTTAGTTTTTAAGACCAAAAGGTCTTTCTCTAGGCCATCTATCCATCTCAAATTTGGCCTGCCTCTTTTTCGTGTGCCAACTGGTCTGGCATTGAAAACTCTTTTTATGGTACGGTCTTCGTCCAATTTCTATATACCAATGATTGGTAAAAGAGCAATTTTGCACCCCTTGGTGTATATTTTGATTCACAAAGTAACCAAGGATAAGAACAAATCCTAGCATTCTATATTTATTCATAACTATTCTAACGTATGGGTTACGTATGCATGGGAAATAGTGAAAAAAATTTAAATTATAAAGGTTGTTGCCATAAATACAAGGGTAATTATGCTATGTTATGCAATTACGCTATGTTATGCCTATATTAAAAGTGCTATAGATTTCAATGCTTTTAAGAGGCTTTGCTTTTCAAATAAAGCTTATTAAATGTATTTTATTCGTCCAAAATGAAAAAATCTTAGTTTTTAAAATTAATTAAACTATATGCTATTGTTGTTTCATTTTTATTTGATTGTGTGTTCATATTGTAGAGTATGTGAAGACGTCTTGATGGACTTTGATGGTTTAGTAGCCGCACAAACCGCTCTGGGTACAGCTGCTGTAATTGTGATGAATAAACAAACAGATATAATTAAAGCTATTGCTAGATTGATAGAATTTTATAAGCATGAAAGTTGTGGACAGGTAATATTTCTCTAATAATGACCTTTTTATTGTTATTTTCTTTATATGTTTGTTTATTGGTTTTGTTTTTTTATTCCTAGTGCACACCTTGCCGTGAAGGAGTAGGCTGGATGTATAAAATAATGAACAGATTTGGTAAGATACTTTGTTCAAAATTAAAAATATTATATTCATACAATATTATCATACGTTAATCGTTTGAAACTTATAATTTTTATTTGTTTAATTTTTTTCTTCCAAAAGTACTGTCTAAATATTTCGTTAACTTAAGAAATATTAAGGTTATGTGTTAGCTCATAATGAAAATTTTGTTAAAATGATAGGGTTTTAATTAATACATTATTTTCGAACACCCCATATTCTAAAGAAAATGCAATCTGTGTCTTATGTGCAATGTATACATATAATTTTTTAAACGTAGTGTATACATACATCCACACAGATTTAACCATGTTTTTTTCAAAAGTTGAATGGTTTGGCATTTTTATTATTAGTTTTAAAGAATTTTAATATTATAAACATTTGAGAATACGATTGGGGGAGGCTTGATCAGCCTTGCACCAATAACACAACAGAGAGAGTCCCCCCTGTTGAAAGGTAAGGGATTCGTTGGGGTCATTCAAAAAACGTGAGAGAGCCATTTGCCTCTTTCTCGAAATATTCAGCCGATGACACCATCTAGGTCTTTTTCCTAAGTACCAATGATGATCAGGTGAAACTCTCCAAAGTGCTTTTACTTCCATTTTATCCTGTTTATTTTATTAAGCTAACATTGCCATGCAGGATTATTATTTTTATTTACAGACGAGGCAGTTTTGGCCAGACAATTGGAGATTTCAATACCGATCAAACTAACATAAAAGATCCATTGAAAGTATATAGAGTGTCTACAGAAAGCCGATCTTTTTGAAATTTAAATTTCTGGTGAGGAGGACCAGGCAGACTCCCTTCTGCTGAGTATATCCATAAAATATACTGTGAAGTCTTTTACTTTCAGAGCGGATTGTTGCCCGAGCTTAGATTCTTGCAAGGTTTTAATCTGTGTGTCCTGCTCATCCGCTAGATCCAATACCTGTTCCAGTTTGACTTTTAAAACGCAACTTACTTATCCAATATAAATGATAGATATTGAAGAACATGACCGACGATTATTTTATGTGATAAATGGTTTAAAGATAAAAAAAAAATCTTTTTTGTTTACTTATATTATTCCGGCCATGGTTGGGGTAGAAAGACCATTCACTTTACACTGTATAATATTAAAAACTTTTACTACTCACTACCACTGTATATTTAGATGAAAATGTGGAAAAAAATTCAAACAATGATGTAACATAATTTAAAAAATTTTTTTCGTCAATTTGCACCACCAAATATTCAATGGGATGTTTGTCATTTCTATTGTATTTTACTTTCGAGGATTGACTTACAATTGTACTTTAGAATTGACAAGTTTTGAAATGAGATTTATTTATTATTTGAAAATTATAATATTTAAATGAGTCATTTTTATTAATAGTTGAGGGCAGTGCTAAGCCTGAAGAAATCAACATGTTATATGAAATAAGCAAGCAAATTGAAGGTCATACTATTTGTGCTCTTGGAGATGGAGCTGCATGGCCTGTTCAGGTAACTAACTATTATTAGTTTTTACTCTAGTTTATAAGAGACCATTAAAATGTAAGAGTTTGCATTAAAAAATAAATTCTATTTCTACCAAGTTATGTAATATAAGTTTTAATAAGCTAACAGGGATAAAGTGCTCATAATATTTTATTTATGGCAGGTCCATTATTGCTTTTTCTGATTGGGTTGATTACATTTTTAGAAAGATTTGAATTTATGAAATATTTTATAGATGTATACTTTCAGGGGTAAAAAAAGATTTTTTTTCCATAGATGTTTATAAATAAAAGTTAAAATAACTTTTGAAATAATGCCATTTATGAACTTGAATCTAGAGCAAATTTTTCTGCTGACTCCATATTTTGAACAAATACAGCTATATTACAATAGAAAGACTTAGACTTTAATATTGTAACAAAGAAATTGTAAAAAATTTTTGTTAGTTCATTGTCAGTTTTCCAAATTGTTTTTTTAAAAAAAAGAAATAGGTCAATCAAATGAATAGTTTTTGTTTAATTAGTCCTACCCGTTTGAGGAAATATAATTTGAGTGAAACAAAAGATTATATTGTTTTAACATTAATTAGCGTAGATCACAATTTGTTAATCACAATTAAGTGTTGCATTTTTGGAATATTTATAGTTTATATTATTTCTGTAGTAATGTATATATTTCTTATAATTTATATTCTTAGATTGATTGATATTGACGATAAACTTTGCTCTCTCTAATTTTATTTTCACGCTTAGTTTCATATTAAAAAATAATTCACTTTTAATTGTTTACTACTAATATTCAATTTCAAAATAGCAGAATGTATCTATTTAATAACAAAGAAAATTTTCTTTAAAAGAATGTATTTCAATAAAATATTTTTTAGGGACTTATTCGTCACTTCAGGCCTCTTATTGAAGAAAGAATGCAGGACTATGCTGATTCCAATAAATCTGCAAAAGCAGTAATATAAAATGTTGTACAGACTTCCTCTTGTATAGAATTTCAAGATACAGTAGTGATATGTTTCAAAGATTTTTAAATTATTAAAGGTTCTAAAAACTAAATAAAATGGTATAAAATGTGTTACCTTTTTATGATACTTTTTTAAAAACTCTACTGTGACTTGTATTGCATGGGTTTGCAGTGTGAATGTGGTATGCAACTGGTTATGATGCATTAAAATACAGTGGAACCCCGATATTATATTATCTGTCAGACTAGCAGGATAACATAAAATCAGGGGTAAAAAAATATAAGTATATTTTTCAAAAATTAACAATTACTATATGAATTATTAGAAACATTGCATGATCTCTACGTTCGTTTTTAGATACAATTTCCCTTTCAATGCTTACTATTATTTGCAAATTTGCCTTAGGGTTTATGTTTGCATATGTTTTAGAGTTTTTATGCTTTCAAATTCGTGATTAGCTGTGGATTTATTGTCAGATATTTTTTGCTCATCATAATTTTCATCCCTATCATTGGGAGCAGGCATTGGAAAGTAATGGGGTGTTAGTGTGTTGCAGACGAGAATTCACTTCGTAATGTCTTATGACATGCAATGTTATTTTTACTTAAGAAACATCTTAGAGATCACCGCAATCAGGAAAAAGAAATAATTACCTAACCATTTGTTTTAGTGCAATATTATTCAAATAATTCCAAGATTCAAAAGTTTGCTGGAAAAAATTTCACTCCCATACTTCCTTTAACCACCTTTCCCCATCCCATCATCCTACTGATTTCGACTCAAGGGGGAAATTCTCTAGTACAGACAAAAGGACAATAATATGGAATAGGAAGAATTTCAGAAAAGCTACAAACAGCTAATAAACAAGTCTTTGAAGAAAATCAGTAAAAGTTTGTGCGGTCTTTGTGGAGAAAAAAAAAAATGTGTAAAGCAGGTTTGAAAAGAAAAAAGAATAACGTTCATTCTGGGATAATTTAACATTAGCTGCATTGGCAATTTTCATCTGAAAGTGATGTAGGAAGCAGGATAACGTAAAACGGGGGTTCAGATGTATCTGTGTTATTCAAGTTTCTTCTGCCATCAATAATATTTGCGTTATAATAGTTTCTGTTGCAGTCGACTTGTCTTGTTTAGATTGCTTGTTGAGATTTTGTGTTGAGAAACTCATTTAAATTTTAATCACACTACACATTGATGATTCTTAATGTAGTATTTAAGCATAGAAAAAAAATTTAAAATTAAACTGTGACCAATTTATTAATAATGTATATATGGCAACAAAAAATAATTTAGAAAATATTTTTATACATATATTAAAAAAATTTAAAGTGAAAAATGAATATAAAAGGCTTTAACAATTTCAATATATATTTGTCATTTTAAGCAGTGCTTTAATATGTTAAAATATTAAAAATAAAACAACAGAATAACAGGTGATAGTAAAAAGTGTTATCAAAACATTTTTTAAAATGATATATACATTTTTCTTCTACAACATTTACATAAATTGAACTTATTTTAAAAATACAATATCAGATCTTAATTGAAAAGCCTAATTGAAGAACGTGCTGACATTTTATTGAATTTGAAAAATTTGGTTTTAGAACGTTTCTGTCCAAAACCAATAGATCTGAAATAGTTTAAATGCTTAAAACTCCAACTATAACTACTCCACTATGCACGTATTGCATATAAAAATAAATGCATTACTATATTTTTATTTTAAATATATATTCAATATCAATTGAAGGACCACGATTTAGTGTATTTTTAAGATTACATTAATAAATTTTAAAATAAATTGAGGATTTATTCCATAAACTCAAATCTGCAAAACTTTGCCCTTTAAGTTTGTAATAGTTATGAAAAAATTACATATGAAAAGAGCTTTTTCTTTTTTTAACATTTCAAAGACAAGATCTCCAAATAAGAAGACAGTTGAACATTTTGAATTAGATAGCCACAACTTTGAAGGGACCATGAAAAATCATTCTTAAGTAGAGAATGTCCCTTAAACATAATTTGTGATTTCATTCATTTGCAACATTACTTTCTTCTTCATTTTCATTTATAATGTTTTCATATGTCACTTATTAAAATATCTTTATTACAGTTAAAGAAATCCTCTAACCAAACATCTTCCCCTTACAACCAAACTTATTTCCTCAAATAGAAAATCCTGCAATTTAGAAAAAATTTCTATACATTAAAAACTTTCACCTTTAAGTAGAGAATTTTTTTTATTACATGAAGGAGCTTCTATTGCGACATAGACTATCGTTAAGTAGAGCACCAACCATTAAATAGAGATTCAACTGACCTTGCAAGCCTTTAGTTTTTGGTAGTATAAAACAAAAAGTATAAAAAACTACTGTTAAATAAATTTTAAAAACATGGATGGAGGTTATAGTTTATTGCTATTATCTCAATAATGATAATAAAATAATTTTAGACATTTGACAGGATGGTAAAAGCCATGGTTTTTAACCATTGTGTCCAGGGAAATTTTTAAATCAATTTCAAATAGATATCAATAAAATACGATAATTTTTTTAGTTCTAATTTAACAAAATAAAGTAAAATTTAATTTATTATTATTTATTTTAAATATGCTTTCTTAAATGAAAAGATATATAAATACTTTTATATTTGAATAAATAAAAAATATATGATAAAAAAAAATTTAATCTAAGGACCCCAAAAATTTGAATGGCCTAGGGCCCCGCGTACGCTTAATACGCCCCTGATTGTGTCCAAAACCATACTAACCTTGGATACACCCAATCAGGATGTGTTCTTCAAATAAGCTTTTCAATAACATTTAATAATCTATACAGCAATCTCCATAACATTTATTGATATTTATTTTAGTAAGAAAAATATGCATTATTTAGAAGTACGTTGAAGTACAGAATTGGAATAACTTTTTTCCGCTTTCTCCACAGCATTGGGAATGTCGTCTGTGGTCCTCGAGGATGGTTTGCCTAAAAGTTCCGGGCACCCTTTTTTACCTTGAGTTATTTGATCGGCAGCACACATTAGGTCATAATTGATTCTCTCATTTACAATAGAATCTTTATTATAATTTGGATGTTGGGCTATGAAATCTCTTATCCACCGAGCAGATGTTTTTAGATCACCTAAAATAAAAAAACTATTTATTCGAAGTAACTTAAATTAATAGTTAGAGCTTTTATAGAAAACAAATTATATTTAATGTTTTTTTTTTATATTTTTGGCTCATCTTTCAGAATTTCTGGTTATTTGTATCTTTCTTTTGTCTCTTATTTGGTTACACATGACATGATTGTTATCTTTGCAAAATAATTACTCTAGAACACTTATAAACACTCACATGAATAGAATATTGATCACAGTTTTACAAAATATATTTTTATTGCAATTGGAATAAAAAAAAAAAAAATAGAAACATTTACTGTCATTATGTATTTTCTTTGTTATGGGCTTATGATTATAAATTGTAAATTTATAAACTTGATATTCAGATAATTTTATTATTATTTTTGATAATTGTATCTTTATATAACATAAAATCATAATGGTCTGATACCGTTTTCCATTGTTGTCGGCTCATTTTTATTGGCCGGAAAATCACGTGGTAGGATCCAGTTTTACCTCATTCATTTCCATATTGTTTTGGTTGTCATCAGCAAAAAATTAACAATAGTCGTAAAGGTACTGTTTTCCTTTAAATATTTTTGTATCCCTGATTTAAAGTTATTTTCCAGTACTGCTATTATTAGCAAGAATATTAAATTATGGTTGTGAACTCATCAAATTTGTTTGAACAATATAATGTTATAAGAAAATAAATGTTATATTAAAAAATGATTACTTCGGAAAATCACTTCCGTTCACCAAGAGATCTAAATGTTAATAATACTAATAGATAGTAATATTTGGACGTGGGAAGTAGAGGCACAAGAGTAACCAAACAGAATTCCTTTTAGTACATATATGTTAAGCAAATAATTTTAACTGTAGTAGAAAAACTGTTTTCTGCCAAGAAAAACAATTGTTGCAAAGCAATAATCAGGCTTGGTGAGCGGCAGCGAACAGGGGGCTTAGCCCCCTAGTCATACATGTTAAAGTAGGTGTCTGGACGAAAAATAGGTCTTAATTGAGTATTGTATATCAATCCTTCCCTAGTTATATTTTTAAGATTAGGAGAAACCCGTATTTTTAAGATTAGGAGACATTTCCTATCAGGGTTTTACTTTTCTTGGTTCAACCCATAGCCATAGCAAAAAGGGGTTGTTCAAGTCATTGTTAAAAAATTTAGGATGAAAGTTTTACTTTAACCTCAAAAAGCAAAATTTCTAAGGTATGATTTATGTTACTATTTTGAACAAAACTACTGATAAATATATCAAAAAAACATTTACAAATTATATCCATATGATTAAACTGAACATTAAAGAAAGACTTTCAACTAGCTGCTAACATAAGAAAGAAAAATACAAAAACTTTAACGAAATATAAATTTTATGAAAAACATATGATACACGAAATATCCTTTTGTGGTTCACATTAAGTTTATAATATTCTTAAATGTATAACTTCATGTAACAAAATAAAATAAATTTATTTTAAAAGTTGCAACATACTTATTCATTAACTTCATTATTTAGTAATATTACTTATCTTATCCTAAGTAAGTAATCTTAATTTAGGTTTACTCTGAAGCTAAACATATCATAGGAATAAAAAGAATGAAAAATTCTTTCATTCTTATGATATGAGTTATTGAATGAATAGATTAAAGATAAAAAATATACTTTTCTTTTTCTTATAAAAATTACTGAAAATACTCTTTAATCTTTTATTAAAAATATAAATAAGCAATACTATTTAATACAGTTGAATCTCATGAACACAAAACCGCTTAACGTGAAATATCGCTTTACACGAAACACAATTATTGTCGTATTTTACATGTTCAACATAAAATTTTCAAGTTTAATGTCGCTTAACATGAAAGGAAACTGGACACACCACAGATAATAAGCATGTAAATAAAATTCCAATCATTCATTTTGAGAAATGCTATTTTTATTTTCTTCCTTTGTTAGAAGTAGCTGATGGGCAAATAAATAAAATAGTAAAAATGAAATAGTTTAATAAAGTAGTTGAAACTTTTAAGCCTACTTTAATTTGCTTGATTCATAATACAGGGTTCCCACTCAATTTCAGAAATAAAATTCCCTGACTTTTCCAGGTATTCCAGGTAAATTTCAATGAAAATCCATACCATATTTTATCAATACTATGAAATTTTTCATCAGAAAATTTGGATTCTATTATTTGTTATGCCAAGTATTAGATTTTTTGTGTAAAATAAATATCATTATATGAGGAAGGAAGCATTTCAGTATGTCTAAAATGTAAAATTTTCACAATAAATAATTGTAATAGATGTTAGAATTATTTAACTCGAACCTCAATAACTGAGTATTGTTACTGAAAATTTTAAGACTGGTTTTTTCCAGGAATAATGAAGGAATTTTCCAGGTTTTAGTGAGAAAATTGCAACTTTCCCTGACTATTCCCTGATTTTTGGAGTTGAAATAAAATTCCCTGACAATTCCAGGTTTTCCCTGTTCTCCCTGACCCGTGGGAACCCTGTAATAGTATTGGTTTCAAACATTAATACAGTACATAACGTGTATTAATAATACGTAATAAATTGTTTTCATGATGCATTGGATAAAACATAATTCGGTTAACATTAAATAATTATAAGAGTCCTGCAGATTTCACATTAACGGGGTTTCGACTGTATTTGCAATTTTGGAAGTTATTAAAGTGTTATAACATCCAGACTTCCCAAAACTATAGAAATCAAGAAGCTTAATTATCTAGGATAATTTCCTTAAGTAAGAGATAAAATAACTAAAACTTATATTTTAGCAGAACTTTTTTTAAAAATTTGCTCAATCGTTTTTTATTTTTAAACCGAATTCTTTAATCATACCAGGAGAAATGATTAGAATCCTATAAGTGTTAGCAAAATTATTGCATTTCTATTTATTATTAAAATAAATGTTTACCTTTAGCTCTCAATTGTATCAGTTTTAGATACTGTTGAATTGTACATTGGGTGTCAACATCTACATCCATACTAGTCAAAAACTTTTGTATTAGAGGCACCAATCCAGGAAAATCATTTGGTTTCCCATTGATTATTTCATTTATGGTCATTAATTTATATTGACATTCATCAGGATTACAGCAACTAGCCATATAAGCAGTAGCCACAGGAGGGCTTTCACCTAAAAGTTTAAGAGAAATTCATTAAAAAACTAAAATATACATGAAAGATATACACGTGTCAAATATACACATAATAATGTTAAGTTACATATAATTGATGCACCAAATAATTTTAAATTTCCTTCTCAACTTTTAGTTATTAAATCAGGGCTGATTGTGCTCCGGGAAAAATCCGGATTTTTTGCTAACCGTGATTCGGAAGTTTCCGAAGATCGAAGGTTCAGGTGTTTCAAAAAAATCATTGATCACAAGTTTTCGGAAATCAAATTTTCAAAGGTGGAACTTCAAAAGCACAATTTATTTTATTTGTTTGTAAGGAGAGCTACTTTATAAGCTTATATTCAAGATCAATATTCATTTTTTATCAGTAAATAGTTATTATAATCATACTCAAGAAAGAAAGACATATTTGTAAATTTCAATTACTTCTCCAGGTCATCATAGGTATGTGTAAAATTTTAAATATATTTTAAGTAAACTAAGAATTATTGAGAAAATGAAAAAACCCTCGTTTAAATTTGTTTCTAATTTTTCGATGTAAACTTTTTTTTTTTAACTCAAGAAATTTTCCGGAATTTTTAATTGGGCTGACAATCACCCCTGTTAAATGAAATCTAACTAGATTTAACATAATTTTTTGATTTATATATATTCATCAATACAGAATAATAAAATGCATATAATTTGAATGAGTTTATAATATCCCTTACAAGTAGTTAAATCTTTGCGAAACCAAAATTTCTCGTTAAGAACGGCATCTCTATTTTGAGCTTTGGATAAATTTTCATCAACCTGTAAATAAAAAAAGTTCTTGTTATAAAAATAATTATAGGCCTAGTGATGACATAATAATAATTATAACAAGTCTACAGTAATTTTACAAAAGAATGAGATACAATAAAAATTCAGAATGAAATATAAATATTTTAGTGAAATATTATGACAAAAATTAATTATTTTATGAAGTATAAAAAAAAAAAAAAAAAAAAAAAAAATGTTTCTTGAAACATTCAGTTTACATAATAGTAAATAAAAAATCTGATCAAAAGTTATTCAGGTGTTCTATCTTTTATTTTGCAGCACGATGTGCAAGTAATTATTGATGAGGGGAAAAAAAAAGGAGTGATTTTTAATAGAAAAATTTTAAGAAGCAACATTTTTGAAGACATTAAAAAAGTTGCATTTGAAAAGTAAACACAGAACTTTACAATTTAACAATGCATTATAAATATTTAAAAACTAAAATAAATACCAGAACCACTAAGAAAATTTTTACGATGATGATCAGGCATTCGAAAGAGAAAGCCATCAAAACTCGGATGGAGAAAGAATTTAAAAAAAACAAAAACAAAAAAACTAACTCTAACCCACTGACAGTTCTGCACATAAGTCGTACTTTAACCTGCAGTCATCTCTGCCTAGCATAACCGGTTTTTCCATGTTATTAGATAGGAAAATAGTGTATTGGGGAGAAACATTCTACCAATTTTGTCCTATTGCTAAATCATCAGTGGGTTAAATATTTGAAGAATCATTATAAAACCAAGGTTAAATGAAGGACAATTTGAAAAAGCCATGGCTAACTTATGATTGTCAAAATATTGTAGAAAAAGAATAAATTGTTCATTACTTTTAAAAAAATCACTAATCTATTTTTTAATAAATTGAAAAATAATACTGATTTGAAAATTAGTTTTATCTGATTGTCAATCAGATAAAACTAATTAACTAATCAGATAATCAAAATAGAGTGCATATGTAGGGTATAATCTTGTTCATTGCAATAAGCTTAACAAACGATATAAGCAGTTTGGAAAAACTACATTTTTCACCTAGCCTAGGACATATAATTGAATCATTAGCATGCACTCAAGTCAAATGGATTTACAGTAGAGTGTAAAGGATAAATGTCTAATGACCCGCTAATAAATAAATAGATGTTTTATTTTTTTCTCAATAAATTCATCATGAGGTAAAAAAATTTTAAATTATATTGAAGTAAATATTAATCATATATATCTATTAACTGATCTTTTAATATGTCTTGTGGATAAATGTATAAGGATCTCTCATGTCCTACGGATGTATTTAGTAGATCCTATGAATAGTAGTGGATAAATGTCTTATGATTCCTATATATCTTATGAATAAATAGAAATTGTTTTTATTTTTCTCAATAAGATTTATCATGAGGTTAAGTATCTTGAAATTATCGTGAAGTAAATATTAAGTTAGTATGTAAATAATGGATGATCTCTTAGTATGTCTAATGGATAAATGTATGATGATCCCTTATGCCCATTACATGTATTGTGGATAAAGCCTGATAAATTTTTAGTTCTTTCCATGAAATTTATCTGGAGTTTTAATATATGAAGTATATCACAGGATAAATAAAAATAAGCTTCCATATTAGCTTGTTTAGTTAAAGAAACTCCTACTTTTGAAACTGGAATCAGAAAATTCAATTGGAATGTCAAAATAACTCTGGTAAGAAGAACTATGAAAACTACATAGGCAGCATTTTCAAACTCAGTAAGTTGAACCTAAAACAAAAGTTGCATATTATGAATATGTATGACCAATTAGATATAGGTGATTATAAATTCATGAATTAATTTCATAGTTTTAAATAACAATTGATAATAAGATTGATAAAGACATGAATGAAGTTGCTACAAATATTTGATAAGAAACTACTTTGTAAAATATATTTTTTTAAAAGATAAACAGTCAATTCATAAAAACTTGAATCTGATGGGACTGATGATAAAATTTAATAAGTTAGTCTAGTGTTTGACTTCAAAACAATAAGAAAAATTATATTTATTTTTATTCATATCTCAAATAAATAATTATTATTATTTTTTTTTTTTTTGCCTAATAGTCCTAAAAGAATATTCAAAGGAATGCCAGATTTGGTTATATTTTTCTTCTTCATAGTATTATTTCTATCTACATCATTAATGAGTTTTTTTTTTTTTTTTATATTTATAATTTTTTTTTAATATTTTATAACCGCTGTTAAACAACTAAAGCAATTTTGAGTTTAAGTCTACCAGTGTTCAACTCCTTGTAACTTTGAACCCAACCCAGAAGACAGGGGAACCAATCAATCAAGTATTGGGAAAAATTAGCTTTGTGGAGTACTTTTTGATGGAATTAACTCGCATTTGCGTGCCATGAGAGCAAAACTAATAAAACCTCCCACGGTTAACCTGATGGCAAGAGAACAGTATCCCTTGATCCGTTTACCAATGAGGATAATTTACATCAGCACTGTGGAAAATGAGAATCAAGTGTGGAATTTGTATTGACTAGCCATCATTGGGATTCGAAACCGGGCCACCTCATTGAGGGGTAAAAGCTCTATCCACTGAGCAACTGAGATTGCTTTTATCTTATCTTGAGAAAATCAGGAGCCTTGGAAGCTTTTTCTAATCACTAATCACCTTCATTAAATATTTGGTAAAATTAACCCAGGGCATGAGATTTCGATTCTAAAGGTACTAACCAGACAAAAATTTCACGAAAAATGATAAAAATTTTTAAAGACTGAACAGATATAGTATAAAGTATTGGTAGCATAAACAAGAAAAGAATTAAGTAAATCAAAAATTGAATCATATTTATTGCAAAATGATAATTTTAAATAAAGTTGCCATAAAATTTTAATGGTTCCCTTCATTATCCACGTATTATTAAAATTAGAAAATTAAAATATCAGAAATGTTCCAACTTTTCACACTTAATGTCTATATACCTCTTATACATAAGTCTTTCAGCACTAAAATGTGATTTGCCAATTGCAGTTCAGGGGTCGTCGTCGGCTTACTGTCGGGACGACCATTTACAGAATTTCAAATCAAAACATAAAGTGTCGCAGATTTCTAAGAATTTCTGTATTTTTTCTTCAATCTAGTCTTTCAGAGTCGAAAATTGCGTATAAACAAAAACTCTCAACTCTGGGGGGGGGGGGGGGAACAATTTGATATAGAACATACCCTTTTACAAGAAAAAACTTACATGCCATCTCTAAATTTAGAGTCGCCAATAACGAACTGGCAAGTGGAAATTTCGCGGGACACCTTAACCAGTTCTGAAACCTCAACAACAGTACTGAGCCCTTTAACAAATATAGAAAATGTCACTTAATAAACTTACTTCCATGGATCGAAATTCTACTCTCCAACCAATACTGCTGTTAGGGGGTGGAGGCTTGAACCGCATTGTCTGCCAGTTAGTAGACTGAATGTTCTAAAGGAAGAAATAATCAACATGTATAAGACAATAATAAAATTTTTTTCTCATCAAATTAAATAGTTAAGTTAGCTTACTTCAAAGTGGTCAGTATCTTCTTCATCTGTCTGTTGAATTTTTTCAGAAAATAATGAAATAGGATCTCTTATAAAAAGGTGTGCTACATGCTGAGCCAATAAATGATCAATACCTATAAAAAATTTTTTTATTTATTTACAAATCAAAATAGTCACATATTAACTTATGAGCAGATAATACTTTTTTATTTTGTTTTTTAAATATTCTTTGGTGGCAAGGTTGCTTCTCAAATGATAGAATATAACTCCCTGATTATCAAAACAACAAAAAACCAAGATCAAATTCTTTAAAAAAGTATAGCAAGGCCAAATATAACATTTTGTTTAGTAAAATGAATATTTATAAGCTCAATAACAATAACAATGGTTTGTAACTTATTGAAATCACTTTTCTGAAGACTTTTTATTCCAAGAAATTTATGTGGCGATTTGAAAATCAAGCAATTACAGGATTATATTTATTATAAAAAGTTTCAATGTTAATTTTCACAGACATACATTAACAGTTGAATAAAATAATATGTGCTTTTCTTGTTTTACTGTTTTTATTAACACTTGCCATTTGAATTAAAACAAGAGCTACATTTGAAATTTACAGAAGAGGTTAAAAAAAAAATTTATATGTTGTTACTTGAGTCACATAATTTGAAATATAGCAGATACTGCATTGATTTAAAATTTAGAAAAGCATTTCTAATTTTCAATACAAGCTCATTCTTTATATATTACTAATAGAGAATAAAAGCAGAGGATTAAATATCAATAACCATAACGATAGTTAAAAAATAATTAATGTACTATATCTAATACAAAATTATGTAAAAGTTTCAAGTGACAGGGTACTAATATTTCAGTTATTGAGTTAACGGAAAATACTTTCTTTTTCAAAATAAACATGTCTACAAAAGTTTTAGTCTAAAATCATTATGTTATCCCTTCGATTCAGAGGGGACGCAGGTGTGACTTTTATATATTTATTTCTGATGCACTAATTACAACCAAAATATATATATATATATTTTTTTAGTTATACAGAACAGTCTAATAGTTATTAAAAAAATCTGTTAGATTATCAGAATTATATTTGTTCTGAATTATAAAGTCCAAAAATAAGTAGTTTGAAATTCTTCCTTTATTCATACTCAAAAATTTATCAATAGTTAATTTTGTCAAGTAAGAAATTTCAATTATGAATAACTGTTTTTCTCAGGCTTTAATAATTGCAAATTAGAAAAATTATTGTTTGGAAGCAAGTTTTTTTGTGAAGATTTTACCTTTATGCAGAAAAAGACACATGCGTATTTCATAACCATAAATTAAAGGCTATATATATTATTTTTCTCTTATTTATTTGGACATTAATTAATACAAAATAATGAAAAAAAAAAGTATGAAAAATATGTTTAATAAAAATTCTGAGTCGAAGGGTTAAAAATGATGAGTCCAAGGGTTCCCGTATAAAATACCAAAAGAGTTATATCCCATTTTAATATATTGCATTAACATTTTCCTTTCTAATGTACCTATTAAATTACTATTTTCTGAACTATAGAGCATCATTAAGTCAGAAAGCATAAAGTTTATTGCCGTGTATAAACCGACTCCCTATTTTTGTTCAAGAGATAGGAAATTTCTGGTTAGTTCTGTGTAAAAGTCAACTGCTGTTAATATATATATATATATAATGCGACAGCTAAAGTAACTGAATCCAGCGCAGATGATATTCGAGAATATTTAAATTTGTAGCTTTATGTTGCTTTTATAGTTTTCACCGAGTTATATTTTTGTAGACTTAAATAAATTATCTAAACTTTTCCTAATCTTAATTCTTTTACTGAATGTAATTTAAAGTATTGCTTAAAAAAAAAAAAGAACTTTATATGCAAAGAAAATCTGATAAAAAAAACTTCAAAATTAATTGTATATAGCATCTATAACATAACGATCTAACACAGTTTTCATTGTTGACGGTGTATTTTTATTGGCTAGAAAATCACATGGTAGGATCCAGTTTTCTCACCTTAATTTTCATATTAGTTTGGTTAGCATCTACGTAAAATTGATATCTTCATATAATATAAGAAGAGAGTGAAATGATAACACATAGCCAATCACAGAAGAATTGGCCGGAAAACCATGCAGTGGGATCCAGTTTTTCCTCATTCATTTTCACATTGTTTTGGCTATCATCAGCACAAAATTAATAAAAGCCGTAAAGGTATTGTTTCTCTATAAATATCTTTGTATCCCTAATTCAAAGTTTTTCATTCTTTCTGTACTGCAATTATTACGTTTTTAATTCAAGAGTTTAAAAACAAAGAAAATTGCTGTTTTTTTATTTATTATTATTATAATGTAATTCTGTGCTACTTTTTAAGATCAAGTTATTTAGAAAGGTGGTCTAACCTTATTTACCGTTTTACAATTATAATTTTTGAGCAGGCAACATTAATATACCGTTATAAATTACAGTTAAAGAGATCTGTGAAATGATTTAGAACTTATCAGCTTCATGCACAATAAGATGCAAACAAAAATAGTATTTAATATATCTGCCTGCTTGGTGAGCGAAAATATTAAATTACGGTTGTGAACTCATCAAATTTGTTTGACACCAATAGATCTAACTATTTATAATACTAATTGTAGATAATAATATTTGGACGTGGGAAGAGGAGGCGCAAGCGTAAGCAAACAGAATTTATGTTATAGTACATTTATGTTAAGTGAATAATTTTAACTTTAGTAGAAAAATTGTTTTCTGCCAAGAAACGACAATTATTGCAAAGCAATCATCGGGGTTGGTGAGCAGCAGCAAACAGGGGGGTTGGCCCCCTAGTATTAAAAATAGTTTTCACTGTCTTATATTTTTTGAAGTACACTTAAATAAATTATCTCAACTTTTTCTAATCTTAATACTTTTTTTCTGAATGTAATTTAAAGTATTGTTTCTAAAAATAAATAAATAAATAAATAAAATAAATAATACATGCAAAGAAAATCTGATGAAAAATATACTATAACATATTGATATATATATATATAACATATTGAAAATAGTTTTCAAAAGGGGTAAATACAAAATTATTCATAAATCTCATTGTTTATAATGCATCAATATTTCCCAATCAGTGAATTTCAGACTGTAGTATAAGTCAATCTCCTGATTTTAATAAAATTTTTAGGGTTTGAAAAATCAACTTATACACTAAGATAAACAGCAATTACTATAAAGTTTTAATTTGAATAAAAAAAAATCAGATTAAATTTAGATGAAAAAAAGGAAGTCAAAAGGAATAAAAAATTCATCAATACTGCACCTGCTTCTCTCAACATGTTGTAAATATCTTGATCATAAACTAATTTGATATCATTAAATTTTTCTCCAGCAGGTGAAAGGTAGGAATCAATTGAATCATAACGTGACTTGTTTATAAGAAACCTATTAGTGTTTAGAGGCTGTAAGAAATGAACCTGTTTTACAAATAATAAATAATTAAGTTGTACCTTATGAACTTTTTTTTAAAAAACTAATTCTACCTTAAGACCCAATTCTTCATCTGTTCTGTCATCAACAGATGAAGCTATTATGTCCCATCTACAGTCTTTGTCTGTAAGATAGCCTCGATGAACAGGAGAAGCAGCACTTAATGCCAGCTAAATAAAGTTAGACAAATATTTTAATCAGTTTTGTTTAGTTGTCTCATTATAAGTAAGTGAATTAAATAAAAAAAAAGAATTTTCTTCTTCTAATATTTTTTAACAGAAATAAGGCCCTAAAGCATGAATTAAAAAACGTCTAAGCTTGTTTTGATCTAGAGAAAATTTATGTACAACTTCTGGGAGCATTTCACAGAAAACAGTTCCTCAATCATTAGACAACACAGCACGAAAGTCAGAAAAGATCAAAGAGCCCACGCTAATTCAGCTATATGTGTCTGTTCATTGCGTTGAATTATATTATCAACACAGAGGAAATTTAATTTAGACAAGTTCAATTTCTAAGAGAAATTTTGCTGCAAAAATGCAGGTTAATTCTGCTGAATTCTTTGTTTATTGAGAACGTTTTTGAACAAACATAAAAGAAAACTATGCAGCTATCTATGACATTAATTTTAAACAGATCTAAATTTTCCTGATAAAAATTCTGAAAATTTTAAAAAACGATTAATATCTGACATTAAGAGTGAAAAAAAAAAACAGAGATATTAATGATAAAAGGGCTTTTTAGGATCCAAATTAAAATAATAAAGACCATTTAGAGAAACGGTAACCTACTGGCAGCTAAATGATGAGGTCATTAAATTAGACAAAAAATTTATAGTTGAACATGAACAGACAGAGAATTTATTGCAATGGTTCGCTAAAAATTTATCTCCTTAAAATGGCACTAATGATGCTAAACTAAAGTGTCATACATTTGATGAAAATTCTGTAAAATATAAAACAGGATAGTTACTTAACTCACAGCAATTGGACAAAGACCTGCCAACTGATCGTACAGTATTCTTGCTTCAGTAATATTGCAGGCTTGAAAAGTAACCTGTAGACAGCTACATCCCATACCGAACCCCATGGTATCCATGTATACATGATTCGGTTTTGCAGCTTCCTTGGCTTCACCATTATCACCCAGCTGAGAAAAATCTTCAATAAAAGGATCTGGAGTGTTCACATCTTTGTAAACTGTGTAGAAAAGAAAAAGATTAGAAGAATGAACTATGTGTATTATATATTTAGACACCATACAAATTTTTAACTACATTAAATTAAACTCGATTAAATAAATTATGTTTAAAAAAAACTCTCTATTTGAAACAGCGTTTGACGAATTTTTAAAAACGATAGATTAATGAAATGAACTTAAATGGTTTTATTGCTTAATTGTGTTAACATGTCAGGTTCACCATTTTCCAAATATTAAAAAAAATCCAGTCTAACAATCTACACCCAAATAAAACACTTGTAATTTTAGATGTACATTTTGAAAAAACTGTATTTTAAATGTATACTTTGAAAAAACTTCTCGAGTAAATCAGGACTTGATTGAAAAACTGTGGATTTAAACTAAACTTTAAACAAATTGATTAAAACAACTTCTGAATTCACAACAATGATAGATAATATGTAAAATGTCTTTCAACAAAATTATAATTAAAGTATAACATTTATTAGCAACCAAAATTTTTATTAAGTTAATTTTAATTTAAAATTATGTAAAAAGACATATGACTATTTTATTGATTCATTGCTAATCTCAGTCTTTTTTTTTTTATTTGTTGTTCATTCAATTATTTATTTTTATATTGGCCAATAAATTTTTTAAAACAAGAACAGGCATAAAAGCTGTAGTCTATAGTTATTATATCACTGCTATTCATCCCTAAGTCCCTAATCACCCAACTCAAAGCATCAGATTTGTCACTGGAAATTAAGTGTGATGTATTTTAAAGTTACCATGATTTAATTAATTTTGTGAGGCATATAGTGAGATGAGTTTTGAAAATGCTTTGTTTGAAGTTCTAATTCACATTACAAAACAAATGTGCCTCTGCCAAAAAATTTGAGATTACAATACATATTTTTTTAAAGTAAATATGTGAATTAAAGATTTTTATAAAAATCAATCTCTTTTTTTTTCTTTCTAAGTTAAGGTTTTATTAAATCCTAGTAAAATGCACTAAAATTTTCTCAGACATTTACTATTATTGGAGAAATAAAAATATAACATTGAATCAAAATTTTATATCATAATGAATCTGTGATCCTGAAAATTTATAAAAATTACGATAAGTACTTCCATAACTTAATTTTGTCATTTGTACATCCAGAAATCTTGAAAATAAAACAGATCAGTTTTTTTTTCTTCTTTTTAAGTCAAAACCATGATATCTTTAAAAGCACTAACATTAAACAGTTAAAATGAAAATTAAAAATTGCTTACTTGGTACATTGATTATAACTTTTTTTCCTCGTCTCTCCCTAATATTTCGAGCTAAAGTTCTAAAAAAAGTAAACATGAAAACAATTTTAGAGTATTTTTTTTTCCATTCCCATTCATCAAAACCGAGAATAACACATATGCAAAGATATTTAAATAAAAGTAGTTAAAAAGGTTTTAAAATTGAACATATAGGCATACTTTAGTCATAATTAAATACTTAAAGTCTAAACGATTGGATAAGCTTTATGATATTTTTATGACTTGGAGATATGTGTAAAGCACTTCCCATTTATTACAATTTAAAAATAGTGCATTATTTCAGTAGTGATACAAAGTGTTGATTCTAGTGCCAGATTACCCATAGGGCCATGGCCTGGGGCACCCAATGATTAGGGGCCCCCTTAAAAAAAATTTTTTTGAAAATAAATAAAAAAAAATTAATAAAAACAAAGATTTAAAAAAAAATCTATTTCAAATATATACTAATAAAATACGATAATTTTTTTTTACTTAATTATTACATAATTTTTTACATATTTATTTATTACTTATTTTAGTTATTATTTATAAGTATTATTATAGTTTATGTATCATAATATTTATTAATGTTTTTTAAGTTCAAATTTGTCCTTTTGATTTGCGCACGTAAAAATTGAAAGCAGTACTATAGCGAGCTGAGACTTGTTTAAACAAGAATGTTGTTGACATTATTGAGATGTTAGAATAGAAGAAATGTTGTTGACATTATTGAGATGTTTTAAATGAAAAAGAAGTTATTTAGTGCCTCAACTGAAGTGTCTCATAATTTTTTTAGTGTTTTATATTTATTTAGTGTCCGTAATTCTATTTAATCAATAAATAGTTATAAAATATTTTACTAAAAGGTAAGTGTTTGTTTATTGTTTTATATATTCTAGAAGAAACTCATACAACTGATCACTTTCAATCAAATTTTATATATTGAAATTGTCACTGAAATTGCATACCCTTAATCTGCCCCTGGTTGATTCCATATTGCTGTTTTCAAATAAAAATAAATTTTCCTTAATAACATATCCATTATTAATTATTGTTTTTTTTTAATATAAAATTTGAAGTTCTTTAGAAGAAAAAAATGAAGTTAGAGAAGTAAGCCTTACATTAGTACTAGTGCATGATGATTTTTATAACAGACTTTTTGTACTGATCAACATCAGAGTGGTTATAACACAAAATAAGATAGCTAACAGCATTTAAAATTTTAAAAATTAGGATTCAATCCGTATTATTGATGTAGTGTATAATCAAGTTTGCCTTTATACATTTTCACAAAATGCCATAGCCATGAACAGAATACAGGAGTTTATCTCTATCAACTAAAACATTTGTAAACAAAATCCTTAAAAATAGTATTTTTTTTTTAAATATGGAACCTTAATAAAATGTTTTTGTATCATTTTTAAAACTAAGATTGATTTGTATTTTATTTCACACTTAAAATCTTTCAAGTACAATGCTTAATAATTGCTATCTTGAGTCCAAGTTGTAAACAAAATTTTGATTTTCTAATTAATATAAAAAGTTTTGATACTAACAAAAAATACAGCAAAATAAATGTTTTTTTTTTTTTCTTTTCAAAAAAACATTTTTTTTCTCAAAAAAAAAAAAAAAAAATAATAATAAATAAATAAATAAATAAAAAGGCTCTTAAAGTAAATTACTAAAAATTTGAACAATTTATAATTGAGGTTTGTCAGAGTTTGTTAGAGTTATTGCATTTTCCAGAATTAGACAAGAAACTTTTCTAGAGAATAAAAAGTTTTTTCTCATAAATGCTTTAGCAAAACTAGGAATTTAAAAAAACAATATTGAACTGTATTATTCATGTTAGTTGTAAATTATTATTATGTCACATACTAATAAATATAATTAGTATGTAACACATATGCAATATACAAAATACCTTAAGCACCCTTTGTAATGAAATCCTAGCCACAGTCAGCAATGTACTACCATAATATGCAAAAATATTATTTATTACAAATACTTCGTTCAAAAGTATATCATATCAGAAAATTCTTAATATTATTATTTACTTGAATCTAGGATGGCCATCATATACAGCACAATCAGGAAAAAATAAGGATCGTAAGGCACTTGTTTTCGGGTCAGTTTGTGTAGGAGGTACAGTGAAATTTGGACAACCTAGGCTTAAAATAAATCAGAAAATTTAGGTGCAAGTTTTAGAATTTTAATGCACAGATATCTAAGCTATATTTTGAAAGATCCTTTTAATTTCCAAAAGTATTTAATTTTTTTTTATCTTTATTAAATTTTTTGGTGCTATTCATTATTATTTTGGGCATTATGGCACCCATGATATCTAGACTTGTAGACATATTACACTATGTACTCAAGGTTGGGAATTCAAAAGATTTAACTAAGATTGAAATCACAGTTAGCACCGTTGGAAGTGCTACACTGTCCCAAGGGAAAACATTACCCCTTCAAGCTAATGAAAAATATATGCAAAATTTTAAATAATCTATAACTTAAACCTATTAAATTTTATTATGATTATATTATATTCCAGATTATATACTCTGATATTCCAGTAAAATTTTTAAAGGAAAGATTTTAATTTTAAAACTTTGAAAATTTTTTTCATTATTTTCTTGACTTGATAATTAGTCATAATTTATTATTTTAAAAGGTGAATAGCAAAACATCTAATGTTAACATTTAAAAAACATAAAAATAAGACTGACAAAACCTCAATAAAATATTAATTCTTAATGTCCAGTGTTTAAGTTGTATACAAAGTTAAAGTACTAAAAAAATAGATTTGCTATTGCAAAATATATCTTAATTAAAGAAAAAATTTATTTTAACAAATCTTTCGACGTGTACAGATTGTTCGTGAATAAGGTGTTTCTTCAACCCAAAATTTTTTTCACAAAAACCGTATAGAGACATTAGATGCCAGCCAGTTTAAAAAAAAAAGGCTTACTGTTCATGATGAGTCATCATGACAGTAAAAAAAAATTACATCATAAAAAAAAAAAATCTACATTCAAAATGCATTGTGAAATAGGCCTGTACAAAATAAGTTTACAGATTTTAAATTGCGACAGTTTTTGACAGATTTAACATTGGATTAAACTGTCATCACAAAAACCCTTGATCAAATATCTATCATTAAAAACGTCAAACATTATACTTTCATAAATGTATAAATATTTTTCGATGCATCAAACAACATAAATTATTTTTTAGACCTATACAACAGCATAAATAAAAAAAATCACTTTTCTATCTTTTTTTTAAATAACTTTTTATGTATTAATATAACGATATACATAACTTTAAAAGAAAAACTATAATACAAAACTTCTAAAGTGCATTTTCAAGCATAATACTGTTTTTACTGAATAAAACTCAAATGATAAAATTATTATTATAAAATCATCATTGATACTATTGTTAAAGTTATAATTATTAAAATGATCAACTTTAAGCTTGTTATTAAAATTATTATTATTAAAAACTGGCAAAGTTTTTAAATATGCATACCTAGATTGCATTTGATAAAAATTGATATGGCTCTTATTTCAAGATGTGCTTATTTGGATCATATATGATCAATTTGAAATAGCTTTATTTAAATTCTTTTAAAATATAATTTTTCTAAAAACTTTAAATTAAATTTCGAAACAATTGGAATATCCAATAAAAAAATATTTTTAAAAATTGAGAAACACTCCATGTCATTTTATTAGGCTGTTTGCAATAGGTATTTTATAAAAATTTATTTTTACTGTTTATGGGAATTCTTTAGTATTAACTTGATTTCAACATTTTAAATTTCTTCAAAAGCTTTATCTTTTACGTTTGCCGAAATTCAAAAAATTGTGATAAACTAAGAGAACTAACTAAGAGCATTTTCTGTGATCAGATTTTTATTAATGTATCCATTTAAAATTGAAATAACAATAACAGATTTAACTTTTTCTTAAAAAAATAATCTACATTTTGTAACAAAATTAACTTTAATTAAAAAACATATGTAGATTAATGCTAATTAAATTTTATGCAAAAAAATTTTTATGCATATTTTTTATAATTTCCATATTATCAGTCGTTGAACCACAGGGTTTAATCAATTTAAATCAAATTTTGGACATAAAAATCTATAAATATAGTACTGAACATACTTTACATAAGATATATTTTTCATATTTTTATATTTTCATATATATATATATATTTCATATTATATATTTTCATTATAAATTGTTTGATGTAATCTTTCTATACGTTGACCTTGAATTGAGTGCTAAATAAAATCTATTTTTAGAGATTCCCTCTACATTTTTCTAACACATTAGTAAAAAATTTCAAAACTGTTATATAATTGCTGATTTCTCTATTAATTCTCACACTTTCTTTTCTGTCAAGACATTTGAAATCATCAAGCTAAGAAAAAGAGCCTTTTGCAATAAATTTAATCAATTGATTGGCAATAAATTTAATCAATTAAACTTTCCTTAGCGAAAAATATTCTAACTTATACATGATAACTGCATTTTGGAATTCTTGGTGGCAGGGTTTGTTGATTTAAATCAGCTTGATTTAAATCACGATTTAAATCAAATGATTTTTTTTAAAAAAGTCATTGATTTAAATCAACTAATTTTTTATATATGTATATATTGATTTAAAAAGTTAAAAAACAGTGTATTAAATCATTGATACTTTTATTATTTCTTTTCTCATAAAAATTTATTTCAAATAATTTTAAAATTTATTTTAAATAAATTATTAGTTTTAAAATTTATTATTTTAAATAAATTGCATTAGCTTTAACATTTATTATTGCTGCATTAATTAATTTTAGCTAACAAAATTACTTCTTTCTTGGTATGTGCTAAATTCCAACACATTTTAAATTACATTTTTAAAAATCTTTTGATTCTTGATATTGAAAGTACAGATCAAAGTAAACAATTAAGTATTTTTTTTCTCATAATATGTTTACAGTATCTTTCACATTATCAGATTTTTTAAAAAGAAATTTTGTGAAAAAAAAATTTCAATGAGTACATATTTTTTTTTTTTTTTTTTAGCTTAACTTATCTATTTTGATATAGGATTAAAATTGAATATTTTCACAGATAAAATTACAGATTAAATATTTATTTATTTTTAGATGAATGACTACATTTATAAACACAATCCGTTACATATAGTTCGTCATTTTAAAAAACAAGAGAAAAAAAAAGAAATCACAATTTTAAATTAAAATTATGGTTTGGTAGTTTAAACTTTGTTTTAATAGTTAAAGTAATCTTTAAATTCTCTATTTCATCTAGTATTTAAATTTTAATCATGTATTTCTTTCAAAATGGTTGCTATGCATTCAAATCTATGTATTATAATGAAAAATTGTTTAAGGTAGTTAGAGCTTCTAAAATACTGTTACAACATAGTTTTAATATTAATTGAATTTTGATTAAAGTTTTTTTAGTCATAAATCAAAGATCTTATGATTTAAATTTTTAAAAAAAATCCAATTTAAATAAAAAAAAATCTGATTATTTTTATTTTTTAAAAAAAAATTTAAATAATCACAAACCCTGCTTGGTGGATGGAGGTGTCCTGTATGACTTAGCTTTGCAGCAATACATTCATGGTGAATTTTAATATTTATAATTTGATAATGTATATTTATATTAAAACTAAAGATTAGTCTTTACTTTGGAGCTGCATATGATTTCAAAAATGCAACATTTTTATTTATCATAGTTTGATTCTTTAGTTAACAATTTATAATTTTTGATAAATAATTGTCTGCCTACATAACTCCGGAATAAAATATGGACAGATGGAAATACATCAATCAACATTTTCAATCTCATGGTAATTCATCGAATATCTTCAATAAGTAATAATTTCTTTAATCAACAAACCTCTTCATAATAAAATTTAATTCTTCAAATATTGTAATTATCAACTACTTCCTTCAAACACCATATTTTTTATAGAAAAAAAATATAGTGTTACTCACCGTGGAAAACTTGTTAAGCATAGTATGCTTTCATCCTCTAGCAATAAGGTAGTTACTTCATCTCGTCTACAAAAAATATTTAAAAAACATGTTGAAAGGATTAAAATACGTATCTATGAAAAGAGAAGAATACTAAACATGAAAAAAGAAATTATATCTTTAGAACAACGAAATAAAAGAATTTAAAAACTTTCTTTTTTAAAGTTTTCAATAGCTCATAAATATGCAGAATTTCTTGAATTCTAATTGATCCCTTCAATAGCTCATAAATATGATAGACGTTTAAATGAAACCTTTTTAGGTTTCATTTAAACGTCTATAAATGATTTTAAATCTCTACATGCATCCTAACAAAATGAAAATATTTTATCATTGTCTTTGTAAGTCATTTGAATTTAATAAATCATTATCTATAACAGGCTTTTTCCTTCTTTAAATTAATATTCAATTATTTTTTTTACTAAACTATTTAAATTTATTAAGTTTAAATCGATTTAAAGATCGATTTTAATACATTACCACTAAATCGATTTTAATACATTAAGATTTTTCTACAAACAGCCAAAAGGCAAATTTCTAAGTTTTATCCTTTGGTAAACATAAATTTTGTTGTTTTTCACAATAGGTAATTAAAGGAAACATTTTTCAATTCTGACACTAAATTCTAAATATCAATAGCAAAAAAAAAAAAACAAAAAAAAAACACTACATTAATGCTACTATTTCAATACAATGACATTAAAAAAATTGCAATGAACAACAATGAAGACATTTAAAAAAATTCATAAAAATAAAAGATACCTCGATAAACTCTTATACTAACCTAAATTTCATATTAGCTTCCACAACATTGAAATGTGAAGATAAAGCTCCATATGGTTTACCTGGTGTTCCTTCTATCATGTAAGCTCCAAACTCAGGACGCCACAATGCCTTGACATCACTAGATGGACAAGAAATCCAATTTTCTCATCAAATGCTTTTAAAACAAATAATGCATCATAAACTAATATATGCAATCAAGATTTCTTTAATTAAAAATATTCACTTATTTAAGACAGAAGACCGAATTTTATATTTAATTGTGTGCTGAAAAACCACTAAATTGATAATTTGTATGAATTAAATTCAGTAAATTAAATTACTTGAAACAACTTGTAAAAATCAATGTCTGTTTTTGTTACATCTATCAACTAAAAAAACAATGTGTGCCCAAATTTTATTTAAAAAAAAGAAGAAAAAAAACAACAAAATTCAACTTGCAACACATATTTTTAAAAAAGCAAACAAATCGGGTTAAAAAAAAGGCTCAATGGTTCTTATGTCCAACTAATAAATAGTTTCGCCAAGATAATTTTTTTTGAACAACATTAATTCTTAATTCAAATTTACTGTAAGTTTAAAAAATAAAATTAACAAATTTTTACCTTTAATGTCATTAGAATAAAAGTTTGAATTTTTTTTGTGCATAAATGTTGTAAAGGTTAACAATTAATTAGTAAAAATAAATTAGTCCATAATTATTGGAAACAACCATAAGATTAAAAAACAATTTCTTAAATTAAAATTATAATTTTTAATAATGAAAAATTAAATTAACACCAGAATAAAATTTGACTCACATCTTTTTCCAAATCATTAGCAGAAATAAAAATAAATATAAGTATACCCATTATTTTCTTTCTCTTTTTCCTGTAGAACTGAAAGCAAAGGTTCGGCTTTCAAACAAACTTTAGCAGTTTTACTTTCATGATCAAACTTGATAATCATGTATTCAATCTACACAATAGAAAAATATATAAATTATAATTTATTTCAAACAATCATAAACAAAGCTAATTCATTTTCCATACATTAAAATAATGTATCTACTATATCAAAATAAGCAATGGATAAACATTATCTTTTAAAGAAAAATTTAGCTTTTTTTCATTCATTTAAATGACCCTAATAAATTTGTATATTAGTTGAAGTTCACAGGTTTGTAACTACTTTAAAAGAACTGCATTAAAATGGTAAAAATACAAGTTGCAATTTGATAAAACTAAATTAGATCAATAGGAAAATATAGTACTACGAATTTTATTAGAGGATTAGGTAGAAGTATTTTGATATACTTTCATCCAATATTACCCAAACTGGCATTTGTATTTTAATTTAAATATTAAAAATTTAATGCATAAATCTCCGGGAAGTACAAATTATTTTGAAAAAAATATTACAATATATCTAAGGAATTTACAAATATAATCCATTGAGTTCAAGGTCATCAAACAGATAATAAATATCATAATTATAAGCCTGTCTCTAAAAATTAACTTTAAAAAATTTTATTATTAAAAAATTTTTCTTATACAGGACAAAACAATTAGTATTTTAAAAATAGTCATTTGTTTTTACGTAACATATATTTGTTTACCTCATCTCCCCACTTCAAACAATCATTTTGCCGGTCTTTTAAGCGGTGATATAATTTTATAAACTGAATTACACCATGTTGTCTAACATGATCTGCATACTTTTTTGTTTCTTCCCATGATAAGGGGGATCCTTCAGTTAACAAACCCATTATTAATAATGAAAGACTGACCTACACAAGGAATCAATTAAGAAATATTTAAATCAAGGTTGAAATCATGAAAAGCGATTGAAAGTTACAAAATATAAATATTTTTTTTTCTGCTAATACATGTATACGACTGATTCCTTTTCTAACGAATCCTCAGGGTTTGGATTTTTTAAAAAAAGGCATCAGTTTTTCTTTATTTCAGATTTTTATAATAATGTATATTGCAAATTAATAGATGTAAATTTTTTATTCTTAAAATCTTGCATCAAAACTGAATAGACAAATAGTATTTGAATTAAAACTCGTCGCTTTTTATTTTTTGAATTAATTCAAAATTATTCAGTTTATAACTACTCAACTCTTATAAATGTTTGTTTTCAATTAAAAGCATGCATGTGTTGGAGGCTTTGTCGACTGTGTAATTAATTATAAAAATACAAGATAAATAAAGTATTTCTTATATTCTAAGAAATCATGGTGAGTAATGATCTTTTGTTGTCTTAGTATAAATTGCAATTTATGATGTATAAATAACTTCAAGATGAAAATGTATGTGAAATCTAAGACGATGTATACTTACATAAAACACATATGTCGGTTTCTCATTATTTCTAGGTTTTTCGATCTTGATCGAGCTAATTGCTATCCAGTAATTATACTCACTTTCAATCAACAAAAAAACATGTATTTGCTGTTTATGAATTGTATCTTTTAAGTTTATCTGTTTGTTTTTTTCCCCCTCTCGACAAAACTTGACAACCATTGTTTTCAAATTTACTGGAACCACAAATTTATTAGACAGATATATATATTGTATCTGATATTGGGGTACAGATACCTATATCAAAATCCTCGCTAAGTTCTTACACCTAACAGGCATTAATGATGTTCTTTTCAAACCGCTATTTAGTTGAATAAAAAAAATTAAGTATTCCTGAACCGGTAGTATTAAGTTTATTTTTTTGCATTAACTTTAATAATATGACTTTTTAAAGTAGGTCTGTCGCGCCAACTACATTCGTTGAGGTGCGTAATAGATTTTAAACTTATTAAATAGATTTAAAATTTTTTTAAAATAAGAAATGTGCAAATGTTACTCCAAAGGTGGCTACGAATTATAACTTTTGGGTTGATCCCCTTTCTGTGATGTTTTTTTGTTTTGTTTTGTTTCTCGCTAGCCACTGCCCGGAAGTTGCCAAGACTATTCTGCCACAGATTATAAAGAAATACCCCTTTTTCCACAACAACCTTGTTTAGGATATTTCCGCATAAGTATCTGTTTTTTTTCTTTTTTCGCAAAAAAGTTTTTACATAAAAATGTTATTTTGTGGTTCATCTGGATTAAAGTATAAGTTATTCCTTCTGAGTTGGACCCCTTCTGTGATCAGGGATCTGTCTAGGTTTTTCTGAGAGGTACCTATTTTATGAAAATTTAGACATAATTTGTGAAAAATTAAATATTTTATTAAAATTTAGACACAAAAATATCTACCATTTTTCCTAAAATTGAATTTGTGAAACTGCCGTTTTTCCTAAAGTTGAATTTGTGAAGGTAGCGCTTACTTACTTATCCGCTACGTGCCTTTGGGCACTTAAGGCCTCTAGCATAATCCTCCTTAAGGCCTCTAGCATAATAGATCTTGCTTCCTCCCAGCCAGAAATTCTACATTCTTTTAATTCGCCCAAAAACGTGCGCTGGATGGTCAGTCTGGGTCTTCCTCTTGTTCTTTTACCATCAGGGGCCCATGTAAGCGCAACAGATGTAATGTTTCTTTGGGCATTCTAAGGATATGTCCGAGCCAGCTCCATCTTCGTTTTTTAATTTCATCCTCTATTGTTTTTATTTTAGCTTTCTTTAATAGATTTTGATTTGATACTTTGTAAGGCCAGAAAATTTTAAAAATAAATCTTAAACATTTGTTTCGAAAGGTTTCTAATTTTTGTAAATTTTGATCTTAGTCTATTTCCAGGTTTCTGCATCATATAATAGTACTGCTTTAACAATAGCTTTGTAAACAACTATTTTTGTCTTTATTTCAATATTTGACTCTCTCCAAAATTTATGTAATCCCTTAAAACATGTTCTTGCTTTGATTATTCTCTGTCTAATATCTTCGCTACTTCCACCTTTTTTATCTATAATAGAACCTAAATAGCTAAATGCCTCTATGCCATCTATTTCGTGATTTTCGATTTTAATTTTGTCATTTTTCTTTTGATTTATTCTCATTACTTTAGTTTTCTTCTTGTTTATGAATAAACCTACACTATTTGAATATTTGTTGAATTTGTCTGTTTTAAGCTGAAGGTCTGTACAATTGGATGAAATAAGTACGATGTCATCAGCAAAATCAAGGTCTTCTAAAGTAGTTGTGAAATTCCACCTTATTCCTCTTTTTTTATCTTTCATGTTGTTTCGCATAATCCAGTCTATCATCAGTATAAATAAAAATCCTGATAAAACACATCCCTGTCTCACTCCAGTTTTTACCAAAAAGAATTCAGTTAATTCTCCATTAACTTCAATACATGCTTCGCTGTTATCATACATATCTTTGATTATTTTAATATATTTCTCTGGTATATTATAAAGTGATAAAATTTCTCATAATTTCTCTCTCTTAACTGAATCAAAGGCTTTACTGAAATCAATAAAGTTTAAATATAAAGAGGTGTTAAATTCTAGGCTTTGCTCAATGATATTTCTAAGTGTGAATATTTGCTGCATTGTTCCATTTCCACTGCGGAAACCTGCTTGTTCTTCTCTTGAAATTCCATAAATTTCATGTTTTAGTCTATTCAAAATTATCCTTCCAAAAAATTTTCCAGGTATGGAGAGTAGGCTAATGCCCCTCCAATTTTCGCATTTTGTAAGATCGCCTTTCTTGGGAATTTTCACTATTACTGCTTCTTTCCACTGTTCCGGTATTCTTTCATTTCTCCAGATTTCATTGAAGAGCTTTTGAAACTGTCTTGTAGCGGTTTCAAAATCTGCCTTAAGCATCTCTGCTACAATTCCATCTCTCCCTGCAGCCTTCTTTGGTTTTGTGGCCCTCAGGGCATTCTGTACCTCGTCCAGCGAGATATCTTCCAAAGAAAAATCTACAGTAAATGTTACATTTAGTGTAACATTTGGGAGTTGCTCAGAATTTTCAACATGGTGTGCGTTAAGCATATCTTCAAAATATTCTCTCCATCTTTCTTCAATCCTCTTATCTGTAGTAAGTAACTTATTGTTTTTGTCTCGTATTGCACATTGCGAATTTCGTTTATTTCCTTTTATTTGTTTCACTTTCTGATAGAAAGTACTTATTTGTCCTTTTTGCGCTGCATCTTGAGCTTCAGCGGCAAGGTCTGTGAAATATTTCCTTTTGTCTTTTCAGGCTGACTTTTTTACTTCTCTATCAATTTGACTATACTGCTGTCTACCGATTAAATAATCTTTCAGAGTTTGTAGTTTCCATCTGTATTTTCTTTTTCCTTCTGTTTTCAATTAGTTTTAATGTTTTTTGATATGTTCCCAAGTCTCTTCCACTTTTTCTTTTACCTCATTTTCTGATTGCTGAGTGTTGCTATGATTTTCTTCTTCCTTTAATAGCTCAAATCTGTTTTTCAACTCGATTGAAAATTCTTCTCTGCACTCTTTGGCTTTTAACATAGCAATGTCGTAGCTTATTCTTTTATGTCCCGTCTTCTTTGGTGATTTCCTTAATTTTACTTTTAATATTGCTAGAATCAAGTAGTGATCTGATCCAACGTCGGCACCTCTCATCGCTCTTACGTCTCTCAGTGAGCTCCTGAACTTGTTATTAATTGCAATATGATCTATTTGATTTTTTGTTCTTCCGTCTGGTGAGGTCCATGTACATTTATGTATCTCTCTATGCTTGAATCTACTCCCACCTATGTTCAAACTATTTAGTTCGCACAGGGAACCAAACAGTTCTCCATTTGCATTCCTCTCGCCCGGTGATTAGTTTCCCATGGAGGTTTCATCATCACTAATCCATTTTCCAACCTTAGCATTAAGGTCTCCCATAAGAATTATCATGTCATGTTTTGGAACTTGATTTAAAACACATTGCAGTTGATCATAAAATGTCTCCTTTTCCTCCTCATCAGCATCATTCGTTGGTGCATACCCTTGAATAATTGATAGTTTAATGTATTTTGAATAAAATCGTGCTCTTAAAATTCTTTCACTGATTGGTTCTCATTCCAAAAGACTCTTCGCTGTTTCTTGATTAATGATTAGCGCCACGCCTCTTTCGTGCTTTTCTTCAGTTCCTGAGTACAAAATTACTTGTTCATTTCCAGTTTTTAGCTTGCCAAAACCTGTCCATCTTAGTTCTGATATTCCCAAGATATCCAATTGATATCTATCCATTTCCATTGACACCTGTCTGCTTTTTCCACATTGGTTTAAAAAAAAAAAAAAAGCAGACAGGTGTCACCCCGTAAAACATCCCTGACTACAGAAACCAAAGCAAGCAAAGTAACACTAAATGGTAGTAAATTCGGCCTGGACAGACCCCTGGTGATGCTTTTTATTTTTAGTTTCCTGCAAAGCATGGCATGAAAGTTGCCAAAATTTGACGAAGATATTGACAGGGAATCATTTACTATTGGTTATACCAATTGCTAATTAAGAATTAAATATAATGAAAACATTTAGTTTAATCATTTCATGTATTTTTCTTTATTTAAAATGAAGGATTACTTTTATCCATAAAAGTTTTTAATGACAAATTTTATATTCATATCAGCACCTTTATTGTATACATTTTTTTCTAGCCTTGTCTCTATGTTTTGTTTGAGCATGCTGCAGGATATGGTCTCTTCAAGTCCATGAAGTTTGAAGATATTGAAGAATTTAAGGATGTTGTTGAACCTAATGTTGCTAAATTAGAAAAATTCAAGCAAATTGTGGAATTATTAGATTTTAGAGCTTTCAAAAATACAAGACATGCTCTGGATAACATGAATAGCATGTCTGAAGGTAAATTTAGCATGGTGTTAATTGCTATTAATTATCTGAATTTCATTGTCATTTCATGTATTTTATTACTTTTAATTACAACTGGTTACTTGTATACTATACATGTACTTGTATACATTTATTTATGCCTTAATTTTTAATTTATGAATAATATTTGGCGTTTCATACTGACAGAATTGTAATATCGCATATCATAAATTATATTTTAAGTTATATTTTTTTTATGTTTTAAATATTACATTGTAAAATATATTTTTTTTATCTATTTTTTTATATTAAAAGCAGGACAGTGGCCGAAGGAACCTAGTTTTTAATTTAAAAAATTCACAAAATTATACTTAGATTTTTGCAACTTCTAAATATGCACCGCCTAGTATAAAAAAAAAATTTAGAACCCTGAATATTAGAATTGTAAATGCAAAAGTAGATCTGTATTATGCAATCTGTATGAACGGTGTTAAGTTTACAATCTTTAAAGTAAACCAAAATTGACAATTTCTTGGTCAGAGGGGCATGGAATTGACAGATCTAGTGCTCCGGATAATGTAATTTTTTTCTGAAAATTTTAAAAATGCATATTTTTGTGTTTTTAAGTATTTTTATTTAAAAATTATTTTAAAGCATTAATATTGATATGTTCCAAGTCATACTATGTATCATGGATAAGTTAAATGCTATGTGAAGTAATCTATAAAATATAAAGTTTTATATAATACTAAGCCTTATGTTTCAAGGTTTTTGTGATAAAGGTCGTCTACTATAACTAAAACTGAAAAGTTTTTGCATGTTAAAATTTTATATAATATAAAGCCTCATGTTTCAAGGTTTGTGTTATAACGCTTTTTTTCTGTAACTAAAACTAAAGAGCTTGTTAAAGTTTTTCTTAACATTCTCTTGTATATTTAAGGTATATTGCACCCTGAACTAAAAGAGTTTCTAGAGGAATCAGTGCCAAAAAAGAAGAAATCAATTGTTGGTGTTGCCGATCCAAAGCTGGCTGTTTCTATTTCCGAATTAGGATTCAATATTTCAGCAGATACTGCTGTTCAAGAGATCATTAGAGGATTGAGACGCCACTTTCATACTTTGGTGGAAGGATTTGAAGATGCAAGTGCTGCATCCAAGTCCCAATTGGGTCTTGGCCATTACTACTCCAGAGCTCGAGTGAAGTTCAATGTTAACCGCATTGATAACATGATTATTCAAAGTATAAGTTTGCTAGACCAGCTTGATAAGGATATCAATACATTTGTTATGAGAGTTCGGTATGTATTAGAGTTCTTAATTTCAGATCTTTATGTACATTTCATTATTGTTTGAATAATTATTTACTTTTATTGCTGGGTGAGAAATGGCTTTTTGTCCTCCGAGAATGTACTGATGTTTACAAAACCAAACATTTTTATAAAGAGGTTAAATATGTAACACCACTGCACCTTTTTATGCATTAATTTTTATTATTAAATGAGATATTTCTATAAACTGTTCAGTATTGTTAAAATTATTTGTAAAAAATTGATGCAACCTTTTTTGTGATATAATAGAATCATTAGGCAGTCTGATTTTTTTTCATTCTCCTTTTTTTCTCTTCATTTTGTTAAAATTAGTTCTAAATATGTAACTTAATTGAAATGCGGGTAAAAATTATTGTATTGTTAAAATTATTTGTAAAAAATTGATGCAACCTTTTTTTGTGATATAATAGAATCATTAGGCAGTCTGATTTTTTTTCATTCTCCTTTTTTTTCTTCATTTTGTTAAAATTAGTTCTAAATATGTAACTTAATTGAAATGCGGGTAAAAATTAAAATTATTTTTCTGTCAATCAATTTTTTATTTTGCTATTTTATGTATTTTAACTTTTATATCTCATTTAAATAAGTTATATTTCACACATGATAACTTAGATAGGCTGAAGGCTTTGCCAGTTGCCTGTGTTGCTGTGCCTACAAGGTTTACTGCAGTATAAGCATAACAAATTTTGCAAATATTCAAATTTTCCAATTAGCATGTGACATGTAAAATGCTTACCTAATATTTTAACTTAATTCTAAAATGTATTTTTTAAAATTTTCAATGTTGGCTGTGTTCAACAAAAAAGAAAGAAATCTGAAAAATTAATACTGTACCCAACTATTTATCCCATATCCATTTGTTGAGAGAAAACTTCAATATTTCTTTTGTGACCTTGAAAATCTTAAGTTTAGGAGGGGCAGGGAGGAGACAACTGTTTTATTTTCTCCTGTGTGTCAGAAATAATCTGTGGTTTTCTGATGAGCAGCATGCTGATATCTTTAAAAGATCTTTATATCTTATATAAAAATTAAAAGAGAAGATTGTTAATTAATCTAAGCATAAAATAGTTATAATAGTTCTTTTTATATATGAATTTTAAGATAAAGTGGTTTTCTTTTAAATTCAAATAATCTTATAATATCCTGCCTTGTCGGGGGTTTTAATAATTATGTTGGCCCCTTTAATTATCGTTTCCATTAAGCAATTTTCAAATGTTGTTTTTATTTCATATGATTGATAAGTTTTCCTTTTATTTTTATCATTTTCTTTTTTCCTTATAATTAGGAATAAAGTACATTGCATATTTTTAGTTATTGGTTTTATATTACTTAATTTGGTGATTTTAATTAATCTTCAAAAAATAGATATGGGGATTTTGTATTTTTAAACTTGTCTTTAATGTTATTTTCTACCATTTTTTTAAAAAAACAACTGTGTTACTCTTTTTCATTGTAATTTGTGTTGAATAAAACATCAATAAACGGCACTTTTTAGCCGATCCATCCAGAAAACCAGACATTCGGACATCCGGGATAGCGATGGCCCCGGGTATCCTGGATAATTGGTTCTCTACTGTTATTAGATTAATTTCTCATAGTTTGATATACTTTAATACAAAAAGCAGAAGTGTATTTTAAATTAATTTAATGTAAATTTTTAATTTGCCTGTTGTTTAATTAGTCCTTTTAATTATCACTTATATTTCTATGTGTGTTATTTTAGTGAATGGTATAGTTTACATTTTCCTGAGCTGCTGCAAATTGTCCCAGAAAATGCTTTGTTTATCCAGTGTGTTCATATAATAAAGAATCGAAAAGAAATTGAGGGATTGGAGGATGATTTAGAAAAAGTACTTGGTGATCGAGCTAAAGTTGAAAAAATCATGATTTTGGCTAGGTGCTCCATGGGTAAGAGCTCAATTTTAAACATGTTTAAAAAAATTTTTACTTTATTTTTGACGAAATTGTTTAAAAAATTGTTTTAGATAGAAACAATTTTGAAGTTGCTCATGTATTAATTTTTTTCCACCTTTAAATTTCCTCTGCAAAAATAATTAACTTGATATTCATTGTTGATAGTTTTTGAAAAGTAATATTGTTTTAGAAAAGGGTGCATAGCGTTTTCAAAAAGTGCTTAAAGGTGCTTTTTTCCATGAGTGTTTTTAAAAAGTGCTTAATTTTCCCTTTTCTGAAATGGGATGTTTTTCGTTACCATGTTGATTTTTGCCACAAATTATGCAAAAAGACATTGTCCTATTCAATGTTTTCACAATTAATTCAACCCCAATCTATTTCGGCGTATCGGCGGTCTGTAGTGTATGAGACCACCCTTTATAACACTGAAATACTTGCAGATCTGCACTTGCGTATACTGAGCTGGATTCAGTGGTAAGGATTTTTGACTCTCGTGTGCAACCCTGCTGCATTTTGCAGGAGATTCTCAATTTCAGACTTCATTTTCCACCCTCTCTAATATTTCAAATTTTTGCTGATCACAGGGACCAACTAAACATTGTCACTTTTTTTTCTCTATTAGCGATAGAAAATTTCATTTCTCTTGTTACTTTCATTGTTTGTGACGTGCCATCGTCTTCGTCACTGTAAAAGTATTTTTTGAGTGCTTAAAAGGTGCTTATTTTTTTGTTGAAAAATCTGCCTAAGCACCTTGAAGAAAAAGTTTGAGCAGTTAAATTAAGTTAAATTTAATTTGTAAATGCAGTAAACTCTTCGTTTTCTGTTTCGCAGTTTAGCTGCAGTCTGAGTAAAACTCTGTGTTGCTTGAAATTTTGTAGCAAACGCGATTTTTGACTAGTATTTTATCTATCCGAGATTATATAGAATGCTTTGGCCATAAAGATTTTGTCCCACTATTATTTTCTTATTAATTTGTATCAATAATATATTTTTCTACGCTGACAAAACATTAAATTATGAATGGTATTCTAGCACCAAGAAGTAATATTTTACTTGTTTACTTTTTCAACTATGCCCAACTGGCCAGATAATTTTAGGTTGTTTCATGTTTTGTTTAAGGTTTATATTTTCTGCAATGCTTAAACAGCTGAAAAAGGAATTTTCTAAGTTTGAGTTATATTATAATTAGGCTCTTATATGACCCTGATTGAAGGTTTTACTACGTTTTCAATAAAATGCTATAGAAAAATACAAATTCCAAAACAAACAAAAGAAAAGAAAAAACATTCATCTTGAAAAATTACATCTATATCTTGAAAAAACAACAGTGCCTACTCTCTGACATATATTCTAAAAGTATCTTAGATACAAAAAAAGGTTGGGTATTTCTGCATTAGATGTTTCTACTTAATTAGCAATTATAAATTTTTTTGTAACTGAAAATTTTAAAATGTTTAAAGGGGAAAGGTGAAGGAGTTGTCATTTGAAACGTAGTTCCTTTTATTCATTGTCACTTCTCTTTCAGGTATGGATGTAGGAGGTCCTGATCTTGAAAATGTCTATAGTTTTGTGGAAAGGATAATGTCTATGACAGAGAAAAGGAAGGAAATAATGGAGTATTTAAAAGAAAAAATGCATAATGTTGCTCCCAACTTAGCAGCCTTGATTGGAGAAGTTGTTGGTGCCAGACTCATTGCACATTCAGGCAGTTTAACAAACCTTGCCAAAGCTCCAGCCTCAACAGTTCAGATTTTAGGGGCAGAAAAGGCTTTATTTAGAGCCTTAAAAACTCGAGGCAATACACCAAAATATGGTTTGTTGTACCATTCAAAGTTTATTGGAAGAGCTGCTAAAGCAGATAAAGGCAGAATTTCTCGATATCTAGCTAATAAATGTGCTGTGGCATCTAGGATAGACTGCTTTAAGGGTAATTTGTTTTCTAAATATTTTTTTCTAGGCTATTAAGTTTAGTTCATTAGGTAAAATAAGCCAGCAGAGTTTCTGCTTTAGTTTGTCTAAAGCGAAGACCCCCTAGCCATTTGTTTGGGCCCATTACATTGTTTTTTTTTTTTTTTTTAAAGATTATATTGATAAAATTTGTAATAATTATATGATTAAAATATACTTATGTGAAGTGGTTTTGTGTAAATGTTTTACATGTTAGATATTTTTAGAAAAAAAAATGGTAGCTTAAACTTGAATTTTTTTTGGGGGGAGATGCAATGTTTTACAATTTATTTATTACTTTCAATCTAAGTATGTTTTAACTCCTTATTATTTTTTGACCAGATGTGCCCACCAGTATTTATGGCGAGAAAATGAAAGACCAGGTAGAAAACAGGTTGAAGTTCTTTGAGACAGGAGAAATCCCAGCGAAGAATATAGATTTAATGGCTGAAGCTTTTGAAGAAGTAATAATTATAATTAGAAACGAGATATTTTTGACTTGTTGTGTTCTGTTTGTTTGCTAAATTATCTTTCAATATTTAGGCAGAAGCTGAAGAGAAGCAGGTACTGAAAGAAAGGAAGAGAGCTATAAAGAAAGCTAAAAAGCAGCTGTTGCAAGATGTTGATGAAAGTGCTTTGATGAATGGTTTAACTGAAGCAGTTGCCAACCATGCTGATAAGGTAACATTTAATATTAATCTTGCAAGATTATATCATCAGGGATACATTTTGGATTGCCTGAAAATTCAATTGCTTCACTGTTTGGGTGACCCAATATGGAGACATAATTTTTTGTTTGTTCCATAAACAAAATTTAAATCCTTATTTGCAATACTTAACTCCCACTTAAATGAACAAGGTATCTTTATAATGTAATCCTTTAAACTTGTGCCTTTGCATTATATAGAATATCGTTGAACACTTATTTAAGTAGCTCTCCCCTTTTTTTTTTAAATCTAGAAACAAATTTTATCTCGTGTAATTAAAAATGTTGCAAAATTTTTGCAGCCTTAACACCTATCATAAATGTGGACTACTGAAATTAGTCAAATTTTTTATAAGAGTTATTAAATGATATTCTAACCCCTTATGTTGACCAGTAAACAAAATGTTTTTTTCTTCTTTTTTTTTCTATGAAATTTTCTTTAAATTAATATAATACTGGTAAAACTACTAGCCTTTCGCAATTCAACCTCCCCTTTAGTTGGTCATTAAAGTCACCACAGTGAAACTTAAATTTTTTGTGTCTTAATATTTAGTGATGTTTTTTTTATTTTTTATAATTGTTTGTTATTTCTTATATAAAAATACTTTATTATTATCTATAAGAATAAGGTCTAGGTCTGTAATAAATCTTATAATGTTGAACCTTTATAATACTAAATATTCCAATAGTCCAAATATTCCAATTCTTATATGCTGGTATTTTAAGAATTAATTATAATAAATAATCTGTTTAATGTAAATTTATGTTACGAATTATAAATCATTCTGGTAATTAATCTCATTTAGGATGTAGAAAATATTTGCTTAATAAATTTTTAATTTCACGTGTGAGAATTTAATTACTTTTATCTAGTTTGATTGCTAATATCCAAGATATATTCACGAATAACGTACTTATAAGAATAACATTGATCCATAAAAGAGTAACACAAAATGAAGAATAGGGAGAGGAAAAACAGTAACAAAATAGTAGCTCTAAATTATTTTGCAATTGTATGAATTCATTCATTTATTTTCTGCTTAAATTTAAGGTAATGTATACAATACTTTCAAACTATGATTTTTAATCTTCTACATTTTAGTTCATTGAAGCTTTTTTTAAAACATTTTTTTATTCAGAACAAGCATTTTTTGTTTTGTTTTACTGATCTTTAAATATATTAGTAGCGCAATGTAAGGTAGTTAATGATTTTATTTTAACTGGTAAGCAATAAATAATGTATAACACTACGTACTTTATCATGTGATAACTAAACTGTAATTTGTAATTTTTTTTATGTTGATTTACTTTTTTCTTTTATAGAGTGAAACAGAATCTCCAACAAAAAAGAAGAAAAAGAAGCGAAAGCAGATGGAAGAAGAATCTGCGGTATGTTGCTCATTATGAACTGTGTGTATTTTAAAGGTCATTCCATAGTTTTACCACAAAACTTATCAGTGATAATTTTTGGTCAATATTGATGAAGACAAACTTTTGAAATTTTATTAATTGCGTAGAATTCTTTTAATTGTTATTATTTTTAAGTGTCTTGGGATTTTTGAAGAGTGTCAAGATTTATCTGTTATTAACCTTTATTGGGTAAATCTATAAGACAAAATTTAAATTTGTATAAATAAGCAATAATGAACTTTTGGCAGGATGATAAAAATGAATTTACTCGTGATTTTTGTTTGTTTTTTTATCAAAACGGGAAAATATTTATTAATGTTATACTTAAAGCTGGGTTCTTGATTTTTTTTCTTGTTTGTTTAATTTCAATAAGTTTTTTTTTTTTTTTTAATTATGTTTCTATATTTCAATTATTTGAATATAGTAGTACATAATGTTTTAATATTTTACAGGCTACTAAAATTAAATCTATATTTCTTTTTAAACTATTTTCTAGCAAAATTTATACGGAAGGTAAGAAAAGGTGAAAGTTTTTTTTTTTTAATTAGTTAACTTATTTTATTGTTGTAGTATAATTTTTTTAATGATAATTGTTCATTTGCTTAACTATACATTTTGTAAATCTGTTGTGAAATGAAGTATTAATACTTAAGTTTTGACTGAAGTTTGCTATCTTTTCTTCCTTATACATTAAATGACAAATTAGCCACTTATTCTAATCAGGAAAAACCTAACATTTTTTTAACCAAAACCTAACACAGTATATTATTGGTTGCATAAAATTGCCTGATTGTATCGTTTCGAACCCATGAATTTATCCAATGTCTCTCTTATATTTATTTTACTAGTCACTGGTGCTCTTTTAATAAATAATTTATTTTTAATTCTAAATAATATTAGTTTCCTGAAGATATTTTAATCCTGCATTAAAATAGTAAACATATTTGAGAATAAACTTTAATCATTTAAAAGTATGTAATAAAATGAACAATTAAAATTTTCAACGAGATCATAGAAATTTTTTTTTTTTTATATATAATATTATGATAATTTTTGGTTTAAAACAAAGTTAGATTTTTTTGTATTTAGATATTCTTATAGTACATTTAAACATAATGGTAATAAATTACTATCAAGATTATTTTAACTTAAATATGAAAGTTTGTTAAATTTTTCTAGTTTTACTCAGGAAATTTCAGAAAATTTGGTTTCAAATAACTAGAACTAAATTGCCATTTAAAAGTTACAGGTTACTCTCAATATGTTCTTTCTATGTTTTGTTACATGGAATAAACTTATCAATTAGGACGGAATTAATCCTTTAAAATCTGATCAGAACTATATAACTAAATGTAATTCAGATCAAACATTAACTTTTGTAATGAATATATATTTCAATTTAAAATATGTTAAAATTGTGGTTTTCATTCTTACAGGAGACTAATCATGAAGCTTCAGAGGACTTTGTAGCTCGAGTAGACGGCAAAACAAAGGCTGAATTAAAAGCTGAAAGGAAGGCAAAGAAGAGGAAACTCATGGAAGAATCAATTGAAGAACCAGAAATGGATTTAAGTTTAAATACTTCTGAAGTGAATGATGACATCACACCAAAGAAGAAAAAGAAGAAGAAACAAAAAGAATTGGGAGCTTAGTAAAAATGCTGTTATACTTTTCTTCTTGAAGCATTTTACTCCTCATTTATGACATGTAATGGATTAGCTGTTGTTGACATTAAATAAACAGATTTTAGTTTTTTTTCTAATTCAGTTTCCCATATTTATTTGATTACTCAAGTAAGGGGTTTCCAACTTACATGAGGCTGGGGGCCGCAATTAATAACACCAATCAAGTGGTGGGCCGCAACTTTATCAAAATTTTATATAAAACTCTTTTATGTTTGAAGAAACATTAAATATTACAGTCTGTTGTTATCAAACTGTGCAAAACAAAAGTATTGAATTACAAATTAAAATAGGAAGTTAATTCTGGCAACAAATTTTACAAATGTAAATAATTTCGTCCAAGATGAGTGGTTTCGAGAAAACTTCTGATACACACATGCTAAATTATATTCACAAAATGAAATAAGGAAGAGCAACTTACACAATTATTTTTGTTTTTGAATAAATATTTTCTTGGTTGAAAAACTTGAGAATTTTTTTTTTTTTTTTGCACCGTTGGTATGTTAAATCATGTTTTTCGCTTTAATCTACATACCATTATACCCTTTAATTCGTTTGGATATAATAAATTATAAAATGTCGCCCTTTTAAAATGATAAAATCTTGTTGTCTTATACCTTACCAGCAAGTTTACAAATCTTCTTGTATAAAATAACTTACTAATTTATTTTAAAAAAACTAAGACTATCTATGCTTGGAATTAGATAGAATTTTCTATTTAATTATGCATATTAAGTAACTACTATTTATAGATCTAATTTAAAAAAAGATTAAATTTTTGTTTTGTTCTTAATTTGTATACCATTCTGAAAATCAAAAGTATTTTTAATGTCTTCAAAAAAGTTTTAATTTATTACACACCAAGTACTAATGTAATGTTAGAATAATGAATTATTTAGTGCATTTTTATTTCAAGTTATAGTTCATAAAAGCTCTGACCAACTCTAATTTAAATTTTTTTGTAGAAATCTATCTTTTTATATAATTAGAATTATTAATTTCAGGTTTGAAAAATGGATAATTCAGATCTGAATTTAAAAAAAAAAAAGAGTTTAGATTTATAACTAAAGCTATGTCAACTATATCTTGCATTTCCTTTAAAATACAGTAGGGAAAAAAAAAATTTTCTTACTCCTAAGAATTTTGAAAAGATAACTATGCGATTATTTCCAAAAAAAAATTAGACTAATACCAGACAGCAAAATTTTTGTTTATTTTCATAAAAATGTTTCCAATATTTCCCTCATCCATTGGATTTATTGATTCAAATCAATGATTTTTTTTAAAAAACTTTTTTTTATAAATGAGATTTTTGATAACATTATATCTATTTTATTAGTTGGATTATATTTATCGATTAAATAAATTTTCATCTTATTAATATCAAACAAAACAAAGTTTAATACAATTTCTGTTCACATTCATTAAACAAGGTTATAAATAAGCTTTAAAACCATATTTTAATATGCAGATGTATTTTAGAATCTTAAAATTTTATACAATTTTAAATATAGCATTAAGCAAAAGGTAGGGTTATAGAGTTTTTGTTATATATTTTAAAACATATTTTATAGAAACTTTTTCTAAGAAAAATAGTAACACTTAAATTTTTACTATGTCTTACATAAATTACTTTGTACCAGCGATATAAATCACCTAAAATTGATTTATGTGAGATTATTTGAAATATTAAATACAAGAATTATTTACAAAATATATAAGAAAATTTAAATCATTAAGCTATTGAAAAAATATATGTTTATTAACTACAAAATCGAATTTAAATTTGCTTTGATTATAAAATCTTGGCCTTACATACTAAACCTAAATGCGATATTTTTTTAAATATTTTTAATTAAATGCGTTATTTTTCAAATAATTTTTTTGTTGATAGATCTTGAATAAGAACAAAATTCAAATAAAGACACAATGTGAAAAACATAAACTACATTTATTTAAAAATATCACATTTTTTTACACTTGGTTAAAACATCATGAAATAGTGACATTTCACATTTTCAGAATCCAACACATGAAATTTATAAAGGTATTTTTAAATTAAATAAATAGTGCAAAAAGACTAGATTATATACAACATCACATAGAAATAAAAATTAAAACCTCACATAAAGCATAAAAGTCTAGCACTGGAAATGAGTTGCATATATTTACAATGTATTAATATAATTAGTAAATATGAATATGCATTTCAACAAAATCATTTTTAAATACACTCACCAAAAAAATTAGTCTAATCAACTTCTTCAATTGTGGGACCAGTGCTAGAAGTATTTGATTTTTGTCCTGAACAACAAGGTCCATTTCCAGAACAGCATGATTTTTCACCTTGATGTAATTTCGTCATTAAAGGTGATAATTCGGATTGGATTTCTTTCATTTTATGTTCAAGTTCATCTTTATCAGCTAATGTATTATTGTCCAACCACTGAATTACAGAGTCACATGTTTGCTTCACTTTAGCTTTGTCACTGGAAGATAGTTTGTCACCCGGAGCTGCGTCAGCAGCCTGTTTCACAGAATACACATAGCTTTCCAAGGCATTCCTGGATGCGACTTTCTCCCTTTGCTTGGCATCTTCTTTCTCGTACTGTTTGGCTTCGTTCAACATCTTCTCAATCTCATCTTTGGATAATCTTCCCTTATCGTTAGTGATCCTGATGCTTTGGGACTTTCCAGTACTTTTCTCTAGTGCAGACACATGCAGAATTCCGTTGGCATCCATGTCAAAAGTGACTTCGATCTGTGGGACACCTCTTGGCGCAGGTGGAATGCCGGAAAGCTGGAATCGTCCAAGAAGATGATTGTCTTTGGTCATGGCTCTTTCTCCTTCATAAACTTGGATATCAACGCCAGGTTGGTTGTCAGAATAAGTTGAAAATACTTGTGACGTCTTGCAAGGAATACGAGAGTTTCTCTCGATGATTTTCGTCATCACTCCACCTGCTGTTTCGATACCAAGAGATAGAGGTGCTACATCCACCAGCAAGACATCCCTGATTTTTTCGTCATTGTTGCCAGTTAAAACAGCTGCTTGCACTGCAGCACCATAGGCCACTGCTTCATCAGGATTAATAGACATACAAAGATCTTTTCCATTAAAGAAATCTCTCAACAGCTTTTGGATTTTAGGGATGCGAGTTGAACCACCAACGAGGACGACATCATGGATGGAACCTTTGTCTAGTTTGGCATCTTTTAGGGCTCTTTCAACTGGTTCTAGGGTGCTTCGGAATAAGTCCATGCAAAGCTCCTCAAATCGGGCTCTGGAAATTTTAGAATAAAAGTCAATTCCTTCAAACAGGGCATCAATTTCAATGCTAGCTTCAGAACTACTTGACAGAGTTCGTTTCGCTCTTTCACAGGCTGTTCTTAATCTTCTCAAAGCTCTTGGATTATTTCGCAGATCTTTTCGGTGCTTGCGTTTGAACTCTTCCACAAAATAGTTAACCAATCTATTGTCAAAGTCCTCTCCCCCGAGATGAGTATCTCCAGCGGTTGATCTTACTTCAAAAAGCGAACCTTCGTCAATTGTTAGAATTGAAACATCAAATGTTCCACCTCCTAAGTCAAAGATCAGGATATTTTTCTCACCACGCAAGTTCTTATCTAATCCATACGCTAAGGCAGCAGCTGTTGGTTCATTAATTATTCTCAACACATTCAGTCCAGCAATCCTTCCAGCATCTTTTGTAGCTTGTCTCTGGGAATCGTTGAAATAAGCGGGCACTGTGATAACAGCATCAGTCACTTTTTGACCAAGATACATCTCTGCAGTTTCTTTCATCTTGGTCAACACCATAGCACTAATTTCTTCTGGATTGAATAGTTTCCTCTCACCTTTAACCTCGGCACTTATTTTTGGCTTACCAGATTCGTTGACCACTTTGAAAGGCCAGTGTTTCATGTCCTGTTGAATTTTAGGATCATCAAATTTTCTTCCAATAAGTCTCTTGGCATCGAAGATGGTGTTTTCGGGATTCATTGCCACTTGAGCTTTGGCACCGTCACCGATCAGTCTTTCAGTTTCCGTGAAAGCAACATAACTGGGAGTTGTACGATTTCCTTGATCATTTGCGATGATTTCAACATTTCCATGCTGAAAAACCCCCACACAGGAATAGGTGGTTCCCAAATCGATACCAATCGCAGGTGCTTTACTACAAGGCATCTTCTCAAAATGTCCAAATCAAATGTAAATCACTAAATTATAAGCTTTTACTCAAGAAAACACAGTCTAATAGAAGAAAAATTCTTCGTATAACTCTTCGGATTCAATATCAATAGATTCACTTCACAATGCAATGCACAAAGTAATATCAGCGCACAATTTTCGCTTCAGCTAGACGCTTTGTTTACCTTTTTCAGGATTCACGATGCGGTGCGGTTTCGGTTTCACATATATAGTCTGCTTCGAAAATACTGGAAAACGCGAGAAATAGTCTAGTGCTGCCATCTGTATTAGAACATTCGAGAATGCTCTTTCCTTTGGAGAAAATGCTGGAAATGTCTTTTGCTGACGTCATAGGTTCGAGAACGATGTCGAAAAGTTTAGAAAACTCTACAATCCCGTTTTTCGACTATCTCAGTCTGCGTTTTTTTCTTCTAAAATATAATAATACATAGTTTGATTTTTCACAGGGATATTTAAATCATTTTTCAATCAATTTATAAGAAAATTTCTAATGTGTTGTTTAAAAAAAGAGAAGAATGTTTATTAAAAAAGCTAGGTAAAAAAACTTTGTTTCAAGTCTTAATAGTTTAAATTTGTATTTATTTTTTATGTGATAGTAAATGTTAGCTTCGAAACTTTGTTTAGCTTTTGGGTTTTTTAAATATATATGAAAAACATATAAGAAAATAAAATCCATTTTTGTTTATATGCAATTAATCTAATCGGAAAGAAAAAACTGCAAATTTTAAACAAACGATTAAAATTGAATGATAATTTAAATCATTGTTCAATTTAAAATAAAATATTTATAAACTTGATGTTAAAAAATGGAGAACATTTTGCTTTTATGTTTATCAACTATTAATTTTAAAACTTTATATATATATATAAGTTTTATAATCTTAAAATAAAAGTATAATACAAATTATATGGTTATTAAAATACCAAAAAAGAAAGCGAAATATGAATAGTCATGAAAAAATAGTATTCACTAATAACAGATTATTTATAACAAGTTTCAAAAAAGCTGACTGATTTATTAATAACAAAAAAGCATCGGTGAAAATAATTTTGCTTTGAAAAGAATGTTGAAATAACAAATGTTGTTGTTGAATAATGAATTTTGAATATTAACATTCCTCATCGACATTCAAGAATTTCTTCCTGTAAGCTGAAGAAGAGGGGATAAATACTAAATTTTATTGATTTTTTTTATTTAATTTCTTTGCAATCTAGCTTTTTTTTCCGCAAATTAGTTAAAATATCAACACATTTTACCAACGAAACTCATATTTACGAAGTATATCGTTAAATTAAAAAAATATGGGAGAAAATTAACTAGTGTAATTATAAAAATAAAAAATTATTTATATTTTTTCTATTACACCCCTTCCCCCTTTATTAAGTATTCAATTCTAAACTCATTAGATCATTAGTTAGAAAGGTAGGTATTTTATTTACGCCGCACTTGAGCTGCACAATGGGCTATTGGCGACGGCGTGAGATGACTCCCTGATGATAATCCTATGACATGCCATCACAATTGTGGTCCTCTGAAGAGGGGTGGCTTCCCCGCTTTGGTAGCCAGTCAACCTGAGCGTGAAGTCGAGCATTTTACGGTAGAACAGAGTTACGAGAAACGATACCGCACACCCTCGGTCCCTACGTAGACAGATCATAGTAGTCACCCACTCGCTTTCTGACAGCAACCAGTGATGCTTGATTTCGATGTTCTACTGGGAACCATTCCCTTACGATCAGTCCACTGTGGGGCATTAGATAGTTAAGAGTTCATTAAATTAAGTCGTAAAGGAAAAAAAAAAAAAAACATATTTTCTATGCAATATTTTCAAATCGGAACAGATGAAAATACGTTCAATTCATAAATTTGAGACAGAAAAAAGGTGGACATTCTGACCCCAAAAAAAAGATTTATTTCAAAAATGATATAATTTTTTTACTCTTGCCCATACAGAAATTAAAATGATCTTATCAAACATCGTTTTTCGGAATAGCTGGGCTTGATAACTTGTTTAATTTCCATCGGATTTGATGAAACATTTATGTGTGTGTATACTTATTTACTATTATAGATATCTTTGCTCAATAAATCACCATTAGTGTTACATTATTAACGCACAGGGTGCTTTATTATGCGCTCCTTAAAAATCTCCCTTAATATATAGTTTTAGTTAAGGCTCCTTAAATTAGGGGTGGCAAATTAATATTAAAGCGAGGAAAAAACAAAAATATGACGAATTACTGTTGAGAAAGCAGGGTTAAAAACATCAAAAATAAGACGAGTACTACTGTTTTTTTTTTATTTTTTATTATTATTTTTTTTAATATATATATAACCGTAGTTGAGCAACTGACCCTATTTTTGGATTTACGACTACTAATGTTCAACGCCGTAGCCTTGTAATTTTGAACCCAATCCAAAAGATAAGGGAGCTCCTTGATCAAGTATTGAGAGAAATTTGCCTTCGTGAAGGATTAATTTTTTTTTTTTTTTTGATGAAAGTAACCCGCATTTGCGTTACATGGAGAGGAAAACCACGAGAGCATCCCACGGTTAGCCTGGCGACAAAGGGACTCTAACCCATGATCCGTCTAACACTGAGGATATTTCATGTCAGCACTGTGGTCGGGGAAAGCCGGATGCGGGTTCGTACCGACCAGCCATCGCCGGGTTTCGAACCCGGTTGGAAGGCGAACGCTCTATGCCCTGAGCCATCGCGGGCTACTACTGGGTTTGAAACAAATCCAAGTATAATAACAGCAACAAAAGATTTATTAAGTAACATTTAAAAACAATTACCAAAATGTATTAATATCAGGAAATAAACCTTAATCAAAGAAGAACCAACCTAACTCGCTGGTCACTCTTCATTTATTCTTTCTTAATTATTTTATTAGGTGCTTGATCGACTCGCTCTCTAGCGGTGAGCTAATCACTACACCCCCGCTCCAAGATTGAAATATTACTCTTTAATTTTCATTTAAATAAAAAGTTAAAAAACCAAAAACAAGCAAAAAAGAAATTCTATAGATATGTATAAATTGTCTACGGTAAGAACTCCCCCTGCTACAAAGTTTGTTGCTATGGAAACAAGAATAGCGCATTTCAGGGAGGGTAGCTTCTCTTCACTGTTGGGCTAACACAGTAGACCGAAGAAAAAGATTCCCTTTCTCTCGCCTCGAGCCAAAACCTTTCCTAAACAATGACCCCTTACCCCTACTTTAAGTAATTATGCCTCGTTGCCATAGTCACCGCCAAAGGGTACAGACGAATAACTAGGGAAGTTCTTACTTTAGACAAACTATATGCGAATCATCCGTGCTTCACTTTGTTTTTTTGTTTGCAATGATAAACAATTATTGCAGCTTCAAGTTCTTTAACATCTAAGTAAAAACGAGCATTGAAAGGATGAAAATGGCGAGTCATTCATTAAGAGCAAAGATCACGTGAGAATTATAATTGTCAAACTCAAATTTCAATAAATAGATTCGGCGCACATTAAAGCAGTTTCATCTCTCGGATCGTATTCTAACTATTCAAAGCAATGATACTGAGAGCAAGAAAAGAAATTAATTTTTTTCCGTCTTGCCTTCATATGATGAATAGTAATGAATTATCCTCAGTCATTTATTTAGTCAACGTTCTTGGAACTCTTAAGCAGGGCTTTGAATAATTTATGGGCCATTTGCATGATTTCAGAATTGTTGCCAGTTGTTTATTTTTAGTTTGCTAGAGATAAGAGTTTCTGAGACTCGTGTATGCACAGTAACTTTTTTACAAAAACTGATTCACATGTTTTTAAAATTATTTTGTGCGTTCTTTTTTTTTTTTTTTTTTTTTTTTTTTTTTCTAACAGTGTATGGACACCCGAATTAAAAGTCCACTTGTGCCTGTTTTATTTCAGCCTCCTGCCTTTCTAACACCAAGAAACAAAACGGAAAAAGTTTACAGGCTTTTTCATACAGAAATGATTAAAAGCGTAAAAGGAGAAAATGTGAAAAAAAAACTGTTAATAATAGATATTAAAATTTATCATTTTTAGTAAAAAAAAAATGTTAATGCCTGTCTTTTTTAAGCGTTAATCCGCGAAATCGCTTATCGGAGATTCTTGGACCACTATATTCCGTGAATAATCGGGAGTTTACTGTTATATATATATATATATATATATATATATATATATATATATATATATATATATATATATATATATATATATATATATATATATATATATGTATATATATATATATATATATATATATATATATATATATATATATATATATATATATATATATATGTATATATATATATATATATATATATATATATATATATATATATATATATATATATATATATATATATATATATACAGTACCCTTCCAAATTATTAGGGAAGGGACACTTAAAATTTTTAAAAAATTGTCATTTTTCAAACTGTCATAACTTTTTCAAAAATGTATCAATTTTCATAAAAATTTCAGGATATCATGTTCAGGTCTTCTACTTTCACCTAAAAATTACTAATTTAATTTATCTAAAATGTTTGCAAAAACAAATAAATTTTTTTTGTTATAAAGTAGCAACTTGTCAAACTTGACATTTAAAAAAAAAAATTGCTTTGTTCAAATGTGCCAATTTTTGCAAAAAATTGAGATAAATTAAATTAGTAATTTTTAGGTCAAATTAGAAGACCTGAACATGATATCCTGAAATTTTTATGAAAATTGATTCATTTTTGAAAAAGTTATGACACTTTGAAAAATTACAATTTTTTAGAAATTTTAAGTGTCCCTAATAATTTGGAAGGGTGCTATATTTATATATATATATATATATATATATATACAAAATTTTAAATTCAGTATTTTTCTGTATGACTGTTCATGTACAATTTCGTACTGATACCTGTCAAACTGTAGACTGAAGTTTTACCTGGTGTGTTTTCTTTTACGCTGTTATATTGATCTGGTTACAATCTAATGTTGGATTTTTATTTAACTCTTAAAATTTTTATTTAATGTAATTTATAATTTATTTTTCATGTATCTTGAAATTAACCTATTCAATTGATTTTTTTTCTCCATAATCACATAAATTTATGCTAATCTTAAATGATTTTTCGTGTGGTATTATTACCTTGAACCATAGAATATTATTAAAAAAATGTTGATAAACAATACATTTTACAGTCCCTGGCCAAATTATTAGACGCACTATAAGATTCTATGTAAAATCTTAATTATCAGGTGATACTATACAGCTTTATTGTTTTTATGTGACTGAAACCGATTTGCACTTGTTTACGTTAGTGTATCAATTAGTTAAATTAGACGATATATAATATAAATTTGTCGAAAGGATAAATTAGACAATATATTATATAAATATAGAATATTTATTATATCAAGCATTATTGGTATATTTTAATAATTAAATCAAATTATTAAACGCTTTTAGTTTTTTAATAATTACATGATTTGCACGAGTTTATATGCAATACTTTTATATTTAAACATAAATGTAATGGGTTTTTATTCAGGAGATTTTTTATATACGTATATACTTCCTATTTGCATTTATGTTTAACGTGTTGCATTACAAATTTAACCAGTTGATACAGGAGCGTAAACAAATGCAAACCGGTCTCATACGAGTAAAAACAATACAGCTGTATAATATCACCTGATAATTATAATTTTACATAGATTCTTATAGTGCATCGAATAATATGGCCAGGGACTGTAAGTACTCAATTATTTAAAAAAAAATTAGATTTTCATGGAATATCATTAAGGAGAATTTTTTCAGAAATATAAGAATGAAATATACTTTTATATGAAAAACGAGATTTTCTTGTGGTCAAAATAAGTATTTTTTTAAAAATAGTTCTTCATTGCGCTTTCTTATCATTCTTATATAAAAGAGAACTTCTGACTCCATTTGCAGCGCATTTGGCAAAATCTACAATTATGAAAATTTTTTGAATGACAAACAAAATTTCCGGAACTTCCTAATAGGGAAAAGTTTTAGGAGGTCACATTGACCTGTCACCCTGATGCCACGGATTACTCTACAATGAAGCAATTTAAAAAAAAAGAGTTTTCCAGAAACTGTCATGAAAGGAAGAACCACTGAAAAGGGAAGAAAAAAATACATAAATAAAATAGGTTCAGCACACGTCTTAAAAAAAATCGTTTGCATTCCTAGCAATCCAAGGACGATATTTTTTTCAAGCGAAAAACACCACAGCGAGATGAATATATTTTGTTAACTTTATTAATTTGTTATTTTGGTCCAGTGAAATCTGGCAGTTTTCTCGAATCAGACTCATATAAAAATTAGCAACTCAGAATATCTGTCACTTTCCTACCATCTTAATATTTCTATTGATTTAAATTTCGAATAGGAATTTCGCGTTTGAAGAAGTTAATGAAACAATTCCAATACATTTAGAATTTCATCGAATGTTTATTTCACCATGCATTGACCTTCATTTTAAAATTTTAATGTGGCAATCGAAAACAAATATGAACGTAAAACCGAACTCCCTCACAATGGTTTTTAGTTGTCTCGAATAATAAGTTTTCCAGTGTGTGGCCTAATTTATTGTATCGTCCAAAGCACTGTTTATTGTTAAATCTCTGAGGTATGTATTTTTTAAAAAAAAAACTTTCTTATTTTATCTATTGATTAATTACAAAGCAATTTTTAAGCAATACATTAAACAAAGAATAGTTAAAATCATAAGTTTTACTAAATAACCAAGTACTATTTGAGTAGTATTTTAATATAATAGTATTAAATAAATATTTTTTTTTCTAAAATCGTTTGAATTAAACAAATTGGGTGTAAAACAATTCAGAAAAAATATATAAAAAAAAACAACACCTCTATGTTAAAGTGTAATTAAGAAAATTATTAAATCATCAAAAAGCAATTTTAAATAACTTATATATTTTTAAATAAATAACGACTTTTGGTTTAGAGTTAAAGAGTAATTTGATCTAAATAATTCATAGAAAAACATGCGAAAAGGAAAATCGTAATACAGGGTTAAATTATTAAACAACAAAAGTATTATTATTCTATATTAGTGTTATTAAATAAACTTTGAATATCAGGTCAGCGGAAACAAAAAAATACATAAATTAAAATATTTGCTTTTTAAAATTAAGTATAACAAAGAACAAATGTTAAATATCAAAAATAACATTGCACAAAAATCATAAATCTTACTTTTAAAGAGAACTAAGATGGATTATTTTCATAGATTTGTCAACACAGTTTACTAATCATATCTGGAATTTATTTTTATTATTTTATATTCATTTTAGATTATACATAGGTTCATTTGCATGTATATATATATTTTAAAAAAATTATTTTAAAAAAAAATTATATTAGTACATTAGCTTAGTAGCCCTATAATATGGGGTTGGTATGGAAAAGTCATAAAATTAATTTTTAGATCTATAATTATTAATAGATAAGCTGGTAAAATTAAAATGGAACAAATATTATTCTAAAAATATAGTTTTGACTAAAGATTCTTAATGTTCATTTGGATTATTATTAAAGAATAATAAATATCAATTTATATGAACGCTGAACTATATTCAAGTTATGTAAAAAAAAATTGTTTAAAGGGCTAGTTTTTATAATATTTATTTGGTAAAAAAGAATATCATTTTATTCATTAAGTCGAACTTGATTTTTATTTTATAGAATAATTTGATATAAATGCATTAATACGCTATTATTAAAATATAAACAACCGCTATATAAATAATAAAATTCTATAGGTTATCACCATATCACTCTATCTTATCACTCTATAAAAAAATCATTGAAATTCAGTAAATAAAATGTGACGAAAAAACTGTAATTTAAATACTTTATAAAATTTATCTTTAGTAAAGAAATAAATCAATAAGTGATGTGTTTATTGATCACTCTCTATTTTTTTTAATCACAAGGAGCTTAATATTGACGTAACCACTTTGTATCTACACTAGCCTTATGAACTAGACCTGAAAATTAAATTTTCAGTTCGTAGCTAGCGGCTAATAAACACAAATAACTCAGCAGGCACTTTTTTCTCAAAACTAATGAATCCGTGACCTATATCTATAGGTCCTTTTCATTAAATAACCACTTTGTGAAAAAAAAAGATTTTCTTAGGTTAAATAATATTTTAAAATATAATTCATTTTAGAAATAATCTACAGATATGAAAAGTTAAATTAACTATAAAAATAATGTAAGTATGTGACAAGAATTAGGTAAACATACTGACTTTATCGAACTTTATTTTAAAATATTTTAGGGGTACATTTATTGTAATAACAACTTTGACATATTTGAAATGTTCAAAAAACTTTCCCTCCACACGAACCCTTCCAACAAAAATGGATGGATTCAGTTGGATCAAAATTTAAGGCATAGAAAATTTCATGACATAGAAAATTCATGACATAGAAATTTAAGTTTTAGAAAATTTTAATGAAAGTCTTTCTGCATTGATGCACTTTTATCATTAAACGATCTTAAGAAAAAAATTTAAAACAAAGGAAAAAGTAATCGGTTGTTTATTTAGTTTAAGTCTCCATTATTTTAAAATTTTATTTAGCACGTAGTCATTTTCATGTCTACTATGAGCCCCTTATTTGTCAAAGCTTATTATCAGTTAATTAAAAAAAGGTTAATCAAAAGCAACTATTTAAATACGCAATACGCATATTTATTCACAACATCACCTATTATTAGAATCAATGAGTCGGTTAAAAAGCTAATAGATTTGTTTTAAATTTGCTTCTTAAGAATTAAATGCGTCGTTATGCATATAAAAGTGTCATAAAATTTTACCAAATCCGCCTGAATTTTGATTGATGAATAACGTAAATATTCCGCCTGTAAACAGTATCCATGTCAGCATTAGCTTCAAGTCCACAGTAGCCACCTCTCTTCAGTGTGTAAAATAAAAAAAAAATAATAAAAATTTTAAAAAAAATGAAAAATTAAAAAAAAAACAAAACATTTAAATTACATTTGGCTTAATTGGATTTTCATGTACAAAGATGCAATATTAGTACGGGATTATCTTAAATATGCTATTTAACTAGTGCAGACGATAAGTTATAATCAGATCTAATGTTTTAAGTCATGATCAGATCTCTGTATAAATATATCTTGCTTTCGGTGGGTTTTAATTTTTTGACAATTAGAAAATAGCGGGACAGGTAGCCGCAATCTGGAAAATATACCAATAATCAAGCGAGCGAAAGCGGTCATAATTTTGTTCATCAATTTATTCTGCATATTTAAAACAAGAAAAAAAAAGTTTTTTTTTTTTTAGAAGATCACACTGAATGCTTTGTGCAAACGATAAAAAGAATTATAACAAACAAGAAAAAACGGAAAGAGATAATTTCAAAAGAGAATGAATAAAATCAAGCTTCGTAAATTCATATTCAAACCTGGAAAGAAATGTGATAAGATTTTTCATTCGACTTCCATATTCTCAAATAATGAAATTCTTAGTTTTAAAGTAAATCTAATATGGATATATTTTTGACGAAATGAATGCTAAGAGCTGATAAGAAGTGATAAGGCGGACCATGACCAACCGTAAACATCGTCTGATTGTTGACACCTTAATTTAAGAGAACTCTAGGTTAATTTAAGAGAATTCTTCCTTAATTTAAGAGAGTTCATGAGAAAGAGGAGATTTTCTTAAGCTTCTATGATTATTGACCCAATTTTGATCGCGCAACCTTAGAAAAGCGGTTTATTCCGGAAAATTATTGCGAAAAGGGAACTTTTTTGATTTTTCAATCCATTTAAATTGATCTTCGCTCTGCAACATAATGAAGGGAGTGACACCAATAGATTATTACATTCACATTTACTAATTTTTACTCACATTTACTAAGTTCTAAATAGTTTCCAAAAGACTAACATTTATAAAATATGCTTTACGGCCAATTATAAAATCAACTTGCACAAACAAGAATTACACAACTCAAAATTAGAAAATGATTCCGAAAACTTGTCATTTACAGTATCGCTTTTTCAAAAAATTACACTGAAATCTTTTCGCATTATCAAATTTCCTTACAATACAACCAATTTGTACAAATTCTACAGTATTACCAAATTTAACAATTTCTTTGACCGCATCCTCTAAAAAGTATCATTTGGTATAAAACTAATATTCTGAAATAAATAAAAAAGAATTTAAATAAATATTTATACCCCACCCCGTACTCCAAAATTAAAAAAATTTATTTTTCTTTTTTAAAAAACGGCCCATTTTCCGTTATAAAGTCCTAATGCTTCAGTTATAGAATCACAAATGAACTTATTTTGTTGATAGTGCTTTCAGCTTTACCTTTTCATTGCACAACAAGAATAGGATGAAGCCTATGAACTGTTCCGTTTTCAATGTAAATATTTGCCTCATAGTGGTCTAAGTACGTGCCTTTATCATTTTGAATTTAATGCTTTATATTCGAAATGATATTATTTTATTTAATCCTTTATTTATATATGTGTGCGCAAAAGTTTTAAAGATTCTTGATGAACTGTATATATATATATATATATATATATATATATATATATATATATATATATATATATATATATATATATATATATATATATATATATATATATACTGTTTGTCTAAAATAGGTACTCTGCCAGACATTCGTCTGGAGCTGTGGCGGTGACTATGATAAAGAGGTATGATTATTTCAAGTAGGGGTGCGGGGCCCCTCTTTAGGACTGGTTTCGGCGAGAGAAAAGGAGACCTCTTCATCGAAGCTACCCTCCCTAAAATGCCCTCTTGTTTCCATAGCACCAGACTGCCGCAAACTTAGTGGCGGTCAGAGTACCTATCTTAGACAAACAGTACTTTGAGTATGTTTTAGAAAGAGGATTTATATTTACCGGTTTTTACCAGAAGGTGCGTTTCTTGTTTTCAGCCATCTATGGCCAAGAGTAAGACTTCAGCAACACACAATGTCACAGCCCGTTTATAGAGTGGATAAATTCATATATCCATTCATTCATCCACACATCGTAATTTTGACCTGAGCCAGAGAACGATCAGTCTCGATTTCAGTACCCCAAGAGGTATGATTTGTTATTGGGACACGGATGACTGTGGGACCCGACAGATTTAACGTTCACCAGTCACCATTTATTACACGGTTTGGAAAGATTAAGATCAAGAAACAAAATACTTATCGGGAGGTCTAACTAAAAACAAAATCTTAGTATTAACAAACCTTATTATTGTTAGAGAATGAAAACTCCTAGTTAAATAATGGCAAATTTATGTTGGAAAAATAATACATTTTTTGGAACTGTCCCTAAAAAGGGACAGTACTGGGGGAACCAGGAGTTTAAAAGCGGAAGGGACAGTTTGAGGGGGAGGAGGAAAAAGCTGATCTAACAAGAGTCATATTTAAGATATTCAGGATCAGAGAGAGTAGGATAAAAGAATAAAATCCTTATCATCTTTTTCATCACTAGAGACCAGTGCAGGCCAAGGCTACATTTTCGTGCTCCTTCCGGGGTTTCCACCTGTTCACTCCCAACACTCACATATTCTTCTCTGCACTGTCCAGCCACTTCGTAGGCGGTCTGTCTCTTCTTGTACCCTCAATCTTTGTAAATAAATGTAACTTTTTTGGCTGGCTGGATCTAGATCTTAGCGTCGAGCTTTCTGATCTTGCAGGACTTAATAACTCTTAAAGTGTTAAGTTGTTTATATTTTATACACATTTCATGGTTACATAAATTTTTCTAAACGTTATTTTCTTCAACGACTCCAAAAATTGACCGCTCCAAAATTTGACTCTTTCTTTCAAAACTAAGCAATCGATTTTTCTCACATTTATTGATTGCCTCGCTCTCGCATCATAACCATGCATAGTCATGTGTTTAATCAGTATTTTGTATAAATTTATTTTAGAATTTATACACATGAAAATCGAACGTTTATTACTAGTTACGATTGTGAAAATTTAACAGAAATGAATTTTCATTACTCTCCTTAAAGCAGGATACTAAGCAGCAATGGGGTAAAGGAAATTTCAAAGACAAGTTAGTACAAGAAACAGAACCGAAGGAAATTTTGAAAATATTGATTTAAGAGATTCACGATCTGAAAAAATATGATCAAAAATTAAAATCTTTTTCGCTAAATGTAAATAAGGTCAAAACCGAACACTTATTGCCAACTAGAATTGTTCAAATTTAAAAAAAAAAAAAAAATAATGAACTCTTAAAAATAATTGTTGCAAATTGATATCAAAAATATAATGGATTTTTATTACTGTCCTTAATATGGAGCATTAAGCAGCGATGGGTTAAAGAAAATTTCTAAGACAAGTAAAAAACCGAGTTAGAAACATTTATTTTAGAAGGAGTTCTAAAAATATTGATTTAAGAGATTCAGGATCAGAAAGAGTAAGATCAAAAAATGAAATTCTTATCAATCAATGGAAATGAGGTCAAACCCGAACACGCATTGCTAACTAGAATTGTTAAAGTTTAAAAGAATCAAATAATTTTAACTAATTAATGATGTCAAATTTATATTAAAAAATAATGTCCTCTTATTACTGTCTTTAAAATGGGACCCTAAGCACCAATGGGTTGCAGAAAATTTCCAGGGTAAGTGCCGAGTTAGTTACAGTTATGCCAGAACGAATTTTAAAAAAATATCGGTTTAAGAGATTCAGAATCAGAAAGAATTAAGATTAAAAAAAAAAAAAAAATGAAATTCCTATCAGTGAATGGAAATAAGGTCAAACCCGAACACATATAACTGACTAGAATTGTTAAAGTTTAAAAGAATCAAATCATATTAACCAATTAATGTCAAATTTATATTAAAAAATAATGCCCTCTTATTACTGTCTTTAAAATGGGACCCTAAGCATCAATGGGATACAGAAAATTTCGAAGGTAAGTGTCGAGTTAGTAACAGTTATAACAGAACGAATTTTAAAAAATATTGATTTAAGAGATTCAGGATCTGGGAGAGTATGGTCAAAAAACGAAACCCTAATCTGAAAAAGTATATAAGGTCAAAATCGAAAAATTATTAGTAACTAGAATTTCTCAAATTTAAAAAAAAAATGAATATTTAAAATAATTAATGTCAAATTTATATCGGAAAAATAAGGCACTTATATAACTGTCCTTAAACTGGGGCACCAATGAATTAAAGAAAATTTAACAGTTATGCTAGAAGAAAATTTAAAAATATTGATTTAAGAGATTTAGAATCAGAGAGAATCAAGAAATGAAATCTTCATCAGTTAGTGTAAATAAGGTCAAAACCGAATTCTTATTAATAACAGGAATTGTTAAAATTTAAAACAAATAAATGCTTAAAAATAATTAATGTCAAATTTATATTTAAAAAAAAAAAAAAAAGATTTTTAGAACTGTCCCGAAACTTTCGACACCATTTACCAATGGTTTAAAAAGAGAAAAGAAACTTCGAAAGTAAGGGAAAAGCTAGGTTAGCAACAAGTTATGTCAGTAAGGGTATTAAGAATATTGATTTAAGAGATTCAGGATCAGGATCAGGGAAGATGAAGAAATGAAATCCTTATCTGGAGGTGCAAATAAGGACAAAGATTTTCAACTGTTCGAAATTCTATTTAACAATCATCTCTTAATTCATCTCCAGCATTTTGCGTAAAACTGATGTTGACACTGTCAGACGATTTTATCAGATAAAAAAAAAAATATTAATGCTAATGAAAGGCTATTCACTTCTCATTTTTGTATAAAAAGGAACGCGCTTTGCAATTAAATAAATATTCGATCTTTCTTATATTTCTAGATTCCACTTAAAATTCAGAAATGGAGGCAACGAAAAATATTAAGCAGAAACCGGAAATCGAATGCAAAGGTGAGTTTGAAATTCGAAGAAATTGATGATTTAATTCGAAATAATGCTTGTGAATTTCGGTTTCGGGTAGCAATTAAAAAATACAAACTTAATTTTTTTTTAATATTGCCTTTTCTGGTATTTATTATAATATAACAAATATAACCCTAATGTAATTTTTATAACGGAACCATTCCTAACGTTCAAGTAGCTAGGTGATACCGGAATTTTTCTAGAGCGATACATCATCAAAATATATTGATTGTTTTCTACGATATGCCACAATATTTTTCTGATTCAAAAGTTAACGATTAATATTGTCGTTAACCGAACAAAATTTATCAAAGCTCACAGTAATTTTCGAATTTTATAACCATCGATTTCAATAATTGTTACGTAATTATCGTCTTCAATATTTATCGATTGGGAAGATCGCAATATTATGGAATTGAATAAATATCGTTATGTATAATATTTTCGATATTATTATAATCGATATCTATCATGCGTCGAACTAATCCTTGTGATATCAGAATTTTAATATTATGATACATTGTGTGGAAATACCGTTATTTACGGGTATACTATTTTTCTTCTCAATTATTTTACTTTTACATTGATCAATAATTTCAGTACCCGAACAAAAATTTATCAACACTTTACAATAACATCGTTTTCTGTAATCTTAGATTTTTAACGTTGTTAATAATTCCGTTAATATTCTACTTGATCTTTACCGCTGTTGATAAGGACCACACTATTATCATTATCGATTACTAACGTGTTTGCTACATTTCTGGTTAGACATAGCCTTCTTTATATTTATGAAAATACCCTTTAAAATATCATTTTTGCGATGCTTAAAAAGTATCGGAATTTTACATACATCAATATATTGCAAAGCTCTAATAAAGCTTTATCGGGAAAAATTGTTTAGCTGCAACTGCATTATTCAGTATTGTGCTCCATTTATATATATATTTTTTGATATGTATATTGTCGAAGATATTATAGAAATTTTAAGAAAATATTTTTTTTAAATATTCTATAAGGCATAAGACACCAATAAGAGGACATTTAGAACATTATTTTTCTATCGGGTACAGTTTAAAGACCTATAATATATTTGTGCAATTATTTGTGCAAAGTTAAAATTTCACAAATTAATTTAAGAAAATTTTAATTGACCTCTTTGTAACAAGTTTTGACCCTCGCAGAAGTGGTACCGCAACCCCTAATCTAATCTCTTTAAGTTATGTACCGGAAATTTCAATTAAAATTTTTAACTATCGAGATTTCGTGTATATTCCGTAAATTAAATTTTCCATTAAATTTATAATTTGCAAGATTAATTATTCAGTAAACATAAGATAAGTTAAGATACATTGTCAGAGAAATTAGTTCAAAGGTGAACCATAACAACGATATCTCGATATGGTTAGACCTTAATATATGGTAAATCCAGAGTAACAAGTACGATAATAAGGTTCAATATAGCATTATATTAAGGTTACAGCAGATAGGAACGATATTATGCTCCGATATTTCTACATAGTAAAATAAGTTCTAGTAACAATGAAATTTATAAGTTTGTTCCATAATATACAAATTACCAGTAAAGATAAGATAAGAGATACAGCAATCAAAGTATCCGATTCCAAAAAAGACCAAGTTTGTCCTGTTTTATATGATTAGTAAGTTTATAGTAATGATAAGATTAATAAGTAAAGATGTATGGAAAAGATAGGATCAATAATTTTTTGCAACGATAAGATTAATGAAATATAGTTAACAATAGTTAACCGATTCCTTAAAAGACCTAATTTGTCCTCATTCGTAAGATTATTGAGATATAAGGGTAAGATGAATTAGTTTTAGTAAAGATAAAAATAATAAGTTATAGTAAGGATGAGATACATAAGTTATAGTAAGGATGAGATACATAAGTTATAGTAAGGATGAGATACATAAGTAATAGTAAGGATGAGATACATAAGTTATAGTAAATATAAAAATAATAAGTTATATTAAGGATGAGATACATAAGTTATAATAAAGATGACAAAATTAATAAAGATTAAATAATTAAATTATATTTTTGTACTTGTATGCTCATCGAAATTTTCTAATAACTTATTTGCCTTTCCTTATTCAGATATCATTCCTGCAAGATACATTCTGACATTTTTAATTTTCTGCGGCATGTGCCTCATTTTCGGACAAAGAGTGTGTCTGAATGTTGCCATGGTGGCCATGGTAAACAGCAGTGCTGAGGTTGAAGTTATAAGCATGGATTCGGACACAGACGAGAGCCGTTGTCCGGTCCCTGAATCAAGCATGAACGTCACGCTTAAATCCAAACAGGTACACATCTGTTGCAGAACAGAAACTTTTTTTTTTCTCATCTAAATATTAAATTATGTAATTAATTTTACTTTCATAGTTATTCGACGATGATCAGCCTTAATACATAAAATATTAAGATTGTTCCTAATTCTTGTTTTATATCTTAAATCCCAAAAAATTATGAGGGAAAATTGAAACTATTATCTGATTGTTTCAGGGCAGTTATCTGTGGACGCCGTCGATTCAAGGTGTTATCATCGGTTCCTATTTTTACGGGTATGTTGTCGCTCAGATAGTCGGAGGTAGACTGGCTGATATTTTCGGAGCTAAGAGACTATTTGGCTGCGCTACTTTTCTATCATCCGTCATTACATGTCTAACGCCATATGTATCAAGTCTAACACCCATTTGGATGATTGTTCTACGAGTTCTGCTTGGTTTCGTTCATGTAAGTAAATATTTGAGAGTTAGTTCGAAAGGAAAAACTGTTGTTAATAAGTTAATCTTCATTTACATTAAATGGCGTAAAAAAAACACGAAATATTGAGTACCTGTAAAGATTGGGTAATTACCACTGAGATCATTTAATTCCTGTGGTCAGTGTTGTATGATCAGTAACCGAGGAAGCATCTCATGTGTTGGAGGACTGTCTCCCGCCCTGTATATATATATATATATATATATATATATATATATATATATATATATATATATATATATATATATACATATATCATTCTCTCATTTCTTCAAGGTATTTCTCTTCTTTCCATTCTGTTCCTTGTGACATTTAAAACTAAGAATCTTCCCATCGGTCAGCAATTTCCAAGGGGGGGGGGTTGAAGAGTAAGGGATGATTTGGTAGCAGTTTTCACCAAGGAAACGTTAAAACTCGCTCGAAATAGAGACGTTAATTTATTAATTTTTTTAAAATTCAGACGCAATAAAATTATCTATTTTTGTAATTGTAAATTTAATCACCCAAATATTGAGGGAAAAATTTTAATCTTCGAAGGAGCTGCGTCTCATAATCTATATAATTTGAGGGGGTTAAAGCCCCCCCCCCCCACCACCGTATCTGCGGTCCCTGAGTATGGTCCAGGATTAGTTTTAACCAGATACAAATGGCGTTGTCAAATAAGTTTTTGTTGAAATATTTGAATTAAAAACCATACTGATAGATTTCGCAGTTATATTTTCTATAAATAGATAAAAAGAAAGTTTCTATTTAGAATAATTCATTGCTAATTTAAAAATTAAAAAGCATGTTTTTTTTTAAAGGGTATGAATTATCCCAGTGCCTACACTTTATTTGCAAGATGGGCTCCTCTTCAGGAAAGGAGTACTCTTTTGTCTCTTTGCGTAATAGGTACACATTTTGGAGTGGTGTTGTCCATGCCTCTCACCGGATATCTATGTGAGAACGACTTAGTCGGAGGATGGCCTTCTGCTTTCTACGCACTGGGTAAGAGAAATTAAAGGAACCGTTATTTAGCGTAACTGTTATATTGCACCGGTTACATTTTTCCGAAATGGCAAGCCAGGATAGAAATGTTTTACAGTTATTAAGAAACTGCTAAATTATGCAATTTTATTTGTTTATTAAAACTTGTTTTCTCTTTCTTTTGTATTCAAACGATTTCGTTCGCATTAATTAAAAAAGGAAAACTAACATTTTAAAGGAAAGGAACGCATTTAGAATGAAGTCTGAACAAAGTCAGAATTTTGGAATTCGATACGCAAACGTGGAAATCGTTTAACATTTTATGAATTATGATAGATAAACATTGATGTCTTTTAACAGTTCACGAATTATTTATGAAAATGAATTCCGTTCAATTACAAATGGTGTATGATATTTAACGGATACCGTTAAACATTATTTAATATGTGGTATCTAAACATAGATACCGTTATACGTAGGAAAATTATGATGCATAATATACCACTAAACTTCGACGCATTATATCTAAACAATTATTCCGTTTAACAACGCATGATGTTTGATATTTATACCTAAACATCGTGAAAACAATCTATGAATGATATCTCATTACAGAAAACGTCAAACACGTTGTGATGTATCTAACATGGTTACCATTACATGGATACCATTGGACTAAACATGGATACCATTAAACAGCATTTTATGCAGTATATCCAAACTTGGATTCCGTTAAACTACACATGATGTTTAATATCTAAACATAAATATTGTTAAACAGCATATGTATGACAGCTAAGCATAAATATAGTTAAACAAAATGTGTATGATACCTAAACATGTGTTCCGTTAAACAACACATATGATGAATGATATCTAAGCATTTAGGTTCAATATCTTATCTTTTTGTATTTTTTTTTTTAGGAATTATTGGTTTCGTGTGGTTTGGTTTTTTCACCTTTTTTGTTTACGATTCTCCTGCTGATCATCCCAGAATTAGCACCAGAGAAATGAACTACATTCACAGAAACATTCCCTTCATTTCCAACAGCAAAAAGGTATGTTTTATCATATTTGTTCTTGTAGTAGGCACACATATTTCAGTTCAAAAGTAAAGGGGGTTCTATAATTGCCACACTTAACATACATTTTTAGAATACATTGTCGAAAACGACGATAAAATAAGTACCGGTGTATATGTCGACTTTTCAACCCTCTTCCCCCCAAGAAATTTAGGAAAATCAAGAGCTCGACTATACCGTTAACTAAATGGGACATTCGTTGATTGTGAAATTATCTATGCATAATAAACAATGAGATAGATATGAATAAATCTGTATCAATCTACCCCTTTCAAAACTATTTTTTAATATTTTTGTATATAGTTAATTTTGTATTTTCTTTACTTTTAATAGGGTTTTTTTAGTAAAAATATTTTAATTTTTCTTAAAAAAAAGAAAGGTAAAGATAATTTATTCACGAGTGTTTCAAAAAAATTAACCCAATGTAAAACTTTTAAAACAAACCATAAAGATATAAATTTAAAAGATTCTAGAACATCCCCTGTGTCGGATTCAGTAACGTTAACAGTGTCGTCATATATATATATATATATATATATATATATATATATATATATATATATATATATATATATATTTTTTTTTTTTTTTTTTTTTTTTTTATTTTATTTTTTTTTTTTTTATTTTTTTTTTTTTTTCAGCAGTCGACTTATATGCCCGACAAATCAAAAATTCGCCATCAAAGATAGGTGGTCGACTTATACACCTTCGGATATACGATTACACTTTAAAGATTATTTATGCAATAATGATACAAAAACACTATCAAAATCTGTCGAATTCGTAGTATCCCTGTATACGAAGCATAAAAATAGTAATTCTGGCATAAAAAAAATATCAAAACAAGTTTAATTGCTCGCCGAAATTTAGAATTGTTTCTAACGATTGTCCTTCAAACTCAGGTAATAAAACAGTTTTAGTTATTTTCATCTTCTTCTGTAGAAAACAGATACTAATTCGAGTAAGAGTAATTAGAGTAAATTTGCCAGCTTATTTTAACATAATTCTTTTTAAAATATATATATATTCTAAAATTATATTTTAATGTTAATTAATAATAGTTTATTTTCATAAAGAGACATAATTTTAATTATCTTTTTTGAAAATTGATTCATTTATTCCTGTGATTTAACATTATACCGAACTACATTATATCTAGATCTATAATTATGTTGTGAAAGGGAAAATAATAACTACTGCTGGTCGGTATCGGATTTTTAATATCGCAATAAATTGCATGAAATGTCAATATCTCGCTATACCATAGTATATTATTATTTTACAGTGGCTAATACTTTCAATACCAAAACAAAATGTATCAATACTCAAAACAACGTAGATAATCATTGTTATCGATATTTATCGTTATCAATACTTATCCGGATAATATCGTACTTGATATTTATCGTTGTTGATAATGACCACAATATTATCGTTGTGAATTTAGTGAAATTTATAGTAAAATGTAGTATATGTGTGATATCAAACGAATATTTTTAAAACATCGTTATCGTGATGCTTAAAAGACATCGATATTTCACGATATATCGCTCAACTTAAAGTGGTAAGAGTAATCTTTATTTTAATTCTTGTTTGCAGAGCCCTCCAGTGCCGTGGTGTCAAGTGGCATCATCCCTACCCATTTGGGCTGTTACTATTGCAAAATTTTGTGGAGCTTGGAGTTTTATTTGTTTTCAATCCAAACTTCCTGCCTATTTGGATGAAGTGCTGCATTTACCTATTCATAAGGTATGTAAAAGTTCTTACAATTTCGGGAAATTTAAATTGTTTATTTACATATTTTTAATACCATTTTTTTTCTCAATTCATAAAGTAAATGGGTTGTGCGTGATAAATGTCTTCCTCAGCTTTGCTGGCACCTTTACTTTCATTTGAAGAAATTTTTAGCCATGATTTTTCATTAATATGGTTGCAGCATTTGACACGGCTCCTAAAATGCTACATCAGGGTTGTGGGCCTGTCTTAATGCAATCTCACACCTTTTGACAGAGAATAATTTATAAAAAAAAAATTTCATACTTTTTACGTTATATTATATTTATTTAGGTCAAAATAAGTGAAAAATTTTATATTTTGCATTTTAATAATTTATGGTTATGGAATACAGCATGAAATATAGGTGTTTTTTTCTGCTTTTAAGGTATAATTTTTTTTTTCAATTTTTCACTTATTTGCAGTTATTTACATCTAAAAGAGATAGTAATTCATCATCAAAACTGTTTTAATTTACAAAATCAATTATTGATAAATATAAATGAAAAAAAAAATTGAACTACTTTTTTTGGATTTTATATTTTAGAAAAAATATAATTCCGATAATCTAACAGTATTTTTTTTAGTAATTCTTAGATTATTTCAAAATTAAAAAAACCCGTCTTCCTCACAATTAATTCAACAGATTTCGAAAATGTTTTTTCCGCACTTTACATATTAATTCCCAACTCCTAATATTTATACTTCATTTCTTTTTTGGTAAGTATTCTAAATATTTTAATTTCTTCGATTTCATAAGCTATAACTGAAAAAAAAGGTCTTTTTTTTTATTTCTCCCACTGGAGTAAGCTTTTCCTTTAGCTTTAAGAAATACCGTCGCTTTCGAATTTTTTGCTTGTAGGATCCTTCGAGTAATGCAATGTGGCAATTTGAATTTTCACTGGGGTCCAAAATCAACAAAATATGGTTAAGAAATATTTAAACAGTTCCTTAATTCAAGAAACTTGTTATGTAAGCATAATACCTTATAAAGTTCATTTTAATTCGAATTTAGATGGTGGTGTGTAAATGCAATATTTTATTGCAATAAGAAATTGAGGAAAATTGAAGTAAAAAATATCACTCTTTGCACACTAACTATTGAAAAATCCTTGATTGAATATGTTCACATTTGATGTTTATAACTGTCACAATAGTTTTTATCTTTATTTAAAATATCTTTGAATACAGAATTCATTGCACACATAAAATACTTAATTCATATTTTTGAAATATCACTTTTAGAATGGACTTGTGAATTCTCTTCTATTTGGGGCACTTTGCCTTTCTATAGTGGCATCCGGAAAGTTGTCAGATTACATCCGGGCCAAAGAGTACTTCAGGACAACCACGATTCGAAAATGCTTTGAGACTCTTGGTAAATATATAAATTTAAGCTTTATTTATTTGTTTTATTTTATTTATTCTTTTTTTTTTTTTTTTTGGTAAATATAAATTAATGCATTCTTATTTTAAGCCTTGTCTCTCGATGAATTTCATGAACTCAATCGTTTTCATTTTCAGGCAACTTTACATTTCCACTCCTTTTTTTACCCTTCTTTCAGGGAAAAAGAGAAATAAAGTTTTATTATTTATTTATTTTTTTGTTAAGCCTTGTCTCTCGATGAATTTCATGAACTCAATCGTTTTCGTTTTCAGGCAACTTAACATTTCCACTCCTTTTTTTACCCTTCTTTCAGGGAAAAAGAGAAATAAAGTTTTATTATTTATTTTTTTGTTAAGCCTTGTCTCTCGATGAATTTCATGAACTCAATCGTTTTCGTTTTCAGTGAACTTAACATTTCCACTCCTTTTTTTACCCTTCTTTCAGGAAAAAAGAGAAATAAAGTTTTATTATTTATTTTTTTGTTAAGCCTTGTCTCTCGATGAATTTCATGAACTCAATCGTTTTCGTTTTCAGGCAACTTAACATTTCCACTCCTTTTTTTACCCTTCTTTCAGGGAAAAAGAGAAATAAAGTTTTATTATTTATTTTTTTGTTAAGCCTTGTCTCTCGATGAATTTCATGAACTCAATCGTTTTCGTTTTCAGGCAACTTAACATTTCCACTCCTTTTTCAGGAAAAGAGAGAAATAAAGTTTCTTTGATTTCCATAACTTATCAATATTTTATAACGTATGCAATTATTCATAAGAAATCTGTAGCGAAATTACAATTAAAATAATCTTAATTGGTTTAATTTTGTCAAACTTTAAAAATTTCAGAGACTGATTTACAATTCATCTACTTGAATTGATTGCATATAGGGGTTGTCAAAACCACTATAAATTAAATTTACTAAAATAAAAATAAAATTAGAAGTGGTAAAATTCATTACAATTTTAAATATTAGAAATTTTTTTTCCAATTAAACGGAAGAAGTTGGCATATATGACAGTAGACCCGTGATTGATATGTTACAATATCACTTCCAGTTGCAGTATTAATATTGTAAATTTACATATAGGTTCTGAGTATACGATGAGTTGTATTTAAAAAAAAGTTAAACTTAGTTTTGAAATAGTAACATAAAAAAATTAAAAGAAAATATATATTTGAATTTTTTTAATTATTAAAAACAGTCTAATAGTTACAAAAAAAAAAAAATCTGTTACATTTTCGGAATTATATTTGTTCTAAAAAAAAATAGCGAAAAATTTTTTTTTTGAAAAATTGTTTTTTTTCATATTCCAAAATTTATTACTAATTTATTTTGTAAATAAACGAAATTTCAATGATAAATATTTGTTTCTCCTAATCTAAATAACTGCAAATAAATGTAAATTTAAAAAAATTATTGTTCGGAAGTGAGCCATTTTCGGAAGATTTCATATTTAAAGCAAAAAAGTCACCAGTGTTTCATGCTGTATTTCATGACCATATATTATTAAAATGCTAAATACCATAAATGATGGTATTAAGCATTTATGGTATTTAGTACATAGCATTCTTATTCTCATAACCATAAATTATTAAAATAGTAAATATAATATTTTTTACTTAATTTGATAAAATAATGAAAAAAGTATGAAAAATTTGTTTAATAAAAATTCTGCGTTAAGGGATTACAAAAGTAAGATGCTTGTTTTTTTTTACTCCAGTGTCTCATATTTTAATTGCTCAAGTTAAATAACATACACTGATTTGAAAAAGAGAAGAATTTAAAATATTAATCTTGTAGTTCAATTGTATGTGAAGCTGCTAATGAAACCAAGCGCGAACATTATAAGTTATCTATATTTTCTTATCAAACATTTTTACAAGATGCAAAAAAAAAAAAAAAAAAAAAAAAAAAATTACACTTAAGTAGTAAATATAAGTTTTTCTAAGAGTAAGAAGTATAAGTATAAGTTAAGAAAGAAAAGTTTTGTTTTCTATTACAACAAAAATTCCTTTTTTTTAAAATTCATTTTTATTCTGAAAATTGTTTTATTTCAGCTTTATTAGGTCCTGCTGCCTGCATGACAGCAATCCCACTGGTCAAGTGCAATGCGAATGCTGTGATAATTCTGTTAACAAGTGCCATGGCACTATTTGGCCTATGCGGGGGTGGAGATGTCTCTGTCATAGTAGACATGGCACCTGATTTTGCAGGTGAGCTGCTTAAAAATCTTACAAGTAAAACTTTTATGTTTGATTGAGTGCCATTCTTAAAAATACGATACTAAAATTGCAGGCAATCCTTATAAATACCGCATTAAAATGGCGTGCAAACCTTATAAATACCATGATAAAATTGACTGCAATCTTTATAAATGCCATAATAAAGTGCTATAATATAGAGTGCAATCCTTTGCAATCCTTTATTACTACTCTCGATTATTACTAGAGTCGTAGTGGTTCAGAAGATAGAGCGTTCGCCTTCCAATGAGGCGAACCGGGTTCGAATCCCAATCGATACGAATTCCGCATCCGGCTTGCACTGACCACAGTGCTGACGTGAAATATCCTCAGTGGTAGACGGATCATGGGTTAGAGTCCCCTTGCCGTCAGGCTAACCGTGGGAGGTTCTCGTGGTCTTCCTCTCCATGTAACGCAAATGCGGGTTAGCTCCATCAAAAAGTCCTCCACGAAGGCAAATTTCTCCCAATACTCGATCCAGGAGTTCCCTTGTCTTCTGGATTGGGTTCAAAATTACAAGGCTACGGAGTTGAACATTAGTAGCCGTAAACCCATTAAATTGGGTCGGCTGTTCAACGACGGTTATAAAAAAAAAAAAAAAATATCATACTTAAATTAAGTGCAATACTTATAAATACCATGCTAAAGTTCGGTGCAATCCTTTTAAAAAAATACTTAAATTGAGTGCAATCCTTATAAATACCATACTAAAGTTCAGTGCAATCCTTTTAAAAAAATACTTAAATTGAGTGCAATCCTTATAAATACCATACTAAAGTTCAGTGCAATCCTTTTAAAAAAAATACTTAAATTGAGTGCAATCCTTATAAATACCATACTAAAGTTCAGTGCAATCCTTTTAAAAAAATACTTAAATTGAGTGCAATCCTTATAAATACCATACTAAAGTTCAGTGCAATCCTTTTAAAAAAAATACTTAAATTGAGTGCAATCCTTATAAATACCATACTTGATGCATAATACCAATTGAGTTCAATACTTATAAATACTACTTTAAAATTCAGTGCAATTCTAAAAAAAGAATACTAAAATTGAGTGCATTCCATATAAATTTTAATATACTTTTAAGAAACCTACATCAAATAGCGTAATTGGAGACGTTCAGGGATGTTTGGGTGTCCAAGACAAACTCCTCAATTAGATAATTATATGCCATGAAAAAAGAAGCGAAAAAATATTTAAAAATAATAATAATAAATGAATAAAATTTTTAAAAAATTAAAAAAAAAAAAACAATAGAACAAGTTAGGTTTACAAAATTCTGTTGTGTAAAAATTTATTCTTTGCATTAAAATATTATCCTATCATCTTAAAAGTAAAAAAAAAAAAAAAAAAAATTTATAACACATGAATACAAATTTAATGATAATTAAATTAAATAAAAACTTAAAGATAAAATAATGACACTTGTTTGGAAATCATGAAATATTTAGCTAGTTGGAAGTATTTATCTTATAAAAAAGTTTAATTTCCTAATTAAAATAATGTTAGTAATCTTGTCCCCTTCTCCGTCTTCTATGCACGCCAGCACTAAGAGCAAAATATTAGCATTGATTCCAGATTATATGAATCTATTTAAGGTAGTCATTCTCAAAATACACTATAGAAGAATTAGAAGAAGAAGAATTTCTTTTTCCTAAATCAAATTTATTATATTCTTTTGCTACTTTATTTCTTACTTTATAATTAATGGAAAATGCTTATAACTTAATAATCGTGTTAATTCAATTACTTTATCGCTTATAAGTTTACGCCACATTTTAAAATATCTTAAGCAGCAGAATTTACAGAGCTCAAAGCAGTCAGACAGTGATTATTATTGAAAAAATTCAACATACATGTCACAAAATTTGTGAGTATAAGGTCCGAAAACTATACATAAGCATTTTATGCTTACATTTAAGGTGAGTTTTAAACAATGATACTAAAAAAAAAATGGTATAAATCCCTATTCAGTTAAACCTGTAATCGTGTAACAGAGAAGAAAAAAAAAAATATCGGCATTTTCTTCTTGAATTCAGATTTTTAACCTTGATTAGAAACAAATTCTTAAATATTTTGCAACGGAGTCTTCGTAATTCCCTCCCTCAGTTTTAATTTTTTTTTTTTTTTTTAAAGAAAGAAAGCATATATTGAAATAATCTCCAGGTGCTGTAATAATATGCAGCATTCGCTGCCAAGCTGGAGGATTTCTGGATACGGGAAAATATCCAATATGTATAAGAAGGGCCGGGATAGCCTGGTCGGCAGGGCGCTGGGCTCATGTCCAAGAGGTCGTGGGATCGATCCTCGCCGACCGAAGACTCCCCGTGTAGTAAATGGTGACTGATGCACGTTAAATCTGTCGAGTCTCAAAGTCCTCCATGTTCTCATAACAAATCAATACCTCTGGAGTACTGATCCAGGAGTTTCCTTGTCTTCTGGATTGGTTCAAAATTACAAGGCTACGGAGTTGAACATTAGTAGTCGTAAATCCATGAAATTGGGCCGGCTGTTCAACGACGGTTATAAAATAAAATATGTATCAGAATACCTCTTAACATAACAGTGTTTGACATGTATTCATGATTTTTAAAAGATGTATAAGATTTCATATAACTGGTGATAATACTTGTACTGACAATAAGATAGCCTGAAATGTCTAAATAAACTGTAAAACTGGAACTTGCTGTCGTTTTGGTTCAGAAACAGCAAAAGACTTACTTGCTAAGGATACATTTTTAACTTCGTTTTAAAAATTATTATTATTATTTTTTTTTTTTGGATACACGATTGTACTCACTCTTAATTCGTTAGATCTTTATCAAATGCAATAGAAATTAATTTAATGTACTCAGAATCATTAAATAAACACATCATGCCTGAATGTTGTTTTTTTTGTGTGAAGAAATTCAAATTTAATTATTTTATGTGAGCTATATTTATTATTTATGCAAATACAAAATACTTTTTAAGAAGAGATATGACGGAATTAAATTGCTTTGCAGAAAAACTTTAAGAAGGCAAAAATTTATTTGCAATTTTTTTACTAATTAGATTAATTAATATTACAGAAAAATACACTCATGGTCAACAGAGTTTAAATCAGTGAAAATACTATATTAGCATATTTTTTTTATTGTATTTTCAGAGATTTATCAATTTAGGGAAAAAAACGAAAGAAAGAACTAAAGTTACAAAATAAATATTTATGTTCAATAAAAGAGGAGCATATTTTATAAAATTAATTTTAAGCAACATATTTATTAGATTAAAGTTTTTACAGATTAAAGAATAGCCTAAACAGTCCAAAATAATGTTTAATTTATTTTCAGGTAAAATTTTTGGCGTTTCGAACGCTATTGCGAGCATACCGGGAATACTGTCTCCTATTGTTGCTGGATATTTCTTAGAAGGAAATGTAAGTAGCATATTTATAAACTTTCATTAAGTATAGGAGGTTTGAGGATAGTATTTAATCAAGGGGGTCATATATACTCTAACATTAAATAATAATAATAACAATAATAATGATAATTTATTTTTTATGGCCAATATAAGAAAAAACTTTAAAGATAAATGTGTTTTGAAGACTTTATTTCTTCTAAAACTCAAAGTAAAGCATTTCAGGCAATATGGTCGGTATTACGCGCCTACCGCTTTTACTTCTCTGGCAAGTTGATACCCACCAATCTGAAGACAGACGAGCTTCAAGCCACAACTGAAGTCAAATCCCAATTCTTCTCAATGACAGCTCAGTACCTTAACCACTTCACTGCTCATATTTCAATTACATTTTCTCTTTACAGTTCAATGCAATCTCTGCATATATATATTTACCAATAAAGTGCCAAATTTATTTTAAAATAAAAACGTTCAACTACGACGCTCCTCGTCTGCACGACAACACGTGTGGTGGTCGACACTCTCTGTCGACCACCACCATCTCTTCAATGTTTCCTTTTTTTTTTTTTTTTTGCCCAACCATTCATTTCTGTTCCATTGTTTCGTTTTTAACTGTGTCTTATTTGGTTGTTTCCCCTATTCATGTAATGTCGTCCGGCTAAAGAGTTCCTGTTGGAGCGCAAGACCCAAGTCATTTTTTTTTTTTTTAATTTTTTTCTTTTTTAAATTTTCAATTATATTTTTCGTTTTAGCTTTCTTTGGATTACTCAAAGTGGTCAAATATCTTAATCTGATTCGAATGTTTAGCGTAAATGATGGAAAGACGGTGTGTGCGTAACTGATTATATTGCCACGAAATTATGGAGTATTGAACTGCATGCCACATCCCCTATTTATTTATTATGTTATTTTGTTTCTTTTTCTCAGAATAAAAAAAAAATCTAAAAACTGCTTCATTAGATAGTTTAAATCTCTTTAAGCCTAGTTTATGTCTTAAAAAAGTAAATTTATTCTATACATTAATAAAAATTAACCCCATTTCACGTAAACTTAACATGTGCTTTTCATCTTCTTTTCCAGAAAGGCAATGTTCAGCAATGGACAATGATTTTTTACATTTCTGTCGCATTATACATCATTGGTGCCATAACATTCTTGATTTTTGGTTCTGCCGAAGTGCAATCATGGGGAGTAATTTCTTCTGATAAAACTGAGGAGCAACAACAGAAAGAACGGACTATTTCCACGATATCGACCACAGTAACGGTGATACTAAGTAAAGACGACTTCAATATGGGTAACTCATCAGTCGTACTCTCTCGGTTTAAGCGAACAGACTCTGAAGTATCTTACGTTTCTTTTATGCTGTAATTTCTGCTGACTCTGGAGAAATGAATGGCTCACTGGCAGTTGCTAGATTATCTCAAGTAAAGAAAAGATATGGATCTTAATCGTTACATTAAGTAAATGCATCAAATTGTTTTTATCAGAATATGCTCTCAATCGTTTCATCAATTTATATTCATCTGGTTTTATTGTTTCAACAAGTGGATGTATCATTTCATTTTCATCTGGATGTGCATTTAATTGTTTCACCAGATAAACGTATTAATTCTTGTTCATCAGGATGTGCATTTAATTGTTTCATCAGATAAAAGTATCAATTCGTTTTCATCAGGATGTGCATCTAGTTGTTTCATCAGATAAACGTATTAATAAGCTTTTATCTGGATGTGCATCTAATTGTTTCATCAGATAAAAGTATCAATTCGTTTTCATCAGGATGTGCATTTAATTGTTTCACCAGATAAATGTATTAATTCGTTTTCATCTGGATGTGCATTAAATTGTTTCACCAGATAAACGTATTAATTCCTTTTCATCAGGATGTGCATTTAATTGTTTCATCAGATTAAAGTATCAATTCGTTTTCATCAAGATGTGCATCTAATTGTTTCATCAGATAAACGTATCAATAAGCTTTCATCAGGATGTGCATTCAATTGTTTCATCAGTTAAACGTATCAATTCATTTTCATTTGATTTTGCTCTTAATTGTTTTATAAAGACATTAATTCATTTTAGTCTCCATCAAGTAATCGTTTCACCAATCAGTTTATTCTCATCTGGATACAACTGCTGAGAATTTATCATTTCCATGTGAAAATGAGGTGTGCGAAATACTTATAATACAGAACGCAAGTTGATTCTACTCAGCAGTATGCGATGATCAAAAGTATACCTCAAAAAAAAAAAAAAAATAAATAATATATATATATATATGTATTAGTTAAAGAAGATTTTTAAAATTGACGTTAGATTTATTTTTCAACAGAAATCTATAATTCTTCTCTAAGCTTTTAAAACAAGAATATTTTAAGAACTTCAAGAAAGTATCAGAAACAAAAATGGAACATTTTAACCCATGTTTCAGCCCATTTTATTACACAAACAGCTAAACTGTCAAAGACTTATTAACATTAGTGCCATTAAGAAAATATGTGTCGATATGACATGTAAAAAATTACAACGATAAGTTATTCCAAACTAGCTTCATGTAAAATACCTCTTACATTTAATTATCTATTTAGTTTTATTTAAAATAAACTTTAGAAACTTTTTAAACTGTGTATAAAGATTCCGCACTTTGTTTAAAATATTGACAAATGAATTGATGCAATTTCTTTATTTAGAAGAATATAATCTTTATGGAATGATGAAATTGTTTTTTTTCTTAAGGAAGTGTGTAATTATATCGTTTATTCTGTGCATAATTTTAAGATAAATCAACTGAACTAATTGTATACACTGTGATATAGATATTGTGCAATTTGTTTTTTTTGAATTGTAAGTTAATAAATTATTTTTATTGTATTTGAAGTGTCATTTCATGAAACAAAATATGCGTACAATTTACTATTCGTAATAATAAAACGGAACAAACCAAAAAAATTTTTGCGTTAAATGTATTTTCCTAAAGGAAGAAGAACACAAATTTAAAAAAAACTACTCAAAAACTGCTGAAAATAAATATATATTTCAATATTAAATGAAATTAAACAAAAACGTTTTAAAACTTAATTAAAAAAAACATCGAAACATTTTAACTGTATTTTTATGGTAGAAAAAGAAAAGTAATTCTGTCTATTTTCGTTGGATGATGTAGTTAGACGACGATACAATGACGCATAAGTAACAAAGAGTGCAATAAAGTAGAATAATTAATCGCTATTAGCAACGAAATATTCTTCACCGATTTAGCTCGGATAAACCCTCTTTTGATGAGCGACGATGACTACACCATACACCAAGCAGTGCAGTTGACATGCCCACCACTACGTTTCATGGACGTCATCTAAAATTAGTGTAGTGCTGTTATCTTTAGAATTTTGGTTATACTAAATATATTTTGATGACAATATTAGATTAAAAAATACATGTACCTTTTTTTTTTTTTTTAATTCTTGAATTCAATCATGTTTCTTACGATTTTAAAATTTGTTTTCAGATAAAATGTGATAATTTTCAGTACCTTTTTCTTTTTTAAAAAATAGAGGAATGTTCTTAGTTTTACACGGTAATATGATATTAAAAAATTTAAAAGGTTTTCTTTTTTAATTTAGTCTAACATACTACTTTTATTAAGGACAAAACGTTTTCTTTCTAATTTTTAATTTTAATAAAAAAAAAGAAAATCTGTCTTTTATTTTTTAAGAATATTTGAATTAGAAATTTCATTAAATATGTATGCATTTTTTTTAATTATCTAGTGGTAAGTTGTTAAAAGTAATCAATATAATTACATAATTTTTTACTCTGAATATTTTTACTCTGAACAACATTAATACTACAGAGAACGCGCGCTATTGGTCCTCGACTTCACACGCAGATCGTCCAAGGAAGGGGAGAAATCTTCTCTGCAGAGAATCAAAATTGCGATGGCAAGTCTTCAGATCATCTTCAGGGATGTTAATAAGTTCCTACTTACCTTTAAAAGATAAATTTACTAAATAACGATGAGAGTTTTAAACAGAACAAATAAAAAAGTTATGGCCGCATGTTAGCTATTAGATTTGCCATTTAACTGTAACCTATATTTAAAGGTTTGAAAGTCATGATACGCCAGTTAAAATCAAAACAGAAACGGGCAGTTAAAAGCTTTAACTTAATAGGAATTTGTATTTTAATATTTCGAAACGATTTATTACTCACTCGTTTTATTCATCGAGAGTTTTATTCTGATTTAAGAAGCTAAATATTTTCTCTTTCTTTGTAATACCATTAGTCACGCATAATAAACGCAAGACAATTAAAATAATTGAATGGAAGTTAATGCTTTGTAGGTGCTTCAAAAAATGTCTGTTAATAATAGTAACTCTGAGACAGAAAGTCCCTCTCAAGAAGACGTTAAGCCACACTTCTGCAGCGTCTGTAATAAATTTTTTCCTCTCCAGATTCATTTGAATTTACACACGTGTGTTCCATCCAAAGAAACATCTGCTGAAAACAGTAACCTTGAGGCCGAACACCAGCCTCACCCTAAAGTAAAATCTTATACTTGTAGTTTATGTAATAAAAGTTTCGATCGGCAAAGTCGCCTGAAGATGCACATGTATGTTCATTCCGAAGAGAGACCTTATTCCTGTAGCGTATGCAACTGTAGTTTCAAATACGAGGATGGCTTAAAAAGACACAGTCTCGTACACCAAGATGAAAAACTTTATTCTTGTACTTTATGTAACAAAACATTTAAATGGAAAAACAACTTAAAGGTACACTATCGTACTCATACTAACGAAAAGCCATATTCATGTGAAATTTGTAATAAAGGTTTTTCAGGGCGATGTTATTTAGATGCCCACAGGATTGACCATGGTAATGAAAAACCTTATGCTTGTGAATTCTGTACTCAGAGATTCAGTTCGAAAAACAGCTTATCTAGGCATACTCGACTACATACTAGAGAGAAACCTTATGCTTGTAGTTTGTGTAACGAAACTTTCCAGTATAGACACCATTTATCGAGTCATAATTTTGTTCATACTAAAGTTAAGCCATTATTCTAGTTTCAAGTGAAGAAGACTGTGTCCTTGATTAAGAACTATCGCAGAGAGGGTGAGGAAAATAACTTCAGTTTTAAAAAATTAAGGAAATGTCTCATAGTATTACTTTAATATAAATCACATTTAAGTTTAAGATCTATTTGGCATCTGATCAAACTGTGGTTATTTGTAGTAGTTCTCAAATATTATTGTGTACCTTAGTCGCCTTTTCTTTACTTACTAGTCTTTTAAATTGAAATAAATACTCATAAAGTCTGTTTTAAAGAACAGAAGAAGTAGTATCAAACACCAAGTCAAATAAAATTTACAAACGAAACTTCTTTATACTTCTAAAATCTCAATGAACTTCTTACTGCGTTTGTTTTGTAGTAATTCTTAATAAACTACTAGTCTTCTTTTGGTGATTATTTTGTAGTGGTTCTCTATTTTGTAGTGGTTATCATTGTGTTCCTTATTCTTATTTATTTACTATTCATAAAGTTAAAATTACAACTCATATAGTCAGTCTTAAAAAAGCAGAGGAATTGTATTCAACGCTAAGTAGCATTCTAATACGATTTACTGTTAAAGGTTCTTTAAAATTCTAAGATCTGTTTGGTATCTTATCAAACTGTGATTGATTTTTAGTGATTCTCAACAGACATCTATTCATCTTATTTTATAACTAAATGAAGTTAACCCTTTATACCAGCAATTATTATTTTTTTTAAATTATTAATACATTAGAATATATCATTTTAAGTTCATAGAAAATAAAAGACTTAATGAAAGAAAGTGGTATGTTGCATTTACAAAAGATTTTTTTTATAAACGTCGTTGAACAGTCACCCCAATTTTAGGGTTTACAGCTACTAATGTTCAACTCCGTAGTCTTGTAGTTTTGAACCCAATCCAGAAGACAAGAAAACTCCTGGATCAAGTATTGGGAGAAATTTACCTTCGTGGAGGACTTTTAGAAGGAACCTACCCGCATTTGTGTTACATGGAGGGAAGAGCACGAGAACCTCTCGCGGTTAGCCTGACGGTAAGGGGACTCCCATGATCTGTCAACCACCGACCAGCCATCGCTGGGATTCGAACCCTATTCACCTCATTGAATGAACAAGGATTCACCTATTTAAAAATTTCAATTAATATGGAATTTTTAAAATATGTGTTACTCTAGTTGAAACAATGCCCTACACCACATCTGTCAAAAATATTTTGTGTTAATCCTTTGCATTTTTTATATTTGCATCAAATTCTCTTGTGAATTAGGCCAGTCTCAGATTTTATCTGGTCGCACAGGTTTTGGTGGAATATGCTGAGCCGGACCTTTATATTTTTTTACTGAACTTTGATATTTATTTTTCGGTTACTTTTAGACATGCTGTTCATATTGCAAAGAGTTTCTGCAGAGTTTAACACCTTTTTTCTTGTTAAATTCTGCAGATTTCCTGATTTCAGTTGTTGCCTCTCTTCATGCTCACATTTGTTTCGTAGCCAAGCATTCAACATTATTAAATTTAAAAATGATTGAGCATATGAGTTTTCCATTTGCTTTTGCTTCTTAGCAATATTTTTTGTCAACCCATTATATTATTTATCAAGTCAACAATAATCACATGCCGGTTGAGGATTTGTTCGGTTAATTTTAATGTGCCTTTAACATTGGTTCTTCATTTGCAAATTATAATGTTAATTTACCAATTTTATTGCCTTTCCTCAACATTGTTGAAATATCTATCCCATCAAATGTCACATAATATTAAAAAGATACTCCACTTTCCAAAGTTGGAAAGGTTTCTGACAGAATGGATTAATCCACGGTTTAAACCATACTGTCTAAAACTCTTTTATTAAAATTATGTCATAATTAAAAAAAAAAAAAATATTGTGAAAAATAAAAGGTTCATTTTTGAACAAGGAACAAAATTAAAACTAAGTTTTTTATTTTATTTAAAGATTTTATTATTATTTTTAATATTGCATTATTTATTCTTATGCTAAAGTATAATTTTTCAGTATTAAAAGCATATTTATTCATAGTTAAAGGATAAGGTATTCAACTTTGTTGTTCATGAATTGTGGAGCTTCAAAACTTATAAATATTTTCCTATTATATTGTTTTACTTTAATAAGTTAAAGCAAATTGTATAAGAAATATCAAATGCTTATTAATATGTGTAATTGTTTTGTGTACAATGGTTACACTTATAGAATTTTTATCTTTTCCTAAAGTTCAAAGATTCTCATAATTAGTTAAACCTATTTGTATTATTGGTATATAGGGATCTGTGTAAGCAAATATCTGTCATTATTTCTACACGTTGACTCGATAACCCAAATAAAATTTATCAACGCTCAGTATTATGTCTTATTCAATAATTATTGTTATTTATAATATTTATGATATCATATTCAATAATTATATACATCAATGTTGATCTTGATAATATATTTCATATGTATCATTATCGTTAACGATTGGGAGATTGTCATAATTAGTTATACCTATTTGTTTTATTGGTATGCGGTGATGTGAGTAAGCAAATATCTGGCATTGTTTATACATGTGGACGAACTTTGCTTCGTGTTCCCTATAACTGATAAGTTTCGTCTATGTTTATCCCAATTTTTTCAACTTTTTATAATGAAGTGATACAAAAAGTAGCCTTATGATAAAAGTGGTACATATGATGTATGTGTTCAAACTAAGGGGATATTTCATATTGTTACTTAATTTCACTCTAATTCCTACCAATTCTAGTCCTGGATGTGTAATTCATTAATAATTTATAGTGTGCGAGAGTCTCTTAATTAGAAGAAATAATAATTTTGAAACAATTGTCTTATTACAATGTATGTTTTTGTAAAAAGAAATTGTCCTATAAATATGACGCTGAGCGCTGACCAGTTAAGAAATATATTAGATTTTCTATGATAACAAAAAGTAATTGATTAAAGAGCACTAAAATATTACTATTTTCACTTCTTTACACTTAACTGCTATTGCAGATTATGGAGTTATTAATTATACGGTGTATTTTATGCTTCAATGTATTGAATTTTGCGTATAATAAAATTATTTATACAAAACAGAACTTTGGCTATTGAAACTGATATTATTGTGATTGGATTGTTCTAGTTATTGGTGATAACACTGAGTTAATGTATCTTTATATTTATGCAGGGGTCTGTCCAGGCATTTTGTAAAAGGTCCGGTTTTTGTAAATTTGGAAAAAACTATTCATAATTTGTGAATATAAAATAAGCGTTAAGTCACATTTTTCAACCAGAGTCCTGCTTTTGTGAATTTGTGCAAATAAGGTCCTGTTATTGCAAGAATTGCTAAAAACTTTTTCAAGAAGCTTTTAAATTGTAAATAGATACCAAGATTCTGCTCAACAATTGCTGCTATTAAATTAGAGATGCAACGTACAAATATTTGGTATTTAGCCTATACTGCTCAACACGGAATATTCATTTTGGACGAATAATGGAAACAAAATCACTCACATTTTTAGTAATTTCAAGTGACATATTTTAAATAACACAACTTAGTAATTTATCACTTTTAATGTGTTACGCCTTAAGTAAGCTTAAGCAATTCTTAAATTTATAATATTTTATTTAAGAAATTGACAGAAATTAATTTTTATTTACATAATATTCAATTATTTAATTTTATGAAATAATAAATTGATCAATTATTTATTGACAAAAAAAATTACGATTTAATATTAATAAGAATGTCATACAATGTTTGTAAAAATAGAAATTTGGAATTTAAATTTAGAAAACTTAGTTTGTCTGGACCGTCTTTTTTTACCCCCTCCCCTACCCTAGAAGGGTTTATTCGATTAACAAAACAATAATGAAGATAAACAAATTTGTGAAGGGTCCTATTAAAAGATAAATTATTTTGTGAAAGGTTCGCTTTTATGAAAAGATATTTTGTGAAGGGTAGATAAACGGGCCCAAATTTCTTCTTAATAGACCCCTGGGTTATGTATATTTGTATATATGTATTTAATTTAAATTTCAGAAAAAAGAGATAAAATAAATTTAAAGAAAAAAGACTAGATAATTTTGATTCTCGTCAACATTTTGATAAATAATTTTTATTGCATTTTACTGCAGGGTAAAATTTTGTTGACAGTATACCTTTAAATTTAGGTTTGACAAATACGAATTTGCAAGAAATGCTGGCTTAAACTCGAAATTCCTTTACTTTTTTTTTCAACGAAACTTAGTACAATTATTTTTCAGAAGGAAAATTATCCTGGATAATAATTGTTTGATGAAAATAATAAAAATTAAGTAAATAACAATATTAGGTATTTATTAGATTTATATGTAGATTCTAATGCATACTGTCTTTGAAAACACTATATCATAAACGTGAAGAATTTTAACTAATATTTCATTCATTTGCAATTCTCAAAATTTTTCTTATTTTGCTTATATTAAATAATTTATCGTATTTTTATGCTGATGCAACTAATAGATGGCAGCACCATTTTAGTCATAGTATTTTTAGTGCAATTATTGAATCTTGGCAAACAAGTTTGCCAAGTTTTGAATACTTAAAAATTTATTTCCTTTTAAGTAATTATTAAGTATCTCTTTTATAAATAAAAAGCTACATCTGTGAATTGTTTTTCCTCATTTAAATGTAAAAAGATTTTCACACTTCTGTGTGACTGGGGAATAATAATACTAAAAAAAGAGATTCGTACTTCGCATTTCTCTTTCACAAAAGAATCGGAAAAACTTTTACTTTAACAATTTAAAAATATTTTTAAAACTAAAATTTAAAAAAAATTTGATTTTTTTGTAAATATTTATAATTTTTTTACAGCAATTCTTTAAAAAAAAATATCAAATCGGTAGTGATATTTTATTCAATACACAACTTTTGAATGGTAATTTTTTTATATAATAAGTTTTGAAAAATTTGTAGTTTTTCGAAAAATTTCAGAATTTTAAAGTGCATAAAAATCTGAAAAAATTTCAAATTCACGCGTGATATACTAATCTATTTACAACTGAGGTAGTGCTTTTCAATTATCGAAAACTTTTTTTTTTTCGCTCCACTCTACTGTCCAGTCTAGGACTGGGAGAATTTTCTTTTTATAAAGTTTATTTAGCCAAAGAACTAATATACCGCTTCAATATCCCTAACTTATGCTAGTTTACAAGCAAGTTGAAGTAATTGTTCGCGTTAATCTTCATTAATCAATTAGAATGGAAGTTATAATTAAAATAAAATACTATAACATTTAAGATATAGCTAATTACACAATACTAGTTTTAGAACAGAATATAGAAATAAATATGAAACTATTTAAATTGATAAAAATAAAAGATTTCGAATTTTATTTTTTAAAAAATCGTTTGCAAAATACTTATTATACTAGTGTAAAAAATTCATTAAGTTTAAAACTTTGTTCATTAAGTTTAAGACTAAAAAGTATTTTGCATTTTGCTGTTTGTCTTTTAGGTAAGCTTTTCAATAAAATATATTTTAAATTGAATTACAAAAAGTCATTTATGTTTATTAATATATCTCGAATTTTTAACTTAATATAATAATATTGTTAGCTTTATAAAATTTGAGTGTAAAAAAGAAATCATGTTCAAATTATATGCTACGAAAAGTATAACTTGAAAAGAATCGTTTATAAACGAGTTTCTTCACTTTTTCAAATTTCTATATTTTTTTTCCATCGACTTGCTTTCAAGTTAAAAAAGAAGATCGCTTTCCAATACTGATTTAACTAATGAAAGTAGAATATACTTTAAAGTATTAGCTGTTTGTATTAGTTTTCTACTTGTGCTATTTTAACATAAAATTTCAAAGGGGGAAAAAAAAAAAAAATTGAAAAAGTAAACACCAAAAAAAAAAAAAATTTTTTGCAAAAATTCAGTAATAAATGAAGAGTTTAGTGGAAGAACCGTTTAAATGACATTTCTAAAAAAATTCAAATTTCTTGAAAGACGTTCTAATTTTAGCTTCAATAAATCGGTAATGATCAATATTGCGCAATCATGCACAAAATTAAAAGAAATATGAGGACACAATTAATTAACTTTAAAAAATACCTTTTTTTTTTATTTATTGTTATTTTTTACTCCTTTTGATGCCTTTATTTTATTAGATTAAGCAAAGCATGTTTTAGAAGTTCGTCTTCTCAGAAATGAAGATTAACAATGTACAGTGTTCTCTGGCTTAATTGTATTACTGGAGACCAATTCCTGATAGGCAAAAATTACTATAATCAACTATTTTCTCCGGTAAATTTTCCCATTCAGTAAGCTGTAAAAAATTAAACCTATTTGCCAGTACTTATAGTAGGTATCATGATCCATATATGTTGTTGTTTTTGCTTAAATCCTCTTCTGGCCTGACGAAGTCAGACCAGATATATGAACCCGTTGACCTGAATGAAATCGAAGACCAAAAGAGGAGTAGAGTAGATGTCTTCCCATGGACCAGTTGACCAATGATCCGTATATATAGTACATATTAAAACAACGCCGAGTAACATATATTTATATAACTCATCAAGAATCTTTAAAATGTTTGTTCACACATACATAAATAAAAGGATTAAATAAAATAATATTTTGAATATGAAGTATTAAATTTGAAATGATAAAGGCGAGGCACTTGTTAGATATTTTACAACTTCTAATCGTTTTTTTTAAAAAATTTTTTTTAAACCTATTAGGTGCATTTTCAAAATTATTACTGCGAAACATTTTAAGATTTCTAAAATACTATTTGATACCAATTAAAGTAACAAATGTAAATTGTTGCAAACTTATAAGTATTTAAAATTTTATTTTATCCCCGGCGTTGAACAGCCGACTCTATTCTGAGTTTATAAATACTAGCGTTCAATTCCGTAGCCTTGTAATTTTGAACCCAACCCAGAAAACAAGGATCGAATCTGATTGAGCTAACCAGCATTTGCGTTACATGTAGTATGAAACCATAATATCCTTCCAAGGCTAGCCCAACGGCAAGGGGATTCCCACCCTTTATCACTGAAAATATTTTGTCACCAATGAAGTCGGTGCTAGACGGGAGCAAAATTCGTATCAACCATTCAGTATCAACCAGCCACCGCTGGGATTCAAACTTGGGTCTCCCATCAGGAAGTGCACCTTCTATCCCCTGAGCCACCGCAGCTTTAACTTATAGGTATGTTATATTGAAGAATAATGAGACAACTATTATGAAGTTACAAATAAAATTGTAATAATACGAAAAATTAAAAAAAAAAAAAATTATATATCACAAGGTGTTCCAATTTTAAAATTTAATTACCTTGAATGAACTTATGAATTAAATTATTTTTGGTGGCCATTTTTGATCGGCCAGTTTATCACTCCCTGTCTACCATTAATCTTATCAAAAGTTAAAATGATAATCAAGATAAAAAATTTACAAATGAGATAGTGATTTTCATTAAAATTTTCTCTTCTGTACAAGATAAAAGTTATTCTGCTTAGTTCAACACCTTGACTCGTACGGTTACTTCCTCAATTGGATCATATATAATCAGAAACAAGAGAAATAGGTAAAAATAAAGGGAGAAACTAGTCTCGATCCTGCAGGACGATGACAGATAACCTTTGAAAGATATATTGTTCCTTCTATCGCAAAGATTTATTTATAGTTAATAATAATTTAATTATTATTAACAAAAGAATGAAAACATATGAATTCTAGGAAATCATATATTTCGAATCCTAATATTTTAACTAAGTCACGGCAAACGATTAAATGATATTACCACCAAATTAATTCTGGAACAAAAACTCCGTGAAATATAATTCGCGATCGCAACGAACTATAGGGGGCGTTGTTGTATGTGCCGAATCCCTGCGATTTCCACATGAACAGTCATTCAGTTACACTGGAGACGTCTTTAATGCAGCATGTAGCATTGTAACGTTCCATCTTTATTGTGGCTGATTAAATTTAAAAAAGAAAAATGCTTGTTTTCTTTCTTATGCAAACGAAAACAAAATGGTATCTCCTTTTTTTTTAGAGAAGGAACATTCAGAACACATCGGAAAAATATTTGTAAATAAAGAGAAAAAATAGGTATATTCTTATAAAAGTTCAAACCTAATGCCTGAGAAATAGTTTTACTAAATTTAATGGTATAACATGAAAGGCCCATTTAAATTTTAACGTAAAATAAAGAATGCTTACGAAACAAAAAAAGAACTATTCTTTTTTTTGTCGCCATTTTTATTGTTACGAAAATGCGTCTTTGGGACTTGCCAAAAACAAAACAAGATGCAATTTTATTTTTTTAAGAGCGAAATATTTTATGGAGTGAAATATAACGAAAATGTACCAATACCCATAACATGAAACTTTATCTTAGTAAAAGTCCGTTTTGGAAATGTTATTTCATTTTGAATCTTATTTATTAGAGTTCATAATGGCTATAGAATCAGGTGAGAGAAAAGTTAGTTTTGAATCTATGCTAAACTCTATATCGGCCCATTTTCCACCGAAATCCGATTGACAACTTTGATTTTAAACAAAGTGTTTCATTTTAAGATTTTTTCCAAAAATTTTAAGTGTAGATTGGCGACACTTAAAAATCTGCCAAATCTGTAGCTGTGGTTAATACGTAAGTACCGAATTTTTCTTCCATACTTTTCTGAATCATATTACTTCAAATATTAGAATATGCAAGAAGTATACATAAACACATAATTTAATACCATTTAATTTATCAAAAAATGATAAACTAAAAAACGTAAAATAAAGAATTCTTAGGATAAAAACGATTTTAAAAATTCCTCATTTTTCAATAAAAACTTTCGTTTTGTTTCTTTTTTTTAATTCTTATAGTATTTAATTAGACGTAGAAAAACCATTTTGTAGAGAACGATCATCAAGTAAGAAAAAAAATTATTTACAAGCAAATTTTTTATTATAAAAATCATAACACTTACCTGATTTATAAGTCCGGAGAATTCCAAAATGATATGTTCTTTGTTTGAAAACTTTATTCTCAAATAATATATACATAGTTTATCCCTTCATTACTTTTAGGTAACATACCACACATCAAAATTTTATAATTGTAAGATCTCGATATGAATTTTAATATGTAGCTTAAAAACAGAATAGCTGAAATCTAGTTGAAATTCTTTCAAAACTAAAAAACACTTACCAAGAAAACGATAAAAAATTTATTTATAATCAGCACAAAAGATACTTTTTCAAGTAATTCGGATTATTCTTTATTGTTGTTTTCTGAATTATGTAGATACAGAAATATATACTATTCTATGAAGAAGAAGAATATTCTATAACTATTACAGTTCTGTATGGAATTCATTGGAACACATTTATTCATTGGAATGACGAAAGCAATGTTGATTTCATTTTAATTTGTAATGAATTGAAGACGGAAAAATTATTTTACCGCAATACACACATCTGTAACAGCAAGTGATCATGAAATCATGTTATGTTGTTGGTAATAGAAAGGTAAAAAATATTGAGAAGTTGTTCTTCAAATGCTTGGCGTGTTCTGCTTCAATGTTTGGCATGTTCTGATTAGTTTTTTCAAGAAGTTTTACCTTTTCTTTAGGGAAATTTTGCTTCTTTTTTTATGCTAAGAAAATGGCGTCCGTCATTGCCAATGGTTATGTGGGAACTAATGCACGATATTTACAGTCTCCCGCTAGATGGCGTATCGAGTGTTGCGATCGCGAATTGTAAATTAAAAATTAACCATTCGTATGGATAAGTCGTCGGCGTTGGTGAGAACTGTTATTTTTTAACTATTTCGAATCCTTTGTAAGAGCCTTAAAAAAGAAATTAAAATTGACTAATTTTGTTTAAAAGCTCAGTTTTTTTAAAAGTTTAAAATTACGTAACTAATTATGATGTAATATTTTTTAGTTTCATAATTAATTTCTTTAAATATCATTGTAAGGAATTTAGTAATGAAAAAAAAAAAAAAAAAAACTATCAAATAAACGTTATGTTATATTTTCATGAAATTTTTTGTGAGTAACAAAGATTCTGCATTTGTGAGCAAAGAAAGATTGAAAGTTGATAAAAATATATTTATTCCGTAAAACTACTAACTGCTTTGTAACTGATATCGTAATTTAATTAATGATATATATATATATATATATATATATATATATATATATATATATATATATATATATATATATATATATATATATATATATATATATATATATATATATATATATATATATATAATCACAATAAAGAAAAAAGGATAAAAAGAAAAACGAAGAAAAATAAGAAGTTCTATTTACTGCAAATAAGCTGCAAGTATAAATACTCGTAAAATATTGAGAAAACATGGAGAATTTTTTAAAGATTAATGATAAGAGAAGAAAAGTATTAAAATCATTATTTTAATAATTTCATTAAAATTATTATTTTAGTCTTTAAAATTATTTTATTTTAACCTTTCAAAAACATTCTTATTTTAACATTTTTAAAAAAAATTATAATTTTGGAAATAAAAGTTTTTTTTTACATTGAAAAATCCGAAGAATGATCACTATTTTACAGCTACATAAATATTTAATTACTCCGAGAATAACTCGAAATTCAAACAAGAGACAGTAGTATATAGTATTTTAAAAAATAAGATACCTGGCTGCAAAGCAAACAGAATTCTGTTAATAGTTCTCGCTGAGCTGAATAATGCGGCTCAATAAAACATTCTTTAACTTCCTTAACATTCTATTCTTCAACATAAAGAAACTCAAGAACTAATGACTTCATCAATGACATTTTGTTATCAGAATTTTCTTTATACATTTATCTACAAATGTGTACAATTCTATTATCATTTCATGCAATAGTTTTTTAGGTATAAGACAGTAAAAAGAATGATCCGTCAAAATTTTCTGAAACTGCGATGATGGTAGCACTAACTTTCTTTTAATACAAAGAGAAAGCTTAGATTCTTTTGAAAATTATTTTGATTTAGAATTTCTCAATTCCATGACATGGCTTTAATATCATTGATTAGCCAATTGTAATCAAATACTGATCAATTTTACTTTGAATTAAATTAATTATACTTGAAAGGTTTTCGTGAACATTTTTTATCTCTTTAAAAATATCTAATTTTTCACTCCATAACTTAATCTAAAAATCTGCTTTTTCTTGAAAGCGTAATTTCTTCGCACTGAATCATTTGGATGTGCATTCGAGTTGAAAGTCAACCCGTTGTTTTTGTTTAAAAAGAAAAAAATGTTTTTTTAAAAAGAAATTGTAACTGTCGTGAACTTTTAAAATTTTGTCTGATTTTTAAAATTTTTAGCACCATGTCATGTTTCTGAACCAAACAGAAGACATGAAAAATCTTCAATTCGCGGTTTTGTTCAGGAATTCGTCATAGTGTCAAACAAGTTCCTGCTCACAATGTACACTACAGTTACAACAAAAGATTAAAAAAAAAAAAAGAAATTTTTGAATTAAAAATTAAACAAAAAAGTAAAGATTTCACAGTAATAATGACAAAATATTAAAAACTAAAAAATGTATTTAATATGCAAATATTTACAAATGATGTCACTAGAAAAAATACAACAATTTTCTTAAAACAGAAAAGAAATTATACCAAAAAGGAAAGATTTTTCAGGTCACAGTAACAATCACAAAACATTAAAAATTAAAAAATACAGCAATATGCATATATTTACAAATGATATCAACAACATCTTAGAATTACAATTCTCTTTCATAACTCAAGAAATCATTCAAAATATACAGATAAAAAACTGAATCACTTTCCTAAATTTTTAATAACTAATTTAAATGAAAAAACTACAGTCTTTGTTATGCAGTAATGGGCAGAAATTTTTTTTTTCTCCATAATATTTCGTTCTTAAAAAAAATAAGCGTAATTTTTTCCAAATTAAAAATAAAAATATGTATTCTTATTACAAAAGAAAAAATACCTCTATATACAAAAGATAAATATTATAGGCAGAAATAGTTTAATTTTTTAATGACTAGATTTAAAAATACTGAAAAATTGACTGACCGAAGTTATTCAATTATTTCAATCTGTTTAAACTGCCTATTGACCAACTTCTAACACTGTGTGATATTCAGGTATGTATTCATACTCCGGGAAATGTCCGTTTTGAATCTAGTATCTAGTTAAAGCAGGAAACGGTAAGTTTGTAATCACTAAATTAAAATCAATGCATTCTCGAGGTATTTTAAATCGTCTTTCAACTTCAAGTTTGAGATCTGGGTAATAAAAGCTGGGATTATACAATTTATTTTCAACAGCCCTATTCTCCTTGATTTTATTCAACATTAAGGCCATACAAGTTCTCGCATCTTCGATACAATCATGTCCACCAATGTCATTTTGCACCAGAAGCTTTAATTGTTCGTAAGCTAGGTCTCTAAGCTTTGGCTTAGAGCCATCACTTCTTGGAAAAACAACCGATGTGTCTATGATTTTTTGGTGAATCAACCGTAAACATTGGAGGTCTCCTTCAAGTCCATGTCCGATTAAGATACATTCGCTGTGAAGCAGGTTACATAGGAAACTTTGAACATCACGAAGCGTTGTTGTTACTCCAAGTAAATCTTCGACCTTTCTGCCGTTAAATTTGGCGCAATAATCAAGGATTTCATTTTCAGGTTGTACGAAAGATTCGTAAATTGTGAAGCCTTCTTCATTAACTAAACCGACTTTTGCAACTTCCAATCCTTTTACAGTGTAAACCATTTCGCAATCTAATGCGTAGACTCCACGAAGCTGGTGTGCAAGGTGCTTTTCACCAGTGCTTTTGATCTCCGGGTTGAGCAGTGGATCTCCACAAATGTGTAACGGATACACTTTGCATCCAATCGAAGAAGTGTGTCTTTTACAGCACTTGAAGATGGAATAAGCGCCAGTACAGTTAATTACTTTATCAGGGTGGTAGTAAAATTTCTCGTTCACCGTGTATTTTCCCTCTGGTGTGACCTCAAATCTTTTTCGGCACCTGTAGCATTTCCTAAGAACTGTCCCATGTTCGGAAATCTTGGCTCCCTTAGTCAGCTCGTGTGTGAGTTTGGTGAGATACATCGAGTCCATTAGATATTTTCCGAGATACGTATATATCTTCCCCTTGTTAAGATTCAAGTCTCGAAACTCTTTAAGGGGTGTTTTTATTAAGGATTGACCTGAAAGTTTCAAAAATGAAAATTTCATTAATAAATCATAGTTATTCAGAACAATTGTTCAAACAAACAGAATAAATCGGTACAGTAGATAAAAAGCTGATAAAAGAAAATCTAACAAATAGAATAACTTAGTAGAGGTATGCCATTGATGACAAGCAACATGTTGTACAAAATCCACTGCTGTGAAAATTTTACGCCATAAATTAAAACATTTTCCTGCAGGAAAATTATTGGCTAGGGCCATCAATTCTCGTAACAAATGGCAGTGAAAGATTTTTCTAGCATTTTTTGCTAATTAATAGCTTGTAGACGGCATGAGAGAAAGTCCACCTTTTTGTATAATGGGGAAGAATGAATGAAAATGAATATATTTTACATGAAATTATTTTTGCGTAAAAAATGTTTATACTTGCGTGCAAAAGTTTACAATTAAAAGGCTTTTTGGTGAAATACGAAAAAAAAAAAAATTAAAAAAAATAAACAAATAACAATAAGAGGTATAAACTTTCAGTCGCTATTGAGATGATATATATATATATATATATATATATATTTACATTTTTGGGGCAGAAATTCAAATCCGCCGAAAGAAAGGCATGTTTATTCAAGGAAAGTATACGTTTTTGTACCTGCTGATTTCGTAACTGAAAATATTTTTTGCATAAATTATTTAGCACACTTGAAATTACCCAACTGAACCATTAAGTTTGAAGTACATGAACATTTGATCATTAAATCAAAAGTTATTACTACTGATTTTTCTGCGCACTGCTTATAAGTATATACCAACAGAATTTTATACATAAAAACTCTTTCAATTTCTGAAGTATACATTTCATTGACTCGTGTATAGTCTCAATCGATTCAGAGAGCAAGTTAACAATGCCTCACAGTTAACAATGCCCCACTTGTTTAGTTAGTAATGTCAGATGCATAAATATATACAAAAAGTACAAAATTCTACTTTTTTTGTACATAAAATAATCATAACTTCTAAACCATTAGTCCGATCATCTCGTGATTGGTCTCATCTGTTTCATCATAAAACAAATACATCAGAAACAATACCTCACTTTCTTGTATAAATGTTATACGATTCTCCTTTCTAACAAGAGTGAAGAGTACAGGGGTGAGAATAGGAGTTTTTAGGCATAGTTTATAACGACATGATAAAGCTTTCTAGGAAATTAATATCTTGAGTATAAATTTCCCCCGAAAAACAATCCTTTTTTGCTATAATTAACTATAATGAGATTATATATAATCAACTATATATAATACACAATGCTATATTAACTATGATCTTTTTTCTGCCATAATGAGGTACATTAGCAACAATCGATAGGAATCTGCTGCATGAAAAAAGAAGAAAAAAAATGTTAACATTTCGAAGAATGTTAAGTATCCTCCTCGTAGTTAGAGGCAAAAAGTTGCGCAACCTCACGTGTCGTGTTTTGGTGGAAAGGGAAAAACTGTGAGAAACTTATACGCAATGAAACATGAATTCCGATTCAATCTTTTAGACCCTCAATCGGAAAAGACCAAGCCTGAGACTTAAGTTCAACTAGTTTAGAAAAAAAAAAGAAAGAGATTTTATAACTGAGTAGTAGGCTGGGATAGAATGGCTGGCAGGTAGTTGGGATCGTATTCGAGGGAACGTGAGTTAGAATCTCGTTGAATCTGGCGGGATCACAAAGTCCTTCAAGTTCCAATAATTAATTATTGGAACTTGATTTTACAATTTTAATTTTACAAATTTTCATTTCCAGAAAAGTAGTTTATGTGTAGCGCATCTTAGAAATATAGCTATTACATGTATAATGGTTATTAGAATCTCGAAAATTGAACACTTTTTCACGTAACTTACGTTTGAAGCTATCCTTATCAACCAAATCGGTTTCCTTCAGTATAAACAAAACTGAACTTAAAATGTGAAAAAAAAAAGGGGGGGGGGCTTATAATAACTTATAAATAATACTTTTTTCCTTTAACGGATCTGGAATGTTGACCTTCAAAATAAGGAGGAAGGAAGCCTCATTCTGGAAAATAGGGCCCCTTTAGTTAAGGTAGTGTAGTAAAAACCTAGGCCTCTTAATCGTATTTTCCCTTTTTAAGTAACTCAAAAAAGTCTTATTTTCAACTTTTCATTTTTCAAGAACTATTCGTCGGATTACCTTCAATTTTTGGATTTGCTCATTTAAAATTGCATTGAAAACTAATAATAAAAAAATGAAATAATTTGAAAAAATAGTTTTTGAAGATAATTATCTTTGAATAAAAAAATATTTAAAAAAAAGATTTATAGCTGATTGCGAAAAAATGTGTGATATCCTTCAATGGATACGGAGATATAGCGAAATGCGCTAACACTAAGTTCGATATTAAGGGGCTCAAACTTTTAGCCATTCTCCTGTCTAACTATTAAGACCATATGTTCCAGATAACGGCTTCGAAAGTCAAGATTCCAAATCTGTCGGGAAAAACAAAAATTTCTTAAAAAGTTCGTTATTGTGTCTGATGTCATAGTTTAAAATATCGTCTGCGTATATTAATTAGCTTTTTTAGATTATATTCGTGAACTATTAAAATTGAGATTTAGTACATGAAAACTAATCATTATATCAAAAGATAAAAAAGCAGTTAATTTTTTAGTGTATTGTAAATTTTAAAAATTCTAAAAACAAACAAGTATGCATTTTTTCTCTTCAAAATACATTTTGCATAATTTATTATTGTATAAAAGTTTTGCGAAAATAAATCGCGGAAGTTCAAACAGTTCTCAAGTTTTTCCCCACCTAATCAACGAAGCCTTTATATAATTGAAACAAAATTCATTATTTAAATAATAAAAAGCATCAAGATCATTATTTAAAGTCAAAAGGGTAAAACAAAACAAAACGTAATAATTTTTAAACAAATTGAAATTTTGAGAAAAAAAAAATTTCCTTCAAGTTCATAAATAAAAATGGCCCTTTTAGAATTTTGAATTTCAGTGCTTTCATGCCTTTATTCAGTTTTTATAGAAACAAGCTTGCCATACTCATATTTCTATTTTTTTTAGAGAAGGATTAATTAGTCAACAACATTTGCTGTAAGGTTCCCTGTAATCTGGGATTACATTCTAAGAATCGGAACCTAAATCTATGGCATCAAATCTTCGTTTATGGAAAAACATTTTGGGATTAATTGAATTGTTTGTAATTCTGATTTATAAATCTGCTTTTCTTCAAGAAACTAAAATGTAATTGTGGGGGTTGGTATCAAATAGGGGGAAGCAGAACATCCTGGTTGAACAAAAGAATAAAAATATTGTTTCGAGACCGATCAAATACTTCGTAAGCATCTAAAACGGGGAGGGGGGTAGCGAATTGCTTATTTTTGCTTACAAGAGGAAAGAGGGGTTTGAGCAATGCTTAGGTACGACATTAAAATCTTTTTATTTTCAAAATTCATTTAAAATGCAAAAAAAAGTAACAAAAGAAATTGAAGCTGGATTATTTTCAAATTCCGATGGGAAGAAAGTGGAAAACGTCCAGAAGATTAAGAGTTTTGACTAAAATAAACTCAATCCTGTGACAGCCCATAGAGGGCCATCTCAGTTTTCTTGACCTTGGGCTCTGGGGGTGCAGGAGCTGTTCTGGTTGGGTGGTCATCTGAACATGGAACCCCCAGTGTCCTATTGTAGTCCCCAAGCATGCTTGGTACTCATTTTATTGACTCACTGAAGGGATAAAAGGCTGAGTCAACCCTGCCCAGAAATATTCTAGCTATCTGGGCCCAAAACCTAGTCCCCCCTTTGTGGTCCTAATCCTCAATCAATCTTCAACTGTCAAAAGTGAGTTGGGGTGAGGAATGAAGATGAAGCTAGGAGAGGGTTGCTAGAGGATTATCCCTTATCATTCCCTCAGAGGTTTTTTTTCTCTTTTTTTTTTTAAAAAAAATTGCAAAATATTTTTTTTATGTACAAGTTATTTTCTTAATATTTCAAAAAGTTATTCTTGATTTATATAAAAACTATTTAATTTCAGACAATTTATCGAAAACTAAATAAAATAACTTTATATTTATCACTTAATGTAAAACCCCTTAAATGTCTTTTAATTACAACTTAAATTAATCAATAATTTTAGTTTCTAGTTATTTAATTAAATTTATGTATTGTTATGAATGTTAAGTTATTAATTATTTATTGATTATTACTAATTTCTTATCAAGATTGTGTAATGATTTTTAAAGAATTTTTTTTTTAGAGTGTGTAACTGGTATTTTTTTAGTATCATTTCAACTTATTTTTGTTTCATAGAATTAAACTATTTAGTGCTAGTTTTGAACACTAAGTTTATATTCTGATTTGCTATAATTATAAATGTCGAAATAAAAATTTTATAAAATATCTGTGTTTAATATTCGTATGATTTTTAACTAATAAGTTCTCAATGACTTTAATGCTGGTTTACATTTTTAGTTTAATTTATGCGCATTTTAATTTTTCATTTTAATTCACGATAACAATTCATTTTAATTTACGATACTCAAATTAAAGTGTGTAGTGTTAGCTCCCTCATAAATTTTTAAAATTAAAATTTTTTTTTTAAATTATATTCTTTAAAACCTCTAAACGTTATTTTTAATTTGAATAAAAATTAATAATTTTAGAAAATGATTAATAATTTTACCATATAATTCTATGCTTCGAATTCGAACCAAGGACCACAAGAGCCACACTACTACTCTGCCACCGGGAGTCTACATAGTTTTGACTACTGAAAGAAAATAAAAAAGATTTCTAAAGAATATTCTACTCAAGATTTTATAAAATGAATTAAAACGAAAATTTTATTGTGTTAAGTTATAAATCTTTTGCTTAAATTTAATCATGGACGTGATTCCTTTTAATGAAATTATGGTTAAAGCAAAAACCGAGGGGGGATGGACAATAAGAAAGCCTAAACGAAGCTACCGAATCCCTTATGTCTGCTGCTTAAAATTCTGGTTTAGTAATCAATGGGGGGGGGGGATTAAATTCATGGCAGGGACAAGTAAAATGCAAAGCTCGCGACCATTAAAAATAAAAATAATATGTTCTCAAAAATGTCTAACAGTTAACAGTTCTGGATAATAGAAATGACTTTAAAATACAAATCAACTGTAGAATTAATGTGGGTAATATCTGAATATGATTCTGTTTTGAGAAGGAAGTTCAAACCGAAATACATAGTAAGGAAAGAAAGTTATACTATATAAGGTCAGTATATGGAAGATATAGTACTATATATGAAAGAGTGTGCGGGACAATGAACAAATTAGAAGAAAATCGATTATCTCTTTGATCAAAACAGAATTTTCCATAAAGAGATTTTTTTTTTTTTTTTTTTTTTTAGCTCTGTAGGTGTCTTCTAAGAAAGGGAATTTAGCAAATTATATATTTTTGTATTTTAACAGCAAATATGTTTAGTATTGTCCTTTTTGAATCAAGTTAGTATTAAGATTCACTAATTAGACAAATTTGTGATTTAGATGGAAATAAAAAGTTGATCAAAAATTTTCAAAATAAATTATATTAGAATTGAATGATTATAATAATAATAAAGAATGTATTTATTTTTATACAACGTTTAGGTCTCCTGCATGTGACGAATTTATACCTATATATTGTTTAAACGTGTCAAGTCGTTTTCTCTTTTACTATAAATGAATGAGGTTTGTCAATACAAGAATATCAAGGGGAAAAAAAAAGATGTTTGTAGAATATCAAACAAACTTTCCTGAATCTCTTAAAAAATCGAACATTTTCAGAAGGTCAGTAGGTAGACCTCCCAGCTTGGATCCTATCTATCGAAAATAAATAAATAAATCTAACAATAATAAAAACTTTGATATTCACAGGCGTTATTACCATTAGTCATGGTATTTTTCTTTTGAATCAGAATAACATTTGATTATTTTCAGAGATTGCCACCACGAAAATACAAATCAATCAATCGGAGAAAGGTATGAATGTATTTTAGGATAGGTATCAAAAGAATAGGACACAAATGTACAGAAATCTCAGAATTGTATGATAGATGTGATATAGAAGTCATTATATACTGACCCAATAACAATTCTTATCAACTCTTAAAAAGAAGAATAGAATATTTTTAAAAACTCAACCATTGGGGGTTTTGAAGAGAGAAAAACAAGGCTAGGCTGTGATGATGGATGTATTCCTTTGCATCTTTGGATGTTGTTTTTGCTTTAAAGGACACTTATTTTGATAATTGTTTCATTTTTTAGATTTTTTTTCTTTTACTAATTATTTTTTTTTAAAATTTTGAAAGTTGTTTTTTATTTCCTCATTCTTATTGTCCTCAGGCTTAAATAACAAGTGTTGATGTTGAACAGAATTTTTCAAGATATAAGAATTAATTTTGAAAAATTTCAATTTTAAGAATATTAAAAAATAGGAATAAAACTTGATAATAAAATGCAATTCTAATGTTCCTGGAAACTGTAACTAAAAATTTATCCATTCTTATTTATCTTTATTGGTCATTTATTTGTAATTTAATTATTACCAAATTTTTATTAAATTTATAAGAGCAAATTTAAATATAATTTAAAAAAAAAAAAAAAAAAAAAAAAAAAAAAAAAACTAGCATAAAAAACGTTTTGTAAAATTTTAAAGGACATTTCTTTCATTTTAAAGTCTTTTTCGATGGGTTTTAGCGACAGTTTTTGCTTTATTTAAAGGCATTTTTAGATCATCATTATCTTAGCCCTGGTGATGACTAAAATAGTTCCGACTCGTTATTGGAACATCAGAACCCGAAATGATTTAATTTATGTATTCCGTTCGTTTGTGCAAAAATTAATTATTCATAAGTTTTTAATTATTGTGTATATGGTAAATTTATAAGAACAAGTGTCGATTTATAATTTTTTTCTTTAAGAAAGCTAATGTAAACATGTTTTATAAAATTTTAAAGGATATTTTTTTCATTTTAAAGTCTTTTCTGATGGTTTTTTTTTTAAATTTTTTTTTTTTTTAAATTTTTGTGTCCGATACGATACTCTCAGAAGCCCATCTCATGTTGATATTAAATGGATTACTTATATTATATGAAGCAATCGAAACATGCCAGATAGTGGTCTTTAGTGAATGGTTGAGTCTCTCTATCCTATAAGGCGATATCCTATCTATATATTTGATATCCTATCTATTTTTCTCACAAATCTATCCCCATTGAATTATTAGTTTTTAATTATTGAAATTTTCTTTGTGTTTATGTTGTTACTCTCAAAAGAATATTCAAGCATCCAAATCAATGCAAACAAAGATTTAAGTACGTTTTAGACATTTTACTGCCAATGTTCCAATAATAGAACAGGGATTTTGAGTTTTAATTTGATGAGCATTTAAAGTACACATTAATGTTTTCTTTTACATAGATTTAAAATTTACATGATGAATTATTTTGTGCTTTTAGTGAGATTCTATATCATTATTCATTATTATTTTTTTAATTGATTTTAAAGCTGTGATATAATTTGTTACTTTTTATCCCGTTTGTAATAAAATTAACCAAAAATTTTAAGTTTTATAAGACACGGGCTTTTAAAAGGATAATACAACAAACAGTTCGGCATGTTCAAAATTTTATTCTGAAATTTTAAAGTTAAAATATCAGTTGAAAACCAACTGGCATTTCATGAGTTTTCAGATTTTATTTGAGTAACACAGTTATGTTGTGTGCAGTTCATTCCAATGGTATTATGACACTTGTTCAAGAATAACAATGAAGTTGAAATCGAAAAAGGTGGATGACTACATCTAAGTTAAAATTTTTTTTAATTTGCAGGTGGCAAATAATAGACAGTAGTGGGAGAGGTTACTGCAATTCTTAAAAAATAATGTCAGGTACGTAATCATCCATAATCAGTATTTTTCTCTTTTGTTCAAACTCTAACTAGTGAAAAGTAAATTCTTTCTGATAAGGTGTTGGCTTACAGGGAGTGTTTTCTTTCTAGTGTTATTTGACAATGTTGGAGTTGAAATGTATAGTGCGGCTTTGAGGAGAACTCCTCGAGACTGAAAGTCTGGGACTCCCTGTTGCTATGGTAACAAGCGAGAGCACATTTCTAATGGGGGTGAAATGGAAGAATGAAGGTATATCTATTTGTTTACTCACTACGATCTACGCTAACATTAAGACAAAACTATTCACCATACATCCCTATTCGAGGTGACCTTTCCTTGTAACCATAGTACCCGCCACGAAGCGAGACGCGTCTCTGGAGGAGTTCTCCTGAAAGCCGCACTATAACATGAAAGGGTTTTTCAATGTGTTTCTAACAATATGGTATTGAATAGATTCTTGCTATTGATAATTTTTTCTTCATGATTCTTGTGGCTTATATTATTTCCCAGATACATTTGTTGTTATTAAAAAATATAAGAAATAATGGAAATTTTTTAAATTTGTTTTATTTACAAATTTTGCTTGCACTTAGCACAAGCAGTATTTGTAAATGGGCCGATACAAAAAACATTCTTCGAAGCTGTTTCTGATTCAGATTTACAAGATATGTATATTAGTTAGTCAGAGCTTAACCGAACAAGAGATTTAAATGATCAGACAGGGGGCCGTCTTAATAACATGCAGGGCCCTTGGGTACAGAAATGTTATAACATGTTTAAATCATGTCATGTTAAAATTAAATAACTTCAATCATAACATGTTGAAATGAAATAACTCTGAAAACCATGGAAGCTAATTAAAATAATTAAATTTAAAAGAAAAGCAAAAAGGTATAACAAATGGAGAAAAAAAAAACCAAGAGTGTGAATTATTTCCTCAAATTTAGCAGTTATTAAAACATCTTTCAATGCACATCAAACATAACCAGTTTAAAAGTTGTCACATAGTGCTGTGTAATTCTAAACTCTTTCGATTATTACTTTATTCAATGTAAATACCAAATTCAGTTGGTGGTGGTCATTATTACTTAACATAAAACTCGCTCACATTAATTTATTTTCTTCGGCATTTCTTCATGAATACAATGATATGTCAACATATGCTGAGTCGATTACCTAAAAACCCCGGGCATACATCTAAATGTTTTTTTATTTATTATTTTTTTTAATTTGCAAGTTTAAAATCTATTTGGCACCTTGGCGATTGTATTTGGCGCGATAGATCACGATACCCTGGGTCCTGGATAAAACAGTCCGACCCCATCGACATTTTTAAACAGATCCATTAAGCTTCATTTTATAATTGTTTGATGTTGTTTCTAATGAACCTTGGAGAAGCCAAGTTCGCCAGCCATTAGCCTTTTGCGAACAAGTCAGAATATACAGTGTCGTGTTAGCTCAGAACTTCACGCATAGATGGCAGCAGCACTCATTCGAGGGGTCATTTCCTCAATTTTGGCGTATCTGTTGGAAAAAATTTTTTTTCTCCAGATCTCTGTAACCACGGTGTTGCTCAGCGACAGACTATAGGATTTTCGATTGCACAGATTTTACGAGAACGTATATTGCATGTTTACGATACACGTTCCATGCGCAGTACTGTGTACAGTAAAAATCCCCTGGCCCTCCCGACCGGAGATCGATGCTCTAACGTCTTGATAACATCTGTTTTGTAAAATTTAATTTAATAATAATTTTTTAATAAAATTTTTTATTTTTGATTCGAGTTATATTTTTCTTTCAAAATATGTCTATCTTAAGTTTGCTAAAGTTTCTAGTTTGTATGAAAAAAATACATGCATGCTACACTGTTGTTTTTAGTGTATCAAAATTATTGTCATAATCGAAATTGTCGTAATCGTAGTATCAAAGAAAAATTTCATTTGAAAACAAAAGGCAAAGCAACTAAATACAGAAATTAAAGTTTTAAAGTGCATGCATATTAATTCCTATAGTTAACATTTCCACTAATGCCTGTACTGTGTACTACATTAATAGTTAACCTAACCTTATGTGTGTGAAGTAGAAAGCCATGATTCTAAGAAGGAAAAAAAAAAAAAAAATTTTTTTTAATTTTTTTTAATTAGATGTATTGAAAAACTGGCATTAATCATAGCTATCAAATATGTCAACTATGAGCTCACTGGCAACTAAGACATATTAATAAAGGGTTAAGCCAACGAAATTGTCTACTTAATAGTAAAATATCAAAAAACAAGAAGGAAAAAAAAATAATAGCTGTCAGAAGAAAAATACCACATTACGAGAATTTCAGAGAAGGAATATACTTAATACATATGTTCTGCAATTTATTTGGAAAATTTAATGTACTTTAATATTATTTTAGAGAGGGAATGCTGACAATAAAAATAAATAAAACATTTAAACGATATACATTACATTTAAATGGTGAAAAATAAATAAAATCTCCCTCATTCACGAAAGAAAAATTCACAATGTACAGTGCGCAAAATAAAAAACAGACCACACTGTATAACTTTTGATCTATTGATCGGATCTTCACGCACTAGAACATAATCTAAATGGTTAAAAGGGGTGGCTTCAAACATACTAATTAATCTGTGCAGATAATTAGATGGATTCGGATTTCTGACCCCCAAAATATATCATCATCGTTCTAGGACTCAATCTCAAATGGTTTGAGAGGTTGACCTCATATAGGCTATTCAATTAATGCAGATGCTTTTTTTAAGTTGCGAAATCAGATACAAAAACATACTTTCTCTAAAGCTTTCACTAAGCTTTTTTTCCCGACAGATTTGAATATCTGACACCCAAAATACAAGGGGTAGCCCCAGAAAGTTAATTTTATTTTTGCGTATTTCGCCGTGTCTCGAAAACTTTTTAAACGAAATGAAAAATTTTTGCACACAATCATAAAATTCATTTATCCAAAAATAATTCCATACAAAACATAAATTTTAGTAAATATTTATCATTTTATTTAATAGTGGTAAAAAAAAAAAATTGAATTGTAAGATATACAATTTTTTACATCATTGTGAATTATGTAATTTTACATGGCAAAATACAAAATTTGAGCGAAATCAATTGAATAGTTCCGCTGGACTAATATTAAATATAAAATAATAAAAAATATTAAAGATTTATTAAAAAATATTTTATTGTATGGAATTATCTTTGTATAGACAAATTTTATAATTGTGTGTAATTTTTTTTTATTTGTTTAAAAAGTTCTCGTGATTTGGCGAAATACGCAAAAAGTAAAATTAAGATTAAGCAGTCGAAACTTCGAATCACTCTCTTGACTAAACTATGGGGTCCAAATTTCCCAGATTGTGACTATCCACAAAATATAGGGTGAGATAGCATAATCAGAATTAGAATATTTAAGGTCACCCCCTCGAACCATTCAGTTGGAGTCCTAGAACGTGAAGATCAAAAGTTATTCAGGGTGATCAGTTTTTTAATTATCGCGCTGTACACATTCCAAAATAAATTTATCTCACTCAAACTGAAAAATTGTGCTAAGACGCTATGCAGTGAGAGAAATTTTTCTTCGCAAATTCTCTTTCATTACCATAAGTAATTTAAAGTAAAGAAAAAGTGGGTTCAGGCAAACCTAATGTAAGCCATGTAGTTCCAATTGTTGAAAAGAAATTTCAAAATGCAAATAAATTATTGGAAGAAAACTTTCTCATTACGTTGTTGTTTCTAATGACACTTGAACAAGCAAAGTCGTCAGCCATTAGTCATTAACGTGCGTCTTTCGTTTAACATAAGAGCACCGCAAAGGTGAAAGTACATCTTAGCTCACGAATAGATGGCAGCACAATTCATTAGTGAGGCCAGTTCTTCAATTTAGACATAGATCTGAACGGGAAGTTTTTTTTTCTCCGGATCCATGTACCTATGGAACTGCTCAACGACCGACCACAAGAATTTCAATTCCACAGGATTTATGAACACTTATACTGTATGTACTCGGTATGTTTTTTTGTTGAAACATTGACACTATTAGCGTATTGGATGCTATGATAAGCCTGGCGGAAAAAACGACCACATGCATGTTCTTAATTCACTTTATTTAAGCTACACTTCATTTCAATTATAGATAGAATTTCTGATTTTATGTTCTGATTTGGCTAAATGATTCTTTAAATGTAGTGGCTGAAATTTACAACACAACTGTGTTTATTTTGTGATTTTATAAGATTAATTTCTATGATTCGAACTTAATGTGGAAATTACATAGTAAAGTGATTAGTGGCAGAGAAAACCAAATTTAATAATTAATTTGTCAGACTCAGAAAAAGAATTCATTAATAACTAAATATCGACACGTTCTATGCATGAAAGGTCCCTTATAAAAAAAATCCACCATACATATGCTTTAAAGGTTAGTTTATGAAGTTTAAACTAAGTTAGTTGATAATTTTGCTAAACGCAAATAGACAGAGTCTACCAATATCATTACACACCGAAGGTTTAATGATTTGTTTAAAGAGGAATGGCTACTAAAAGAAACTGTGTGATTCAAAAATTTTGTTTAGAAGCCGAGTCAACCCGACATCTTGAATTTTAGATTAAATTTTTTAATTTTAATGGTCTAAATGTTTTTTTTTTTTTTTGTTTTGTTCCAAACAGTCTTTTGATGATTAAGTACCATTAAAAAGCACAAAACCTTTCAAAAGAAGAGAAAAATAAAACAGGGGAGATAATTTACAATCCAGCAGCCTTTAACGACACGTTCTTCTTTTTTTTAAAGATACTTTCTGTTTGGCTATAATTTAGTCGCAATTTTAATGCAAGTTTTTAAAATTTGCAAAATTTGTTACCCAAACTAAAAAAAAAAAAAAAAAAATATTTAAAAAAAATCAAGAATAAATTTTTTTACTTGATTTAAGAAAATGATAAACAGGAGAGCGGGCCGTTAACATTTTTAAGCATTCTTTATATTATTTAAAAAGTGTGTGCCCGAACTTTTTTACTTTTTTTAAAAAGTGAGTTATAGTATATAAAAGTGAAACGATTATGCTAATTAATGAGATGACAAATCTATTTAGTATGTTCAGTGCAAGTTTTGTGTCAGTGTTAGTTTTTGTGTTCGATTCCGTAAAAAAAATCGTCTGCACTAATTAATCAGCACATTTGGGGTTACGCTCTCGAACTACTAAGATCGACTCCTAGAAGGTGAGGATCCGATTATAAGATTGATAGTTATTCAGGAAAGTCGGTTTATTACCCATTGGCAAAATGGATCTTGTTTTGGGTTTGATGGCGTGCGCACTTTGTTTCGACGGCATCACACTTTTCAACTGTGTTCAAGAGTAATAGTAAATAGTGCGCATGCGTCGTTATTGCATGCTTTGCTATGGCGACCGCTGCTGTTTGATAATTTTTTTAGAAATCTTTATTTCTTTTTATTTCCCCCAGCAGTCATTCTTAATGTATTTACATAATAATAGAGTATTTTTATCTTCTTTTTATTATTAACTTATAAATTACTGTCTTGTGATTTTAATATAAATATGAATACCGAAGAAGGAAAAGTATTTTGTGGTGTCTTGAAACACGTATATAGCTAGGATTTGAAAACCAATCAATTGAGATAGTTTTTGCAACCCATGATTTTAAATGTTGTGGCGTTTATCGGAGTCAAACCAGAAAAAAAAGCATTTGACCAATGGGTAACCAGTAATCGTAATAAAGCGATCAAAAAATTTTTTTTTATTGAAATTTTGAAAACATGTTATTTAAATCTTCATAATTTTTTTAGCTTACGATTTCCTAACTACTTTTTTAAATTTTATTCTTAACAAGGATTAAAAAAAATGCCTATTCAGAGCTGTCAATATGTAACACTTTGTATTTATGCATTTTTTAATTCTATAATATGTCACTGACGATATATGGTTTAAATCATTTTAGTTAGAATCCACGTCCTTCTCCATCTGAAGTTAAAAAGTGAACGATTAACATTATTACTAGAGCCCGGATTTTGATGACCTAAAAAATTTCAATTAATGCCCTTAAAAAGTGCAAAAAATGCCCTTAAAAAGTGCATAAAATGCCCTTAAAATGCGAAAATTGCGCTAAAAATGCCTTATGACATGACTTAAATAAAGTAAAAATATTGAACTAAAAATTTTTTTTACTCTTTAAAATTATTATAAGTCATTTCTAAAAATATAAATCAATGCAATACTTGTTCTACGTTCATTAAAGTTTGAAAAATATGTTTTATATCCTAAAATAACAAAACAAAAAATAATAAATAAAAAAGGAAAATATATTGACTCCAAAACATTTTCATTTTGTATAGAAACGTTAATGAATATAACAACTTCCATCTCATAATATTACTAAATATCAGAATTACATTGGATTAGTAATTTTTTTTTAATATTTTGAAATGTAAACGAGCGTCTCTTGTCTGAAAGTCAATTTTTATACCTGAAGAAGCTTCTTTCAACGTCTACTGATGTTATTGGTGCGTACTTGAAAAATACGGTCTCATTTACTGACAATTCTTCTTCAATTTGAAAAGATGTTGCTTCACCTGTTAATATCCTAGAGATTTTCTTCATTGTTTGGAAGCCAGTGTAAAAATGAAAAATGATAAAAAAAAATAATAAAGATTGGAAAAAATTAACAAAAAATTTAAAAAATGCTTTAAAATGCAAAATATGCCCCAAAATTTAAAGAAAAATGCCCTATAAATCTAAAAAAATGCTCTAAAGGACAAAAAATGTCAAAAATGCAAATGTTATCAAAATCCGGGCCTTAATTATTACTAACATTTCGAAATTTATTATTTCACATTTTTGTGACACTGCAATTTTTTTTATTTATTTTTTTCGAGTATTATACTATACAACATTGACATTTTTAAAGGCTATCAGAGAAATTTACTTATCATTCATATGCTGTTAACAAAGCATTAAACGAATTGTCGCTCTTAATTTTTAATAGATGTTTACTGACAGAAGGTAGAATTTAGTGGTTTAAATGAAAAACAAAAACATTTTGCTTTGTAAAATTTCTTTACAGAACTTAATGTTGAATTCCATCGGAAATTGTTTAACAATTATACTAAATTAATCCATACTGATTAATATGTTCGATTTAATATGTTATCGATTTAATATGTTATGTTACAAATCGATTTAATATGTTCAGCACAATTTTATATACCAGATCTAGTTAAATTAAACTATTTTTTATGGAAACATAATTTTTCTCTTTGATAGTATGTCCATTTAGCATTAGTCAAATTTTCTCACATAGCATGGCAAAAATTTGTAAAAAAAAATATATATATATAATGTAGGTAAATTAAAGTATTGCACCTAATTAATATCAGTACACTATTTATCAAAACTACTTCAGAATGTAGTAGTTTTTTATAAAACCAAAAATAAATAATACAAAAGAATGTTTAAAAATTGTAAGAATTCTTTATATTATTTGTACAGTGTATGCCCAAACTGTTTTTAAAAAGTGAGTTCTAGTGCATAAAAGCGAATGGTTAACGATTCTGCTACTTAATGTTTATTGATTAGATGACAATTCGATTTAATATACAAAGTGCAATTTTATATACCAGATATAATTAAATTAGAATATTTTTTTTTATGGAAACATAATTTTTCTCTTTGTTAGTACTTCCATTTATTATTAGTCAAATTTTCTCACATTGCATTAACGGCAAAAATTAGTAAAAAAAGATACTATAATGTAGGTAAATTAAATTATTGCACCTAATTAATATCAGTACACTATTAATCAAAACTACTTCAGAATGTAGTAGTTTTTTATAAAACCAAAAATGAATAATACAAAAGAATGTTTAAACATTTATAAGAATTCTTTATATTATTTATAAAGTGTTGCCCGAACTGTTTTACTTTTTTTTTTGAAGAGTTTTAGTGCATAAAAGTGAATGGTTAACGATTATGCTAATTAATGTTTATTGATTAGATGACAAATCGATTTATTATGATCAGTTCAATTTTTATCTCAGTGTTAGTTTTAACATGTTCAGTTTGGCATTTAATTTTAATTCATACCATTAAATAGTTTCTATAGAATGAATGTTGTTTATCTCCAGATCTAAGAATCCGCTGACATTCAAGAAAATCAAGGCACTCATGGAAATATTAATTCATTAATTAAAAAAAAGAATGAATAAAGCTTTAGTCTAAATTACATTCTTAAAAGCCTGTTTTAATACCGGCAAGGAATGTGAATCTAGTGACATAAAGATATTTAGGATATCTACTACTAATTCTATGTTTTTCAAACCTCTGTTTAGTGAAGTCCTGGAAAGTGATGTACTATCTTGATATCCTAGAGACCATTGCAATAAAAATTTTGTGATAAGAATGGGTAAACAAATAATAAAGAAAGCAATATTTTTGCTTAAATAAACTTATATGTTCGTAACTAAGGAATATTTAGGATATCTACTACTAATTCTATGTTTTTCAAACCTCTGTTTAGTGAAGTCCTGGCAAGTGATGTACTATCTTGATATCCTAGAGACTATTGCAATAAAAATTTTGTGATAAGAATTGGTAAAAAAATAATAAAGAAAGCAATGTTTTTGTTTAAAGAAATTTATATGTTCGTAATTTAAGAATAAGGATAAATTAAAAATGACCGTAAATAATTGAAACCTTTAAATGATTAATTAATGATTTTTAGAATAAAAGGTCAAATGTAGACATTTTGCTTAAATTATAGATAAAATAGTATGACTGACTGACTGAGTACTCTGAGACTTTTCTTAAATAAAGAAAATTTTTAGAAATCTAAAAAAAAAAAAAAAAAAAATAAATAAAAGAATTTTTTCTTAATTCAGAATATAAAAATAAAATTTGCAGCTAGATCTGTTTACACAAGATTAATATACTTAACTGCTTTAAAAAGTTTAATAACACACAATACAAATGCTTTGAATTTTAGAAATTTTTATCACAGCTAAATGTACTATTAGTGAAAACTTTTGCTTTAAAAATATTAAAAAAACATTGTCATAATCTCTCTGGTTTGCATGAACCTATGTCATTTTAGTAATTGCCATTGCAAAATGTACTAATTTTATAATGAGAAAAAATTCTTCAGAATTAAACACAAATAATAAGAAATGGTTAAAATATAAAAAAGATTTTTTATTTTCATTAAAAATGATTATTTACAAATGATTTCAAAATGAAAATACAGCAATCTGCTTAAAACAGCAAATCCTGCAATAATTTAAATGACAACAAAAATAGGATAACAAATCGATGACCATCATAACATCCAAACAGCAACAAATCACTTTTAAGAGAGGATCCAATGAAAATTTACATTTATTAAAAAATTTAATCACCCCAATTAATTTTTAATTTAATGATCATTATGTACCGTAATCTAGGTTGTGTTGTTAAACATCATCATTAATGATTATGAACAGGTATGCACCACAAAGTATTTTGATAACGATTTTTTCGAAATTGCAGTTCATAGAATAATTTATAATGTTTAAAAAAAAAAAAAATTCCTGAATCGAATAAAAGAAATTTATAATACAGAAAAATTCAATTCATTATCTTTTTTTAAAAAAAAAAAAATATAATGAATATAAATAACTCTATTAATTATATTAATAATGCAATTATTAATATAAATATTGTTACCAATTTTAAAATACTTAATTTCAACATAATTATCTGTAAAAACTACAAAATTAACTAAATTTTAAAACAAAAATTAATATGGGTGATCCATTCATACAAATCTACTTTCAATTAATTAATAAGCAAAAATGTAACAGCCAAGTCTTAATTATCCTTTTTTTTCGACTCACATGAACATGACTGTATATCGTTCGTAATTAAGAACTTAAAATTTACGCATAGCAATAAGACTCATGTCCAAATTGTAGATTTGTGCAAATATAACAAACCTTTTTAAAACTACCTTTCTGTACAACTATGTGATACTCAGGCTGATGTGATGTTTCAGAAAAAGGCCATTTTCTGGTGTGTAACTCTTCCTGGCTAATGCCCTGGGCGGATAGAAATGCCATATCTATGCATTGAGTTGGGATATTAAATTTTCGACATTCATTAGTTACAGTAATTTTTTGTGATACAGCTTGGGCTACTTTGTCTTCCTTAATTTTTTGCAACATCAAAGCCATACAAGTTCTTGCATCTTCGATGCAATCATGCCCACCAATGTCATTTTGCACCACAAGCTTTAATTTTTCATAAGCTAGGTCTCTAAGCTTTGGTTTAGAGCCATCACTCCTTGGAAAAACAACTGATGTATCCACTATTTTTGTGTGAGTCAGTCTTAGACATCGGAGGTCTCCTTCCAGGCCATGACCAACAAGTATACACTGGCTGTGAAGTAGGCGGTCTAGAAACGTTTGAACATCATGAAGAGTTGTTGTTACACCAAGCAAATCCTTGGCTGTTATTCCGCTATACTTAGTGCAATAATCAAGGATTTCATTTTCGGGTTGTACGAAAGACTCGTAAATCGTGAAACCTTCCTCATTAACTAAACCAACTTTTGCAACTTCCAATCCTTTTCCCGTGTAAACCATTTCACAATCTAATGCATAGACGCCACGAAGTTGGTCCATACGAACTTGTCTTTTGTCTCGTATGCTCTTGAACTCGGTAAAGTTGAGCAGGGGATCTCCACAAATGTGTACCGGGTAAACTTTACAGCCAGATGAACCAGTGGGTTTACCACAACACTTGTAATTATAGTCAGGACTAAAGACTACATTTGGTTTACAAGGATGGTAGTAGCATTTGTCCTTTTCCTTGTACTTTCCGTCTGGAGTGACTTCAAATCTTTGACAGCACCTGTAGCATTTTCTTACTACTGTACCATTCAGAGAAATCCTAGCTCCTTCAGTAATACCAGGCATGGGGAATCTATTCATAGCCAGTTGTTTAGAATCCAATAGGTATTGTTCCAAATGTCTGTAAATTCTTTCTTTAGACAAACCAAGGTCTTGAAACTCTTTAAGAGTGGTGAAGATTTTTCTTGGCCTGGGAACATATGGCAAGTCTAAAAAATTGAAATATAAAAATTATTAACAAAGTTAGATGCACCGGAAAAAAAACAATTCATTTTAACAGACGGCTTTTTCAGACAGTATAAACATAAATTTTTTTTTTTTTTTATAAATACTGATAATATTTGCATGCCTTGATAAACTAATCTCAGGAACAACATCCACTTGTCTGTTTTTTTGTACATTTTTAATAGTCCTTTTAAAAAGTTCTTGCTTAGTGAATTAATGAAATAGAAGACCAGTTGTTTGGTTACCAATCATACCAGAAAATTGTACTTTCTCATATGTCATTTATATGAAAAATGATTTTTGGTGCTGAAAATATGGAAGCAACAAGAAACTAAATAGTATGTAGCAATAAAAAAGGAAATTAATTTTCAATTTTTAGCAATTTACAAGGATATGACAGAAACTATTTGTGATAAAATACGGTTAAAAACTTTTTTTGGTCCATTTTTGCATATGAAATATATTTAAATTGTTACACCAAGAGAAACAAAGATTTCTATATAGAGAAATATATTCTCAGGGGGTTTGACACAACTAGTTTATTAGCCACACATAAAAATTGATTAGAGATCCTCTAATTAAAAGAATCAAACATTTATCACAGACAAAAGAATTATATTTTCTTTAAATTTTGTGTCAATTGTAATATGCATAATAGTTTCAAAAATATAGATACAGGGAATTCCAGATGAAATGGAATTCTCTGGAATTTCCGAAGGAAAATGGGGAGAAAAAATGGACCAGATTTAAGTGATTTAAAGTAGTGCTTTTTTTTTAAAAAAAAAAAATGCATATATTTATACCAAAACTATCACATTTAGCTGAAATAGTATTTCTAGATAAAAATCTACCCCTACTTGAGGTTTTAAAAGTTTAATGTAAAAAAAAAAAAAAAAAAAAAAAAAAACTATAAAAGCTTATATTGTTCTAATGATATTATATATTGTTGTAATGATTTATAAAGTCTGATTTTAAAACATGAAATTCTTATAAAATAGAAAATTAATGCAATGATGAAGAGGAATTTAATTATAATACTACTAGATAATAGATATAGATATTTTATAAGTTAACTAACAGTTGTAAGGATAGATTCAAATACACTATCAGTAAAAGTTTTCATGTGATCATAGGTACAAAACTACCCATTGCTTATATATTACGAATTATAAGAGGAAAATATAAATTTAACTAAGAATTCCGGGCTTCTTAGTAGCATTTTTGTTATTGCAGAAAACAATATAATAAACAAAACTTTCTTTGGAATAAACCAAATATACATAATTGTTTTAATATATTATCAAATCTAATTTGTTATAGTATGTCCTCAAATTTTGATTTACGAGGAAAGTAAAAATAAAAAGTTTGCATTTATAAAATATTAAAAATATGTTTAAAAAAATAGCAAGCCTTAAAGATTTTATTTTGTTATTTATATCAATTCAGCATCTATATTTTTTTACAATCCACTAAAGTACCTATATATAATCTTAAATTATTTATCTAAAATTTATAACTTAACATAAACTAATAAAATAACCACTACTAATTTAAAACCTTTATTTAATTGAAAACTCACACGAGAACAACATTTGAATACAAAATGGCATTTTTAGTAATCAGGTACGAGATACCAAGTGATCGGTTTTACGCACTTTTTTGTTTTGTCTAGCCAAAAATTACATTAACATTTATCTTAAGTCTTTTTTTTTTCTAATAATTATTCATAACCTTTTTAAAAATTTTCATTATGGGAAATAAAATAAAAATACAATAGGTCAGTTCAATTCTACTCCAAACTGTTCTGACAATGCCATTAGAAAACAAACCGAAAAGTAAAATTGATTTTCATCTTAAGAAAAAAAGTGGAGATCTTATTTCCTTCTCTTTTTATTATAAATAAATAATTTTGAACAAAATGCAAATGTTTCGAAAACAAACTTTTCATTTTTATGTAAAATATTTTACACTGCTGCACACACAATATTTTTGTCATAATTTCATCAACAAAAAAAAATTCATATAAAATATACATTTAGAAATTAAGAATTTGATTGGTGCCTTTAAAGTAGAACGATCACACCACATTCAGTAGGAATAATCCCTAAGTTTGTAAAAATCAGGAATTGTGTGTGTTTTTTTTATTCTTTAAGATTTAATTTTTAATTGCAGTTTAATTTTCTGAAATAAATATTTCAAATATTGATTTCATGTGAAAATTATGAATTTAATCAATCGAAAAAAATCAACCATTAAACATTTACATATGACAACCATTAACCTTCAAACAATAAACTTCTCAAAAGTTAACAAATTCAGAGAGGGCTTCAAAAGCTCTGTGTCATGGAACAAACACAATATCACCAAATATTTGAGTTTTTGACCACCTTGACAAGGAATTCTAGCATGATGGATAACCATCATACATCATAAACATGCACCCTGATTTTTATTTATAGGTTTCAATTTAAGAATAGAGTAACAAAAGTTTTCTTTTTAAATTTGAATTTTTTTTTTCTTTTTTAGGAGAGGGAAGTGGAAATATTGTACACTCTGGTATAACCTAAAAACTCAAATTAAATCATTTCCCTGATTTTGAACTTAACTACGAAAGGGTAGTGATATAACATTTAAAACTTACTTTCTTTATCCTCCTCCATGATTCGACTTCTCCTTCTTCTCTTATCTTTTTTCTTCAGTCTTTTACTCTGACAAAGTAAGTTTTCTGCAAGAAAATAAACTGAGAATAAGACAAAGGTGACTATAATTATTTCATTAAAATACTAACTTTTTGATTGAGAATTTATAAATAAAAATTACTAGTGAAGTTGTTACATCTTTTTTCAACCTTGTTTACTACGTATTTGATCAAAAAGTCAACAACAACAAAATCGATTGCTTGTCAACAACACTGATAACTTCAAACCTCTTTGCTTATCACCAATATTAAAGATAAAGAAACCATTGTTACAAAATTGTCTATTTTTAAAATCTATCTTTTCATAAAAAAAATCAATACTAATACACATAGTCTGACTTTGAAAATTACAAACATCCATTGCTCTCATTAAAAATTAAAGTTTGCAAATAGAAAATAAATAATAATTTACTCCTTAAATGTATCATTCATAATTTGAGTTTGTAAAGAAGAACAGTTATTAACTTTTAACTGGATTCTTTAAACAAATCATTCAAATGCATTTTTTTTTAAATAATAAAAACTACAAAAAAAAAAAAAAAAAAAAAAAAAATATGGGAAAAACATTGTGAAATGCACCCATAAAAAATGGGAACTTTTCACTTTCTGTAAACAAGTATAATTAATTCATTAGTGCCGAAACACAGAATAAACAAAATTAAAAATATGTATGTATATATATATATATAATAAAGGAATAAGAATTAATCTTCATTCTGTGTCTTTCGTATTAATGATGGTACTTGTTTATAGTCCAGAGCCAACTTGTTCATTAGTCCTTTATTGTTTTTATTTATTCATAATTTTAAAATAACTGTAAATACTATAAACGATACAGATGAAGATGAACCGTATCTCAAAGAGTTAAACACCACTGCTACCTTCCACAAAAAAAAAGAAAAAAAAGAAATAATTAATAAATATTAAGAACACTTGAGGGGTCGTTCAAAAAGTACGTACACAAAAATGGAGAAATTTTAACCCCCTCCCCCCTTTCGTACATTACCGTACATAAGGTCTTACCCCTCCCCCCTTAGAGTACGTACATTTTATTAGTCTACCCCCCTTTTACATAAAAATTAAAATAATTATGTTTTAAATAAAATTAAATATTTATTTAAAATAATTTATTCATTTAAATTATTTAAACAATAACACTCAACTATATCTTTGAATCAATAAATAAAACAATCTTATCTGTAAGTACTTCGTATAATACCTCCCCACCATACAAAACCATACAAAATAGCAACCTTCCCCCTTCGGGATGTACGTACTTTTTGAACGGCCCCTGATGAAGTAGGTTGAAAAGATCCACATCCTTTTCCAGTTTATTAAATTTAAATTATTTTTTCTTAACTAGCATAAGACATAACTGTTTAACCAGTTAGAGAACTTAGTCTCATGTAAGTTATTTAAACATAAATAAATTGTAAGAACAGGTCTAATGAAGATTTATTACAACACAAGTTCACCAACATTTAGTCTCCAAAATTCCTTTTAATTCAAGAGTCCATTCAGGTCTATCAAATTTTTAAAATTGGATTAATATTAGATTAATATAGCATTTTTAAATTTTAATATTATTACAATGCGATTTAAAAGAAGCTGTAATTATGTTCTTCATTTTAAAATAATTATAGGTCACCTTTGAACAAATTAACAATAACTTTAACATTACTTGCACTGCAGATATTTACAACACATACATAATTGCAGAATAAAACTCAGTAAACTTTAAAAATAACTTGAATACATCCAAAATGCATAACTGATTAATAATAAATTACACTTGAGATAAATTTAAAAAAAAAAAATCCTTATTAAATTTTAATTCTATATTTTTGTATTAAATTAGGGAGGCACACACACACACTCAATAGTTTGTCTATGGTAGGAACTCCCCACACCACAAAGTCTGAGGCCGTCTGTTGCTATGGAAACGAGAATAGTGCATTTCAGGGATGGTAGCTTCTGTTCACTCTAAGGCTAACACAATAGACGGAAGAAAAAGATTTTCTTTCTCTCGCCGACACGAGCCAAAACCTGTCCTAAACAATGACCCCACACAACTGCTTGAAATAGTTATACTTGGTTACCATAGTCACCGCCACGGGTGCAGAAAAATGGCTAAAGGGAGTTCTTACTTTTGACAAACTATACTAACATTTCATAAAATCATACAACTATGAGGAAATTAAAACCGCAACAAACAAAAATCTGAAAGTGAAAATAAATAAAGGAGTTTCACTGACAAAAAAAAAAAAATATTAATAATAATAATAATTAACTTCTCATCGATATTGTGTTATTATAAGTTTCTTTTTCACTTCACACACATATCACTAATATTATTCTCGTAACATAAGTATAAATAAAGAGCATTAACAATAATCTAAAAGTGAAACTTAACTACAAAAGAGCTCCACTAACAGGAAAAGATTTACCGAAAAATCAGCACTAGTGTTATCATAAGTTTCTTTTACATTAACAAAATCTAAAAATGAAAACTAAGAAAGGAGTTCCATCGAAAATTTACCTTTCACCGGCAATACTGTCATCATAGATTTCTTTCACAGCATTAAAAAAGTGAAAACTAACAAAGGAGCTACAATTAAAGTAATAGATTTACCTTTCATCGGCACCAGTGTTTATAATAGGTTTCGTTTTCAAAATACTGGAAAGAAATGGAATAGCGCGGGAAATATGCTGATACTAGTACGTAGAACGATTACAAAGAAGAAGCTAACCTCTTTGCGTCTGGGAATTACCATTACTAATGACTAATCGTCATTTCCGATCTCTTACGCAAGACGGCGCAAATTTCCATTACAGTCCGAGAATATCTTCCACATCCAAACAGAACGAGTCAGCTGAGATTACGTCACACCTCCTTTCGTAGTAAAAGTCGACTGCCAGCTGAACAACAACAGGTCAACTGGAACAAAAACTTTCACGTGCGCAACTGTTTTCAGTTTTCGAACGTAAACAAGCTAGGTGCGCAGTAGCGGCTCCGCTACGTTCCTCTCTATGATACGCTGAGTAAAATAAGAGTCACCTCTCTCTCAGGGTGAGAGGATGATTTGGACTAATCGCCGCGTTTTCTCTTACCACAGGGTACGTTCAACTTCGTTTGGCAACAAAAAAAGAAACTCTTCCAAGTTGTTTTTCGAGAAAAAGAAAATCGAGTTATTGAAATCAATTTTTTAAGATCGCTTAAAGCTGTTTAAAGTTATTGTGAAATGTTTTGCATTCACGTTTTCTTAACCCTTTGACGCAGAATTTTTATCTAACATATTTATCATTAGTTTGCATCAATTTATGTCAAAATAAGTGAAAAAAAATATCATATTTGGCATTTTAATAATTTATGGTTGTGAAATATCTGTGTCTTTTTCTCCGTTAAAGGTAAAAACTTCCCTACAATAATTTTTAAAATTTGCACTTAGAAGTAGTAATTCATCATTGAAAATTCTTCAATTTACAAAATCAATTATTGATAAATTTGTAAATATGAATGAGAAAAAAAAAACATTTAAACTATTTTTTTTATTAACTATTATAGGCTGATTTTTATGATTGAAAAATACCAAAATACATTTTGGCTTATAATTAGAGCGTCAGAAAGAAAAAAAAATATAGAAAAGGGACACCGATGTTCCATCTACGTCAAAGAGTAATTAAAAGTTATTTTCGATAGCACACAAATTATACCTAAAAACCTAATTATACCTAAATTATACCTAAATAATACCTAAATTATACCTAAAGTTTTCAACACTTTAAGTGTTTTATCGCACCCCTTTTAAAATTTAAATGCACTTTAGAACATATAAACGGAAAAATTTGACAGATTTTTTTCGGACTATAATTAGCTCAATTTTTGTATTAATTTTATTTGTACAATACGTAGAAGGAATTTACAGACAATGCGATTAGAAGTGGGAAATTTAAATTAAAAGTGCTAATTGTTCCATGCCATTTAAAAATAAATAAATGAATCATCATTTTAATTAACTGCGGGATGATTATTTTCTACTGACTTTTATAAGCATTATTGCAGTCAACTAATTTTTTACAACGTTTTCAACAAACTTATTTAACATTAACTGATTTAAAAAAATATAATGTTAAGCGCCTTAACGTTCTTCGGAAAGCGAATTTCCATTCAACATCATAATATACACACTGACTGATTACCCTTAAAACAAGCTAATAAAAGGGTATTGTTTCAGAATAGTTATACACATAAATTCCATAGAGCAATTTTTTACTTGTTCGAAAGGAATTTTCTTTTTAAAATTAAATGGAATAGCCAGGACATCATGTAAACACATTTTGTAACTATTAATTACTAGAAACTTATAATAAAAAAAATGGAAGTGTTTTTTAATAATTTTTATTTTTAATGAACCAACTTAGGCAACTTAGATTAGACTTTTAAGAATTATGTGCTATACTGTTCAGGGAAAATAAAACTTAATACGAAACAAAAGAAAATCGATTTTGATAAGACATTCTTTCCTAATTTTAGGAAAAAAATTAGAACTATTTATTTAGACGACTTTGACGAAAATGGGAGGATACGAAAATGAGGTGAAAGAAACGATTCCAAAAGCAAACATTGTTTTTTACAACAAACAAGGCTCGTAACATTTTTTTCTTCTTTTTTTAAATGCCGAAAACAAAACGTCACAAAAAAGATTCACCATCTGGGGGCGTGAAAAGAACTTGGCAATGATTTCGTGGCGAAACTATCGTTCAATACTCTTGTGAAACAGCGAATTCTTCATGGAAGTCAAGGCCGGTCGAAAAAACAGCTTTTACCCGCTAGTCAACAATTAATAGCGCAAATCCTGCACTGAAATAACCCAAAGTGACAGACAAAACACCTGAGATCAAAATCAACATGACAAATATTTAAATGAAGTTAGATTATTTTTCTATCTCAAAAAAACAAACCATCATTAAAAAAAAAAGTTTTTTTCTTATAGTTACTATCTATTTTGAATGCATAACTATCTTTTAATACATGGTTAAAAAGTTAAAGAAAACAGATTTCAAAATTAAATTAAAGAATTAAAGAAATAAATTCAGAAAAAGTAACCCAGCAGTGTAGTGTATTATTAAAATAATCATACAAAACCGTTCCTGTTCATTTGAAGAAATATGTTTAATTTAGATTTTATTTAATTGATCTAATTCATTTTTTTAATTAACTTTTTAAAAGCTGCACTCAAAATAAAGAGAAGTATTAAACATATCATAATATTTTAGAAAAAAATCAGAATGAAAAAAAAAATTAAAAACATTGCGACAAAATCATTACAGAACATATTAAAAAAATTTATTAAAATTAACTCAGCGAGGAATTATATTTGTAATGAAATATAACATACTCAGTTCCGCCAAATAAATAAAAAATACCACAAGACAGCAAAACAAGCATGATTGTAGGCGATTAGTGTTATCCCTTATCATTAAGATTTGAATTATTCAATATCAATATGAAGAATTCCCAAAAGAATTCTTCATTTAATATATCTTATAAAAAATATATATTTAAAATAATGTAAAAGATAAAACATATTATAATAAAAATGTTACAAAAGAAATCCGAGTAATTAATTTCTTCCATTTCCCACGAAAAAAATTAACATTTAATTGACAAGCCCAGTTAGGCGTCTATAGCCATGCACCTATTACGTAAAAAAGATCAACAAATATAATGATTACTTATACTAAAATGCAAAAAAAGCATATACATATATATGTAGTGAAAATGAAAAGATCACAATTAAATTATCACTAAATAAAAACAATAAATTAAAACAAATTGAAATATCCAAGATTAGGTTAGGGTATGTAAGAGTAATGAAATCAAAAATAAATAAATTAAATGTGAAAGGCCCAATTATTTAACGATATTTATTTTTGAAGCATGTGAATTTAAATAATTTGATTATATATATCGGAAAAACTATTCATATTACTTAATTTAATGGATATAGTGCAATACTAGTTCTACAAATGTGATTTAAACTATTCTCTCTAATATTTAAATTAAAATAGAAATAAAACTATGGTTAAAATAATAATTTAAAAAAAAAAAAAAAAACATCTTTATCGTTTATATTTATTATTCTATTGGTCCTCATCAGTGTATTCAACTACGTGATTACAAAAAAAGAAAATTGTATTAACACACAAATAAACTGAATTTCGACGAAAAATTCCTAATGAAAAAATAGTAAATAGTCTTAATAAAAAAAAAAGGAGGGCATCTTTAATTTTTAACTAAAGCAAATAAATGTATAATAAATAAGAATCATTACCTTTCCAAGAATTTAATTAGCAAAAATTAAGTAAATCCAATGTTGACACAGTGCACGTGATTCTTACGATCTGAAGTTTTGCTAAACAACTTCAAGCAGACAGCAACAAAGTTGTGAAATGAATCATCACACCATGGGAAATCAACCAGTTTGGCCGAGAACTGTACAATAGGGGGGCGGGCACGTTAAGGCATATTATTCACGTGCTAAGAATTTCTCAGTACTGTTTAATAACAGGCATTGTATCAAATCTGTGAAATAAGTTAAAAATACCTACCGTAGCAAGCAAAAGAATATATTGTTGAATGTTTTCATGAAAAAAAAAAAAAAAAATTTGAAATAAAACAAAACGATTCAGCCTTTCTAAAAATTTAATTTAAAGAGATTTAATTAAAGAAATTATTAATAGAATTTAGACCCCATTAATCAAATCAATATAATCGAAAAATTAATTAATGATGTAATGTAGTTATAAATTTTTCTTTCTCGAATAGTCTAGAAACATCTGCCTCGCGTCCGTTTAATATATATATATATATATATGCTGTAATTTAACGATTGGGAACAAACAGTTTAACTAGAGCACTGATTACGAAATAAACTTGGTGCATAATGTAAAATATTTTAAACGTAATAAATAAGTCAGACTTATAAACCGTATGTGACTTCCTGACTAACTGCAAATAACATAAATGTAGTTCGTAATAGCATAAAAAGTAAAAACATAAGGAGTGGAAAGAATTTCGAACACACCCTTGATTGAACAATTGGTATAACTTAAAAACTATTTGCAACCATTTTGTTTACTTTTACAAACCAGAAAATAGAATAACAGAAAAGTTCGCTTCATTATTTAATTTTTTTTCGCTTAAATACTCGTGAATACTACTTAGTCTACGCTCTTTAATACAACTTCTCCCCATTATAGCAATTCTTCCATAATAACGATATATATAGTCCCGTTTTCGATTCCATAGGCGCTAAGAGCTTTTAACTTTCAATAGAACGTTCACATTGAAACGTTCATTCCGATAAAGCGACCAATATTTAGAGTAAATTTTTATTTTAATTTACATAAAAATCACTCTGAAATTAAGCAGCAGAAGTTTTTTTTGTTTTGTTTTTAAAAAAAACTTCATTGACAATGAGCCATTAGATAGCGCAAAAGTTTCAGAAGTATTGATTAAACTACCAATTCTAATGATGTTACACCGCCTCAAATGTGTGAAACAACTTAAAATGGATGCCCTTAGAATGAAGGAAGAGTAACAAGATTTCCTAGATTTTTTTCCTGAGTGATCCAGACCTATGGTCAAAAAGTTTGTGATAAATGAATTATACATTGAAAACTAAAAGTATATTACCTTCATGGAGAAATTAGAATGTAGTCGGGTACGCATTCTTTAGGTTTAAAAGAAACATTACACAATCTGTTTAGTTTTTTTTTTCCTTCAAAAAGAACAAAATTTATCAATCATATTTTTCTTAATTGAAACTTCTATTCACTCTTTTTGAGATATGTTAGCAACCTTGAGTGTTTTATTTTTCAGCTAAAACATGTGGTATTCATCCATCATTAGGTGAATTTCGTTTTTGATTACTCCGCAGTCGTCAGAACATGCGTTATTTATTGAAAATAGCTGTCCGGAATCAGCACGTTATTTTTTAATGTATTATTTTAAACGGTACTTACATATAAACAAGCTGCCTTATCATTATTTAATATGTTTCCTAATACTTATAAAAGCATAACATTGTTTTGTCAAAATAGGAGTAGATTTTTTAGTCAAGAATAGTTATATTTTTCTGCATTCTCGATATATCGAGCGTCGACTGTCATTATATTTAGTATTATATACTTGCCGGAATTTAGACAGGAGATGGAGAGAGAAGGAGAAAAAAAAAAAAAAAAAAAAAAAAAAGAAAAAAAAACGTTCGTTTTTCTTTTCTTTTTTAAACCGTTCAAATCTCAGGCTAGAATTAAAAAAGGCCGGCTTTTATTAGAACTAATATTTTTTAAAAAAAAAACTGTATTAATAAAGGGATACAAAAGAAAAATCTTAAAGAATACATGTTCCGAAAAAACTGGGAGCAGCAATTTTGAACTTTCGAAACAGTTTGAAGCAACAACTTAACATTAGAAGCGTTAAGAACTATCATTTTAAACTTCTTAGAACTACAATTAAAAAATCAACTTATTTAAAGCATTATAAGTTTATGAATAAAATAAAACTAACTATAATTACTAATAGTCCAACTTTTAAACAAAATGTAATAAAAATTTTTTAAAACAAAGTATGTACAGTTTTATAGAAAATACCCCATTTATAGAGCATATATTTAAATTTAAAAAGAAAATAATTATACCGAATCAATTTAAAGCACAACGAATTAGAACGATTTCACTATTTTGAAATATGTTTAGAACAATTCCAGATAAACAAATGTCTGGTTTAAAAGCAGATATGCAGCAGCAATTACATCATTAAAATTAATAAAAATTTTATCTATTTATAGAATAAAATGCCTTTGAGAGAAAGTAAAACTAATACCATAGCATATTTTACTGAGAAATCATAAATAAATTGATTCTGTAGAAAAAGATCTTAAAACCATGGAAATCAATAAAAAGAGAAACCTAGTGCCTGATCGAGCCAGTACTAGGCAGTCATAATTATAGCAGAAGGCATTAATACAATTAATTTTAATATGTGTAGGTTAAGTTTGAAAAATGAAATATTAAAAAGTCATTAAAGACATGCTGTTTTATTTATTTATTAAACGGACCCTTCACAAAATGATTTTTCTTTTAATCGGACCCTTTACAAATTTGTTTATCTTCATTATTGTTTTGTTAATCGAATAAACCCTTTCCAGGGCAGAAAACAAGAAAGATGGATGTAAACGAATTAAGTTTTGTCTTCGGCGGACGATTCTTCCATTATTCGTCCGAAATGAATGCTCTGCGTTCAGCAGTATAGGCTAAATACCAAATATTTGTATGTTGCATCGCTAATTTAGAAGCAGCAATTGGTGTTTATTTTTGAAAATTATATATTTTTTTTTATTATTATAAATTTACAGTGCCGAGCATAATCTTGTATCTATTTAAAAACTCCTTGAAAAAGTTTTTTGCAATAACCGGACTCTATCTGCACAATCATAAAAGCGGGCCCAGGTTGAAAGAAAGCGAGTAATTTGTTCACAATTTCTCGAAAACCGGACCTTTCACAAAATGTCTGGACGGACCCCTGACTCAAGATATCTTCATATAATTTATTCATAAGGAATAAAATAGGAGAATTTATTCATATCATCCATAGAATTTATTCACATAGAAAAGAAAGAATTCCTTAATTTCCATCACCATTTTGCGTGACCTTTAACAACTCTTGACAGTGTAATAACTCAAAATGGAAGTAGTTCTAACTGCTATGGTATAGTCAAGGAACATTATGAGTCACACAAAGCCTTCGAGTTAACAACAATATTTTTACATGTCAATGTCAACAGCACTTGATATCATAGCAATAAAAATTTTTCTCTCAATTTTTTTGACATCTAACAATACACCCGAATAGTTAGTTTACCTCTTACCACCCAGGTAACAAAATTAATAGAATTAACAGTCTTGGATGGTGACTCATTAGTTCTTTTAAAAAAAGCAGAAATCCAAGGTTAGAGTTGTTGGCGCATTTAAAATGAATAAATAAAAAGACCATCTAAAGATTTTAAAATTAAACGAATTTTTTTTCTAAAACATTTTACCAGAAGAAAAAAAAAAAAAAAATCATGAACAGAATCAAAATGTTAGTTCTTTCACCATTGTTTCTATTTAATCAGGTACGGAAAAAATAATAATTAAATAATAAAGACTTTAATTTAATAAATATTTATTATTAAACGATACTTGGTCAAATAAATAATTTAATTAGCAAACAATATGAGATTTCAAGTCCTAAATGTGCAAGAGAATATTTAAAATTTTGATTTCAAATGTTATCCAAGCTAGAGATAAGATGGGCTAAGCTTTCTATTTAATCAGGTACGGAAAAAATAATAATTAAATAATAAAGACATTAATTTAATAAATATTTATTATTAAACGATACTTGGTCAAATAAATAATTTAATTAGCAAACAATATGAGATTTCAAGTCCTAAATGTGCAAGAGAATATTTAAAATTTTGATTTCAAATGTTATCCAAGCTAGAGATAAGATGGGCTAAGCCCGAAGCGGGCTTTGACTCGCAAAATTTTGATAAAATCTCATTTTGACTCTTTAATTACTACTTTTAAAGAAACGTTTGATACAGTTATTATGTTTAAAAAATGTAAAATTTATAAGGTATTAAAAAATTAGAAATCTGCTACCTCTGTTCGGCGCTTTTGCTTTGTGAGGCTTAAGATGTTTAGCTTAAGATTTGGATTTTTCCTTTTTAAATTTTTGTTTTAGTAATTTTGGAGTTTTCGTCGGTATACGAGGCATTGGACATCGTTCCTTTACGGATCGATGTGAGCGAAATGCAGTTAGAGTGCAGTTTGATAGTAAAAAGTAATATGGAATGTATCTTGAATGATGTGAAGCGAGCACACTTGGCTTGCGAACATTTTGCATATTGTTTATCTATAATAAAGAAAATTTCCATCGTTAACACATATTTTTATAAGATTAGTTTTCCTAAGCTCCTAAAGTGAACCCGAACTTATCTCTAATCCAGGCTACAATAATATAAGTCTTGTGTGATTTTAGCACTTTGGTAAAATTTTTTTATTAAAGAACATTTGCTAAAGCGAACCCTTGCAAAAGGCTTAATCAACAGACCAATCAACTTCTTTTCTTTTCTTTTTTTTTTTTTTTTTTTTTTAAGCAGATTTTCTAATATTTACCAAAATATCTTTTAACATATTTTTCAGGGTAATTTAAAACTTGCTTAAAATTAATATCCCAGGAACAATTATTTTTTGGAAAGTATTCATTCCAGACACAAGTTGCCAATCATTATCTACAATAATATGCTATTAAACTCTTCTTGTCAGCATAGGAAGGTTTCTAAAGTAAAATGTATACTATTTTACGACGATTACTTCATCAAAAAAAAAAAAAAAAAAAAAATCAATATAAAATCTGAAGAAATCATTTATCGTTATATGTACAGAAGACATTAAAAGGAAGAATCATCTAATTGGATTTTACAATCAAAACAAATGCACGTCGACTATTTTGGCAAGAAACAGCCATTTTTACGACATCCCAACAAACATAACTGCAATGCTTTTGATCTATTTTTATTACCCATATGTACACATAGACAACCTTGACTTACTTCAACGTTTAATAACAAAAGAGGCACATTAGTAATATTACGAAGCGATCAAAACAATGGCTAATAAAGCTCACCTGGACATGATTCACTTGTTTGAATTTTCATCTTAAATACGAATATGTGGACAGGTGGATATCTTGGCGACAAATGATCGTAGAAAAAGCGCTCAATATTACCAAGAACAACTTTTTGGAAAAGATTACGTTTTCTGATTAAGAAGCTCAAGGTTAGATTAAGAAGGTTCATACGTTGTAGCAACACTTATAATACACATGCATGCGTTATATACATATACAGAAATACATAAATATATACAAACAACATAAATACGTAAATACATACATACATAAATATGTACAATCATATATAAAAACGTGTATACATACATACATAAATACGTATATACATACATGCGTTTTGCGATAATTTTTTTTTTTTTTTTTGAAAAATAAACGGATACAATTATAATAACTATTACAACAATACTTTCAGAAAATTATAATTTTTTTTTTGATTAAAATAAAAAAAATAAATAACAAAGTTTAGATAGGAAAAACTAATTCTTATATTTTTTAATTATAATTTAAAAACTAGTTATGGGTATTTCAAGATCGGTTGCAGTAGGGGAAAATTGCTATGGGTAAATTTGTGTGTTTTTTAAATGCTTAATAAACAAAATACTGATTTAGTTGGAAGTTAAGTAAAAGAGAGCTCCTTCAATTAGCAATTTTGCATTGCAATTCGCATAAAATAATGTTATAAATTCAAAAATAAATAAAATAACTTTCGATATTTTATTTTTTTAAAAAAAGTTAAAATTTCTAATAAAACATTTTTCTTCTTTCATTTCAGAAGTCGCCAAGTAGCGCCATCTATTAAAATAAACACCAACTACTAATACAATATATTATTGATGATGAATGCTAAGTCACATCAATAGTCACAGTAATGAGTGACTTTTTAAACTAAATTTATAACTTTTTTTAAAAAACTTTCGCCGAAACCAGTCGGATACCTTAATATGTTATCTTTAATCTTAAAATACAAGGATTGATTTACGGGAAATTCAGACCTCAAATTTTAAATGTCCTTAATATTTCAGTTAATTATTTTAAACTTTCGTAATATAATCTTGGAAAAAGAAAACAGTATTTTAAAATAAAATTATTTAAATAATTTAACTGGAAATTTATAAAAATAATATCATTATTTTTCATCAAACAAATAAATGAACTTGTTCCAAAAGTTCCTCTAACTCTAGAAACTGGTTTTAAAAGATTTTAATTTACTCATATCCTTTTTAAGACAGCAAAGGCCGAGTAGTGGCACAACAAATTATGGCCTTTATCTAAGGTGTATTTCAGGCGGATTCGGGCTCTTAAGTAATATTATTTAGATCGGGTTCAGATTTAAAATTTATTAATCGGACCACCAAAAACGAGCCCGAACTCCTCTCTTTTCAAAGATATCTTGTGTTTGAAGCATCTAAAATATCCAATGGAGATCGAAAATCACTTATAGTTAAACAACATGCATACATTACAAATGTTCCATTTTTTAAAAGGCATTTCTTAGCCAAGATGATTTATTAGATTTTTGATTTATTAGAATGCACAATATTCAGCCTTTTTAATTATTTAGAACTAAAAATTTATTTTATTGACAATTAATTATTTTTGCTTAGTAACAAGTTCTTGGTAAATTTTTATTTGAATTAAGAGAAATTTTCGTACCTTTTGATAAACCAGGCTTGTCATTCATTTTAAAAGAGCAAATGTTACCCATGAACCATTTTTTTTTTTTTTTTTTAATATAAAGGATAGGAATAAAAAAAGTTTGGAGAAACTCTATTTAGCAATCTCCCTGTAGAATGTAGCAAAAAAAAAATAATAAATAAAAAAATAAAATTAAAAAAAAACGATAGGTCAGTAGTCTCTATTAATAATGAGGGATTTAACCCATACATTAAGTTATTGGCTAAAAAGTTATTCAGCATTGCAGTGAAAATAATTTTATTATTTTAGATTTTTGTAATATCCTAGACCACCAGGTGTTGGTTCCAATATTTATCTAATTATTTCAAACCCTTAAAACAGTGTACTTTAATAACAGAATAATTTAATAAGAATAATTGTTTAAAGACTTACACAATTTGGATACATAAATATAGCATTATTTTAAAATTACAATGATTCTTGATATAGAAATAACTTCATAATTATAATGAATGAGGTAAGTTTCTGTAATGATAAAACCTCAAATATTCAAAACGGTAATACACTATTTTTTTAACAAAAAAAAAAAAAAAAAAAAAAAAAAAAAACAGACACAGAACATAGTGAAATACACTTACGTTTCAAGCATTCGTTAAAAAAATCATGCTTAAAAGAAAAAAAAAAAAAAAAAAAAAAAAATACACGTAGAACTTTAAAATTTATTACACACCGGACTTGCCCAAAGCATTTAAGGCTAATTTATCTTCATTTTCTTGTTCTTCGAGCAGTTTATATTCTGCTGAAATTGCTTCGACAATACTCTCTAATGTTCTTTCTGAGGGTTCTTGAGAATTGAAAGGGGAAACGTTTTTCTTTTCCACTTCAACTTTATTCTTGGCCGTAATAATATCGTTTAGATCTTCGCGTCTTATACGTTTTCCTAAAAGCACCAATGAAACACAAAGAGTCAACGAAGATAAAACATTTGAAAACAGAAGCACATAATTGAAATAGAACACCAATGAAAGATATAAAGTCAACGATGGTAAACAAAACAGAAACAAAGCACATAATTAAAAAAAAAATAGTTAAAATAACAATGAATTACATAAAGTCAACGATGGTAAACAAAACAAAGCACATAATTAAAAAAAAAAGTTAATACCAATGAATTATCCACGTCAACCGTTAAGTCAACGATGGTAAATAAAACAGAAAGATAGTACATAATTTAAAAAAAAAAAAAAAAAATAGAATACCAATTAAATATGTTAAGTCAACAATGGAAAACATACAGAAAAAAGAAAACATGACATATAATAATCAGTAAAAATACCAATGTACAATTAATATTAAGTCAATTATAATCAAAAAATTAGTTAGTTATGGTACCAATGGAACATATGAAGTCAACACTGAACTAACAAAAAACAGAACACATAATCAAAAAGTATATAAAGTATAGCATAAGAACAGCAAAAACTACTTCACACCCAGAACTTTATATATTATTAACGTCTAAAAATAGGTCATATTGCGTAGCAGATTCTGACGTAGCATCCAATGCTGATTTAACTTTTTTTTCTTCTTGTTTATTAAGCAGTTTATATTCGGCTGAAATCTTATGATAATATTCTCAAATTTTTTTCCTCGATATTAAACTTTTTGAATTATGTTGAAATTACTTAAAATACTAAAAAGATATTTAAAAAAGAATATTCATGAAATGTCAAGCCAACGATGGTCAGTTAACGTATGTAAAATTCATACTAAAAAAGTGAACAACATAGCAGCTATAGTATAGATTCTAATAAAAACAGTATCAAATCAGCCGAAACTAGTTAAGTTCGATAATTATCTTCAAATAAATATTATAGCCGATGTAGAGACAATCAAAGGCAACACACAGTGTTAGAATGCGTAAACAACAAAGAAAAATGTTCTAATTCATATTCCATTAATTACTTTAATACTCTTTACATTATATAAAAAGCATAATACTAACCAAGCATTTTTCACACTGCCCTTTCATGTGTAATACATCGCAATTATTATATAATAACCACTTAATTCATATTCCATTAATTACCATAGCATACTAATTTAGATATTGTAGTAAACAAGCGTTTTTCATACATAAACATATTTTTCTATACACATAAAAACCACGATTATTATACAATGGCCGCCTAATTCACACTTCAGTAATTGCAATAGCATACTAATTTATAATTAAATCATTGTGATCTTCATACATATTGTTTCTATACAAATAAACCGCGATTATTATGTGATATTCATATTCAATTAATCGACACAGAATACATGTAAATATTTCTTCTAAAAATATGAAACTGGTGGTCAAGATAGGTCAAAAGACCTTTATAGTTTGACCAATTAAAATCAGCGGAGGGAAAAAAAAAAAAAAAAAAAAAAAACAATTACACAATACCAAATAATAACATTTAACCAACAATTGTCCGACAAATAAAATTTGGCAAAATAGCTACATAATTAGAACAATGGCAAATCTAAGTGCAGCAATCGGCGATTGTCAAGAGAATTATTAAAATGGAGACATAAGCAATCATTAAAAACCAGAAAGTAAAGAGAGAAAGTCGAATTTAAAAGTGTAGGTAAAAATTAAGAAGATAAAAGAATAATGAAATTATAATAAAAGGTATAATAAAATCGTAAGAGTGTAAAATCAACCAGGCAAACTGGAAAAGATTGTAAAAGGTACGTGAATAGTAAGATAAGTTAAGCATAAGAGTAAAATGTTAAATGGCTAAAAGTTGAAAAGAGTCAGATTGAAATAGAAAAATAGTAAAATTTCTTTAAAAAGTTGGTAAAGCCAAGCGGAGACCAAATTACGATCAGAAGGTAAAAGTAGCAGTTAAAAAGAAGTATAATCATAAAAAGAATTAAATGACAAGTAAAATCGTGCAATAAGTAAAAGTAACAATCAATAAAATCAAAGCAGCATAAAATCAACTTGAATATGATAAAATGAGCAGGCTAAAAATAAATCAATATAAAATGGATATAAGGGATTAATCCATAAATCTAACTCGGTGATTTCTACGTTAAAGCGCATAAATTTTTATAACATTTTGACATATGGCAGTTCTTGCTAAAATATTAACGCGCAAAAATGTAAAGCAGGTATCAACCCGTAATTTTAAACTTTTTACTGCTATCTTTAAGAAACAATGAATTAATATTCATGTGTCATTGTAAGTGGGAAACTGTTGCGTCGCAAATGGCAATGAATAAAGAATGCTAATCATTATTTTAGTTCCTTAAAAAATATATATATTTCTGGAACTTAGTGAAATCTGGCATTTTCAAATGGTTGCAATAGATTTTTTTTTGGGCGGGGGGACAAATAATATTAGAGTACAAGAAATGCATATTTTTTTTTCTTTAGTTCTGATAGTAGTTCATTAATAATTACTCAAAGAGAAATAAATTTAAACCTTTATAAATGCCTCAAGCTTTTAGGGGGGGGGGGGAATGCGCTAAGTTAAAAATTATTGCACGCGTAAATTACTTTTCTACCTAAATTAAAAAAGTTGTAAACACCGCCGCCCTTGTACTGGGTGTTCAACTTAACGCAACATTTTGCTTTGCTGCGATGGAATAAAAAAAAAAAGAAGTAACATTTGATAATTAGTTTGAGAATTATTAACTGTTAAACTTGCAGCAAAAAATGCCATGTGGGCCACTCTGCAGGTTAACTGTAAAACTTATTATTAAAAAAAAAAAAAAATAAAAAAAATAAAAAAAAGAGGAGTGGGCTGATCTACTGCCGAACAGAAAGGGCCAATTTTATTTATAAACTTAACACGTTTTTCTTCTTCTTTTTTTTCTCTTTCTTTTTTTTTAAAAATCCAATCAGTTTCGAAGTTTTTACAGGTCTAAGAGTTATTTCGCTGCGAATATTTTATCACTTCACTTTATATGATTACTTATCTGTTGTTGTAGAAATATTAATTTTTTCCTGATATCTTAATTTTATAAGTTCGCACTTAACTTGATTTTACAAATAACACACACAACACAAAAAAGAAAACATATAAAATGACTCAGATAAATAAAATGTTGTCAGAGATAAATCTTAACATTTGTATGGAAATTTTAAAACTATAAAAGTTTTTTCAGTATGTTTTGAAAACGGAGTTTTTAATTTCTTATCAAAAATTATATTCCAACGATTAGATACCGATTCATAAATAAATTTTTGACTTTTTATAATAATATATAAAAATGCATAAGAAAAATAAAAGTTTTTGGTTACTAAATTTTACTACTTATGACGAAAGTTGAATGTTAATTTTACGTCGATTTTAAAAGGTAGAATATAATTTTTTTTTTTAATTAAATTTAAAAAAAAAACAAAACATATACACTTTATAACAAATTGTATGTAGAACATTTTTTACTTTTAGTTCAAAATGAATGAAGTAATTAAAATAAAGCTTATCACTTGTGAGATTAAAAGAAACAATAGTTTCATTGAAAAAAAAAATGACTTCGTTCACTACATCCTGCCATATGAAGGACACGCATTACAATTAGCATATTTTGTCAGGGATAAGATAAAAATTACAGTTTGATGCCCCTAATTGCTAAATTTTCTGAAGGAAGTCAAGGTCGGAAAATAAATCATAAAAAATGCCCTTCTACAATTGCGCGGGAGTATCCCGTCTGACGCAAAGGAACGTCGACCTCACCCAACTCTCGCAGACGATCCAGAAAAAGAAAAGCTCAGGTGAGGAGAAGAAAAATCAATAGAAGGTTTCGGATTTCATCTTTCTGGTATAGAGGGGTTTTCCTAGATTGCAGTCGTTAAAGAACATTCACGTGCGCTATAAATAATGAATCAGGTAATTTAAACTTATATAGATTTAAGAGTATTTTTCGTGGATAATGTTTATATTACAAACCGTTGGTACAAAAGAAAATTACACTTAAATTACAGCGGGAGAAATTTTCATGACGAATTCTAAGATAAAAAGGAGTTCAGATAGATCCAGAGTGTGAAACATGAAGTGTTAAATGTTTTTTAAAACAATGTCTTGAAAAGATCAAAATGTAAACAAATTTCTGCAGTATTACTTCTCCACTGCGTAATACTGCAATAATTTGTTTGCATTTTGATATTTCAACGGCACTTCAAACTTTATGGTTTAGTTTAGATTCACCTGAAATCACATTTCTATACTTTATATTCTAAATTACTTACATAGCTTTTTATTTTATTTAACAACCGGCTTTGAACAGGGGACCCAATTCTGAGTTTACGATTACATGTGCTCACCTTCGTAGCCTTGTAATTTTAAACCCAACACAGAAGACAAGGGAACTCTTGGATCAAGCTTTGGGAACAAACTAGTCTTCATGGAAGATTTTTTTTTTGTTGATGGAGCTAGCACACATTTGCGTAATATTTAGAGGAAAACCGCGAAAATGTTCTACGGTTAGTCAGACGGCAAGGGGATTCTAACCCATGATCAGTCTACTATTGAGGATATATTACGTCAGCACTCTGGTTGGTGTTAACAGGGAGAAAAATTCGTATTAACCGATCACCGCTAGGATTCGAACCTGGGTCACCTCATGGAAGGCAAACGCACTATCCACCGCGGCTCACTTATGTAGGTTAAAGTGAAATTGCCATAAAGGTTTTCTTTCTTGGACCTCTTACTATCTTATCATCTAAAATGGGTAAATACAGCACAGCCGTCACTCAATATATATATAAGCACTAGACCACCTTGATCGAAAATGGACATGTGGTCGTCCTATGCTGAGTGCACAAAGATAGCGTAATTAGTTATTCATAGCTAAACAAAACTAATTAAAATTACAATAATTTCTAAACTTTAAATAACTATTAAGTAACAGAATAATAACAGCTAAAAAAAAATACTTCATAGTTAAAAAATCCATTATAAATAACACATTAATTCGGAGCGGTCAATAACAAATATCAAGATAACTACCTAGACTACTCGAAAATTAACCACCCAAGTGGTCTAACATTTAACAAAAAGAGAGAAATAAAATTTAAGGACAAGAAAAGTATGATTGATATATTTATTGTATCCTTTGAAAAGAACTCTAAAAGAGATGCTTTCACTATCCTTGCAAACTAATGAATGCATATGGGACTTCATGCCGATTTCCGCATAACAATGCAATATGCACTTTTATCTATGCAAAGTAATCTATACTTCACTGACGTTTTGACCACTGATCACGCCCACCTAAGATAAACTCGAAGGTCGCATCTCCCATCCTTCTTTCAAAGGAAATCAAGATGTTTCACATTTAATATGCGGAATAATATCAAGAAAAATAACGGTTTAAATAATTTATTTCAAACTGTTTTGAAATTAAATTTCTAAATTATGGTAGTAAATCAGAATGCGAGGTTTAACGCAGACGATTCAACGGGAGGTATTGGAATATTATATCTATAGAACTTTAATCAGGCTTCCCAGAGCCGGCTCAGGGGATTGAGTATCCGCCTGTTCCCGACTCGCACCAACCACAGTGCTGACGTAAAAATATATAAGTATCCTCAGTGGCAAACGGATCATGGGTTAGAATCCCCTTGCCGTCGGACTAACCATGGGAGGCTTTTCTCTCCATGCAATTCGGGCTAAGTACTTTCCGTTATGAACTCGTGTTCAAAAAAAAATTTTTTTTTTTCTGTTTTTGTTTTCTCAAGGCATTTCATTTTAAAAAGATACAAATGATGCTCAACATTCTCAAAATGTTTTACCTCCATACAGAGTCTCATTCTAGACTGACTTTTTGTTTTAAATAATTTTGAAAGACTAAAAAATTGTTCCTCGCATACTGGAAATTAAGGAATTCTAAAAATCTCGAACTGATAAGTGCTTTATATGGGCCCTTAATTTACAAAATAAATTTTAGCACTATTAACGGTGGGGACCCTGTTCATTTATCGAGATCGTACTTAAGAGCGTATACTGTTATTACACTTCTAACAATCAAACGATGTAATTGAATACTCGATCATTATTCAGTAAAATAAAGTCTTGATAATAAAACAAACCAAATTTAAAAATGCAATGGGTATAATTTTTGACTGAATATTAATAGAATCTAAAATAAATATTTATACATTGCATGTACAAGTTAGAACTCCACAAAATTCACACATACTTTTCTTAGGGATCTGGCACAAAATTGCAAATTACGCCACAGACACCCAGAGAAAAAAAAATTGATAGCGTTTCCTTGATGATTTCAGATTGATTTTATTAATTCCTTGGGTTTTATTGTCAGTGGCATGAGTTTTATTACTAATTTTTCAATTAAGCCTAATTGGTATCAATAAAAACTATTATTTCCTTGGGTTTTATTGTCAGTGGTATGAATTTTATTACTAATTTTTCAATTAAGCCTAATTGGAATCAATAAAAACTATTAAGAAACACTCATGGAGTTGAATATAATTAAAATTGATAATAATAAATACCTTTCTTTGTTTTATTTATTTATTTTTGGAAAATATATCTTAATTGTTCCGGTACCTTAAACTCAAAGTAATTTATTTCCGTCGACTTTTTAGGGCAGGTATTACGGCCGTATTATTTTTAATTAATCCCTTTAGTTCTCTGATTTTCCAGTCTTTAAATTTTCTTCGGTCACCTTTTAAGGGAGACTGGTCGGGGGTCTGTTTAGAAGAAATTTGGATCCGTGAACGGACCCTTCACAAAATATTTTAACTTTAAAATGGACCCTTCACAAAATAATTTTTCTTTTAATCGGACCCTTCACAAATTTGTTTATCTTCATTATTGTTTTGTTAACCGAATAAACCTTTCTCAAGAAGGGGGGGGGGAGACAGATGTAAACGGACTAAATTTTGTCTTCGGCAGACGATTCTTCCGTTATTCGTCCGAAATGACTATTCTGCGTTCAGCAGTATAGGCTAAATACCAAATATGTGTATGTTGCATCGCTAATTTAGTAGCTGCAATTGCTGTTTATTTTTTAAAATTTAATTTATTTAATTATAATTTTACAGTGTTGAGCATAATCTTGTATGTCTGTACAATTTAAAAATTCCTTGAAAAAGTGTTTTTGAAATAACGGACCCTTTTTGTACAAATTCACAAAAGCGGACCCTGGTTGAAGGAACGTGACCTGCCGTTTATTTTATATTCAGAAATTATGAGTTTTTTTTTCACAATTTTGCAAAAACGGACCTTTCACAAAATGTCTGGACAGACCCCTGCTGGTATTATGGATTAATTGCAGAAGTCAAGTAATATAATGCATGAAAGATTTTCATCGTAAAATCGAATTTAGATGTATAATTTATATAAAAATTACCAAACAGCTCAAGCTTAATTTAAAAAAATAAAATCTAAATAGAAAAAACCTTCACCCTCTATCTTATCTCAGCCAAAAACTACTAAGTACAGGGACCTCGTTTTATCACACCATAGAAGAAGAAACGATAAAATGTTAGTATCAAAGGACAACATGAAAAAGCATCGCCTAAAAAAGAAGATAGCGCCGGTTTGTTTTGTGGCCCATCTCCGATGACAATGTTTTCAAGGAAAATTACACTAATTTTGTTTGTTTTTTAAAATAAAAAGAGAAAAAATGTATGAACATAAAGCATAAAACTTCGTTTTCTACCTCGCATTTGGCATTTCGAACTAAGGTCAGCTTAATACCTGACCTTAAATCTGACACGAATTCGCGATGGTAAACATAATTAAATATGATTATTCTCAAACACACGAAAAAGAAATTTTTTTATCAAAAAGCAATAAAATGACTTAAAACAACGCATTAAAAGATGTTATTTACATAAAAGGAAGCAATTCGAGATTAAAGGATAAGTGAAAAGAACAAAAACGTGGCCAAGGACTTCTGTCTTTTACAATAATGAGAACAACGGGTCACTAAGTGCTTCTTGGATCATTATTTTTGATGTCCTTTAAAAAAGGGGGGTTCGAACTCCTTCCCCCGCCACCGGCTGAAAATCAAATTATTTTTGATAATTGTTATTTTCTCTATTTTTTTACATTGTTTTCAATTTAATTTAAACACAAACAGTAAAATTACTTTATTATGTGGGCGTATCCATAACACTATGCCTATAAGTGTTTAAAAAACACGATTCCATTAAAGTTTATTGCATTTTTTTATTTATTCCAACTTTATTAGCTCGTATCTTTAAATTAATCATCGAAATTGGTAGAGGATAGAAAATAAATATAAACAGGCAATTCAATGTTTTCGTCGTAAAAAGAAAAATAATAAAAAAAATTTTTACGACGGGTTTTTACCCACGAGAATTAATGAATTTAAGAGTTCATTTTATGATGTCCTTAAATATTGAGTTCTGAATATGGGATGATGAAGTTAAGAATTGAATAAATATTTTTTAGTTTTCAGCTCGAGACGGAAACCATGACACTGTTTCTGGAACTCCTACTTATATTTTTAAAAACACTTCACACATCTATTAATTCCCATTGAATTCATGTCACATTTATATAGTTCATAACAAATAAATAACTATAAAGATAGGAATAAATGTTACACAAGTTTATTTAAATCAGCCTCTGTTTATTTTTAATGTTTTTTTCTTCTTGCATTCACGTTTAACTATCTTTAATCAAAGAAAATTTCATACAGAAACAAAATGTTTCCTTAATTTTTTTTTTTTTTTTTTTTTTTTTTTTTTAAATTAAGAAAAAATGTTTAAGGAAGACTGACATAAAAATATTATCGATGTGGACTTAAGTTTTTTAGTATGTCAATTTTTTTTATTTATTTATTATTAATTTTTTTTTGGCCAGCTGAACTGTAGGGTAATTAAAAAAAAAAGTGCAGTTCCTTTTGCTTAAAAATAAAAGAAAAAAAGTTTTTTCTGATATTTTTATGAAATTCATTTATGTAACTCCGAAAGGTAACAAAACACTCACATCTCTATTTTTGTTTGTAAGATATTATGGCCTAACCCTTTGACGCAGAAGGAGTGTCCCTTATATACATATATATATGCTGTGGCTTTATTACAAATAAATACATATTTTGGTAATTTTTAATTATAAAAAACAGTCTAATACTCACTAAAGAAAATCTGTTAAATTATTGGAATTATATTTGTACTAAAATGCAAAATCCAAAAAAAGAAATTCAAAAAATATTTTTCTCATTCATTTTCTAAAATTTATGAATAATTGACTTTGTAAATAAAAGAAATTTTAATGGTGAATAACAGTTGCTCTTAGATCTTAATAACTGCAAATAAGTGTACATTTTAAAATTTTTTGTTTGGAAATGAGTCGCATTTGGAAGATATTACGATTAACGAAGAAAAAGGGACAGGTTTTTCATGCTCTAGTTCAAAACCATAAATTATTAAAATGCTAAAAATAATTAAAAATAAGTATGAATAACATATTTAATCAAAAATTCTGCATCTAAGGGCGAAAAAGACACTAGAATTTTTTTTATTCGAAAAGTCACGTAAATTGAATATTTAAGATTTTTAAAATTTGGACCACGTTTAAAATGTGAACACTATTTTAATCGTAAAAAAGCTTCTGAGACTCAGCACTCAATATATTAAACAACATTTGGCATAATTTTATCAATCAATAATATTTTAAAATTATTTTAGTTTGTATACTTTTACAAAGCGATTGTCGAGCTATATTTTGATTTGTTCGACTTTTCTAATTACAAGGAAGAATTTTAAGAATAATTAATTCGATTCAAGAAAATTTTTGGACAGTTTTATAACATATAAATATCTTACATAAACAATTCAAAGAAACTGAAGCGGTAAGATATTACTTGATTAAAAACTTTTTTCGCTTCATAAATATATAAATAGGAAATAAGTCGAAATGTTCGCTAGACTAAAATGCATTTTACTCTGATTTGCCTCTCTCGGTCAATGTGGTTTTTCTTGTTCCGTTTTTCGTATTTTTTTCTTTTTCGGCTGCTATGGTTTTGCGAGTTCTGTTTTTTATCTTTATTTTTCCACTTTTCAATGGCGTTCACGTTATATATTTCAAATCACTTTTTCTTCCTATTCCAGTCTAGCAAGTCTTGAAAATGGACGCTTGTTTTTGATCGCTCGAAACATGTCGAGTTTTTATTTCCTATTTATATATTTTTGAAGCGAATGAAGCTTTTATATAAATATTTTATTATTTGTGTCGAGTGATTTTAGTTTCATGTTCACAATGTGAAGAAATGTCCGATAAAAATATCCAACAATATTTAAAAAAAAGAATGCTAATCATTTTTAATGCGATAATTTTATAAATAAAAAATTTAATTCAGTTAAATCAATTGATTTTTTATAAATATCTTATCGTATTTATGGGTTTACTTTCTTTTAAGCCACATATATTTTTTAAGTAAAAATCTTATTTATTTTTTATAGCATTATTTAAAGCTCGGGTCTCAGGAGTTAACACTATAATATAAATAAAGCAGTACTTCAAGACTATCATGTGGAGGAAATTTCTTGGTCTAATCTCTTCCGAATATTCCAATGTGAGAAGGATTATTTTTATTATAAGTAAAACGATTCGTTATATATTATTTGAGCGAGTGATTTAGCTTCGTTTGACCTTCGTTTTGGCTATCTTGTGGCGACAAAATGTGACCCGTGAGTTAAAAGATACAAATGATTATTTGAGTCACATTTCCTCTTGTACTTAAGCTTTAAGCTGTCTGGAATCGATCAAATAGGTAATTTGATTGTTCTGCTGCTTCTGTTAGTTTCTTCTGGAAACAAGTCAGATCATTTGAAATTCGTCGAATTTTTGAGCTTTCATCTGGATTAAGAAAAGCTGTTCTATAGACATAATTTTACTGCGTTATTCCTCTGCTAAGGGTCTGTTAAAATATTACGTAAGCGTGTTTTTGACAATTGCTTACATCGGAAAGTTGATATCAATCTTGGTCTTTATTTAGATTTTTACTGCAGTAATCTAGTTTTAGGATTAAATTCAAATAAAAAGATATAACTTAGCTTTAAATAAAGTTTACGTTTTAATTCATTTTATAAAATTTTGAGTAGAATATTTTATAGAATTGTTTTTATTTTCATTTTGTGTTCAAAAACTATTGAGCTCTGTTATAGAGACGAAATTTTTTTCCCATCTATTCCCAGAATTCAACTTTTAAACCACATGCGTAATTTTTTTGTTTAAAAATAATTAATTAAAAAAACGATGGTAACTTTGTAAGCATTGCTCATACTATTCTTTCCCCTTTGTCAGCAAAAATAAGCAAATCACAAGCGCCCCCTACCCCACTTATTTCTTTACTTATTATTTCAACGGCCCGTATTCTCACAATATATTAAAAAATAATAATAATAATTATTACTATTACCGTTTTAGAAAATTTGCGTTCCACACATGAAAAAAACTATTAAATGAAGGAATATGAAATTTTGGATATGAAAATGTTACTGATGGGTCATTTCTTATTGAGATATTTTATGTCAAAATTTAAGCATTCCTAATCTATATATATATAAGAATTAAAAAAAAATGGCGTCATTTAGTTAAGAGAAAAATTATAAATAGTAAATTGAAGAATTCTCGCAGCCACGTAAATTTCGAATTAGTTTTATAGCGATTGAAGTATTCCATTTCTGTCTCTTTTTTTTTTTTTTTTTAACGTTTCGATATTTAAAAAAAAATAACCGTAGAAAGTAACTTAAGTGCTGATGCGTACACTTTTGATTGAAAATAAAAAAAGATCTCGGTCTTTTATTAAATATATATTAAAAAAAAAAAAAAAAAAAAAAAAAAAAAAAATTCGAATTAATTCTAGAGTTTTAAAGTTAGTTTTTCCCACTTAAAAAAAAAAAAAAAAAAAAAAAAATTTGGAATTCATCGATTATAATCCCGAGAAACTAACAAAAAAAAAAAAAAAAAAAAAAAAAAAAAAAAATAATTTTTTATTCTTTCCCGTTTTTCTGAAGATATAACTAATTTCTTGCTCTTGCAGAAAAATTACATTGTCATGATACAGTGTTAACACCTCTTCGTTAAATAAAGAACTTAATGAAAAACATTAGCGGGAAAAAAAAACACTAAATCCGGAGCTAAGAACCTCACAACGTATGTTAAATGGACTTTTAATACAATGGACAAAGTACAATAAACAAAACAACACATTTAATGTTTACGAGTATAAAACACTCCTTGTAGAGTAAACATTTCTTTCGGGACATAAAAGAAGACTATAGTCAGGATTAAGTCATGCTAGTGAGTAATACAGTAACAATGTGCTCTTTCTAGCGCATAAAGAAAATCATGATCACACAACAGAAGTAAATATGACTTAGTCTCTCACTCTCTCTCCTCAAAAACTTTCCCTTCGGGATCTATTTATAAAACACATGAAAAACAGCATACGACATAAGTTACTAAATAAGCCCGCTCACACACGCGAACCGACTGCTTGGTACTTGATCACGCGACGATATAGATCTTGGGTAATTAATTATATTTGCCGAAGCTCTCCACACCCTTTAAAAAAGGCACTAAAACCACTTAATGTGATTAATTTTTATGCGCCGTAGGTATTAGTGAAATTGATTTTTTTTTTTTTAATGTTAACATTGAAAGAAAGAAACAAAACGCGTAAACAGTTTATAGTGCCCACCAAAACCACTTTTATAACTCCAGCACAAAAATGACAAAATATACTGGTTTAAAACTGGTAATAAAAATAATTTTGAATTTTTGTCAAAAATGGAACAAAAAAAAAAAAAAACATACACATTAAACGCTGATAAAAAACATTTAAGCGAGGAAAAAATTTCCGAATTGAAACAAATCACTATTAAGAAATTAGGTATTGAAAGTATTAACGCCTATTTAATTGCCTAATGATAATTTCTGCCTGTCGAAAAGAGGCTGCAGTAATCATTTCCAATAATTATGATACGAATCACTAGTGAGGCCGGCAACGTATTGGAATGGGAGGCTTTTTGAGAAGACTTAAACAAGTATCAAAACATCATATTTGCTTATTTTTTATTTGTTCACATTATAAAATTTGATTGCTATTAAATATGGCTTTTTTATTTATTGCACCCATCTACACTGAACCATTCTGCAACACTACTTGAGGGTTTTCTAATAAACCTATCCTTTCTTTCTCGAGGCAATGAAACTAACGTTCAAACCACATCTTGAATAGTGATTCTTCATATTCTGATATTGTTTATATTTTTGCATCTTTAAATATAAATGTGGAACTTCTAATGCGAATTTTTCTTTTTTACTTCAATATTTAAGAGGAGTCTAAAAATATATGTTTCTGAAACTAATATTACAAATAATAAAAGAAGGCATATCAACTAGGAACTACTACCTGTAATGTAAATTGATCAGTGATAACTCGGTTTTTGCAAAGCATAATCGGACAAAAGCTAGATGCGGTAATGCAGCGCTTTACACCAAGTTGTTTCATATAAAAAAATTCTGAATAAATAACTAAAAATAAACTATTAAATTATATATAACTGAAAAAAAAAGAAGAGAAAAACAACAAGGAAACAAACAATAAAAAAGATTAAATGACTACGGTTCCATTGAATTAGAGTTCATCTGAAGAGAAAAAGTTATTCAGGACTTTTCTCAAGGAGAAAAAGAAAAGGTAAGAAAACTTTGCATCGTTGAGAATTTATGGTATTATCAATTCGAAAGCCATGTGAACGATATAGTTTGATATTGTTGAAGAAAGAAAAGTCACAAACTGCTTAAATCTTAAAAGACTTAGTTTAAACGATAATATGAAAACGTGGCATTTTAGTTAAAGAAAGAAGAAACACTAAAACTTTATCTGATAACCATAACATTTAGCACTTTAATAATAATTGTGACAAAATAAATTCGCAACAAAAATGCAAGTTATGTGTATTTGTTACTATCACTATAAATTTAGGTTGCGCTACAGATCATTTTAGATCTTACAAGAACTTAGCAGTTATTTTTCTATCTATCTGAGCGATCGATAAATTGTTAAGTTGAATTGTCCGTGACCCAAATTTTCCCCCCGCCAAGTTCTGTCAGACGTCACAGGCGCTTCATCATAACGAGCAAAGGATTGGATCTAATGATGACTATACCGCTTCATATAGAATATTATTCCTACTCTTACTTTTAATGAGGAGGCGTGAAAATAAAAATCACCACGTCATGCATCAAATAAAGAGACACGTGTTATCTTTTGTTTATTTATATTTTAACCTTCCCAATAAATAACACCAAGAAATAATCTCAAAAGAAAAACAAAATTAGAAACTGATAATTTTAGTTGCTCATTTATCCAACTCTGACATTAATACAAAAAATTTTTCATACACGAAAAATAAGAATGAAAAAAGTAATCGCGGGAATCTACAAATTCCTAAATCGAAGTCAGGGTGCGTAGCCAAAAATTATTCAACAAAACAATAAGCACCTTTTAAGCACCTAAAAAAACACAATTAGGTAGGATTGGAAAGTTTTTGACAATTGATGTCAAATTGAGCCGCGATGGCTCAGGGGATAGAGCGTTCGCCTTCCAATAAGGCGAGCCGGGTTCGAATCCCAGTCGATACGAATTCCGCATCCGGCTTGCACTGACCACAGTGCTGACGTGAAATATCCTCAGTGGTAGACGGATCATGGGTTAGAGTCCCCTTGCCGTCAGGCTAACCGTGGGAGGTTCTCGTGGTCTTCCTCTCCATGTAACGCAAATGCGGGTTAGCTCCATCAAAAAAGTCCTCCACGAAGGCAAATTTCTCCCAATACTCGATCCAGGAGTTCCCTTGTCTTCTGGATTGGGTTCAAAATTACAAGGCTACGGAGTTGAACATTAGTAGCCGTAAACCCATTAAGTTGGGTCGGCTGTTCAACGACGGTTATAAAATAAAATAAAATTGATGTCAAATTAAAAAATAAACTTTCGGCATGGTTTTTTAACAATTGTCAAAATTTTTGATTCAATCGAATGGCGTCTTCATACGCTACGGACTGACGATACGCCGGAATAGATTGGGGTTCAATTAATTGTGAAAACGTTGAATAGAACAATGGGAACAGTGTCTTTCTGCATAATTCGTAGCTAAAATCAACATGGTAAAAGAAAAATCTAATTTTGGAAAAGGAAAATTAAACACTTTTTAAAAACACCCAGTGAAAAAAGCACCTTTAAAGGATTTTAAAAATTGAAAATAAGCACCTTTAAGCACTTCTTTAAAAACGCAACGCACCCAGGAAGTTTATACCATCAGAACCCCCTTCAATTAAAAATACTATGAATTATAAAATTTTATTCCGGTCTTTTAGAGTTTCTGAACAAAAAGTGTTCAACATTGTCTTCTGAATAGTCTTCCGTTCAAATATTGCGTAACTACCTAACGGGTGGAGGTGTTTTGCTTATTTTTGATGACAAAGAGGGGAATGCTTAGGTCATTGCAACTACGTAATGCTTACATAAATGTAGTGCTTACGTAAGACATTAAAATTCTTTTTTTTTTTCTTCTTTCTTTTTTTTGTAACTTTTTTTTAAAAAGCAAAGCAAAATATGTTCCGAAAAAAATTTCTAAAAAATAAAGCTGGAATTCAGGAAAAAAAAAAAAAAAAAAATGTTGGAAGAAAAAATTTTCTTAAGAGTTTCAGAAGTCAGGAGAATCAACCAAAGAAGAGAAAACGCACAAGATTCATAAAAAATATCTATCCAAAATTTTATAAAAGGAGATAAATGTAAATTTCGTTGTTACTTCGTTCATTCGAATTTTAATTTTAAAATAAGAATGCTACAAAAAAGTCAAAATTAAAGAAAAAACTAGGAAAGGGGTGTTGTGACCTTCTTACCTAAACATACTTATTTTTTCTAAATTATTTTTTTTTAAATGGGGAAGAAACCTACGATTACAGAAAATATGCTTATTATTATTTAAACGGTTCCACACAATTCACATTATTGAATATTATAACTGAAAATGCAGCCAGGAAGTCAATTTTTTTTTTAAAAAAAAAAGGGAGAATCGTTGACTAAATCGTAGTTTTTATAACCCAGCTATCAAAGCAAACTAAACGAAAAAAATCGACGACATATAGCGGTCCAACAGAGAAACTACAATATTTAGCAATCATTTAGGATATACACTGAGCAATTATATGAAGACTCGCAGTCACGACATATATTTGTCTTGCAGAGAAACAGCTAAGGAAAAAAATAATAATAATAAATAAAAAAAATACTTAATAGATACCGCTTTAATGTAAGTGCCGTTACTTACATTAAAGCGGCACTAGATACAAGACATTAGACACAACTAGATACAAGACATTAGACAAAAAAAAAAAAAAAAAAAAAAAAAACTGTCATACGAACATGAAATTTTACTACATTAAACAACTGTGTTGGAAAAACCTGTCGCCAACCAAATTCTCGATAACTAAGCCCTCCTTTCAAGAACTGAGCTAAGCCTAATATGAAATCAAGAATTCGTATTCCAAACACTTCTGATGAGTTATTGAATAAATGACTTCCTTCTTTGGCGTAAGTTTGGCCGCAAATTTCCGGTTCTCAATATGACATCGAGGACTCTTCCCAAATCTGAAGATGACCATTCATCGATGTCGTAAAAAAGAAATTTCTATGATTGTTCAAAGTTGATACAGTATATGACAAGCATTCATTTCAGCTGTAAACTTTTTCATTCAGATAATTACGAATGTGGCAGTGCCATTCATCTTAAGCGGATACTTGTTGGATAGCTCTCTACTGCCTGTCTCAATGCAAGATTTGTTTCATAATGAGATACACTCTAATTAAATATCTCAAAACAAGTCATCAACATCGTTACATAATTTTCATGTTACTCTTCACCGTTAACAATTCTATATCGTATGATGCTGCCAATATAAAAATTAATGTAGAAATAAATTATTAGGTATATTACTATAAATTGTTATTCAACATATGGGAAAGTAATTTTTTCTTTTAAGGGGAAAAATAAGAAAAGTTTCAAGTACAGCAAATACTTAATTTCGTAATTAAAATATATTTTGTTTCAAAAATATTAAATTTTAAAATGATAATTAATTTTTTCTATCTACGTTACTTGATCATTAGCGATTTTTATGAATTCTGAATAAGTGCTGCGATAATAACTGTATTGCTAATATTGAATCGAATAATATGTATCGTTTTGTGAATATACACAGGGTTGCCACCCAAATCTAAGAAGAAAAAAAATTCCCTGCGTTTTCCCTGTACATATTATACGCTATATATTAAGAGGAAACAGCAATTACTGAGCTCTTGTGTGAGCTATATTGGGCTAACTATATATATTAGTTTTAATTGCTGGAAAAAACAGCTGAACGTACTTAAATAATGCTATAGATTACGCTTTGAGTTATCACCATAAAACACAAAAGAAACAAAATTCCCTGTATTTTCCCAGTTTGTAAAGAAAAAATCCTAATTCCCTGCATTTTCCCTGTTATTTTAGGTGATTTTTAAATTCCCTGTATTTTCCAGGTTTTCCCTGTTCTCCCTGTGGAGTGGTAACGCTGATACATGAACGGAAAAAAAAAAAAAAAAAAAAACAACTGACAAAAACCCAGTTTCTTTAAGGGGGGAGGTAGAAAAATGTTTTAAAAACTTACAGCAAACACGTTGTATTTTACATAAATGTTATATGATGGCTAAAATCTCAATTCCAACTCTGTTACATAAATATAACAAGAAAAGTGTGTAGCTATAAATATATGCATGTGACATAGGAAGAAGATAGGATTCAAGACATTTTACTCTCTTTTAAAAATAGAAAAGGAGTACACCACAACACTCCTCGTCAACTGTAAACACTTTTACTTCAACTCTTTCCTGTGATTGTCATCTACGGAGCGGAACAAAAGCGAGCAGGTAAATCGGAAAGACAAACACACAAAATCACCTTGAGTACTGTGATAACTGTTTAAACTGTCGATTAAGTTGACATTTCCGATCCTCATTTACATACACGAGCGGTTAAGGTTAATCACTGTTTTAGATAAAAGAGTTTATTGTGATCTACAAGTACATATAATCGAGGTCATTAGTATTATTTGAAAGAATCAATTCTTCTTACACGTGGCAATGTAAAATTTAAATCCTTAAAAAAGCAGATTTTTAAATGTTATTAAATGGATTATAAAACTCAAGTATCGCGAATCAGTCTTTTAAAATGCATGATCGGAGATGAAATCTGTCAAATTGTGGTAAAATTTATAATATTGCAAGGATTAAAAATAGGCCGTTTACAGCAAGATAAAAAAATATATTTAAAAAACAAAAAATAATAAAGAATGAATACTAAAAAATAAGTAGAACTGTGTCTAATTTGGCAGCACATTTTCATTAATGTTCAACTAAACTCATAATCAATGGTAATTTTTTTAAAAAAAGGTCACAGATCCAATAAGACCTTACCTTTAACTCGATTTCTAGTTTTAATTTTAAACTCTATATACACATACTTGTTGAAAACTAGAGACCTTTTTTAACACTTGAATTAAAATCAATAAATAATTCTCAGTTCTGGAATATTCTTTTGAGATCTAATAATGAATAATTTTACAAATACAGTATATATATGTATATAAGTAAAGTTTTCTCAAATCCCTAAAAACTTTCAAAATCAGACTTATGAACCGGTGATGAAGTCGGATATTCATTGATTGTGAAATATCTAGGCATCTGAAACAATCAGATAGATATGAGCAATTCTATATCGATTCATCTGTTTAAAAAGAAGAAAAAAATAATAATATTTAATATGCTATATAGAATTAATTTTGCATTATTCTCTCATAAAATTTTCTTACGTATAAAGGTTTTTTAGAGACAATACTTTAAACTATGAATAAAATATAAAATTAAAAATAGGAAAAGTAAAGATAATTTATTCATGGGTATTTAAAAAAATGTAACACATCTAAAACTTTTAAAACATATGGAACTACAAGTTTAAAGATTCCAGAACATCATCTGTGTTGGATTCAATAACGTTAGCAAAGTTTTCATACAGAAACCATTGTGTAATGAATCATCCTCGTCTGCTATGTCTCACAAAAGAAAAAGAAAAAAAAAAAAAAAGAAAAAAAAGTGTTCACCCCATCCACAGAATTCAAAATTCCACACTTTTTTAAAAGATTTTACAATAACATGTGAATCCACATTTTGTAACGCTTCTAAGTTTCATTTGATACATGGCGTGTTTAAGAGTAGCGCGGAAATTCACTGTTGTATGCATTTTGGATGTGAAATATTTTTTAATTGAACAATTTCGTAGACTTAATTACTTTTTTGTGATCTTTCTTCTTTTTAAATTTAAAAAAAAAAAAAAAAAATCAGCAATCGACTTATACACCTGACACACCAGAAATTTGCTATCTCATAATCAAAAATTGTGGGTCGAGTTATGCGCCAGGACATACGGTATTAAATTAGATTAGGATGCTCCGCAACCTGTTTTTTAACGCTCGTGTTCAACGCTGTTTTTCAAACAGTTTTAGTTTTAAAATCATGAACAAAGAAAAAAAAATTTTTTTTCTTCTTTTAAAATCGAAAATCATTAGTGTTCGCGAAAAAACTTGAGAGAGATTTTACATGTTTCCCCTAACTCTAGCGTTAACACTACTTTAGCTTCACGGCGCTTGCGCGGAAATTTTCATATATCACAGTGCCGCTAAGGCTATCCGTAGAACATAAAGTTGGCGTTTCATTTTACGTAAGACGAACGCTATGCAAAAGCTCGCTATTCTCTGATGGGCTCTTTTTAATGATAAAACAATTTATGAGCCAGTTACCATGCCCTAATTTCGCCTAAAATGATTCCCGTTGATAAATAATTGGCAATTATTTAACAAAAATCTCTTAAATGAATTTATTTAATAATCGAAAGAATCAGAAGGGGGAAGGAAAAAAAAAAAGAAATTGAAAGTACTAGTAGAAAAGTAAAAAGAACAATTAGAAGTAAGAAAGGAAAATGCTTCCCAAGAAACTTTCCTTTCTTCTCGAATGCAATGGGAGATAAACAGGTACGTGAGAAACAAAAGCTACTTCTTTTGTCCTTCGTCCATTTCCGGCTTTCCTGCTCCCATAAAGCTGACATATTTGTAGAATGATACGGAAAACCGGAATAAAAACAACTCTCTCAGTTATTTCTGTACATCCTTTGTCCAGATTATTTTACTGCCCACTAAGGTTTAAAAACTCTAGCTATCTTTATCCGAAAGGGTTAAAATAGCACTTGTGCCAAAGATCCTGATTTTTGTTTGGTTTGCTGGCGAATGAATTTTCCCGGTGAGAGAATGAAGCACGCAAGATTATTATTTTAATGCCCTCCCTGACAAAAGCCAAGAGGATATTTTAAAAATTTGAAATTGCATTCGAATGCAACTAACATTGGCATAATCGGTTTCATTTTTATTTCGATGTCACATACATAAATTTATTTATTTATTTAAAAAATAAAAATAGTCAGTGCCTTAAAAAAAAGTCAAATCTACTTGTGCAAGTCTCCGTCATAACATGCTTTTTTTTGCAAATAATATGCTATTTTAATAACTGAGGTGAGCCAACAACAGTTACTAATGACTGTTAGGTCAAGTTTAGCCTATCTAAGCACTGTCTACGCTTATTTTGAAAAACGCGCAAAACGTCAAAATAGGGAAAAGGAATTGAAAAGCGTTTGTGGTCTAATCTTTTAATATTTAAAAACTTCCTCCAATGCTGCATTGCCTGGGCTCATAAAATTTTGCAAAAACTGAGAATACGGCAGTGAGTTTGATAATTTTCATCTAGGTTGAAAAATGTCACCATTGGCAATTTTTAAAGAAAGTTTAATAACTTTTAAAATATTTTAAGTTACTTGTCTGTTCTAAAGCCCAGATCATAACTTCACGGTAAGATTATATATTTAGTCTAAAAAATTTTCGCATTGCTTCCTTTAAGTGTAAGTTCAATTAGATTGTTTACCCATTTAAAAAAAAAAAAAACTCCTAAAGGATTTACAGGCCAATACCAAAAGATATCCGCATGCTCAGCATAAGCAAAGTCATCACGGAAAATGGATCAGCTTAAAGCTCGCATAGAGAAATCAATAAGAATTAACCATATGGTCGAAACTTAAAGAGGAAAAGAAACTGAAGATAAACGAAAATTTAGTATAGTTGTTAAAGAAAGTGGACTGTTTTTCTAAGATAAAAAGCCTGGATGAAGGGACTGGTTTAAACTAGCTTTCTTTTGCTTTCTCTTTTTTTTACATTACATCACGAGTTAAAAATATATAATGTGCGCAGTTTCAACTGAAACAATCAACAAATTCGACCTATTTAAAAACATGATATTAATAAATACAAACTACTAAGAAAATGCAGCAACTGCAGAACTAGTCACTTTAAATTACAGTATACAGAAAATTTCTGGGAATAACTTGAGGCTATTCGACCTTGAGCAGTTTAAAATATTGGTGATTGATAACTGGAAAGCATCATCATCAGAATGTGACGGTCGAATTGAGTGTAGGTATTTTCTGATGTAATCCAGTTACGTGAGGAGAGTTTTTAATAGCTCGAATCAGCATTCAATGAATTTTCAGCATTTATGCGAAACGATTTGGATGGTGCTTGATTATTTTTAGAAGTAATCCCATCTTAAGAGGTCTCGACCATCTTAAACTCTACGTTAAATTTTTAATTTGTGTTTTCTCGATATTTATTTTTTATTTGTACCTATGATAATTTTGATGAAGTATCTGTCAGACAGCACAATACCTTTAAAAAAAAGGGCAGAAAGTAACGAATTGCTTTATTAGATTAGGCGAAATAGCGCTTAAGAATTTTTAGAACTTCTATGAATTTTTCCTCAAAACTTTAAAGCAATGGAAATGATGCGGTTTGTGATTTCGGATGAGTAACTTTAAAACTCACGTTTTTCAGTTTTAGATTTTTTAAAAATCAAATTTTATTTTTGTCTAAACTGATGGAACTGATTGGGACGTCGCTAAAAATTTCTTTTAACGTTAATTGCATAAAAACAAAGATTTTATTAAAAATCTTAAAATAGTTAACTGTATGCTATTTAATTACCCATCAAAAACTGTTGATTGCATGGAAAATTGTATAGTTATAACTTTGTCAGAAAAATTTAATAGGAAATCTAAAATACCGCACGTCTCAATTCTGATCGGGTAACGGCCTTATATTTTACATGTATCAATACAAAGTACCACTCGTCTGGTCAGCATAGAATGCAGAACGCCTTATCTTAACAATTTGTTCTTGTGGAATATAACATTTCTTTCAATTTGTTTTTGTGGGATCGGGATTTGTTTAATAACGCATCAGCTTTGTCGAAAAATGTCCGTCCAACTCATGGGAGGTTTTCTTCAATATGTAACGCAAATTCCTGTTAGTTATACCTAAAAAGTCATCAATGAAGGCGAGGTTGTTCCAATGTTTGAGCATGGAATATTATATCCTGGGTTATGCAGAAAAATTACAAGGATGTGAAGTTGAACATTGATTTTATATAACCGCAAATTCAATACGAAGCGAAAAATAAAATAATTCTTCTGGGGAGAAAAGAATGGATGTTAGTTTAGAGTTATCCAAATGAATTTCATACACAAAACAAGCACTGCATGCGGAAGCTTGGTGTATAACATACTGCACACATTATGTTTAAACATTTAACGGAATACAATTTTCAAATAATAATTATAATTCCTTTTCAAACAAGCAAACAAAACAGAAAAAATCTCCAATATCTTCTTCTAACCATTATATAATTATATTTGTCACAGGCTGATTGAATTATTTACTTCTTTGAAAATAGCCACCGTCGTTTGGCAACGCAAATAGGCTAATTGAATAGGCTTTGAAGGCTAATTGAAAAATCTCCAGCTTTTTCTACTCAGCATGACACTCTTAAGGCTTGCTGCAGTGAACCCATAAACTTTTAAAGGCAGAAAAATATCTTACAGATTCGAAAATGCTGTACACTTTTACAATCAGTCGGACGCGTTAAAAAAAAAAAAGCCAGCGATCGTTAGTAAAGCGTCAAATTTTGCAATTAGCCTGAGACATATCAGAATCTACGATAAATATGTTTTATTACTAACTTATTTATTCGTCAATAATACTAATTTCCCCAAAACTGAAAAAGCATTGATTACTATTGATGGACATTAAAAAAATCAAGGGTATAATAATAATAAAAATAAGAAGAAAAAAAAAACTTCGGTCATTTATCAATGCTTTACGTAAGACAGTAAATATTGCTTATGGCTTCCTGCCTGTCCATTGGACCCTGTCAAAACTACAATTCTCGAAGGTCATAAGAAAAAGCTATAAAATAACTCTTTTATTCTTTAGTAACGTCAAATACCAAATAAAATAACGCTACGCAATAGGCGACACCTTCGATAAATCCAAGGTCCTGAAGAAAATTAAGCATTCTTTTTTTTTTCAATCAGCCCACAAGTTTACTTATGGAGAGAACTGGATAATATAAAACTGTTTACGGGGTCAGTCAAACGCGTTCTTTTGTTCGTTTTAGGTAGAAGAGGGTCCGGGGTGACATGAAAGCAGATGTTGGAGAGCAAGAGACGGCAGATGTTTCCGGATGTACCCCATAACGCGTGGCACGATTCGTCCTGTATCACAATTTACTTTTTCGCTCTTAAGCTTGATTTAATACGAAATGCCTATTAGTTTGAAAGGTTCGGACATTTAATTTTAATATTTCCCTCTAGTTTAAAACTATGCGTGGTCAAAATCAATGTTGTGAAGACGAAGAAAATTTTGCTAAGTTGATGTTAGGTTCTATAAGAAGCTAAGATTTTGGTTCTATATAGGTTAAAAAGAAGCGGAGATGTTCATCTTATGAAAAATATCTAGACAAATATTTATTGATCAGAATATGAACAAAAATATAACTCAAATGGATATTGTGACATTTATTTAAATAAATACTTATTACAAATTAATGAATCACATTTGTACGCTCTTGAGTTTACGTCTAATGTATTTCCCAAACTTATGACTTTTGTGTACCCTTTCTAAATTTTTAGTAACGCTGTGTACCACTAATAAAAAAATGAATGTATTTTTTTACTATAAAAAATTTGCACATAAGTAAAAAATCATAACTGGCTGTTGATCCCCACTAATTATTAACTGTTAACTCTGCAAAAAAATGCCAATAGAAAAATACGTAATCGTAAATTGTCATGGCTAGCTTTGTTTTTAAATAAAAAATTTTGAAATAAAAATTTTTGAAAAGATATTTCGCATAAGAACGCGTACCCCTGGGGGGTACGTGTACCACACTATGGGAAACACTGGATTAAATTAACGAAAAAGTACACGAAAACCTAATTTACTCAGCTCACCTGAAAAGTTAATTAAAAAAATATATAGAAATGAATTCTAAGCATCATTTGTAACAGTTTACCAGTTCCAGAATATTTTTCCATAAAATATATTTTATAATAAGGTATCATTAATTTTTACGCACTACTGTTAAGTGTGAGATATTGATACCTACCTAAATTTCTTTACAATATTTTGTACAAATATATTTTGAGAAGTTTGATTTTTCAACTTATGTTATGGTTATGATATACAATTTTAAATTAAATACCCTTAACTCGAATCGTATATAAAATGAAATTAATATTTTCTTTATTTATTGATAATATTGATATTTTTCGAGGACTCTGGTAAAAAATTTCATAGAACCAGAGTCAAACATTTCAACTACCTCTTTCACATCAACTATTAAACCACAACTCAGATTAAAAGAATAAAAAAAAGAAACACGTGTAGCGAGAAAGCTGTAACGTGTTTTCAATCAGAATCCAAATAAAATGTGATAAAAGGTATTGAAATAATTGATTACATAACATTAAAATCACATTCATATCATAATATTACTACAGCTGATTTGCCAAGATTGGAGGGAGAATACGAATTAAGAGATAACTTTTTTTTTCTCGAAATTTTACACTGATAACAATTAAATGTCGATGAGTAGACGATAAGATGTATGGAATTGGAATATTATTGTGCAGACATTAAATAAAATTAAATGAATAATTCGTTACTACCGACAATTTAACAAAATTTTTCCTTGCGCTTTTTCTTTTTATTTACACAAACTTAAGATTTAAAACATTAACAAGTATATATGTCAAAAAAGTCAAAATCAACAATTGGCAAAATTGATATAATATTCTTAAATCATTTAACAACTTATGCCTATTTGAAAGAAAAAAAAGGAAAAAACTTTAACTTAATGGCACGGCTAATAAATATTAAGGCTTCTAAATCAAAACTTCTGCAATTTAAGTGCTCAAGTCTAGGTGTAGAGCTTTGCAGTACTTACAGTATTAAGAATTTAACATGGTCAGTTCTGGTAGTTGGCAGTATAGCCACATTAGGTATACATACTAAAAAAATAATAATAAGTTTAAAAAAAGCATTTATGAACGAAGAAATGTCAAGGTGTGCAGCCAGATTTTTCGAAAAAAAAAAAAAAATTAAGCACCTTTTAAGTACTTTTTTAAGCACTCAAAAAATATTTTTAATCACTTTCCAAAAACAAAAATCATAATTAAGATCTGTACAGTAATAAAAATTATTCTTTTTCTATCGTTTAAAGTTCTTTATTTTATAATCATAAAATCAATAAAATTCAAATTTTCAAAAACTTTACATAATCATGGTAAAAACAACTAGTTTCTGATAAATATTGCAGAGAAAATTGTGAAAATCATGAATCTTTTTTGTAATTTATGAAGACAATCGACATGACATAGAAAAAATCTCTTTTTAAAAGGTAGAAAATTAAGCACTTTTTACAAACCCCGAATAAAAAAAGCACCTTTAAGGGTTTTTAAAAACATAAATCTAAAAATAAGCACCTTTAAATACTTTTTAAAAACGCTACGCACCAAGAATGTTATATTTTCTCTTTTAGCTTTAATAAATACTTTTTTTTTAAATTTGGATAAAAAATAATAGTTTAATTAAAAAACAAAATTTATGTAACAATTTTATAAATTATCAAATAAAAGTTATACAGTACAGAACCTCTTATCCGGAAATCAGAAAACCGGAAAACTAGAAAACCGGAACGAAATTCGATAAATTTTCCCACCATTTAAAAGGAAACATTTTTTTTCCCTCATAAGATTTTAGGATTTTTCTTTCTTTTTTAAAAGTGGTTTACCTTACCCTACTGTACTTATAATTATTTTATTGTAAATGAGATCTGCATAAATATTAATAATTATTATTATTTGAAGAATGTACAGGTAGTTCAGAATTCGCCATCATTAATGTGTATTTTTAGAGTTCTTGCCAAAGATTGTGTAAAGAAAAATAAATATACATCACACATTAGGAGTCGCTAAACAAGTGTAAATCTTGAAGAAGGGATAAAATATTAAAGGAAAAAGAAACACTAACATTTGAATGAAAACCACACCCCAAAATTATCCTGCGAAATCAGCTGTGCAAGAAAAGTAACATCAGCTGAAGTTTTGGCGATTCTCCATGAACATTCAACACCTTATTATTCTTTTTAAAAAAAATCGATAGCTATGCATGTCTTTTTAACTGTTCTCCCATAATGAAATCCTTGAGACACGCCGGCAAGCACTGACCTTCAGTCTACTGTGGTTTGTTTTTAAACAGTCGAGTCTTGAAACTCTCAATTATAAAGCTGACAATAAATCTATCAATCACGCAAGCAATAAGGGTTAAGAGAATTCGCTTAATTGATCATTCATCTTCCAGAGTATAAAACTTTCACACTTAGTTTTATGTTAAGAAAAATGCATGGAACGACCTTCGTAAATAGTACAAAAATTACATTAACAAAATACATTAACATACATTACATTAACAAAAATTACATTAACAATGATAATAAGGAGGAATTATTGATTTAAGGTCTTCCATTACAGATCACCGCAAGCTTTAAATAGTGATATGTTGCCGAATAAAAAAAATTTTTAAAATAATCAGAAATTTCATTTCACTTAACATTACAGAACCTTAAAACCATTAAATGAATAAAAAATTCAGCTAATTAATGGAATAGAATTAAAATGCATTCTAATTATAAATCGTGGACGACGACTTGTATCGAATATACGATAGATATTGCCAATGATAATAACGCGAACAATACCAAAAACGAAAAATGGCAAAGACATCGCGATTATTATCGAAATTACCAGTATCGCTAGTATAATCGAAATTATCAGTATTGCAAGTCTTATCGAAATTATTATTAACACGAGTATTACGAAAACCATAATTATGGAACATGTTTATATCGCATACATACGATAAATATCGATTGTAATATTACGCATATAGTCGGCTACGATAGATATTGAGTGAAATAATTATAGCGAGTATACCGATAACGATCGTTATAGAATACGATACCATTGTGAGCATTTCCTAATATCATTTGGGGCCGGGATAGCCTGGTCGGTAGGGCGCTGGGCCTTTATCCAAGAGGTCGTGGGTTCGATCCTCGCCGGCCGAAGACTCCCCGTGTAGTAAATGGTGACTGATGCAGGTGAAATCTGTCGAGTCTCAAAGTCCTCCATGTTCACATAACAAATCAACACCTCTGGGGGTACTGATCCAGGAGTTTCCTTGTCTTCTGGATTGGTTCGAAATTACAAGGCTACGGAGTTGAACATTAGTTGTCGTAAACCCAATATTGGGTCGGCTGTTCAACGACGATTATATAATAAAATAAATTATCATTTGGGCAACTAAAAAACTGAGTAACGTAAAAAATAAAATAAAAATTGGATGGCTGGATTTGAAAAATATCGGGAACAACAACATAAAAAACAACATATTTCTAGACGACATATTGCAATAAGTTCCGACATCAGCAAGCAATAAAACTAGCTTTGTCGCACTATTACGAGGGTAATAGAGATATAGATATTTCCAATATCTTTTTCTGATCTGTTACAAACCTCAAAAACAACTCTATTACGTTAAGTAGCTAAAAAAATTGTTTGCCCTTTCAACGAAAAAAAAAAAAAAAATTTGTCAAGGTAGAAAGTAGGCGTAAAAAAACAGCCGAAAGGCAAATAAAAATGATTAAGAAGACGATGCTACTGAAGCTGAATATATAAAATCAATTAATTTCATTAACATATAAAACAACGCAAAGCGATTTTATCATTAATTTTGAATTCTACAAGGATAAATCTGTGAGACAACATATCATTTCAATTTATCAACTTATTATATTACGTAATATCAACAGATTAATTCCATTATGTTCTGAAGATATAAAAAAAATTATTTAAAAAAAAGAGAAAAAAAACTGACTTTATTATTCTAGGTATATGAGTTAACCTTCATATATGTAAATATGAAGTAAACATTCAGTACATCAAGAGCTAAATATTATTATTATGTTGATATTCGATCTCATTAAAAGCACACATAAGCATGAAAATAATAATACTGAACCTTCTGCAAATAACAAGATAATTATTAAAAAAAGGATAACGTATTTTAGTTTTTTAATAACTTGTCACTTAGGATTACCAATGAGTATTACGAACAACAGCATTGCGAGCTACATTTTACCTTTCGTCATGATTCATACAGTATGAAACTTTTGCATTACGGTAATGTTTCACTTTTCGAAATGATTCATGCAGTATGCAGCTTCGGCATTACGAGTTATATTGCTCCTTTCGTTATGATACATTCAGTATGAAGCTTCGGCATTCCGAGTTATACTGCACCGTTGGTTATGATACATTCAGTAATGTAGTTTCGGCATTCCGAGTTATATTGCATCGTTGGTTAAGATTCATTGAGTATGCAGCTTCGGCATTACAAGTTATGTTGCCCCTTTGGTAATGATTCAAAAAAATATGCAGTACAGAAAACTTTTTGTATTCATTCTCCAAGTAAAATGAGTGAATCATTAGAAAAATCAGTTGCAAAAAAAAAAAAAAAAAAAAAAAAAGCGGATTAATAGGTCAAATAGCTAACACAGATTAATGTGAGTACTTGACATTGAAAACAATGTTTTCACTAAATCTCTCCACGCCTAAAGTGACTGCAGATCCATTATGTTCTGAAACAGAAAAACAGAGCAGATGAAAGGAACAACAATGATTGCGCGTGTTGGCAAGATGCCGACATCTCTTAAATTGTTTTAAGTAGTAAATAGATAAGATAGCTTTTTTTGCTTCTCAAAATCGAATAAAAATAAACAACGGTGAGTCTATACATTATCCTTGTTACATTGGGAGTAATTAGTTTAATGGGTCTCGATGCTCTTGAACTAATTAAAACTGTCGATTTGTTTTGGAATGTTACTTTTTTGTTACGTAAAGCTCATACCGAATTTTGTAAGCGATGTAATTAACATTTTTTTTAAATGAATTTAATACAAAGGTTTAAGCTAGATATTTGATATAAGGTCCTTTTTTTCGTGAAATATTGAAAAAACCACTCTCAATTTTCCGAATCTAACAACAAAAAAAAAAAAAACGTGTCTTTTCAAATAATTTCAGTTTTAAGGTTTTGAATTTGTGATACATCTACTCCGTTTGTCCAAGTATTTCGGGAAAAGTTTATTTTCAAGATATAATATTTTAGTAGAGTTTTAAATATTTCGATAACAGCCCGTTTTTTACAATAAAAAATTTGTAAAGAATCCATTTTTCTGATAAATTTTTTTAGAAAGGTTCCGTATTCTATATAAAAAATAAAAAAAATTCGTGAAGCTTTATTTCCACTTTTATGATAAAATATTTTTCGAACAATCCGTTTTTTAGGATTTTTTTTACAATAAATAATTTATGAAGAGTTAATTTTTCCGATAAAAACTATTGCTAAGGTTCCGTATTTTACGATTAAAAATTTTTTGTGAAGAACTCATATTCTCTTAAAAACGACCACCCTCCCACGACTGGCATCAATTAATTTCACACCACCGACAAATGCTTATGCAAAATTAAATATAAAGTATTTTATATCTGTCGTTGAACAGCCGACCCAATTTTGGGTTTACGACTACTAATGTTCAACTCCGTAGCCTTGTAATTTTGAACCAATCGAGAAGACAAGGAAACTCCTGGTTCAATATCCCCAGAGGTATTGATTTGCTACGGGAACATGGAGAACTTACCGACTCGTCAGATTTAACGTGCATCAGCCACCATTTTACTGAACGGCTGCCGGTGATCGAACCCACGAAATCTTGAACATGGGCCCAGTGCCCTACCAACCAGGCTATCCCGGCCTTAAATATAAAGTATTGGAAGAAATTACACAGCAATTAATACCTCAATTTAAAAATATTACACACAAAAAAAAAAAAAATAATTATGATTCATCGACTGTCCTGCCAAATTAAAACATTCATTGATATTTTTTGTTCATCTACCAAATTCACTTCTTCTTCCTTTCTTAATGAATTAGCAATACCAAGAAACAACATGGTAAAAAGTGCCATAGAGATATTTTCAAAAATTAGACTAAATAGCAAAATCTAAATAACTTATCTCTTATTTTTCTTTCACTCCAACTTAGGTTTGTAAACTTTAAAAAACAAAATCATTTTCAACATTCACTCTATGAAATATTGATAAACTGTTTAAATTATTATGCTGATGCAGTCAACAAGACATATGTTGTTTAAACAAATCAAATAATTAAAAAAAATCTGCTTTAAAAACAAAGATATTTAGCTTCATCATTTATCACTTTTATTTATAAACTAAACTAAGTAGCCTTTGTTCCAAAACATTTTCAGCCTTTGTTCTTCTCTTCGATTCTATTATTCACTTGCTATATCAACAAGCAACCGTAGCGACGAGCGAAATATATTAAATGACAATATCTACAGCCGAAATCCTCTTTCGCAGTCTAACATAGGTTTATAAACTTATAGAAAATTATTCAAATAATTATTTATTCATCTTTTAAGGTTTTAGTTATAATAATGTACTTAGAGCTTGTATAACAAATAGCTTTAATGTTTTTACTTAAAACAAATAATTATACTTAAGGGTGAATTATTTGCCTTATGATCGTGTGTGGTAAATATAGTTCATTCAGAACTAATAAAAAAAGAGGAAAAAATATTTTATATAAAAGGATATATAGTTATATCAATTTTTATAGAAATGTTTTCAACTTTTTGGAATGCAATTCAGTGGATTAAATGGTATGGAATCACGAATAAGAACGAGGCAATAGTATTTGCGTTAATATTGTCTTAAGACTATAACTGAATACAAATTTCGCAGTGGCGTCCTAAATGATATTTACTGCATCCACATAAAAAAAAAAAAAGATAGAAATGTGCGCCACGTAAGAAAAGCATGTTTACTTACAATAAACTTTCTTCTATTATCAAACATACCAAGTTAAAAGAAAATCAATAAAGTACATTTAGGCAGATGGACGGAAGAAAATACGTAGAAGAGAAAAAAAGAAAGAAAAAAAATTCAGTGAAAATTTATATCAACTGGTCACGAAGGATCCCTTTCTAATAGAGAAACGAGGTCATGTACTTTGAAAAATTGTTAATGTCCACTTCCGCTCCTTTCTCGAGATGCATGTTTTAACTGTAGTCATGGTAAAAATCGTTTTATGGCCAGAGAACAAACTAAGGACGAAAACGATGCAGCGTAAACGCAACCTAAATAAAAGGTTGAACTCTACTGTTGCTACCTTGAGATGGAAGAAAGAGCTACATTCAAATTAAGAAACTACAATACTAAGTACAATAGAATAAAAGAACAAATAATGCGACGCACAGAAAAAAGAATTGTTTAGGCAAATAATATATTTTTCTTTAAACAGCATAAACAGGGGTCTGTTTAGAAGAAATTTGGGTCCGTTAACGGAACTTTCACAAAATATCTCTTCATAAAAACGGACCCTTCACAAAATAATTTATCTTTTAATCGGACACTTCACAAAATAATTTATCTTTTAATCGGACACTTCACAAATTTGTTTATCTTCATTATTGTTTTGCTAATGGAATAAATTCTTCCCAGGAAGGGGGGGGGGGGAGAAAGACAGGTGTAAACGAACTAAGTTTTGCCGAATATTTGTATGTTGCATCTCTACTTTAGTAGCAGCTATTACTGTTTATTTTTTTTAACTTAAATTTTTTAAATTATAATTTTACAGTGTTGAGCATAATCTAGTATGTCTTTACAATTTAAAAACTCCTTGAAAAAGTTTTTTGCAATAACAGGACCCAATTTGCGCAAATTCACAAAAGCAGGACTCTGGCCCCGTGGCAGAATCGCTGCGACACGGCGACATTGTCGCAGAACATTACAGAGTTCTTGCAGAAAGAATTTCCGTTTAGAAAATTAAAAAATTTTATTTTATTTTCTGCAAAAGTTTCGAAATGTTTTTTTCTCTAAAATTATATTTAAAAGATGCCTTTTTCGCGCATTGGAGGGGAAAGAAATGTTTTTATTTTTTCCGATTCTTGTTTGAGAAGAATGAAAAATAAAGAATATTGAAGCAAAAAAATTCTTTTCTGCAGAAATGTTCGAAAAATTTTTTTCCCTCCACAATTATACTCATGAGATACCTTTTTCAAGCATCAGAGGGGAAGAAATGTTTGTGATTTTTTTTTTAATTCCTTTTTGGGAAAGATAAAAAAAAAATTTAGTTTTCTTTTTTTCACTAATTTTACGATTTCTAATTTTTAAATTTTTTTTTTAATGTGATGATGATTTGCGAAATGCAAAAAAAAAACAACAAAAAATAATTAGTGTGTTTTCCTGTTACGAAATGTGAGAATATCGCCCATGATATTGGAATAAAAAATATGACATAATCATTTAAAAAAAATACATACAATTTTATTATACGGAAATAGGCTTTTTTTTTTTGTAAATACAACGCTTCTGTTATTTAAATTTAATTAATAGCAGGTGTATTAATTACTATTAAAAGTATCTTGCAGAAAGTAAACAGTGATAGAGAGGTTTGTCGCAGAACGCCTAAAAAAATTCTGCCACAGGGGACCCTGGTTGAAAGAATGTGACTTAACGTTTATTTTATATTCACAAATTACGAGTAATTTTTTCACAATTTTACAAAAACGGACCTTTCACAAAATGTCTGGACAGACCCCTGATAAATTTAACTAAAATAAAAGATATTCGCATTCTACCTCCAACAGTATCGACCGAAAATTGAGAAACAAATAGAATATCAAAACAAATCAAGCAAAAAAACACAAATTAATCAAAATTAATTAACAAATTAATGAAAAACATATTTTCTATTTTTATGAAAGACTTGGAGAATTAATTACATGCACTCTCCTTTTAATTATCACCCTAAAAAAGATGTAAAAATTTTAAACGACCGAAACATCAATTCTATCATTTTCAATGAATTACATACTTCTAGAAATTTGAGAAAATATTTAAACAGCAAAACATATACAAAAAACATTTATTAATAACGTTTTTTATAATTGTTTAGAAGTGTGCGATACAAAAATAATAAAAAGCATCATTATAAATGTATTCATATTTTAATAAAGCACATCTAAATACTTCCACATTTCTATATAAACTAAATAAGCATTGAAATTGATAACACGATAAATTGATAACGCGAATGTATTGGAACAGAAAGTAATAATCTTATTAACTATACCAAAAAACAGAACTATGGGCATATAGAGTAGGCAGCTTTCATTCGGTTTAAAGCAATATAATTTTATTCTTCTGTTTTAATGATTATATGTTCTTCAAATGAGAAACTTAAACACTTGAATGACGTAAGCAAAGTGCAATATCGGGCAATAATTAAAAAGTGATTGTAAGAAAAAAATATTATCGTTCCTATTATAAGGTAAACGCGACCGAGCGATAAATTAGGAACGACCTTCGTTTTAATAAAAAATAATAATAATAATAAATAAAAAAATTGAGGCAACTTGAAAAAGTAATTTAAATATCTCTTGAACGTTTATTGGCAAGCAGTCATATAAATTTTGTAATTATACAATGAGGTGAACTTTTTTTTAACAAAATTATAAAACTATAAATATGATTATAATTATGATCGGACTCTCCAAATGAGTTATTTTAAGCAACTCACCCAAGGGAGAGAAAAAAAAAAAAAACATTTCTTATCTTTTTATTTAAAAATAATTTTAAGGAATTTTTTTTGTGCGATTTATAAAAGGGATAGGGTTTTAATTTACTCATTTCTTTGCTGACAACGCAATGCTTATAACGCAATGAAGGCTAAGCACTGCTTACGTACAACAATAAATTCCTTATCTTGTCAAATATATATATATATATATATATCTATATAATTATTAAAAATTAGTATAAAAATTAGCCTATTAATAAAAATTAGTATGTCAAACAAATAAATTTGAAAAAAAAAATTAATAAAAAGAAAAACACTTCAAGGGTATCAATTTTTTATCTTGCAATTTTTTTTTTATTGACACCAATGCAAACGATGTTGCAATTTTTATTCATTTATATTTTTTTATTCGACAAAGTACATCGGCTTCTAAAGGTAGGAACAGTCGACAGTGTTTCTAGTAAAAAATTAGAACCTATAAAATAGAACGCATTTGTTCGTTCGTCTACCTGCGAGCTTTCTTTTATAATAAATCTGACACTTGAATTTCACTATTACTAGTAAAAAAAAATTCTTAAAAATTTTATTACTGCGATTCGAAGAGGCCTTAGCATACGGAAGGAGTTTGTAATTAGCTTACAAAAAGAGAAGGGGTAAAAAAAATCACAAAAAAAAGATGCTTACGTAATATTTGTAGGTCCTTTAAGGTCTCTCGTGCTCTGTAAGTCCTAATAAAAAAATAATAAATAACGTCTCAATATTTATCACTCTTAGCACTTTCTACGGATTACTCAAAAACAATTACGAGTGAGGGCTTACTTAAAAATCCCCTTCACCACTCAAGCACTTGACCCGATTAACGTAGATTAAAATCTAATTTAACATTAAAACAAGACAAAGAGATGCTGAGGCGATTACGCAATACGCGGCACAGAGTAAAACTCTTTAATAAACAAAAGCAGCAAATCGCCGGCGGCGTTGTTTAAGATAATAAGACGATTTTAAGCATCACCGTTGCCAGCTCACTTACCTAAATCCCAAACACAACAGGTCAAGCATGCATAAAAGGGGAAAGTCATGTAACGTTATGTTAGAACTCCGAAAAAACTTCCATGACCTTCCTGAAAAAGATGATAAGCTCTTTACGGTAAAGGAGAAAAACATCAAAATAAACAATAAAAAATTGATGACTCCGAGATTACTTTTGCGCGACCTTGAGCTCTTGGTGATTTACAGATAGCAAGAAAATCAGCCTACCGATAACTTAGAGAAAGATTGAGCAAAAAATATATATATATTTTTACAACACAGCACATGGAAAGGGTTGCAGGCTATAATACCGGAACTATATAAAAATAAAAAAATGATTTATTGACTTTCTAATTTATGAGACTATTTTGGAAATTGCTGATGTATGGTTAATAGTTGGAGATAGAGACATAAATTTAAATTTATTTGAACAGCGGTGTAACAGGGGAATCATGAATATATCATCATCATCAAAATATTGCTCAGAAAAAATGATTTAACAGGAAGAGCTTGTCAAATGATATTCTAAAAAGGAGCTTAATTTTTATTTCTTTTTTTTAACTAAATTTAAAAATAAAAATGTCGGTATGCTACTTATTTTTGTTTTTGTTAAAATTTACTCCCGTATACCACTCCTTCTACGAAGTACTCTGAAATCAGTGTTGCCAGGTGGTGATAACCGTTCACCCCCAGATGGCGTTGTAAAATCCCTTAAAAATTTTTTAAAAAAACCAAATTTTTTTATTTTAATGTGTAAGAATTAAAAAATAGTACAAAAGTTAAATAATGTATAGAAAACGTTGCTTTAATACTTTTAAATATTTTATAATCAACAAATTAATCTTTTTTACATTTGAATCGTTACATTATCTTTAATTTCTACTAAAATATTTAAGATATTTTTTTCAATGCTTTTTGACTTGCACTTTTTTTCATAAATATTTTATTATCAACGATATAGTTTTTTTAATATCTTAATTCTAACATTATGCTAAAATTTTAGATAAAATGTCCAACATATTTTCGTCAATACTTTCTGATTTGTATATGTTTTCGCTGTTAAACATTTTTAACATAGGAGAAGTATGTACAAAATCCTTTACCCTTAAACCTTTAAACTGCTTTTCATATTCCCAATCTTTCTTGTACTTTTTTTTTAATTTTTTTTATTTTTATCCTTTGGCATTATTTTTAAAACATGCACATTAAAAATTTTAAATAATTTAAATTCAAATTCTCTAAACGTACTGGTTGATCAAGCTAAGTAATAACCTATTACATTCAACAAAGGGGTTGTTAAGTTCTAAAATTAAATCTTATTGTTTTGGTTTAACATATTGATTTTCATATTACCATCTCACACATTCAGTTATAGAATTTGATATTAGAACGTAACCAAAATGAAACAAGTAAAACTTACAAATAACCCAAAAACAAACCCCAAAATACTCACTGAAGATAAAAAAAAAATATCCCCCTAAATTTAGGGGGAAAACCCCTAATCTGGCAACACTGTCTGAAATTGTGAATCACGTAATAGTTGGGATCTAATCGTTATAAATTCAGCATTGCTGGACAGTGATTGTATCGGTTCATGAAAATTTTGATTCCGATAAACTGACTCTTCCGCAAACCGATTATCTACTTTGATTAAAAAATTAAATGGTACTTTCTCAGTGCAAGCACATTGCAAGTATAAATACACAACTATTTAATATTCGCTCGGTTTTATGCTATTTAATATATAGTGGGTACTCAAATGAAAGTGAAAAAGCTGGTACTATTGTACGACACCTAATAATGGGCGATTTTTTTTCTTCGAAAACATGTAAAAACATGATGCATTTCTCCGGCTGAAAGTTTTTTTTTATCTAAATTAGTCAATTTATAGCAAATTTTTGATGAGTGACGTGATTATTTAGTTTAGATTTTTCGATTCAAATATCCGAAAGCAGTGACCATAGCCTGATAACCAGAGAAATGCCAATGTTATCAAGTTACCATATAAAATGATTCGGTTCTCTTTATCTATAAACTTCTCTCTGATGACGGTTCTCTTATGATATAAACTATGATTTTTTTTTATGACAATTTCTAACCTCAATTTAGTAAACAGATACAACTGGTGCTGGCTAAAGTAAAATTAGTATCTTTCAAAGCCTTTGTATAGACGTCCTAATAAAGATGGCGTTCAACATCTGAAACTCCCACGTTCATCAAGTCTACTTATAGAACGTTAATGCGCTAAACTCATAAGTTACAACTATTCTCTGACAGATCCATTTTAGAAATACAATTATAATCACGACTTCCATTCAGAGAAGCTTTAAAACTTAGAAGGAAGAAAAAAATCAACAAATAAACTTAAATTGATGCAAAACGGTTCTCTAAAAAGAGCGCTAATTATAGTCGTTTTTAATATAAGTAAATCGGAACATAGACACCCAAATAGGAAGAATTTTGTTTTGGAGACAGATTTCATTACAGAATTCGCGATTAAAGTTATAATATTTTTCTGAAAAAAGAAAAGTGATAAAATGTTTCCCTCTTCAATGACGGATCATTTTAACCGGTTGCTAAGCAACGAATTCGCCGAAGAGAAATTTTCCTGAACATCGTAGAACTGTTCCCCGAAAACTGTGTACTACATTATAAACAGATACAATAAAAACATAAATTTAACAAACATTTTTTTTTTTTTTTTTTTTTTTTTTACTTTAGTTATTTTCAATTCAAATCTCGAGAAGTTCTTGGCTCAAGAATTGCTTATCCAAAGCTATTTAAGGACGGGGACAAAAGATTTTTATATAAAATATATAATGGCTCCGCTCCGATAAAAGTTCTAAGTGTGTAAAATTTTACTCGAAGATATTGATCCAGGAATTATTCTGTGAAATAGGCCAAATGAATTCCCAACCAATTTTGGATTACCGTCCATTGCAAATTCATAATAATAATTTTTTATCTCCATTTTTAAATCTTTTTAAAAGTTTTATTTTTTTATGATCAAAGGTGCAACTCTAAAAAAAGGTCAACGCTGAACTTTTCTAACTAATTAACAAACACGTTGTTCAGCAGAATTTTCAGAACTGAATAGCTCACTGACTGCAAAATGTACATTCCCACCAGAATGGCTTACATATTGTGTTAACAGGTGGTCTGTCCAGACATTTTGTGAAAGGTCCTGTTTCTGTAAAATTGTGGAAAAAATTACTCGTAATATGTGAATATAAAATAAACTTTAGGTCACAATCTTTCAACCAGGGTCCTGCTTTTTGTGAATTTGTGCAAATAGGGTTCGGTTATTGTAAAAAACTTTTTCAAGGCGTTTTCAATTGTAAATAGATACAAGATTATGCTCAGCATCGTAAAATTATAATTAAAAAAATTAAATTTTCAAAAGTAAACAGCAATTGCTACTACTAAACTAGAGAAGCAACATGCAAATATTTGGTACTTAGCCTATACTGCTGAACGCAGAATATTCATTTCGGACGAATAACGGAAGAATCGTCTGCCAAAGACAAAACTTAGTTCGTTTGCACTTGTCTTTCACCCCCCCCCCTTCCGGGGAAGGGTTTATTCGATTAACAAAACAATAATGAAGATAAACAAATTTGTGAAGGGTCCGATTAAAAGATACCAATTATTTCACCTTCACAAATTATTTTGTGAAGGGTCCGTTTTTATGAAAAGATATTTTGTGAAAGTTCCGTTAACGGACCCAAATTTCTTCTAAACAGACCCCTGTTTATGCTGTTTAAAGAAAAATATGTTATTTGCCTAAACAATTCTTTTTTCTCTGCGTCTCATTATTTGTTCTTTTATTCTATTGTACTTTGTATTGTAGTTTCTTAATTTGAATGTAGCTTTTCTTCCATCTCAAGGTAGCGACAGTAGAATTCAACCTTTTATTTATGTTGCGTTTACGCTGCATCGTTTTCGTCCTTAGTTTGTTCTCTGGCCATAAAACGTAGCCATAGTTCGTTTACATCTGTCTTTCTTCCCAAATTTCTTTTAAACAGACCCCTGGTTAATGACTTGTCTTTTTTTCCCCCCTTAAAACAAAATATTTCTTGTTTTATTAGTCTATTTTTACAGCAAACAAAACAAATATAATAGTTAACTTAGTAAATCATTTTACAATAATCAATGAATGAAAATACCAGTAACTTTTTTCTTGCAGCCATTCATAACTCTACTTATTTTTCTCTTAATTAATGATATTTCTTTAACCGTAACTTTATAAATTTTATTAAAAAAAAAATTTTTTTTTTTAATTGAACGGCATTTCGAAACATTCAGGAGAAATGTAGCAATAATTATGAGAAAGTAGTAATCTTTTCTAACAGAAAAAATTTTAAATTTTTTTAGGGAAAAAAAAGGAAAACATTTTTTTTAAAAAATAAATTTAAAAAAACAAATTGAAAATAAATATTAATTGGAAGACAAAAATTTAGGCCACTGACTTTTTCTCAAGAATGATTTCAGTCCTGAGAACTGAAAAGTGATACCCGTGATCATGATACACTTCCAAACCTTTAAGTTATTCAAAATAAACCCAATGATCAATTTACTAATATTGGAAACGAATATTGTAATTTTAATTTTAAAAAAATAACTCATCTTGTCATTAAGTATTTAGGCGTTTGTAGCTTTCAAAATATTGAGAACGAAGTAAATGTGAAAGTTTAAATAACAGATAGGAAATCAGGGGCCTGTCCAAACATTTTTGTGAAAGGCCCTATTCTTGTACAATTGCGAAAACACTATTCATAATTTGTCAATATAAAATAATCGTTAATTCACATTCTTTTAACCAGGATCCTGCTTTTGTGAATTTGTGCAAATAGGGTACTGTAATTGCAAAAAAACTTTTTCAAGGAGTTTCTAAATTGTAAATAGATACAAGATTCTGCTCAACAACAGCTGCTACTAAATTAGAGATACAACATACAAATATTTGGTATTAAGCCTATACTGCTCAACACAGAATATTCATTTCGGACGAATAATGGAAACAAAACCGCTCACATTTTTAATAATTTCAGTTAACATATCTTAAATAACACAACTTAGTGTAATGTATCACTTTTAATGTGTTACGCATTAAGTAAACTTAAACAATTCTTAAATTTATAATATTTTATTTAAAATATTGCCAGAAATTAATTTTTATTAGCATAATATTCTATTAATTCATTTTATGAATAAATATAAATTGATCAATTATTTATTCACAAAAAAAAAATTATGATTTAATATTAATAAGAATGCGCACACGATGTTTGTAAAAGTAGAAATATTTTCTTAGAATGCTACATTTGGAATTTAAACTTAGGGAAACTTAGTTTGTCTCGAACCACCTTTCTTCCCCACCCCCGGAAGTGTTAATTCGATTAACAAAACAATAATGAAGATAAACAAATTTGTGAAGGGTCCGATTAAAACATGAATTATATTGTGAAGGGTCCGTTTTTATGAAAAAATATTTTTAACGGTCCTAAATTTCTTCTAAACAGACCCCTGGAAGTGTGAAATTCGATTAGCAAGTTGACTTCGTAGAAAGTAAAGAGAAAAACAGCAATTGCTTTCAAAATATTGGGAACGAAGTAAACATGGAATGTTAGAAAACGGACAGGAAATATGAGAACGATTAGCAAGTTGCCTTCGTAGAAAAGTGATTAAGAGGCAGCTAGCTACACGGCATCTGTGTCAACGTACTGTGGCCTCGAAAGCGGACACGGTCACAGCGACTGTAAAAGAACACCTCCGAATTTAACTCGGAGTTTAATTATTATTTCTACACCATGCACGTTTCAAAACATTCCAAAATGAAATTAGATGCACAGCGAGAACGGAACACGTTGACCAGATGGAAAGGTCGCTCTTTATTTACACATGCTGCGCAGCTCCATGTTTTGAAACAGATGAGTCGTTAAATTGGTTTATGTCCCAATATTACGTTTCAAGTCATTTCATAACTAGAGTTTAATTTACGCACGTTGCTCCACACAACTCCGTAATATTAATATTTTAAACCTGTGTGCAAGGTTAGATTGACTTCAGGAACAAATTATACACAATGCCTCTCTCTCTACACGTAAAATATTTCGCACGGAAAATGAAAACATAAATAATAAATTTGCAATCATAATAAAAACTTAAAAGTTACATGCTTCATTGGTAATTAAACTTATTTTTTATTCATATTCAAGAAATTAACAAATCGATTCAAAACTATCTAACGTATCTCTCAAGATCAGCTACTTTTTTTTTTTTTTTTTTTTTGTCTCATATCAAAAAGACCCAAGATGTCCATCTGACTGCAAGTAAGTGATCGCGGTCTCTTTCATATTTCAGGTGTCTTTTTTCTTCTTCTAGGAAACATCATGGGAGTAAAACTAACCTCTGGGCAAGACGAATGGATATTTTCTTAAAGATGAACGGGCTTTTATTGTTGTCGGTGTAACAGATAAAACACCCTATTCAAAATTGTAGAAATAATGTCTTTCTAGAAACAGCAAAAATGAGAAGGTCCCAGGAGGAAAAAAAGTGAACTATTCAATAGGATTTAACAACATATTTCTTTTTATCTGTAACGAGGATTGCTTATTTGCTTTAATTTTTAATCTAAAGCATTTTTTTTTTAAAAAAAGAAGAAAATATTTAAAGGAAAAAAAAATTAAAATGTTAGCCAAAAATTTCGGCACATAATTGAAAATTTTATTTTTAATGCAACGCATTAACGAAGGATGATTATCATTATTTTCCTACATAACGTACTGGAGCCTATAATATTCTTTTGTATAAATGAAAAAGGGGCATAAAAGAGGTGGTGCATAAGTGAGAGGTCACTGAATATATATAAGACGTTTTCATAAACGCCAACTGCTTGTTTTTAGTCATTTATTGACCAGTCAGCTTGTTTGATTTAAACTAAGATCACAGTTGACCTAGCAATCTTTTGCATAGGTTAAGATCTTGAGTAGTATTGAACTATTCCCATGAACTATGTTATGCATACGTTATTCGCGCTTAAATAACATAAGAACTTTGCAACAAGTTAAGAGATAAGAACATCTTAATAAGTAAAAAAATTTCATCTACTGTTGAGACATATATATAGAAAAGAAATTAGCTTTATTTATTCCAGGTGGCCGAAGTTTATTAGCGAAATTTTAAAAAAGGTAATCTAAAGACAATTTCAGGCTATCCATTTTCATAAAATATTAACACCGGTTTAATCTCACTTAAAAAATAGTAAAATTGTAATGTTCTTGCATCTATCAACATTTTGTCATCGAAAACCAACAACATTACTGTTGTATTATCACACAACTATGCTCTCCTTGTATGCCATCGAATACTCAGATCTGATCTGAACCATCCTATATATTCTGTAAAAATAATAAGAAATCGATAACCAGGGGTCTGTCCAGGTCGAATTATTACCGTTAAGCGGTATCTTCACAAATTCAACTTTAGGAAAAACAGCAGTTTCACAAATTCAACTTTAGGAAAAACGGTAGTTTCACAAAATACTTTTTCTTAAAATTTTATTTTTGTATCCCTTAAGAAACGATAAATCCATATTTTCAGCATATTTTTGTGTTGATTTTTATATATAATTTCTAATTTTTCACAAAATAGGTACCTCTCAGAAAAACCTAGACAGACCCCTAATAACGAACTAGTTTTAAATAAGCAAAATATGCTACTTTATTTCCGCTTTTTTTTTTTTTCCTTCCCAGGTAACAGGACAGGCTTTGACATTTCTGAAACTTTGTAGCTTATAATAATAATTAGCATAATTAAAACAGACTTTGAAAAGAAAATGTTTGTCAAAAGCAGTATAATTAAAAAGAAACAACACACATAAGGAAATCATACTAAGCTACTATCCTTTCAACGCAAAGTAAGCAACGTCTAGTTTTTTTTCTTCTTTTCTTTTTTCGTAATTCCGAAGAGATATGTGAACACAGATAGTAACGCCTATCTTTTATTTAATCAATGTACAACTTCTAATTTTCAATTAAAAAAAAAAATCAAACAAGACCAAAAATAACAAAACTCAATTCTAGGGAAGTCACATCAAGGAACTCAACTTTGTGTTGTTAAAATCGAAATTGTATTCATCCCTCAACTCCCCGTAAGGAAAATTACGCAAATAAAACAACAGCATAAATGACTTGATTAACATACCCAATCGTGGTAAAAAAAAATTAATAAAATAATTTTCAAAAAAAGTGTCAACTGTTGAATAATTCTAAAAACTAAAACCAAGTTGTATTTTCTTCCCCTCATTAAATGACAATTCCTGAGAAAATAACCAATACTTTTCTAGGAGCCCTTCTAATGAATGCTATCATTAACACTGAGCCAGATATTTTACATATTTATATTCTATTCCTTTCACTTTTAAATCACGTAAAGATTTAAATTACTATCACACATTTTCGTTCCAATTTGTATGCATATTACACTGTTATATTTGGGGAAATCAAATAAGAGATATAAAAACACACACTTTTTTTTTTCAAAAGTGTTTCAAGTCCCGTTCTATCTGAAGAATATTTGAAGACAAATTTTACTTTGTTTTGTTAATTTATAATTTCTCTAAAATGTCTGCAGAAATTTAAAAGAAAACCAAGCCTAAAAAATGACTATGAAATATCAACGAAAAAATCTGCATGCATATTTTTTCTTTAAAAAAAAAAAAAAAAAAAAAAAAGGAAAAATGTTCAAAATATCTGAAGTTTTCTGAGGACTAAGAAAAATTACTTTTTCTTAAGAGCATTATTTTTCGAAGAAATTAAGATATTTTTAGTGGGGTTATTTTAATTTTAGAGGCTTAACTTCATCATCCCACCCCCATTCCTCTTGAGACATCATTATACATAGAATACATTGGACATCATTAGATACAATTTTACCACTTAACACGGAAAAAAAGATATTCAGTGTCAAGAAAACTTATACATTACTAAATACTTTGATAAAAAAAAAAAAAAAAAAAAAAAAAAAACATAACGTGACTAGTGTCAATGGAATTGGAACAAAACACGTTTTGTTTACTATCGATAACAGATCATCGCAACCTTCCCAATTTAACCGCAATAGTTAACTGGAACTTCTGCATAATAATTCGCAATGCTTCGATAACTGATATGTTGATGTTTAGATTAAAAAACGTGCACCGCTTGTAACCGATATGTTTGTAATATAATGATGAACGGCAAATCAATGTCAACCATGAAACTAGATGATTAAAATCAGTAACTTAAAAATCACATTTTTAATCACTTAAAAGCGTTTGAGCACTGTAGATCTTGGCCTTCCATGACACTTATTTTAGTTTATAATATATATATATATATATTTTAAACTTTATCGTGACACGAATTCTACAAATAATTAGTAGGACAATTATTACAAATATTTTATTTTATAAATGGCGTTGAACAGTTTACGACTTTAATTTACTCTGTAGCCCTGTAATTTGAACCTAACTCAAAAGACAAAGGGACTCCTGGACCAATCATTGATAAAAACTAGCCTTCATGGAGGCCTTTCAGCGTTTCTCTAAACCCATATTTGCGTTTCTGTGAGAGAAAAACCACAAAAACTTCCCACAATTATCCCCCGACGGCAAAAAGATTCTAACTCATGATTCGTTTACCACAGTATTTTATGTCAGCACTGTGGTCAGTGCAAGCCGGGAGCAGAATTTGTATAAAATAGCCAACGCTGAGATTCGAACCTGTGTCACCTCATCGGAAGGCGAGCTCACTATTCCCTGCGGTTCGATACATCCTGTTAATGTATATTCACCAGGGGTCTGTTTAAAAGAAATTTGGGTCCGTTAACGGACCCTTCACAAAAATCTTTTCATAACAACGGACCCTTCACAACATATTTTAACTTAAAAACGGACCCTTCACAAAATAATTTATCTTTTAATCGGACCCTTCACAAATTTGTTTATCTTCATTATTGTTTTGTTAATCGAATAAACCCTTCCCCGGAAGGGGGGGGGGGGATTAAAGACAAGTGCAACAAGTTTTGTCTTCGGCAGAAGCTTCTTCCTTTATTCGTCCGAAATGAATATTATGCGTTCAGCAGTATAGGCTGAATAACAAATATTTGTATGTTGCATCTCTGATTTAGTAGTAGCAATTGCTGTTTATTTTTTAAAATTTAATTTTTTTATATTATAATTTTGCATAGTAGAGCATAAACTTGTATGCCTTTGCAATTTAAAAACTCCTTTAAAAAGTTTTTTTGAAATAACGGACTCTATTTGCACAAATTCACAAAAGCGGACCCTGGTAGAACGAATGTGACTGAACGTTTATTTTATATTCACAAATTACGAGTAATTTTTTCCCAATTTTACAAAAACGGACCTTTCACAAAATGTCTGGACAGACCCCTGTTCACATAGACATAATATTTTTTTCTTTCTTTCTTCTTTCCTCAGACATGAAAACTTTTCTATGTGAGTTTGACAAACTTTTTGAGAAAAGAGCAGAAATTTTGAGTTAATTTGCATTGTAATTTATTTCTAATCCATGTTTTAAACTGGCGAGAAATCATACAAGCTAATTTAATCTTTTCAGTTCGAAAATTCTTTTTGTAAAAAATGTCACAAAATGTCTGGACAGACCCTTGTTCACATAGACATAATATGCATTTTGAAAAAAACATTGAAATATTAATTAGAAAACATTTAGTTAGGAGAAATATTACGCCCATACAGATAACTCAAATAAAAAAAATACATTCATAAATCATGATTCCTCAGAAACAACTAAGCGTGATCATACACAACAGTTTCCTAGAGAAGTAATAAAAAAATATATTTCCCACATAGAAGTAGAGAATACAATCTAGAATATGCTAAGTTGGCCATAATTTGAATAAACCATATTACGAAGCAGAAGTGGCATATTTCACCACAACCAGCAACATAAACCAAAAAATCGAGAAATGAAATAAAAACTTAAAACATCGAGAACACAGATAATTATTTATCATGCATGCATTCTCCACTTCATTGCTTTTATGACAGTTCGAGTGAAACTAGGAAATATAAATAAACAAAAGGGAAGGGGAAAAAAAGTTGTCCACGTTGCCAAGCAAACCCGTGAAATATTACGACGCGAATTGCGTAAAAAAATACCGGAACATTTGAAACAGAAGGATGAGTTGTGCTGTTTAGAAGGAAGCAATAAGCCTTGAAACGCAGTCATTAATCACGAGTTACGTGCTATTTGTCGCGTCAAACACTAACTCTAAATAAATATGCAAACTGGAGCAAATTTGGTTAAGAATATGCAAGTCAATAAGAACCTATTTACTTTGCAAGTCGGAGGATGAAAAGATATGTAATTTTTTAAAAAATAAATAAACAAAAAGAAGATATGTTGCAATTAGAACAGAAATCGGTAAATTAAATGTTCGGTAAATTATTTACTTGAGGCTTGATTCTCTGTAATAAAATTTTTAATGAATCCCATGAAAGTATTAATAATATGCTAATTTCAAATTATATACTATTATCAAATTATATGTTCGAAGAGCTCGATTCCATCCAACTTCCCTAAGAAAAATGTTTTTATAAATTCTATGAAAAGAATTATTATTACTAAGTAAATGTTAATTTCAAATTAAACGCAGCAGAACCTCGATTTAACGACCCTCGCCATCATCGACATATGAAAATTCCAAGAAAACCAAGATTTAAGTGTGTACAAATTTATTAATATTTTTTTATTTTATAACCGTCGTTGAACAGCCGACCCAATTTCATGAGTTTACGACTAGTAATGTTCAACTCCGTAGCCTTGTAATTTTGAACCAATCCAGAAGACAAGGAAACTCCTGGATCAGTATCCCCAGAGGTATTGATTTGTTATGGGAACATGGAGGACTTTGAGACTCGACAGATTTAACGTGCATCAGTCACCATTTACTACACGGGGAGTCTTCGGCCGGCGAGGATCGAACCCACGACCTCTTGGATATGGGCCCAGACCCAGCGCCCCGTCAAATACTTAAATACATTCTAAATTTAAATCTACTTCAGTAACGAAGTAAAAATTATCTATTTTAATGACATTTTTGTTTACCGCCACCCTTCCATTTTTAAAAAAATACATAATAAAATTGCCAAAATTTCCAAGGCATATATTTCTATCGTGTTCTTATTAAAATGTGTAGATGCAGTAAAATCCCGAAATTTTGGTCGTCTAAAAAGTTTCAGCTAGCGCTCTAAATATAAATAACAACACTTTTAAATCTTGTGAAGCCGTATCTTGTGAAGTCATTTCTTTTCTCGTCAGGCTGAATAATGGATTATAAAGCACAAAGGGTATCTTTTTTGCAAAATTAATCTAAAACATCAGAGTCATCTTTGCTTTTTGTTTCCTTAAAACTCGAGGCAAATGTTCCAACTTTTGATAAATGAATGGAGTCTGTTATTAATTTCAATTTCCACAGGATATGAGCTTTATTTCTTTGCAAGCAAATCATAAAAATTTATTTAAAAAAAAAAAAACATTACAAAAAAATTCACAAACATAATTAACCATGACCTGAAAAAGCAATTTAATTTTTCATCACTAAAGAAAAGGTGTTTATTGCTGACAAAAAACAAATCGAGAAAATTAACTGCATTAATTTAAAAAATCTATATTGGAACTAACTGAAGGAAAACAGTAAAAAAGCGCGATTATTTAACACACTTAGAAGACGGCAATTATGCGTTGGAATTTTTATTTATTTATTTTTTTTTTTTTTTTGTCAGATATTTTATCCAAACCAAACAACCTTACATAAGAAATGCGAAGGGTGTCGAACCGTGATTCATCAAAAAGTTAAAAAAGCCAACTTTCATCTGCAAAGACAATCGAATAAAAACTAAGCATCCTTTTTCTTCAGAACCAGACATTGAAATGCACACTCCATTTATTTTAAAGGTCAGTTAACCCAACGCATGCATCAAGCAATTCTACGAAAGAAAATAGAAGTTGACGACTTTGAAATTGTAAAAAAAAAAAAAGAAGCGCCGAATAAAGTAAATTTTGAGATAACGAATTTATCTTGTTAATCGATAGGAACAATCCTAATTAATACAACAAAACGCTTAACCCACTTAATGCACTAAATGCTTGTTAGTTCACGTTTCATTTCAACTAAGAATCATTAAAAAGAGACAAAAAACATATACTTAATTTGTGACACCTAAAACGATAACAGAAAAACAAACGATAATATAAAAACAAACGAAAATGACAATACAAACTTAGAATACGTAGGTGAAAAAAAAAAAAAAAATATTTACAAAAAACTACTTATAGCATTTAACTATTAAACAAAACAAAAATTTAAACCAAGTCTGCATTTCCTATAATTTGTATGAATTGCAACATTAACAATGAATTTAATGCCAAAACATTTTGAAACTTAGAAATAAATATATATGTAAATAAAGTAGTTTTATTTCTGAAGCCTAACGGTAAATAATGCAATTTAATTTTAACTATTCTCTCCTGACCTAAATCAGAAATCTAATCGAAACAAGGTAAGAAAATAGAACACTAGATGAAAGAAATAAGAAGTCGAGAGGAGAAGACTTAATTCATTGGAAAAATAAATAAATAAAGCAGGTGAATAGAACGTGAGAAATAGTTAAAACAAAATAAAAAAGAATTGTAAAAATAGAAGGCAATTATAATTGTATAAATAAAAGACATTAAATTTTTAATTTAAGAATCCACAGGAATGGCATTAGTGAAAAAGTAATTTAATTCAGTCTTAAGTATTAATTCGCAATTACTAATAGGGATAAATGAACTCGCCCCAATAAGAGATTTGATTACATTATTGATATTTTAAAAGGAAGTTTTATTCTTTTTCTCACTTTTTATTATTAGTCCTATAATTTCCAGAATCAAGAAATGGCGTTCGCGTCTAAACAGTAAAATTACAACAAAAGCATAAGCCTTCACAAGTTTTTTTATTCAGAAACAATTTTATATAACGCTTGCTTGATAAAATCACTTCCAGACTGGGAAAACGAAAAAAAAATTAATTAAAAATATTATATTTAATTTTAAAAAAATTGCTTCCAGTCAAGATTTTTTTTTTTTTAAAGGTCACTAAAAAAGATTATTCGACAATTGGCGAGTCATTATTAAAAAAAAAAAAAAAAAAAAAAAAAAAAAGCGGCAACTTAAATAACCAATCGTTTATATTTTCCCTTTTTTTTTTTTTTTTTTTTGAAATTGACTCTGGAAAAGAGAATTTTCATTAAAATGCAGAATGTCTCCATTCAAACGGAAGGAGAGTCTTTAACAATTAACATATTTCAAAATATAGATTAAATGTATTTTGCATCCCCAAATATTTTTGAATTAAGATCTTATAAGACAATTATGTTTAGCTCAGGGTTGGCGAGGTTTAGGACAGAATGGATTAATCCACGGTTTAAACCGCCCTGTCCAAAACCCCAAAACTGTCTTAAAACTTTTACTCAAATTATGTCACAATTTTATCTGAACAATATTTAGAAGGTAAAATAAACAGAGAACTAATAACATATTGATAATTAAATCTACTACAGAATATTTGTTTTTAAAAGTATAATGTTTATTTATTAATATTGTTTGACTCTTCAATTTCAACATTAAACAAAGGAAGATTAATCAGTAATCAAGTTCAATTGGTCCTCTCATTCAATAGTACATAACTGAAGTTTGGCCTTGCCATACAGGTTAAGCTATTAGGAACTAAGTGCTTGGTTAGTCATAAACAGGTTTATTTATCTACAGTACTATTCAAGAATACTTTTATTTCATTCATGTTCGCTTCTTTTAGCATAGTGGTGATACATCACCAGTGTCAGTAACTGAAACTGATGTTATACCTTCAAAACTGTTAATACATTTTTCAGTTATTTTGTATTTCCAATTTAAACTAATATATTTATATTTAAAAACATTTTTTTTTAAAAATAGATTTCTGTTTTATCATCTTGTGATGCAGAAATTATAAAAAAATTTTAAAAAAATATTGTGAAAAATAAAAGAAAGGGTTAATTTTTAAGCAAATTTAGTATTTTTTGAAAAAAATTATTAGTATTTCTTAATATTGCATTTTTAATCCTTATGCAAAAACATTATTTATCAGTATTAAAAACATATTTTTATTATTTATATTATATACATATAAAGGATTAGGTATTCACTTTTGTTGTTCAATGAATTGTGGAGCTTCAAAAATTATATACCTTTTCCTATTATACATATTTTCCTTTAATAAAATAAAGTAAATTGTATAAAAAATATCAAATATTTATTAATACATGTAATTATTATATGTACAATGGTTACACCTATAGAATTTTTACCTTTTACAAAAGTTCAAGGTTTTGGACACTTTAAGACAGTTTTATCCAGTTTAGGACAGTTTAAGACAGTAAAACCCACGTGTCTTGTCCAAAACCAGTTTAGGACGTCCAAAACCCCGGTTTACCTAAATTTTGTCACATATTTATATTATTGAATTAACATTTTATAGTCGTAGATTATTTCCAATATAAATCCCTTTTAAAAAATATAATTTAATCAAACCAAAAAAGTTTGCAAAAAGTGGCTATTAAATGAAAAGGACCTATCGACATCGGTCACCGACTCATTAGGTTTGAGGAAAAAAGTGGCTATTAGGTTATTAAGTCTACCTGCCACTGACTACTAACTGAAAATTTAAATTTTTAGTACTATTTACAGCATAGTTAGTTAATAAAGAGGGAAATTTTAAAGATGCTTTTGGTAAATGTTTAAATTCACAAATAGAATGAGCTAGATATTTACTCTGCAGAATTTTTAAAAACATGAAAAACGCAAAGTCACCATAATACAGAAAGGAAAAAAAATACAGCAGGCCTTATTTTAGAACATTAATTGACTTTTATAAAAATTATACGACCAATAAATTCTGCAGTCAGATTTTTTTTTAGATTATTATGTTTAGAACTTATAAGTGTCTTACGAATTTTGATAAATATCTTTGCTTCCGCGTAATCTTTAAAAGATTTAGAAACAATAATCGAAGTTAAATCTAAAAAAAAAAAAAAGGCAAACGTACCATAATAAATTTTTTAAAAGTGCTGAACATTTTTGAGGAAAAATGAGTTGAAGTTCCAAAAGCGTTCTTTTTCTCTTACCTGAAAAAGCGACACCTTTATCTTTCCTCTTTTTGAAAGGTGTTATGTTATATAGTTAGTGCTGTCAAATGTTAATTTATCAACACAAATTTAAGAATGAAAAAAAAAAATCGAAAATTAAAAATTTGGCATAAAATCAAGATGACGAGGAAAGAAATTTCTTAAAATTAAAATGCAGCGAATAAAATCAACGCCATAATTGAAGTTTTCAGAGTCGGAACGTGCGCGGAATAAATTAATACCGTTCAATTTAATTAATGATTGCTTTAAATGTAAAAATTATTTTATCTGAAATTGTATAAAATATCAAAAAAAATTTGAACGCTGTTAGAAATCTAATGCATTCTATTATCCAAAACAAAAATTAACGCACTTTGTATTCAATTCTTTTTGTCTTAGCATGAAAATAAATATAAATATTGATAATATTATGATTATTAACAAATATTAACAACATTAAATGTTAGTAACATTAATATTTTTTCTTAAAACAAATCTAATCCAGAAAAAATTGTCTGCTCAACCCTTATTTTTCTGTTTAACACAGATTCCATCTTCATGATTAATTTTAAGTATTGTTGGAAAAATTACTTTACTCGATTGTTGAAATTCTATATTGCCTACAGATTTTCTGCGCAAAATATGAAAAATGCTTAAATGAAATATATTACGACAGTGGCTGCTCACCGACAAGTTAAAACTATCAAAATATAAAATTTGTATATAGCACCAAAACCTATTATTAATATTAGAAGGCAAAAGATACAACAGGTAAAAACAAATGATGAAATGACTCCTTTCCAAATAAACGATTTTTTAACAGTACATAATTGCACGTGATATAAAATACGCACGAGGTAGTTAATTACGCCGTTAAAATTTTCTAAAAAGATTAGAATTTTCCTCCTAATTCCTTAAATTAAAAGAATCGTCATCTCATTCACGTACACTAAAAAAAAAAAAAATGTAGATGTAATTGTTTATGACTATCGCAAAAGCAATAAAAGAAGCTGATAAGCTCTGATAATAACATCAATTGTAGTAAATCGGTTTGCCGTAAAATATATATCGGCGTATCGATAAGAATTGTTAATAAGGTAAAAACCACTTAAAAGCTTTTGGGTGTTTTCATAGTAAATACCTGGCAAATTTCAATTCCGGAAGAAAGAAAAAAACAGACAAAAATTATTTAACAGTCTGGGTTCAGTTTGAGATAAATGGCGGTGGTAATAGTAAAGATATAAAACAAAGAACGGATGAAAGAAAAACATGGTTTCAGAGAACAGGCTAATTTCTCCAGACATTGAAATAAAAACTTAAAATTGTGATTTTACAAAGGTACAATTAGAGCAGAGGTCGCCAAAGTGGTCTATATAGACCCCCAGGGGTCTATTTAACAAAAGCGGGGGTCGATCTGAGCCAGGGGGTCGAAGAAAAAACAGTTCTTAATACGCAAATCACACATACCTAATTGAGTATGTAAAATTTGTGAATTTTTTAATAATTGACTTAATATCAGTTTCTTTATAGAACACAAATTAATAAACGTATATTCATTTGGTGAAAAAAGTATTTACATACCAGCGCGCAGTGGCACGAACTCTGCACTTCTGGTTTATGAGTCATATGCATATGTGCTCTTGTCCAAATGCCACGTGTGACGAGCATTGACGTTACAAACGCAAATATCATACGCAGTTTCAGCTATCTTTGCTAACTATGAACAGTGTTGAATGTTTGCAGTGTCATTATTAAAACTTTTATAGTTTTGGATAATTAGTTATTGTTTTCGATAAAACCATTCGTTTAGTTATCAATTTTAATTATCAATACATGTAAAGAAGTAGGTAAGCATTAATAATATGGATTAGTACAACCCGCGACGAAACTATAGCACGCTTTGTATTTTTTTACGAAAATTACAAAATTTTTGAAAATACTATTAATAATTAATTAAATGTACTAATTAACTTTAATAATTAATTAAATTTACTAATTAACTTTAATAATTAATTAAATCTACTAATTAACTTTAATAATTAATTAAATGTACTAATTAACTTTAATAATTAATTAAATGCACTATTACTTTAATAATAAATGTTTAAAATCATAAAATAAATGTACAAACACAGTATCTAATAGAGTTTTATTTTAATTAACAGAAAATTACTTTTATGGGGGTCGATGGAGATTTCGAAAAATTATATATGGGTCGATGATCAAAAAAGTTTGGCGACCCCTGAGTTAGAGCAATGCCAAGTAAAAAAAAAATAAATAAATAAAAAGGAGCATTTCAAAAACAAAGTTAAAGACATATTCTTAAAATTCTCGGGCCTAATAAGATTCAAATGAAAATCATATGTAAAAAATAAAGCTAAACTATAATAATTTGGTTCGCCGGACTCTTAAAAAGGCCAAGAAAAAATAACTTTGACTATTTCTCCCAAAACACTGGAAGAGAGTGGAGAAAAAAACCTGAAGAAATTGGATAAACCAATACAATTGGATTGATGATTAATAAATGAATAGTTCAAATTTAAAACAAAATTTAATTTAATACATAAAAGTAAAAAAAATATATAATTAATTTTTCCTTTAAAATAATTAATCCTATATTATTTATTTTAACTTGGTACTGAGTTTGAAAATCAAAACTTATAATAATTTATTTTGAATTTATATTTATGTTATCATTATTTTTTTTAAAAGTAAATCATACATTTATATCTAGATGAATTATGTGTTACTGAATATTCTGTTTAAAGACAGAATTATTCACAAAAAAATTATTTCTCATTTAAAAAAAAATTTTAACTACATAATTTGTTAATTTATTTCTTAAGTTAAAAGTATTTTTTAGCAGCTATTTCATGTATTTAATTTTCTTTTTTAATTATTTAATTTACATTATCTGTTTTCTCCAACAGTAAAATAAAAACCAGTTTTTCACCAATCAAAATACTATAAAGCTATCAAATGTGAAGAAATAAAAAATAAAAAAAATGAGTTGTAACATTAATGTTTGAAAGTTTAAAAATTTTATTTTTTAAAATAAAACATTTGAGTTTAGACACAATTTTCCGCTCAAATATTTTAAAGGAAAAAAAAATCACACTATCTACGAACAGTTTTTATACTTTATTACTTAATGGTTTTTTACTTAATGGCATTTGGTTGAAAATTAATTTGCTGTTTCAAATTTCGAATACAATGTGATTTGTAGTACATAGTAAACATGTAATTTGATTGCGATATTTTAAAAGCTCCTTATATAATTATAAAATAAAGTCAAACTATGAAACACTGGAAAAAAAACTTCAATTGTTCTTCAGAAATTCATTATATTGTTTTTTCTTTCCAATTTTTTGCTGATTTATTTATTTACAACAACATATTAAATGACTTGAAAATGGTCATTTAAATTAAATAGCAGACATAAAATGTTTAAATTAATATTTTACATTTCTTATATTTCAATATTAATAAAATATTTTTAATAATAAATATTAATTTAAAAGAAATTAATAATAACTAACTTCGATTAAATTACTATTTTATAATTCGCATTTATTAAAAAAGAAGAGTTTCTTCAGAAGAAATCTAATTCTGTTTCCACTTAGGAGGAAATTTGCCTCCCTCCATGACACCAGATGGAAAAAGTGTATGAGGGAGGTCTAAACTTACATTACAGTCAGGGGTCTGTTTAGAAGAAATTTGGGTCCGTTAACGGACCCTTCACAAAATATATTTTCATAAAAACGGACCCATCGCAAAATATTTTAACTTAAAAACGGACCCTTCACAAAATAATTTATCCTTTAATCAGAGCCTTCACAAATTTGTTTATCTTCATTATTGTTTTGTTAATCGAATAAACCCCTCCCAGGAAGGGGGGGGGGAGAAAGACATATGTAAACGAGCTCAATTTTGTCGGCAGACGCTTCTTCCTTTATTCGTCCGAAATGAACATTCTGCGTTCAGCAGTATAGGCTAAATACCAAATATTTGTATGTCACATCGCTAATTTAGTAGCTGTAATTGCTGTTAATTTTTTAAAATTTAATTTTTTTAATTTTACAGTGTTGAACATAATCTTGTATGTCTTTACAATTTAAAAACTCCTTGAAAAAGTTTTTTTGCAATAACGGACCCTATTAGCACAAATTCACAAAAGCGGACCCTGGTTGAAAGAATGTGACTTAACGTTTATTTTACATTCACAAATTACGAGTAATTTTTTTCACAATTTTACAAAAACGGACCTTTCACAAAATGTCTGGACAGACCCCTGACAGTGCATAGACCCGGATGAGCTATGAACCAATGATTCGGACGAAGCAAGATCATTTGCTAAGGATAGTGGAAAGATATGCTTAAGGCTTCTAAGGGCACCGAAAGGTTAACCCAACACGTAATAAATACGAATAAATTAGTACATCACTTTCTTATCTTAAAGTTAATGTATTACTATAAACACATTGAATGAAAACGAATGCATTCATCGCTCACCTACAAGCAAAATTATTTTGCAAAACAACAGTAGCTTGAAATTCACTCAGCTGTACATCGATGGGTATAATATATAAAGGTATTATATATAAAAGTATTATATACAAAGGTATTATACTCAAAGGTATAATAAAGGTGTTGCATATAAAGGTATAATATATAAAGCAAGGGTCTGTCTAGGTTTTTTTTGAGAGGTACTTATTTTGTGAAAATGTATAAATTATTTGTGAAAAATAAAAAATTATATTAAAAAATCAATACAAAAATATGGATCTATCGTTTCATACACATATCGTTTCATCATATCGTTCAATCATATCGTTTCATACACAATTTTAAGAAAAAGTTTTTTGTGAAGTTACCGTTTTTTCGAAAATTGAATTTGTGAAACTACCGTTTTTCCTAAAGTTGAATTTGTGAAGGTACCGCTAAACGGCAGTAAATTCGGCCTCAACAGACCCCTGTAAAGGCATTGCATATAAAGGTATTATATATTACATATGGTTGCTACATATATAATTTTTATAGCTTGACTGGGGTGTGACATAGGCTAAGGCTTGCTAACCACATTGCCACAATCTTGCGGTTGGTTACAAAATTGTGGTCATGAGCTCCCTGGTCCACAATGGGCTATTGCGGAATTGCTTCTTGTCATAAGTACATAATAAGGTCTACTAAAATCAAGGGACACAATTAAGGAGCTGGGAAATTTATGAACGTGTTCAAAACTCAGCAACAATTTGTTCAATGTTTACTTTGAAACTTTCAACCAGTTAAGTTTCCATATCATTATTTCATTAAAAAGGAATAGTTATCGGTGTGGAAAGAAATTTTGTCATGGTTTTTTTATTTTATTTAACAATGCTGAATCTGTCATAGAAATTTCATAAATCAATAAATATTCCCGTCTTCAGGGATATCTTAATATCGATATCTTTACACTACACGAAATATCTAAGAATGTTCAGGCACTCTCTATTATAATTAAGAATTAAACAATAGATTGAGTAATTCATATAGCACTTGAATTATCCTCTTTAAGTAGCCGGCGAAGGAAAAACACAAAATAATCTACAAAAGTATTTAAAAAAAAAAAAAAAGAACCAAAAAGTAAGCACATAGAAATCGAGCGGACATGTTTGGAGGTCACATCTTGCCAGGCCTCTTAAAAATGATGTAATACCGATATATGTGGATATGTCTAAAAGCGGAGTAAAGAATATATAAAAATTAAATCCATTCTTCTATGAATTGCTCTGACCTCTTCTCCCCAAACGATTTCGCGGCAACCGGTTTCCGGTCGAAGAACAGCCGGCACCATTTTCCCGCCACGTCTTTGTTCTGAAAAAACACGTGTTACTTTCTAGAGTTCGTATTTTCACACTGAACAAACGAAAAGGCTATTCCCTCTACTCCTTCATAAAATTAAACAAGAAATTGCAGATGGTTGAAAACTTAAAAACTTATCCCTCAAAATAAATTTACAAAAAATTAAGTATGACTTTATATAACAGAGTACAAAATGACGCATGAATTTCGCAGATTTTGGAAATCTAGATAAAACGTATCCTTTAGACCCAAGGCGATTGTAAAAGTTTATCAGCAATAAAATTCCTTTTATATTAATTCAGATCCTTTTTATTGTATTCATATCTAATTAGCGTTCATCGCAAGATTTTAATGATCAATAAATAGCATATGACTACCACGTACGTACTCATGCAAAAATGTACACAATATCCTCAAAGAGTTCCTTAAGAGTTCAGGGTCGCATGGAGAACTGCTATATTTTTGTATCGAACTGTTTCTTAGTATTGTTTCCACGAAGCAGTAGCTAGGGGGACAAAGGGCCTAGACATCCAGTTGACGACTAAGTATATTAAAAACTTTAATCTGTAATTAAACTAGTAGCATCATTTTTATTAAGAATTAAATTCCTTATTAGGTAAAAACTTGACAGAATATTTAATGTAGAATGAAATATGATCTTCAAGAAATTTAATAGCGAAGCTTGAGATCACTGTTTCCTCAGAATTTCTCTTTTAATAGACATTTAAAAATTTTTTTAAATACTCACTAGATCACTGAATAATAATTTTTTACCCAAAACGCTCCGCTGAACAAATTGAAAATGTGGCTTATCACTATACTGCCTTTAAGTTCAACATGCAAATTTAAAAAAAAATAAATGATGAAATAATTTAAGTTATTTTAAAGCTCTTATTAAAAATAATGCCAGCTAATTACTTTATAAATGTTTTCAAAAATAACTCAATCAACAGCAGCTGTTGACATCAATTTATAAAGATAAAAAAGAAAGGCCTTTATCGAGGAAGCTTAGTGTTTAATCCTTGCTTCAAGATTTTCAAGATCTAATTCTAGAAGTCCTCGCCTTTTACTCCTACAAACGAATTGGTGGGAAAACAGGAAGACTGGAGGAGATAGGAAAGTAAAATCGATAAAGCTCTCGGAGTTCTATTTAAAGTAACGAAGATGTTTTGTGTCCACGTTAGTGATGAGTTAGAATTTTTCTGCGAAATAATCCCTTATTGAAATTTATCTCTGGAATTAGTGCTCAATTCATCCTTCCGTACAGTAACATGAAATAACAATAATTTATAAGCATAAATTGAGCCTATAAGTAACTGAAAACAACTTAAAATAGAAACTGATATCTATCATGAAGGCCATATAAAATCTAATAATAGGGAAACTTGATGCTTTTACCAAATTAAATAGAAAAGCTTCTTAAAGAAGAAATTTGCAATTGGACTTCAGGGACAAATGTTCACGGGAGGCAATCAAAGCAGGGCCTCCAACTTTTAAGAGGCTCTAGAATTATAATGAACAATTATTTTAATAATTTAATTAAACTTCTTTTGTAAAAAATAGAAAAACTATACTAGACGGACATGATGCCTCCAAGAATTGGACGGCCGTGAATATAAAAACTACAGTAAAACTTGTTGATTTTACTGACAAAAAAATAGGAAGAAAAAAATTCAAAACGTTCAATAGGAATTATTACAGAAAATTTTTTTTTAAAAATTTAAATTTTTTTAAAAGTGTATTCTACGAAAAAAGCCTGCCTAAAAATAGATTTTTAGCCATAGCCTCAAAATCTGTAGATCGGACTCTTGACTCTGCATTAATTATATTTTATTTAACTAAAAGTGCAATGGAAAAATATTTCCTGATAAACATGAGAATATACCATTAGTAGTTAACAAAAAATTAAATTATTAAAATAAAACACGATAAAAATGATCAAGAATTGTTTCCACAAATGCAGTACCATAGTAATTAATAATCATGTGACTTCATAAATAAATAAAATATTCGAAATAAATTATAAATCAACTATCACCGATCACAAAAATTAATAACTATTTACTACAAATAATACGAATTAAGCAAGAGTGCCCTTTTTTTCAATATTGTTAAATATATTAAATAAATAATTTCACTAATAAATTGCCGAGAATGTAAAGCAATCTTTTAATAAATTAATGAAAACTCTAGGTTAAAAACTTATGTTTTTATACAGCTTCTTAACTTTTTAACGTAAAATAATTAAAAGATGAGTGAACGTTTATAGCTTTGTAAATAAAATTTTAACATACCATTTTTAACAATGAGCTAATTTGATTGCAATGAAATCAAGAGAAAATAACTGAATTACACTAAAACTTTTGACGAAAATCAACACACTTATAATTTATTGCATTGTTAAAAGTTCCACGTGAATTTTGCAGCCGATAACGTGGATGCAAAAAGAACAACACATAAATCTGATAAATAAACCTTATTGTTTGTCTTTTAATATGGAAATGTTAATAACACATGAATAATTTGAAATAATGAATACCGATTGATAAATAATTTTACAAAATAATTAAATAATTACCTTTCTTTAGTTTAGGTCGTTTTTCTTCTTTCTCTTCAGGCTTAAAAACTTCATTGGGACGATTTGAAGAAAATACATTCAAAACAATGGAAACTAATAATGTGGTTACACATATGATCAAAGAATATAATCCGAAATCGGCAGTGATTGCCCGAAGAAGTAACAAAAACACAAAAAATCCTATTAGCAAATATTGTCCTGTACAAAAAGATGTAGCCATTAAAATCAATATCGTTTCGACAGTACACAAACTCCCGATTTTCCTACACAAAGTCTGCAAAGACATTTTGAATTTGAGAAAAATTCACAGAATTATTTAGAAAATACGCTTTTCCCGATCTTAAAAATTTAGAAAACATAAACTCCTTCATAAACGCTTAATACTACTAATGCCGGCTCACGAGAAGAAATCTTTTCATGAAGTAACATTCTCCCTCGTGTTTTGGAGAAAAAGACAGGAAGTGACGTCAAATGCGCCTGCGCAGTAAGAGAATTCTACTCCCCCCTCTTTCACATTGTCTGACAACAAAGAAGAACATGGTGAGTGGATGAAGGGAAGGAGGGAAAGCGGGAATGGGGATTCATTTCAGAAAAAAATTTATCTACCTTCTATCCTGATGCAAAATTTACTTTTAAGGAACTGTTTATTTTATTTCCATTTTTGGGAGTTAATTTTAATGTTTTTTTTTATAGATTATTTATTTTATAAGTATTTATTATTTTTTAAGATTTGATCAAAGTAAATAGTAAAATAAAAGTAGAGCGAAAAAGCGAGGTAGTATTGAAATATTTTTCGAATGTAATTATTTCACTATGCATGGAAATTTGGTACTCACCATTGCATATTTAACAACTGAAAAATTCAACAAATATTGATATTTTAATCAAATAGGAGCTATTAAAATTAGCTAATTAAATAGTTTATGATTCTTTTTTTTTTTTCTTTTTTTTTTTTTTCTTTTTTTTTTTTTTTTTTTTGTAATGGCAAATTGACTGCCCATATTATAAATTGTGAAAAAATTTTTTTGGAAAAGCATGGTAACTGCAGCTTAAAACAAATATTGAACCTTATTAATTCAGAATTTAAATTTCAGTTTTTACTAAAACGCTGAATATCATCACTCAAAACATTATTTATTATGAATTACATTTACTGTAAAGCCTCCTTATAAATCGTTTTAATAATTTATCGTTTCAAGAATTGTTTTTATTTATAATTTGAATTCTTTTTTAACTCGCAATAAAATGTGATAGATCAAAAATCTGTTAAATTGAATCAAAAACCCTCTTTCTTGAAAAAGATAATTCAAAATATCCGAATACAAAAATCCAACTTCCAAAAAAAAAAAAAAAAATTAGCAGCTTAGTCTTGCTGCCAGGGATTTGAAATCATTCAATCCACTATTTCTAAGGGGTGGGCAAAGCTGCCACAAGACTTAACTTCAGGTGTGAGGCCGTGAATGAACAATGCCTCTTTCTTGTGATAATTGGGGGTTGGGATTAAGAAAATGACAAAACTTGAATAGGATGAAATATTTCCCTAACTCTAGAGCTCAGAATACAACTGGAACTCCCTGAAAGCTTTTCTGTCAGGTTTTAAGATTTATTTAAATAAGGAAGGTAAGTAAAACAAGGTGATGAAATAAAGGAGATTTTTTTTTAAATAAAAATTTACTTCTCATTTTTCTATGCTAAAAGAAATTAATAGAAATAAGTTCTCTTTATATTTTCAGAATTAAAGTCGACGTTCGATGTAACAGAACGACGGACAAGAAAAAAAAAGGACCTTATAAAAAGAGATTGTTTTATCGTGATTACATAAAATTAGTGTAAATATTTACATATAATACTTGAATTATTCTGGTAAAAACATGCTAAAGTTTAAGGCTGTTTTTTGAAAGCTCCGTCGTCATATGAAATGATTTTTTTTTTTTTCTTCCGAATAATACATTATTTTTATGACTGCTGCGAGAATGCAGCATTTACACGTAACTGTTAGGTCAAGTTTAGCCTGTTAATAGCCAGCGCTCTCTATGCTTATCTGAAAATGGCGCACAAAGTCAATATGGAGAAAAGCCACAGTTTTGTGGAAATAAAAAACGTTTGTGGTCTAATTTTTTTTATATCTAAAAACTTAATCCAAAGCTGATCTGGGCTCATAAAAATAAAAAGAAATCGACAGTGATTTTTGAATTTTCATCCAGGAGGGAAAATGTCGCCAAATTGGCGATTTCAAGAGTAAGGCACTGAAACAATAGCCTTGTTTATTTTCCTTGGCGAAAGATATTCGAATGAAATTCAATAATTCGCATTTTTTTTTTTACGTCAATAAAGTGAAAATATTATTTAATATAGTACATTAAAATTAATGGTTAAAAATACTTTTAAATTGTTTAATATTGCGTAGAAACTTTGGCCAGTCATTCAGTGCTTTTTTCAGATTATGAAATTTTGCTTCGTGAGAACTACGTCATGAGATCAGAACATTTTGTTCTTCTACTTTTAGAATTACATCACGATTTTTAATTATTATAAAAAGTGTTATTAGAGTTTTTTAATAATTTAGCAATTTATTTTATTCTTCTATCCACTTCCTTCAAAAAAAAATTATTTCTGCTCAAAGCATATAGCGTAGCACTGGTTAGAAGCAGCCATTAAGGCCGGGATAGCCTGGTCGGTAGGGCGCTGGGTCCATGGCCGCGAGTTCGTAGGTTCGAACCCCGCAGGCTTAAGACTCACCGTGTAGTAAATGGTGACTGATGCACGTTTAATTTGTCGAGTCGCAAAGTCCTCCATGTACCCATAACAAATCAATACCTCTGGGGGTACTGGATTGGAGATCGATCGTTCTCTGATTCAAGTCAAAATTACGATCTATGGATGTGTGAATGGGTTCTTCCCATAAAACGGGCTGTGACGTGTGTGTGCCTGAAGACGAATTCTTGGCCATAGGATGGAGCAACTGAAAAACAAGAAACGCACACTCCACCTTAAATTTGCTCGGTTTCACCAAGCAAGCTTACCCGTGTGGCAAGTGACATTAGAAACAACACAACAAAAGCAGCCATTTTCGCTGAATAACATGAGCCTAGACCAGAGAACTGGGTCAAACTAAAATCCAGAAGAATATAAACGTGTTTTAACTCCAAAATAAATCAACTATTACAAAGAGAGTGCTTACATTTTTCAATATGATTAAAAAAATAAATATATGATTGAATCCTATAAAAAGAAATTTTGGAAGGTTATGATTTTACATGAAACTCCAATTTTTAAATGATTTAGCAATATATACTCCTGATTTATTAATAATGGTAAGTAATCCATATTTCACAATTCTTCTGAACATAGATAACGCACAGAATCTCATAGGTTTAGAATAGGGGACTCTGTTTCGCTCCTTCTCATTCAAAGAGAAAACATAATGTTTATTGAGCGGTAGCGTCAAAAATAAATAAATAAAATAAAATAAAAATAATAGTTTGAATAGTTTTCTGGAGACTTTTGTCATTGATTGACTCGTTGTCAATTTAAAAAAAATTTAATTTCCGCGATGGCAAAAATGTCTAACATCTGTTTCTGGAGCGATTTGCTGGTAATTAAAAAAAAAAAAATTAATACATAAAACTTCTTTTGTTATATTGGAATGAACAGTTTAATTGGAACGTTCCAATGAGTGTTAAAATAACATTGCGTCTATGGAACAAGCAAACGGGACTTTACGTAACGGTCGTTATAATGGAAGGGTCGCACTAATGGGGGTCATACTAAAAGGCCTAAGCTGTATTAATAATATCTATTTTTTTAGTATCATTATGTTAAATACAAAGAATGTTTAATTTAAATTTTAATAGGCTATTTTGTTTTAATTATTTCTAAAAATTTCAATGACAAATATGATTAAAAAAAACTTTAACACTGATAAATGTTAATAGATCGTTGAGAAGCTAACTCACAAAAGCCAGTATCAGTGATACTGGCTTCTTGTGATACAGCCTGTATCACGCAACAGGGGCATGGAGGTTTAAACCTCCACAATTTTTAAACGAACGGAATGATGCTTGCAGCATTGTGCCCCAACCGCTTTCACCTCCCTGACCAAGCTACCTGAAGATGGGTGGGCTTCAAGCCGCTATCAGGTTTAGAATTCCGGTCCTTATTATTAGATATATTTTTAAAATCTAATAATAAATACTAGTACTAACTAAGTAGATGACAAATTGTAAATATACTGTCTATAAGTCTATTGGGGGAGTGAAAAAATTCGAATTATGAAGAATGTGCCAATATATTCGCTACTTTAGATAAAGTAAAACAAAGAAAGCTAATGAATAGATATTTTGAAATCATTTTTTTAATCAAAAACTTTGTAAATCTGACCCGAAAAATGCCCTCTTTCAATATTCTAAGAAAAACCATTTCCACTATGAACCATATTAATGATACCCTGAATTGTAATACTCAAATTGAATCAGTCTAGAATTATCTTTTGAGTCAAAAATTGTGTAGATCTGACCAAACAAAGTAAAACATTTTTCTACATTTTCAGAAAAGCCATTTCAACTACAAACCATATTATTGATACCCTGAACTGTAATACGCAAATTAAACCAGTATATAATAATCTTTAGTGTAAAAAAATTTGCAGATCTGTAGATATGATCTTGTTGATAAAAAAAAAATTATAGATTTGTATATCTAATTGTATACCAATTCTACAACGAATTGATATAATAGATACCTTGAACTGTAATATGCATATTAAACCAGTGTAGAATAATCTTTTGAGTAAAAAAAGAGTTTTAGATCTGACCGAACAAAATAAAGAATCTTTCTACTTCAGAAAAGCTAATTCAACAATGAACCATATTATTGATACTTTGAACTCTAATACGCATATGAAACCAGTATAGATTGCATCCAGTTTAAAAAGTATGATAATATTGTCAACGTTATCACCAGATTTAAATAGCAGCAAATTTGAATAAAATTATGGGTTCAAGGCGGTCAAAAATTTCTAATAAATTTACTAATGACATAAAATCTAAAAATCAACACCGATATGCAGTCCCTGGCCAAATTATTAGACCCACTATAAGATTCTATGTAAAATCTTAATTATCAGGTGATACTATACAGCAGTGTTGCCCAACCCCCGGTCAGCGGACCGATACCGGTCCGTGGATCAAATGGTACCGGGCCGCCCATTTCATTGAAACTAAATTTAAATTCCTAGGTTTATACCCCAAATTAAAAATATTTGTGTTTCATTAAAATTTTATTTATTTTTTTAAAAAAAAGGGCCCCCGAAGGTAGTGCATGAATTCTTTAATGTTTGTAATGTATAATTGTCTCCGATTACCCCCAGATGGAACCGTCTCATTGCAAATAAACAAGCTCAGGGTTCTCGTTGATTTAACGTTCTAGTAAGTTAAAATGTTAAATCACTTTATATTTATTTTTTGGAGTAACTGTATTTTATTTTGAAGGCATGTTCAAATACAATTAAATTAAAATTATTAAATAAAAATAATCTGAAATATAAACAATTAATGCCCCCCCCCCCTTCAGCGAGCCGCGGTAAAATTATCAAACGTTTACAGATCCGCGGTGATAAAAAGGTTCGGTAACACTGCTATACAGCTTTATTGTTGCATATAAACACGTGCAAAACATGTAATTATTAAGAAAACTACAGTGCGTCTAATAATTTGATCTAATTATTACCCTATAATAATATAATAAATATTCTATATTTATATAATATATCATCAAATTTATATTATATATCGACTAATTTAACCCCAATTGGTACCCGAACATAAACAAGTGCAAACCGGTTTCAGTCGCGTAAAAACAATAATAGTATCACCTGATAATTAAGATTTTACATGAAATCTCATAGTGTGTCTAATAATTTGGTATGGACTGTAGTTATTTTCATTAATAACCAATACATTTATAAAAATTTTTTTAACAAGGTAAAGTATAAAAAAAAAGACCTAGCTGTAGAGCACGAAATTAAATTTCGTTATTATCACATATATTTGACACAATAAAATGTAGTACATGTGCAAAACAAAAAAAAATTCCGCTTACCTCTTTCTAGATTTCAGTGAACAAACGGGTGATAGGAAATGGTCATTTTTCTTAAATAAATTTTATTCCTCAACGATGTTGACGATTTCGACGTCATGACTCACTCTAGTGGAGAATTGCTTTACTTTCCCAATAGCCCCTGACAACTGAGTCCATTTTACGAACTGAAGTTATGTCATCTTATGAATATTTACGTAACACCATTTTCTTTTGGTGGTTCCATGTTATTTCTATCGATAAAATGGCAACCAAGTGTGGGATATTGTATTTCGTAAAGAATATTGTATTTGTTGTTGAAACTGAAGTGTCAACAACAACAGCGAATCTAATTACGAACGATTTGATGGAAAGGAATCTATTGTTTAGTTTGAAATATTTAAGATAAAATTTTTGATTTGACGCTTTTATGATTCCTTTTCAGTTTTTAAGTACGTTTGTAAATTGTTCTAATTTAGGAGATATTATTTACTACTTTTTAAAAAATAAGCGTATGAAATTTTTATTTTAAGATTTTGTAATACAAGCAATGGAGTGAATGACATTTTTCCACCTAAAGTTACTTATCTCTTACGTTAGGTTAAGTTTATCAACTTTTGTGACACTTGCATAACCCAATTTTTTCCTTCGAAATATAATATATGGCTCCCTTCAAACTTTTGAACTTTTTAAAATTAAGTGTGGGAAATAACATCGGAAAATGTGCATTATGTGTTCAGATAGTTCCTGGATATGAATGTTAATTGTATACATATGTAAGTGTCAAAAATACTATTTATGCATAAAAACTTTTGCAACTTTGAACTATTTGTTCGATTGACTCGTGTAAACTCTCATTTAATTTACTGTAACATAGGATAGGAAACATAGGATAGGAAACATAGGATAGGAAACATAGGATAGGATACATAAAATAGGAAGCATAGGATAGGATACATAGGATTGGATACATAGGATTGGATACATAGGACACAATATCTTACTTGTTAAAATAACAATATCAGATGCGTTTATAGGTACAAATACAAATATTTTACTTACAGTCCCTGGGTAAATTATTAGACGCACTATAAGATTCTATGTAAAATCTTAATTATCAGGTGATACTATACAGCTTTACTGTTTTTACGTGGCTGAAACTAGTTTGCACTTGTTTACGTTCGTGTATCAATTGGCTAACATTGTAGTGTAATACGTTAAAAATAAATAGGAAGTATATAAAAAAAAATCTCCTGAATAAAAACCCATTACATGCATGTTTAAATAAAAAAGTATTGCATATAAACTCGCGCAAAACATGCAATTATTAAAACACTACAGTGCGTCTAATAATTTAGTCTACTCATTTTAATATACGAATATAATACCTGTTAAAATAATTATTCTATATTTATATAATATATAATCTATCCAAGCTTCGAATTTATATTATATATCGTCTAATTACACAAATTGATACACGAATGAAAGCTAATGCAAACCGGTTTCAGCCGCGTAAAAGCAATAAAGCTGTATAGTATCAACTGATAATTAAGATTTTACTTAGAATCTTGTAGTGCGTCTAATAATTTCGCCTGGGACTGTATTATGCAAACCTTTATAAATTTTAACTATTAGTTCAATCTTCTAGGGATTAATTTCATTCAATTCAGTGGAAAAACATACATTAGAAAGTAATGTCTCACTTGCCTGTCAAGAAGAAATTTAATTCTCCTCCTCAAATCACCTGATTTCACCACCATTTCTTTCAAGAAAGGGGGGAAGAAAGTATACTTTCTACCCTTCCCTTATAAAAGAGCTTTTAAATACCATTTATAATTACATACAGAGATTTCCCCGTAAAAAAGTATTTGCTTTTTAGGCGATAAAGTCTATTTTTATTAGACAGCGAAGAGATATGGTATAAGAAAATCGCATTTTTAGTATTTTCTTCCGAATTTGATACTTTCTTCCTAATATTTACTATTATTTTATTTAAGAGTAGCCGAAAAAAATTTTGAATTGTAAGATATAAAATTTTTAATATCATTTTAAAGAGTGTAAAATGCTACATTTGAACGAAATCGGTCGAATAGTTTTTGAGAAATCGGATTTTTAAGAGTCGTATATAAAAAAAAATTTGATTTCTCAAAAACTACTTTTATATAATAAAATAATAATAATATTTTCTCAGAAACTCAAAATTTTATGATTAACATAAAATAAACGCTATACAAAAGTTTTCTAAAATTGAAACTTTTTTTTTCTTAATGTTATAACTAATAATTTCTTTTAAAATAATATTTCAATAATATTAGGGTAATAAACCGTTTCAAGCAAGCGATTTTTGATGACTGCCTAACCTAACTGTGACCTTGTTTTAACCTGAAAATAAACCACCCAAGTAGATTAACAATTCACAAAAACAGTGAATAAAATTTTCAATGGAAAAAAAGTATGGTTGATATACTATTTATTGTATCTTTTGAAAAGTAATATACACAGACTGTGAATGCATCCTCTCAAACTAATGAATGCATTTAAGACATCATGCTGATTTCCACTTGACAGTGCATTATACACTTTTCGTTATCAGTGCCAAGCAATCCATATTTCACTAACGTTTTGACCATTGATTCAGACCACCTGAGATCCGCAGCCATCTAGGGGGGCGGTTGAAGAGTGACCATAAAATGGAACATCCTTAATTCCTTAACTTAAAGATAATTTAATATGTTTGAATTTTATTTTTGACATGAAATTATCTTTGTGCAAGCGAATTTTATAATTGCGTGTAAATTTTTTTAATTCGTTTAAAAAGTTCTCGAGATGTGGTGAAATACGCAAAAAGTTAAATTAACATTGTGGAGTCCAAACTTTGGATTGTTCTTGTGACCAAACTACGGCGACCATATTTCCAGGATTGCGGTTATCCCCTATATATTTGGAGGTCAGAAATTCAAATCCGTTAAAAAAAGGTATGTTTATTCAGAAAAAGTATACGTTTTTGTGTCTGATTTCGTAACTTAAAATATCGTCTGCACTAATTAATTAGCATATTTGAGGTCACTCCCTAAAACCATTAAGTTTGAGTCCTAGAACGTGAAAATCCGATCATTAGATCAAAAGTTATTCAAGTTTTTTTTTTTTTTTTTCCGGAGCTCTTACCTAAATTGTGAAAAATTATTTGATTGTTGAATTATCGATATTAGATTGATATTGATTTTAATTATTGGTTATCAGTTATTTTCGTTTGAAGTATGGGCAAATATCATCACTAATATTTTTTCATTTCATTTTCAGAACCTTTCTGTTGCCATTTGGAAGTTAGAATTATTTCCAATTGATTTATTTTCACGCCTAGAATTTCCAGTTCAAGTTCTTTTTCGGAATCTGTCATTGAAAAAATGATTAATGCCAAAGACAGAAAAGGAAAATACAATTAAAATAGCTAAAAGATCTCGAATTAGTTGAAAGGAAAAAAAAAATTTAGAAAGAAAATTTTATGATGGTAGTAAAAAAATAAGGAAGGTTGATAAACTTGTACCTTGTTTTCTGCAAATGTGTGACCTTAAATAAATTTTATCCCCTTTGAGATAAAATATAGTAATATCTGCTGAAGGTTAGTACACACAAAATTAGTTTTATCACCTTTTTTTAAAAGAGGAAGATATCTCAAACAAAGAATCATAAATTGAGAATAAAAAACACTTACATAGCAAATAATTTATGTAGAATAATTAAGAATAATATTTTAATATTTTAAAAATTACTATAAATGAATGGTACATGGTAAATAATTTATGTAAAATAATTAAGAATAATATTTAATATTTTTAAAAGTGCTATAAATCAATGGTACATAGTAAATAATTTATGTAAAATAAATAAAAATAATATTTAATATTTTAAAAATTACTATAAATGAATGGTACATAGTAAATAATTTATGTAAAATAATTAAAAATAATAATTAGTATTTTTAAAATTACTATAAATGAATGGTACATAGTAAATAATTTATATAAAATAATTATGAATAATAATTAATATTTTTAAAAGTGCTATAAATCAATGGTACATAGTAAATAATTTATGTAAAATAATTAAGAATAATATTTAATATTTTAAAAATTACTATAAATGAATGGTACATGGTAAATAATTTATGTAAAATAATTAAGAATAATATTTTTAAAAGTGCTATAAATCAACGGTACATAGTAAATAATTTATGTAAAATAAATAAACATAATATTTAATATTTTAAAAATTACTATAAATGAATGGTACATAGTAAATAATTTATGTAAAATAATTAAAAATAATAATTAATATTTTTAAAATTACTATAAATGAATGGTACATAGTAAATAATTTATATAAAATAATTTATATAAAATAATTAAGAATAATAATTAATGTTTTTAAAAGTGCTATAAATCAATGGTACATAGTAAATAATTTATGTAAAATAATTAAGAATAATATTTAATATTTTAAAAATTACTATAAATGAATGGTACATAGTAAATAATTTATGTAAAATAATTAAGAATAATATTTAATATTTTAAAAATTACTATAAATGAATGGTACATAGTAAATAATTTATGTAAAATAATTAAAAATAATAATTAATATTTTTAAAATTACTATAAATGAATGGTACATAGTAAATAATTTATGTAAAATAATTAAGAATGATAATTAATATTTTTAAAACTACTTTAAATGAATGATTTGCATTAAGAGTAATAGTGGTATTATAAACGTTTCATATGCATTTTAAAACTACATTTTTAAAGAGGTAAAAAGAAAATTTTTTATTTTTGTGGGGTTTAAATTTACAAAAGTAAAGCGCAGCTCTTTTTTAAGACGTCGGGGGGGGGGGGGGGGCATTCGTGCTGATCGAACATTTTCCTTTATTTTAATTTTTTTAGGGGAGGGGCTAAAATACAGATATTTTTTTTCCAATATAAAACATTTTTAAAAAAGAGGTTTTTAAAATTATTATTTTAATTTTATGACTGTAAATTTTGTAAAGTTTTTAGTATAAAATTGGTAGTAATTTCGAATGATAGAATCACGATCAATTTTAATCGTACCATTTAAAAAACAACATTCACTCGGATTAACATCACGCACAGGTTAAAATTTGAGCACGATAACTTATTGGAAAGTGATCGAAATTTCGACAGACAGCAAGTTCTCTTTAAGTGCTGAAATAGGAAAGGCAAACAATCTAACTGGTCTATAAGTGTTCAATACATATTTATTATTTATTTTATAACCGTCGTTGAGCAGCCGATCAATTTTTTGGGGTTTACGACTACTAATGTTCAACTCCGTAGCCTTGTTTATTTGAACCCAATCCAGAAGACAAAGGAACTTCTGGTCAGGATACAAGGTAACTCATTTGCCTTTGTGGAGGACTTTTTGAAACTAACCAGCATTTGCGTTACACGGAGAGGAAAACCAAGAAAATCTCCCATGGTTTGCCCGATGGCAAGGGTACTCTAACCCATGATTCGGCTATCACTGAGGATATTTTACGTCAGCACTGTGGTCGGCGCAAGCCGGATGCGGAATTTTTATCGACCAGTATCGCTGGGATTCGAACTCGGTCCACCTCATTGGAAAACGAAGTCTCTATCTCCTGTGCCATCACGGCTCAAGTAGTCAATATAGAAGAAAGAAAAAAAGATTTTCGAATTAATTATTATTATTCAAAATTTTTATAACAGATTCTTAGGAATGAAGTGACCAACAAATGTCCATTTTCCTTACCTTTGATGAGTTTGAGCACTTTAATTAATATATAGTTCAATGCTAATTGAAAAATACGAAGTAAATCCACTCTGTTAATTTTTAAGTATAATAAGTCCCTTAAAAACGCTACGATGCCTTTAAAAATGTGACCGTATAAATTCGAATGCTAAATATTTCCCCCCCCTCGTGTTATAATATAAAGTTTTAGATTCGATCTGATCTGTTTTTTTTTTTTTTTTTTTTTTTTTTTTTTTTTCCTATCCCTATTTTGATATTTTTCCTTCTTCTTTTATCTTCTATTTATATTTGAATAAATTAAAATTAATATGATCAAGATTAAGTGACGAGTCACTTTGAGTGAAAATGGGATTCCCGAAAAAGGAATGAAGGATTGGCGCAATTGTTTTGTTAATTGACGAAAGTTCATGATGGTCTGGAGCTCAAAGGGAAGTCTGGTTTAGAAAGACGCAAGCGGGATTCGAACCTGCGAACATTGGCTACGAAGTCAAGCACCCTAATCGGCAATTAAGAGTGTAAAATTTTAAGAACCAATTACTATGTAAAAAGGCTTATTAAAAGAATGATATGAAGTATCATGCAAATGAGCTCTATTTCTTTTAAAAATAAAACAATAATTATTTATTTGAAAAGTTATTCAAATATTATATTGAATAGTATTCCAAAAAATATGGTAACATCTTGTCATGATGCGTGTTACGCAAATGATTTTTTTAAAGATATGTATCGTAAAAGTAATCTATCATAAATTAAAAAATATTGCAAGATGATTTTTTTCTAAGGCACCGCATTGAAAAAAAAATAAATATTGAATATTTTGAATAGTAATTAGTGTTACATAACTAAAACTTAAACAAAATAATTAATGATGGAGCAAAATAAAAATGATTTTAATCTTTAAATTATTAAAATTTTTCATTATTTTTAGGGAAAGTTAAAAATACGCAAATGTGATGCACCTTAAAAAAGTCCGGATAAAATTACGATAAGAAGTACTGGCACTCTGAGTGCAGCATCCGTAAAATCCATTTCTCCCGTAAAATTTTTTAACGTATGTTTTACAGTAATATTTATTTAATTACAGTTCAGTGGTCTTACAGTTAATATTACTGTAAAAATTACGATGCACCGGATTTTTAATTCTGTAAAATTTAACGCTGAAAGTGAATTTAACAATAAAAGGCACCGGTACTCTGAGTACCGGTATTTTTACCGCAATTTGATCCGGAATTTTTTAACCTCGGGTGCCGAAAAAGTCGAAATGAAATCTTTCAGCGATTTTGAGGAATAAAACAGAAAAATTATTTACGTAGTCAATCTGTTGCACTATTTTCATACATCTAAATTTGTCGGAAAATGCTAAAAATTACAACAACAAAAAACAGTCACAGATAGTCGGCAGCTGTAGTACTGTTTAAAGATTACAGTTCAACAACAGTTATCTGTACAAAATATTAGAATTACAGTAACTAAATTTTAGAAGTACGTTTTATTTAATTTATTATTTTTTTAAAATCATTATCATAACTCAATACCTTCTACAACCTCAATGACCCTGCTGAAATGTAATCCAATGAGAAGGTAGAATTAAATCTTATGAATATACCCTGCCACCATGTACAAAATCGGTTGAAAAGGTTGTGAGTCACCAAGTTTTAAGAAAATTGCATTTTTAAAATTTTATTTTTCGTAAACTATTAGACGCATTTCACACAAATTTCATACTTTGTCATTAAAAAAAAAAAAAAAAAAAAAAAAAAAAAAAAAAAAAAAATATTTACTTTGAGGGGTGATCTAGCTACACTATTACTAAATAAAATAAATAAATAAAACTATTTTTTACTATGAATATGGATTTTAATTCTTTTATTTACATTTACAATTTTGTGCAACTTTACAATTTTGTGCAGAAAAGCTTTCCTGACTAAACTATTAGTATCATTTTACGATTTATATTTTGATAGTTAAAAATCCTAATCTGTCTCAAAAAGATGGATTTTTGTGATACTGAATCTGATACTGACTCTGTTAATTAATTGATGATTAGCACTAGTTAATTCAAATACTTGATGTCACTCAGTTGAACAGTGAAGATGGGTACTTTGTTAGTGAAATCCTGAAAATTAAATATTTAGAGTGATATCTTTATTTTCTTTGCCCACTGTACCTCAAATTGATAATTCAGTTCACTTTTTAGATTGTTGCTTTTGATTTAGATTTGCCTTTGATTATTCATTTTCTTTGCCCACTGTACTTCAAATTGATAATTCAGTTCACTTTTTAGATTGTTGCTCTTGATTTAGATTTGCATTTGATTATTCATTTTCTTTGCCCACTGTACCTCAAATTGATAATTCAGTTCACTTTTTAGATTGTTGCTCTTGATTTAGATTTGCATTTGATTATTCATTTTCTTTGCCCACTGTACCTCAAATTGATAATTCAGTTCACTTTTTAGATTGTTGCTCTTGATTTAGATTTGCATTTGATTATTCATTTTCTTTGCCCACTGTACCTCAAATTGATAATTCTGTTCACTTTTTAGATTGTTGCTTTTGATTTAGATTTGCATTTGATTATTCATTTTCTTTGCCCACTGTACCTCAAATTGATAATTCAGTTCACTTTTTAGATTGTTGCTCTTGATTTAGATTTGCATTTGATTATTCATTTTCTTTGCCCACTGTACCTCAAATTGATAATTCAGTTCACTTTTTAGATTGTTGCTCTTGATTTAGATTTGCATTTGATTATTCATTTTCTTTGCCCACTGTACCTCAAATTGATAATTCAGTTCACTTTTTAGATTGTTGCTTTTGATTTAGATTTGCCTTTGATTATTCATTTTCTTTGCCCACTGTACTTCAAATTGATAATTCAGTTCACTTTTTAGATTGTTGCTCTTGATTTAGATTTGCATTTGATTATTCATTTTCTTTGCCCACTGTACCTCAAATTGATAATTCAGTTCACCTTTTAGATTGTTGCTCTTGATTTAGATTTGCATTTGATTATTCATTTTCTTTGCCCACTGTACCTCAAATTGATAATTCAGTTCACTTTTTAGATTGTTGCTTTTGATTTAGATTTGCCTTTGATTATTCATTTTCTTTGCCCACTGTACTTCAAATTGATAATTCAGTTCACTTTTTATATTGTTGCTCTTGATTTAGATTTGCATTTGATTATTCATTTTCTTTGCCCACTGTACCTCAAATTGATAATTCAGTTCACTTTTTAGATTGTTGCTCTTGATTTAGATTTGCATTTGATTATTCATTTTCTTTGCCCACTGTACCTCAAATTGATAATTCAGTTCACTTTTTAGATTGTTGCTTTTGATTTAGATTTGCCTTTGATTATTCATTTTCTTTGCCCACTGTACTTCAAATTGATAATTCAGTTCACTTTTTAGATTGTTGCTCTTGATTTAGATTTGCCTTTGATTATTCATTTTCTTTGCCCACTGTACCTCAAATTGATAATTCAGTTCACTTTTTAGATTGTTGCTCTTGATTTAGATTTGCATTTGATTATTCATTTTCTTTGCCCACTGTACCTCAAATTGATAATTCAGTTCACTTTTTAGATTGTTGCTTTTGATTTAGATTTGCCTTTGATTATTCATTTTCTTTGCCCACTGTACTTCAAATTGATAATTCAGTTCACTTTTTAGATTGTTGCTCTTGATTTAGATTTGCATTTGATTATTCATTTTCTTTGCCCACTGTACCTCAAATTGATAATTCAGTTCACTTTTTAGATTGTTGCTCTTGATTTAGATTTGCATTTGATTATTCATTTTCTTTGCCCACTGTACCTCAAATTGATAATTCAGTTCACTTTTTAGATTGTTGCTTTTGATTTAGATTTGCCTTTGATTATTCATTTTCTTTGCCCACTGTACTTCAAATTGATAATTCAGTTCACTTTTTAGATTGTTGCTCTTGATTTAGATTTGCATTTGATTATTCATTTTCTTTGCCCACTGTACCTCAAATTGATAATTCAGTTCACTTTTTAGATTGTTGCTCTTGATTTAGATTTGCATTTGATTATTCATTTTCTTTGCCCACTGTACCTCAAATTGATAATTCAGTTCACTTTTTAGATTGTTGCTTTTGATTTAGATTTGCCTTTGATTATTCATTTTCTTTGCCCACTGTACTTCAAATTGATAATTCAGTTCACTTTTTAGATTGTTGCTCTTGATTTAGATTTGCATTTGATTATTCATTTTCTTTGCCCACTGTACCTCAATTTGATAATTCAGTTCACTTTTTAGATTGTTGCTCTTGATTTAGATTTGCATTTGATTATTCATTTTCTTTGCCCACTGTACCTCAAATTGATAATTCAGTTCACTTTTTAGATTGTTGCTCTTGATTTAGATTTGCATTTGATTATTCATTTTCTTTGCCCACTGTACCTCAAATTGATAATTCTGTTCACTTTTTAGATTGTTGCTTTTGATTTAGATTTGCCTTTGATTATTCATTTTCTTTGCCCACTGTACTTCAAATTGATAATTCAGTTCACTTTTTAGATTGTTGCTCTTGATTTAGATTTGCATTTGATTATTCATTTTCTTTGCCCACTGTACCTCAAATTGATAATTCAGTTCACTTTTTAGATTGTTGCTCTTGATTTAGATTTGCATTTGATTATTCATTTTCTTTGCCCACTGTACCTCAAATTGATAATTCAGTTCACTTTTTAGATTGTTGCTCTTGATTTAGATTTGCATTTGATTATTCATTTTCTTTGCCCACTGTACCTCAAATTGATAATTCAGTTCACTTTTTAGATTGTTGCTTTTGATTTAGATTTGCCTTTGATTATTCATTTTCTTTGCCCACTGTACTTCAAATTGATAATTCAGTTCACTTTTTAGATTGTTGCTCTTGATTTAGATTTGCATTTGATTATTCATTTTCTTTGCCCACTGTACCTCAAATTGATAATTCAGTTCACTTTTTAGATTGTTGCTCTTGATTTAGATTTGCATTTGATTATTCATTTTCTTTGCCCACTGTACCTCAAATTGATAATTCAGTTCACTTTTTAGATTGTTGCTCTTGATTTAGATTTGAATTTGATTATTCATTTTCTTTGCCCACTGTACCTCAAATTGATAATTCAGTTCACTTTTTAGATTGTTGCTTTTGATTTAGATTTGCCTTTGATTATTCATTTTCTTTGCCCACTGTACTTCAAATTGATAATTCAGTTCACTTTTTAGATTGTTGCTCTTGATTTAGATTTGCATTTGATTATTCATTTTCTTTGCCCACTGTACCTCAAATTGATAATTCAGTTCACTTTTTAGATTGTTGCTTTTGATTTAGATTTGCCTTTGATTATTCATTTTCTTTGCCCACTGTACTTCAAATTGATAATTCAGTTCACTTTTTAGATTGTTGCTCTTGATTTAGATTTGCATTTGATTATTCATTTTCTTTGCCCACTGTACCTCAAATTGATAATTCAGTTCACTTTTTAGATTGTTGCTTTTGATTTAGATTTGCCTTTGATTATTCATTTTCTTTGCCCACTGTACTTCAAATTGATAATTCAGTTCACTTTTTAGATTGTTGCTCTTGATTTAGATTTGCATTTGATTATTCATTTTCTTTGCCCGCTGTACCTCAAATTGATAATTCAGTTCACTTTTTAGATTGTTGCTTTTGATTTAGATTTGCCTTTGATTATTCATTTTCTTTGCCCACTGTACTTCAAATTGATAATTCAGTTCACTTTTTAGATTGTTGCTCTTGATTTAGATTTGCATTTGATTATTCATTTTCTTTGCCCACTGTACCTCAAATTGATAATTCAGTTCACTTTTTAGATTGTTGCTTTTGATTTAGATTTGCCTTTGATTATTCATTTTCTTTGCCCACTGTACTTCAAATTGATAATTCAGTTCACTTTTTAGATTGTTGCTCTTGATTTAGATTTGCATTTGATTATTCATTTTCTTTGCCCACTGTACCTCAAATTGATAATTCAGTTCACTTTTTAGATTGTTGCTTTTGATTTAGATTTGCCTTTGATTATTCATTTTCTTTGCCCACTGTACTTCAAATTGATAATTCAGTTCACTTTTTAGATTGTTGCTCTTGATTTAGATTTGCATTTGATTATTCATTTTCTTTGCCCACTGTACCTCAAATTGATAATTCAGTTCACTTTTTAGATTGTTGCTTTTGATTTAGATTTGCCTTTGATTATTCATTTTCTTTGCCCACTGTACCTCAAATTGATAATTCAGTTCACTTTTTAGATTGTTGCTTTTGTTTTCCTAAAAATCTTCTAATTTTAGAAGACTTTTGGAAAACGTGTACAAGTAAGAGAGAAAAACTTGGAAATGACTTCTGCTTGTTCTATTATTGATGTTACTCGATTTCGAACCTTTCTTGCTATACATAGTATATACAGTATATACGTATATTTCTTACTTCTTCGTGTGAATCTGGTAGTGAGAATTCAAAAGAGAAGTCTGTTTCATACGTAAAGTGCGACATTGATTATTGCAGAGTTTCCTTTCGAAAACTAGTTTTTAAATAATTAATTTATTATGACGGGCATTTTAACAAATGCTAATACTGATATAATTTTGATATTCGTATTTTAGATGCTTTCAATAAAGTACTTGCAAGAAAATTTCAAGAGCATTAAGAGGTTGAAATTGTGAAGAAAAAGAACGCAATTTAAATATAAAAATAATCAATAATAGTAAATGATAAAATTGATATTAACGTTTTAATAGTGTTACTCATCAAAAATGAAATTATAACTAGAATCAAAGATAATTAAAAAATAATTTATTTTTTTTCCCTAGCTTCCTATTTGTTATTCGATTCTAACCAGATCGTTGACGCAACCAGTTTTTCATTAAGGGAGGGAAGAAAAAAAAAATTCGAATTTTACTGAACTGTGAAATGATTATCTAAGCGTTCTTTTCAAGGAAGGGGAAGACAAATTATTCTGACCTCTGGAAATTCTTGATTCTCATCACTAAGCAAACAGTCAATCAATCAAACATTCAATCAATCATTTGAGTCACTCTTCTTTAGTTCTTTGTCTAGTGATTATAGTATATAGTCCAGTGATATAGTATATTGACTAGTGATCTAGTACAGTCCCTGGCCAAACTATTAGACGGACTGAGTGATTCTATGTAAAATCTTAATTATCAAGTGATATTCTACAACTTCAGCGTTTCTACGCGGCTGAAACCAGTTTACACTTGTTTATGTTCGTGTATTAATTGATAAACATTGTAATGCAATACTTAAAAAAATAAATACAAATGGGAAGTATATGAAAAATCTCCTTTATAAAAACCCATTACATTTATGTTTAAATGTAAGAGTATTGCATATAAACTCGTGCAAAACATGAATTATTAAAACGCAACAGTGCATCTAGTAATTTTTCTAATTATTATAATATACTAATATAATACCTGATATAATATATACTCTATATTTATATAATATATCATCTAATTTCACTAATTTATACACGAACCGGTTTCAGCGGCGTAAAAACAATAAAGCTGTATAGTATCACCTGATAATTAAGATTTTATATATAGAATCTTACAGTGCGTCTAATAATTTGGCCAGGGACTGTAGTTATTGTATAGTGGTATAGTAGTTATTGTATAGTGATATAGTAGTTGTTGTATAGTGATATAGTAGTTATTGTATAGTCTAGTGATATAATCGCAAAGTATCAACAAAAACATTTGCTGTTATGTAAACAAAGTATCAATACTACTTGATATGGCATCAAAGTATCGTTGCTATTTTATGCTATCGAAGCAAAATATCGAAATGATACTATTGTATTTAAGTATCGATACTATTGAAACAAAACATCGATGACATACTGAGAAAAAAGATATGTTCAAACCTATCAGAATATGCAAAATTTACCGTGTTTCTATCTTTATGGGAACATCAAAAACCTTGGTAGTTTTTATCGAAACTCTTTGTTAATGAATTTGTAAAATCAACAATAAAAAATTGTTTTATAATGTGTGATAAACAATTTGGTAAATGAGGTAAAATTTGATAATTTTATCATGATACCTTCGAGCATTTCATAAAAACTATTCAGTTAAATTGACTTTTCATTTTTGTATTTTTTGTTGTATGTATGTGGTAATAGGAAGTATAATTTTGAAAATCAGAATTTCCAGTAAATCATTCTGATATGAACGGAAAAATTATCAAATGAATGATATAAATACCATATATTTTGATTTTATTAAAGATATATATATATATATATATATATTTACCAGAATTGTTATTACCTTACAGTATGGTAATTTTACTCAAATTGTTTTCTCTGTGAATGGTACCACTTTGATTCTATCGAAACAAAATACCGATACTTCTCAATATTATTGAAACAACTTATTGATACAACTCAATGCTATCAACACATAGTATTGATGCTAATATGTACTATCAAAACAAATTATCGACAATTTTTGATACTATCTGAATTAAATACAGATGTCATCGAAATTATTGAAACGAAGTTTTGATATTTCTCGATACTATCGAATGAAATATCGATACTACACGATGCTATGGAATAAAATAAAAAAAAATAAAAATAAAAATAATAAAAAAAAAATAATCATATTAGGTTTCATTTAAAGAAGAGGAAAGACAAAATATTTTAACTCCGTGAAAAACTTCATTCGCATCATAAATTCATCAATCAATTAACTGATGATCACTTCGTCATCGTCAATCTTATTTATTCTGTCCCCCCTTCTTCTTGTACCGATTTGAACTAGTATTTATAAATTTCTTTCTTGGATTGCACTTATTTATGGCCAGATACAGGGAGTTAAATGATTAGAAAGAAAATAGTAAATGAAGAATTCTAACATTAAAAGGTCAAAGAAGTGAAAAATAAATAAATAAATAATACCGGCAGTTACAAAAATTGTACAATGAGTAATCTATGTTTAAAAAAAATACGATGTGAACAAAAAAGATTAGTATGTATTGTTATTTCAAGTATTTTATATTTTAATTTAATACGGGTACCACGACCCTGAGCTTTCTTTTTGTTCTTGTGTCAAACCTAGTTTATTTGATTTTGTTTCATTGAGAAAATACATAACATCGTTTTTTTCTCATTGCCTGGAATTTGGTTTTTGCTATGACGCATTCGTTTCTTTTGTCATAGAAATCAGCATTTAATTTAATCTATAACAAAGACATACATTATTTCCACAATATTTTTTTTAATATTACATTATTTTGCAAATAAAATATTGTTCGCAGGTATAGTATCATATCTGTAACTAAAACGTTTATGCAGTTATTTTAATGAAAAAAGAAAGAATAGTACAGTGTGTAACAAAATTACGAGACCACCCCAAATATCACTCCTTTTCATAATACGCTGTATTAAATAAGTAATTTTAAAATAGTGGAGTAACTGAAATAAGTCATATTTTTTCAAATAAATCAAAAAGTGAAGAAAAATATTAGTTTATACAACACAGCAAACGATTTTTTTTATCTGGATGTTACATATAATTATACGAATTGTTTGAGTTTTTAAAATGTTTTTATGTTTTCTTTGAAAATCGTATGTAAACTTTAACATTGCATCGCATAAAACGTAAATGATAATATTATTAAGAAAATGAGAATTTAATTTATTTGTTTTCATATGAAAATTCACAGTGCCACGTGGGAAAAAAATATCTTCGCTAGAAGTTTGAAAAATAAAATTTTTTAAAGGTTCTTTAAAGTTCGAAAGTGAAATACACGTGCTAATTTAACGTTCGAAAACAGCTGCTCATAATATTTTAAACAAAAGAGATTCTTATGGAAAATGTAAAAGATCCGATAAAAAAGTGAGAGCAAATAACCGTCAATTAGATTCTATAAATGGGACAAAATTCCTAAAACTTTGCTTGAAAACTTGATTGATTCGATGAAAATTTGAGTTTTTGAAGTTATCCAGAAAAATGTTGGATCAACTTCTTTTTAATTTTGTAAAAAAATGCATTTTGGCTGGTGGTCTTATAACTTTGTAATAGATATTTACGAGCGAAATTTTTAATATTTTAGACAAAATCTTTATATTTATATGTATCTCTTAAAAATTCTATGCATACATTTAGTTTTTCATTCATTTTCTTTAGCTTAATTTAATTTTTGAAAATTAATATTAGTTATAATAAAAATAATAAAACCACAGTGGTCTCATAATTTTGTTACACACTGCACATATGGTGTTTCAGCTATGCATATTATTGTTCTGTCTCTTGGATTTCTACAAATCTAAAGTTATTTACAGTTCATGTTTTGTGCTTGACATATAAAACGTTATTTAGAAGATTTCTATTGATCCTGTAAATAAAACATGATTTGCGAAAATAAATAAATAAATAAATATAATAAAAAAAGCGTAGGAAGTTTTTTAAGAAAAGTTTATTTCTTGCTTATTAAAAAATATTAAGTGTACATCTTTGGTTTTCAAAATCATTTAAACACGAAGCTTTGGTTTTAATATTTAGTATTATCTCTTCCTAATTCGGGATTTATAGTTGTTGCTTTTTATATGACCAAATTATTGTAATTGTCATTTGAAAAATTCCTTTTAAAAAAGGACAGTAATAAAATCATTATATATATATATAAAAAAAAAAAAAATCTAAATCCGGGCTAGTTTTGAGAACAGTGGAATGTGCTCTGAATTGTTCAATTGGTTGAAACCGTTGTCGTACTCAAAGATTTATTTAAGTCCTATAACCAGTTATTCTCTTGAACAGAAGAGAGGAGGTAATTTCCCTCTCTCTCTCTCTCTCGCTTTCTAACAAACGGTTTAATATTAAACGATAAACGACTAAATGTTTCACTAATAAACTTCTATTTGTTATTAAAAAAACATTCACTACCGCTGTGCAGGTGAAATTTTTTTACTGTATCTATACAGAAATAAAAATTTGCATAAAGTAGCCTTTAGAAAGTAAAATTAGGAAATAAAAACTTTTTGATAAATGCAATTTCGACAGAACGGTCGAATCGATCTAGTAGGAATGTTTCAAACTTTCTAAAAATGATGATACAGATATTTTTATTACTTAAGATTTCAATACGTTCTGTTATAGTTTATTTTTATGAGAGAATAATTTAAAACACTGATAAAAAAAATTCATTTTTAAATAAACATATATGATATCATTTGGAAAACTAAAAATGGATTATTCTCTATGTCGGAAGTCAAACGATTTATTTACCATTTTATAAATTGAAAGCGCCATCTAACAGAATGTTACAGAATTCGCCCACTGTGTTTAATAAAATCGTTTGTTTTATGGTTGTTATGTATTGTATTCATCATTTTTCTTTTCATTTCCATATTAATCAATGTGATAGACAGAATTCAATTTTCTCTATGTCTCTATTTTACGTAAAACTTATTTTCTCTATATTTTCTTCTCTTTTACGCATTTTTGCATTTATGTATATTTTACTCCCGTGCAGGGGCGCCCATATGTTTGAATTTAGGGGGGGGGGGCTCATGAAAGAAAACGACAAATAGCTTAATAAATTAACAAATTAATGAAAGGAAATTTTATCTATTTAAATATTTTTAACTTATTTATCTGAATAACTAATTAACTTAAATTAATTTCACTTTCAATTATACCTGATTAATCAAATACGCATATGTTTCATTACGCATATATTTTCTAGGGGGGGGGCGAGCCCCTTAGTCCCTCCCCTATGGGTGCCAGCTCCCGTGTATTATATATATGTGTGCATTTTACTCCCACATATAATATATGTATGGGTATTTTACTTCGATGCATAATATATTCATGTGTATTTTACTCCCGTATATGGTGTATATATGGATATTTTACTTCCATTTATAATATATTTATGTAAAAATTACTCCCATGTATATAATATTTATGTGTATTTTTCATTAAAGTTCTTGTTAATATTATTATGTTTATGGAAATTATTTCCCAGCCTGCTTACGACATTGTGATTAATGAAGTGAATTTACAAAAGATGAATCTGGCAAGTGTGATAAATTGCTGTCGGTCAAATAAATGATCTAGATTCCTGTTCTTGAAAGACCATCGGTGTTTATGATGATTGACAATCTCATCGTCAAATGTGAAGAAATGCTAGAAAGTGAAAGAAATGTTGCGTAGAAATATGCCTCGACTAATAAAAGTAATAATAAATGCCTTTCTGTTAATGAACAGAAAAAAGAAGTATGCAGGATGAAATTTAGTCGAGATATTGATTAATTTCACAAACAATAAAGTATATTTGAATCTTAGCACAATGTGCTTGCTAGCAAAGTTATGTATAGTTAAACCTCTCGGAGGAGACCACTCTCAGTTCCTCAGTAAAGTGGTCGTAATGGAGGTTGGTCGCTCTTAGGGGTTAACTTCATTGACTTCAAAATGTTATCGAAATGTTTATCAGTGTCATTTTCTTGGTGCGGAAATCCCATTTGTGTTGGCGTCATGAAAATCGGATCGATGAATGAAATTTAGTGTCAATGAAAACAATGCCTACTGATATAATTATGTGTAAAAATAAATTTGCCGATAATGAATAATTGAATATATAAATCATGATTGCATTAATGTAGTCTAGTTAATATTTTTCTTAAAAGAGAAATTAATTTAAATAAAATCTAAAATATTACAAACAAATTCATTAATTTTGATTTTATGTGCAACCTTAAATTCATACTTGTTTTATAGTGTCAAGTAAAGTAATAACTATAATTTTTGTTACAGTGAAACCTGCCAAGTAGACCACCCTTGTAAGTTGAGCACCTGCATAAGTTGATCTCAATTATCAAGAACGGAATTTTTCCTATATAATATAAAGAAGCAAAACCTTTGTAACTTGACCACCTGTCTATCTTGTATGTTAACCACCGAAATAAGTCCATTTTGTCTAGGAGTATTATGAAATTCTATTATTCTAAAACCCTCATAAGTTGACCAGAAAAAAAAATTCAGAAAATGTTCTGTCATTTTGCAATGTATGTTAAAATTTCACTTGTTTGGTGAAATAGTGTAAAAAGCCAATCTAAACTCTTTTGTGAGTTAACCATCTGGGGAAACTGTAGGAGGCAGCTTTTGACCATTTTTTTCATTCAATCATTGAAAACAGGTGTGTTAGTTGAAAAGTTGCTCTTCCAGTTGCAATAGTGAGCAGATAGTAAGTGTAGTAATAATAGAATAAATTTTAAAGTGTTCAAATAATTTTGTTTTGTTAAAGTTTTCAAATTAAATGTCTTCGTGTTCTGATATTTTAAGAAATTATTTTTATTAAACACTTCACATGCATAACTAACGAAATAATTTTTTTAAAAAGTTAGTTAAATATTAGAATTATGTATATGTAACAAATTGAAGTTTATTCAGGTTTAAACACATTTATTAAGATATTCATTTGGTTATTTGCTAAATAAAATTTTTAAGTCAAGTAAAAAAAAAAAATTAAATATATAGCAACATGATATAGGAAATGAAAAAATAAACAATGACCCACCCCCTCTATAAGTTGACCACTTGTCTAAGTTGACCACTAAAACAATGCACCACAAATGGTCAACTTACACAAGTTTTACTGTATAAAAATTAAATAAAGATGAATAATATTATTACAAATGTACGCTCTTCAGCCCTAAGTTTTTGTTCTATTTTTCTTCTTCTTTACTTTAGAAAAAAAAATTAGAAATTTTTTTTCTCAAATATTACAAATTTCATTCAAACTTGTGAAATACGTAATGCGAATTTTGTTCCTTACTAGTTAATTTGTTTTTTTTTTGTAACCACATGTTTCTCAACACTTATTTTATTCTTATTAAGGCATTCCTTGCATCGATGGAACAACTGTTGCGTAGACTAATATTTTCAGTATCTTTTATTCCATACCATCTCTTAATGATAGACAAATGTCATTATTTTGTATTGTTAATCGGTGTGTTAACAATACGAATGACGATGCATCACAAGACACATTTTTTTTTCGTGTGTAAGTGAAAATTATTCGTCATCCGAATTCACAAGGGCACAGGTTCTAATATGTTGTGCTTTAGGACTAATGACCTTTCCTCTATTGTTAGAACGATTTTTTTTTCCTTCCTTTTTGCCAATCTGTGTGAAAATTACGAACACTTCTTAGAAAACAGAACCTGAAAGCTTTTAGGTATTCATGAGACATTCGTCTCTGAAAACTTACCTTTTTTTGTAGTAAAAGGTCTTTAAACCCTCAAACATTTTGCTCTACAATACATCCCGTATCCTGAGTGTATGTTTTAAATTTGTCTTTAAGCTTTTAAAAGTCTATATTTTTTTATTTTAAAAGATACCCTATCACATTAATGTTACCACCTGTCAAAAGCCAGAATAACTACCTTTCGCCGAGCGGACACCGCTGCGAGACGTGCAGGAAGAGTGTTAATTAGGTTTTTCAAGATCCGTGGCACGAGGTGGCCCCACAGATTCTGGACTGGATTTAAGTTCGGGAAGTTAGGTGGTTAGGGAAGCAAAGTATACTCATCCTGGTGCTCTTCTAACCACGGACGTTTACAGCGAGTTGTGTGACATACCGCATAGTTCTGCTGGTAGATGCCATCATCCTGAAGAAAAACAGTTCGCATGCATTGGTGGATATGATCCGCAAGGACAGATGAGTAATTGTGTTGATTTATCATGTCTTCCATAACAATGAGTGCACTCAGAGAATGCCACGGAGACCAAAATATTCCTTCCTCCAGCCCGGTCTCTTCCGGCAATAGTTGAAAGGTGTTTGCTTTCAGACGCTTCACACCGTATACGCCAGCGTCTATCAGTCCAATAGAGCTTAAAATGTGATTTTTTGGAAAAAGTCACATATCGCCACTCAGTGGATGTCCAGTTGCAGTACTGGCGGCAAATCTTTTTCGCCAATGAACAGGTGCATTAACCAGTCGTCTGCTGTGGAAGTCTATACGCAGAAAAGTTTGCTGAACCGCCGTCGAGGAGACACTGTTTGTAGACCCTTGATTCATCTTGGTGGTCAATTGTTCAACGGTCACACGTCTGTCCTCCCGAACCTTGGCCACCAGTATCTAATCTTTGTATGCCTAAGTCCCTAACACATCTCCGCGGTCCATTTCCCCCCTCTGTCTTCGATGAGTCGTGGTGTATCACATTTGCTACGTAGCTTATTTTTAATAGTTGCCATGCACGATGCACGGTTCCACGACAACAAGCGAACAGTTTACAAAGTTAGCTGTTTTGAACAAGCACCCATCCTTGGCCCAAGAGTCGATGATCGTGCTTTTTTGGAAGTCGGGTAAATAGCTAAATTCTTGCATTACGCTAGCGATTGCAGTGCTTTCTGATTCCTTCGAATCTCCTTTACACGTTTCACTGCAACCTGCCTTCTGTGAATAGTTGCTTCACGTTGCCGTCGAAAGCAGGTGGTGGTCACATTAATGTGACTGGATTGTGCATATTTCTCATACTTTTTTTAATATCAAATGTGACAAATCCTTTCAAAATACTTGGTGCATCTGAAAGTTTGGGGAAGAAAATCATGAATTAAACAGATTTTAAGAATATTTTTTATTTAAAAATTGAAAATACTCTAACAATGGTGACGACACCTGGCAGAGTGGTAACGTTTCGATGTCACAGGTCTGGGGCTCTATCCTCGAAAGACCGGACAAGGTTGGCTCAGCCTTTTAACATTTGCTCCAGCACCGCAGAGCCCAAGATCAAGAAAACTGGGAAGGACACTGCAGGCCTTGGCCCTCCTTGGGTTGCCGCCCCATTAAGTTAAGTTTTAGTTGGCAACAAAGTTTTCAGCAACAATATAACAGAGACATGCAGACATAAATTTTATTTATTGTTTTTTTTTAAGAAATTCTTACGTATTAAAATAAATATTAACTTAGATCACTTTTTGAAATTCCAATTTCTAATTTTTCCAATAAAATCGTTTTTAAGTTTAATATGAAAAACACTTTTTCTCCCACCAAAAGAATGGGGATTTGTCAGTTACCTGATATGGAACTTTTGGAGTCCGCTTTGAATTGTTCTGACGATACTGTTCGAAAACAAACAGAAAAGTTTAACCGGTTTTCACCATAAGTGGAGATGTTCTTTCCTTCTCTTTTTGTAATAAATAAACGATTACGTGTGGAATTTAAATGTTTAAAAAAAAACAAGCTTTTCATTTTAATATAAAATATTTACAACGCTGCACAGACAGTATTTTTTGTCACTTTTCATCAAGATAAAAATCTATATAAAATATACATTTAGAAATTAAGAATTTGATTAGTGCATTTAAAGCAGAGCAATCAAATCATAGAAATGTTCTCTAAAGTTCGTAAAAATCGTGAGTATTTTATTTGTCTTTAAGATTTTAACTTTTTATTGTTGTTTAATTTTCTGATGGAAATATTTAAAATATTGATTCACGTGAAAATTATGAATTGTATCAATTGGAAAACCACTCGGTTAAGTTTAACAACCGTTAACCGTCAAACGATAAACTTCTCAAAAGTTAAAGAATTTTGGAGATGGCTCCAAAAGCTCCGTGTCGTGGAACAAACCCAACGATAACAAATAGAAAAAAAGGAACGAACTTTTCTTTCCGTCTATTCTTTATTGATATATTTTTGGTATGAGACGCCATTCTCAGAATGAACGAAATTGTAACAATAGCACTGTAACACAGCAGATTTATGCTTGGTTAAAACAGTAGCTGAAAATCTAGAATTTGTTTTTATGCAAATTCGCTATGGACAGTAAAATGCACCGTAGGTCACTAACCTGAAGGAAAAAAAATTGTTTCCGCGTCGAGTTCAATACACGTTTGGTTGTTTTTAGCATGATTAACTATAAACTATTATAAAAAAAAATTGTGATTAATAGCTTAAACATATTCTACTATACTTCAATATTAATCGTTTGCTTCTTTATCTATACTTTAAAAAAAAGAATTTCATGTATCGATTGGGTATGATTTATTAGTTACTATAACGGGAATTTGTGAAAATTGAAATATTGTAAAAAGTTTTTAACGTTTTTTTTTTCTTCTTTCTTTTATTTTTTAAGTAAAATTTTATTATTAAGTATAATTTTATTATTATTAAGCATTAAGTATAATTTAAGTATTTTTAGGCTTAAATTGGGTGTTCAGCAAAAACAGATCTAAAGTTATGTTTTTCAACTTTTCTTTTGTGTTTATTCAGTATTTTTGTTTGTCCTAGTATCGGAAAGCTGCCTTGTATTGCTTTAAACTTCAGAACCATTTGTGTTAGCGTTCTGAAATTTGGATAGTGACTACAAGTAGCGATTGTAGCCGCAGATCCTAAAAATCGTTCAAAAACATTAGCCATTGTTATAAATTAAACTGCAGACGTCTCTATTTAGGAGTTTCTAGCACTTAATTAATATTTAAGTATTTTTTCAAGCTCAATGAATTAGTATTCCTAAAATAATCTAAAACCTCGCATTTTCTTTCTTTATTTCATTGCTGATTTTTAAAAGCGATTTTATATAGTTAAATAATTTAAAATCAACGGTAATTGAAATAAAGAAGAAGTCATGTACTAAAAAGCAAAGTTAATGGAGAGAAGGTACTGATTCATTTAGGGAAAACTTAAAAAAGTAGATGCGTCATATTATTATTGACGCTAATGATGCTTAATTATTTTGATAATTACTGCTGCTATTAGGGACTAATTAGTGCTGCTTTTAATAGCCACCAAATACACTAACTTAGGCATTACTGTTGGCACTGTAGTAATAGTTTTTTTTCCTTTGCGCTGAAAGGGATAAGGACCGAAGAAAATTGTTTGAATATTGAAAATTTTGATTACTATATGTTGGCCTCGAGCAACTTCGTCATGCGAAATACTGATACGAATTCCGCACACAGCTTGTACCGACCACAGTGCAGACATAAAATATCCTCAGTGGTAGACGGATCACGGGATAGAGTCTCCTTGCCGTCTGGCTAACCACGGAAAGTTTTCGTGGTTTTCTTCTCAGTGAAACGCAAATGCAGGTCAAGTTCGATCAAAAAGTCCTACACGAAGGCAAATTTCTCCCAATGCTTGGTCCAGGAGTTCCCTTGTCTTCAGGATTGGGTTCGAAGTTACAAGGCTACGGAGTTGAACATTAGTAGCTGTAAACCCGAAAATTAGGACGGATTTCAACGACGGTTATAAAATGAAATAAAAGGCTTTTGACTAAGCCGTGTTGGCTCAGGGAATAGAGCGTTCACTTTCCAATGATGTGAACCGGGTTCGAATCCCAGCGATGGCTGGTCTATACGAATTCCGTACCCGGCTCGCACAAAACCACAGTGCTGATGTAAAATATCCTCAGTGGTAGATGAATCATGGGCTAGAGTCCCCTTTTCTACAGGCTAACCGTGGGTGTTTTTCGTGGTTTACATCTTCATGTAATGCAAAAGTGGGCTAGTTCCATCAAAAAGTCCTCCACGAAGGCAAATTTCTTCTAATAATTGAATTAAAAGCTGCTTTGTCTTCTGGATTGGGTTCAAAATTGCAATGGTGAGTTGAACATAGGTAGTCGTAAATCCAAAATTGGGTCGGCTGTTCAACGATGGTTATAAAATAAAATGCTTTTGACTACACTTAAACTTTATTTTGATGGAAAGTTAGTAAAAAACTTCCAAAAGCTTGTGTGCGGCCGCGCAGTTTAGAGGGAATGTAGGTTATAATGGTTATATGTACAAAAAGTATGTTTTGTTTTGATGCTCACTTACATGCCTAACATTTCTATCAATAAAAGCAAAGTATTGTTTGTGTACTTTTTGTTATTCTGTGTGAGATTTAAAAAGAGTTAATAGGACAACTGTTAAAAAAGATGCATGGGGAATTTAACTTTTGATTTAACCATTTGCTTACGACGCTTAGCAAGATGAAATCATTCTGGTCCAGTTACTGCACCACCCATATGCAAGGGGTTAATCTTATTAACAAGTTTGTAATCCAAACAAGGTATTATTTTGCTTTATTAAATTCGGTTTAAAATGACTTTAGATTTTATAATGATTTTATGTAAAAGTATAGCGGAAGGAGTGGGGGGGGGGCATTTTTTGTTTTGAAAAAACTGTTCATCTATATATGTATAAATATACATACATTTAAAAATACATACATTGAGGGTATATTCATACATTGAGGGTATGGCACCCTATTTTGTTACCGAGTTTGATATTTATAACTTAATGCTAAATCGAGTTACGTGGTCTTGAATATTGACCCGTACATACTTATTTAATGTAATTTTTTATTCCATTAAGCCGTCTTTAACGAAGAAAGAGGATTGTTTTTATACAGAGAACATACTAGGCTGACCAAACTATCGAAAGTATTGTAAATAGTATGAATAAATTAATTTTAACTGATTTTTTCCTGTTTTTAGGCTCTGTTCTCACTTTCCCGAACTTAAAAAAATAACTTTTCATATATAGTTTCTTCAAAAATATAGAAAAACACATTAAATAAATAATATAATGTAAAATCAACAAAAGAAAAAAAAAATGAAAAAGTGTCCACACCGGGATTCCAACCCGCGCCGTCGCGCTCAGCTGCTAGCACGTGGTCACGCTATCCACTCCACCACGCTTACACGGTGAGCGTACTACTGCATTGCCTCAAAAGCACTCTCCGGGTAAGTTGAACGATATACTTTGGGGGCCCATTGCGACCCTCCTAATTAAGCTATAAATATTTCCTTCTTCACGAAGGTTGAGGGTATGGTACCCTATTTTGGTACCGAGTTTGAGATTTATAATTTAATATTAAAGCGAGTTACGTGGTCTTAAAAATTGACTTGTACATACCTATTTTATGTTATTTTTTATTCCATTATGCCGTCTTTAACGAAGAAAGAGGATTGTTTTTATACAGAGAACATACTAGGCAGGCCAAACTATAGAAAGTATTGTAAATAATATGAATAAATTAATTTTAATTGATTTTTCCTGTTTTAAGCTCTGTTCTCTAATAAATATGCATATGTGGTGGAACTACCACTAAAAATATTAAATACCAAATCACTAGTATATAAGACATGTTAACTTGATTCCATCATGAGGTACCTTTTCATGGATGAAAGTTCACATTGTCGATAATTAAATCCCCTTGAATGGTGACCTGCGGACGTGATATAAACTTGCCAACATTGATGGAGGTTACACATTAAACAATTGATTTGCTTAAAAATATACTGCTCAAAGAAAATAATCCGGTGAAGTAAATAAAGTCTCCCGGTGATAAAACAGTATTGAGGAAGAAAAATAAATAGTAAAGCGCTAAATGCTGTAAACAAAAAATGTAGAAGAAAAAATAATGAAAGTATAGTAAATAATATGAATAAATTAATTTTAATAGAGTTTTCCTGTTTTAAGCTCTGTTCTAACTTTCCCGAACTTCAAAAAATATTTTTCATATATAGTTCCTTCTAAAATATGGAAAAACACATTAAATATATAATATAAAGTAAAATTAACAAAAGAAAAAAAATTTAAAAATTATCCACACCGTGATTCGAACCTGTGCCGTCTGGCTCAGCAGGCTAGCACGTGGTCACGCTATCCGCTCCACCACGATTACACGGTGAGCGTGCTACTGCATTGCTTCAAAAGTACCCTCCCGGTCAGTTGAACGATATACTTTGGGGGCCCATTGCGACCCTCCTAATTATGCTATAAATATTTCCTTTTGCACGGGGGTTGGGGGTATGATACCCTAATTTGGTACCGAGCTTGAGATTTATAACTTAATATTAATGCAAGTTACGTGGTTTTGAAAATTGACCCGTACATACCTATTTTATGTTATTTTTTATTCCATTATGCCGTCTTTAAAGAAGAAAGAGGATTGTTTTTATACAGAGATCATACTAGGCAGGTCAAACTATCGAAAGTATTGCAAATAATATGAATAAATTAAATTTAATAGATTTTTCCTGTTTTTAAGCTCTGTTCTCACTTTCCCGAAATTAAAAAAAATTATTTTTCATTTATAGTTCCTTTTAAAATATATAAAAACACATTAAATAAATAATATAATGTGAAATTAACAAAAGAAGAAAAAAAATTTAAAAATCGTCCACACCGGGATTCGAACCTGTGCCGTCGCGCTCAGCTGCTAGCACGTGGTCACGCTATCCACTCCACCACGCTTACACCGTGAGCGTACTACTGCATTGCCTCAAAAGCACTCTCCCGGTAAGTTGAACGATGTACTTTATGGCTCCATTGCTACCCTCCTAATTAAGCTATAAATATTTCCTTTGGCACGGGGGTTGAGGGTATGGTACCCTATTTTGGTACCGAGTTTGAGATTTATAACTTAATACTAAAGCGAGTTACGTGGTCTTAAAAACTGACTTGTACATACCTATTTTATGTTATTTTTTATTCCATTATGCCGTCTTTAAAGAAGAAAGAGGATTGTTTTTATACAGAGATCATACTAGGCAGGCCAAACTATCGAAAGTATTGTAAATAATATGAATAAATTAAATTTAATAGATTTTTCCTGTTTTTAAGCTCTGTTCTCACTTTCCCGAAATTAAAAAAATTATTTTTCATGTATAGTTCCTTTTAAAATATATAAAAACACATTAAATAAATAATATAATGTGAAATTAAAAAAAAGAAGAAAAAAAATTTAAAAATCGTCCACACCGGGATTCGAACCTGTGCCGTCTCGCTCAGCAGGCTAGCACGTGGTCACGCTATCCACTCCACCACGATTACACGGTGAGCGTGCTACTGCATTGCTTCAAAAGTACCCTCCCGGTCAGTTGAACGATATACTTTGGGGGCCCATTGCGACCCTCCTAATTATGCTATAAAAATTTCCTTTTGCACGGGGGTTGGGGGTATGATACCCTAATTTGGTACCGAGTTTGAGATTTATAACTTAATATTAAAGCAAGTTACGTGGTTTTGAAAATTGACCCGTACATACCTATTTTATGTTATTTTTTATTCCATTATGCCGTCTTTAAAGAAGAAAGAGGATTATTTTTATACAGAGATCATACTAGGCAGGCCAAACTATCGAAAGTATTGTAAATAATATGAATAAATTAAATTAAATAGATTTTTCCTGTTTTTAAGCTCTGTTCTCACTTTCCCGAAATTAAAAAAAATTATTTTTCATATATAGTTCCTTTTAAAATATATAAAAACACATTAAATAAATAATATAATATGAAATTAAAAAAAAGAAGAAAAAAAATCTAAAAATCGTCCACACCGGGATTCGAACCTGTGCCGTCGCGCTCAGCTGCTAGCACGTGGTCACGCTATCCACTCCACCACGCTTACACGGTGAGCGTACTACTGCATTGCCTCAAAAGCACTCTCCCGGTAAGTTGAACGATGTACTTTATGGCTCCATTGCTACCCTCCTAATTAAGCTATAAATATTTCCTTTGGCACGGGGGTTGAGGGTATGGTACCCTATTTTGGTACCGAGTTTGAGATTTATAACTTAATACTAAACGAGTTACGTGGTCTTAAAAATTGACTTGTACATACCTATTTTATGTTATTTTTTATTCCATTATGCCGTCTTTAACGAAGAAAGAGGATTGTTTTTATACAGAGAACATACTAGACAGGCCAAACTATCGAAAGTATTGTAAATAATATGTATAAATTGATTTTAATAGATTTTTCCTGTTTTAAGCTCTGTTCTAACTTTCTCGAACTTAAAAAAATTATTTTTCATATATAGTTCCTTCTAAAATATGGAAAAACACATTAAATATATAATATATAAAGTAAAATTAACAAAAGAAAAAAAATTTAAAAATTATCCACTCCGTGATTCGAACCAGTGCCGTCTCGCTCAGCAGGCTAGCACGTGGTCACGCTATCCGCTCCACCACGATTACACGGTGAGCGTGCTACTGCATTGCCTCAAAAGTACTCTCCCGGTCAGTTGAACGATAAACTTTGGGGGCCCATTGCGACCCTCCTAATTATGCTATAAATATTTCCTTTTGCACGGGGGTTGGGGGTATGATACCCTAATTTGGTACCGAGTTTGAGATTTATAACTTAATATTAAAGCAAGTTACGTGGTTTTGAAAATTGACCCGTACATACCTATTTTATGTTATTTTTTATTCCATTATGCCGTCTTTAAAGAAGAAAGAGGATTGTTTTTATACAGAGATCATACTAGGCAGGCCAAACTATCGAAAGTATTGTAAATAATATGAATAAATTAAATTTAATAGATTTTTCCTGTTTTTAAGCTCTGTTCTCACTTTCCCGAAATTAAAAAAAATTATTTTTCATATATCGTTCCTTTTAAAATATATAAAAACACATTAAATAAATAATATAATGTGAAATTAACAAAAGAAGAAAAAAAAATTTAAAAATCGTCCACACCGGGATTCGAACCTATGCCGTCGCGCTCAGCTGCTAGCACGTGGTCACGCTATCCACTCCACCACGCTTACACGGTGAGCATACTACTGCATTGCCTCAAAAGCACTCTCCCGGTAAGTTGAACGATGTACTTTATGGCTCCATTGCTACCCTCCTAATTAAGCTATAAATATTTCCTTTGTCACGGGGGTTGAGGGTATGGTACCCTATTTTGGTACCGAGTTTGAGATTTATAACTTAATACTAAAGCGAGTTACGTGGTCTTAAAAATTGACTTGTACATACCTATTTTATGTTATTTTTTATTCCATTATGCCGTCTTTAACGAAGAAAGAGGATTGTTTTTATACAGAGAACATACTAGACAGGCCAAACTATCGAAAGTATTGTAAATAATATGAATAAATTAATTTTAATAGATTTTTCCTGTTTTAAGCTCTGTTCTAACTTTCTCGAACTTAAAAAAATTATTTTTCATATATAGTTCCTTCTAAAATATGGAAAAACACATTAAATATATAATATATAAAGTAAAATTAACAAAAGAAAAAAAATTTAAAAATTATCCACTCCGTGATTCGAACCTGTGCCGTCTCGCTCAGCAGGCTAGCACGTGGTCACGCTATCCGCTCCACCACGATTACACGGTGAGCGTTCTACTGCATTGCCTCAAAAGTACTCTCCCGGTCAGTTGAACGATATACTTTGGGGGCCCATTGCGACCCTCCTAATTATGCTATAAATATTTCCTTTTGCACGGGGGTTGGGGGTATGATACCCTAATTTGGTACCGAGTTTGAGATTTATAACTTAATATTAAAGCAAGTTACGTGGTTTTGAAAACTGACCCGTACATACCTATTTTATGTTATTTTTTATTCCATTATGCCGTCTTTAAAGAAGAAAGAGGATTGTTTTTATACAGAGATCATACTAGGCAGGCCAAACTATCGAAAGTATTGTAAATAATATGAATAAATTAAATTTAATAGATTTTTCCTGTTTTTAAGCTCTGTTCTCACTTTCCCGAAATTAAAAAAATTATTTTTCATATATAGTTCCTTTTAAAATATATAAAAACACATTAAAAAAATAATATAATGTGAAATTAAAAAAAAGAAGAAAAAAAATTTAAAAATCGTCCACACCGGGATTCGAACCTGTGCCGTCGCGCTCAGCTGCTAGCACGTGGTCACGCTATCAGCTCCACCACTCTTACACGGTCAGTGTGCTACTGCATGGAATCAAAAGCACTCTCCCGGTCACTTGAACGATGTACTTTTTGGGGCCATTGCTACCCTCCTAATTAAGCTATAAATATTTCCTTTGGCACGGGGGTTGAGGGTATGGTACCCTATTTTGTTACCGAGTTTGATATTTATAACTTAATGCTAAATCGAGTTATGTGGTCTTGAATATTGACCCGTACATACTTATTTTATGTTATTTTTTATTCCATTAAGCCGTCTTTAACGAAGAAAGAGGATTGTTTTTATACAGAGAACATACTAGGCTGGCCAAACTATCGAAAGTATTGTAAATAGTATGAATAAATTAATTTTAACTGTTTTTTTCCTGTTTTTAAGCTCTGTTCTCACTTTCCCGAACTTAAAAAAATAACTTTTCATATATAGTTTCTTCAAAAATATAGAAAAACACATTAAATAAATAATATAATGTAAAATCAACAAAAGAAAAAAAAATGAAAAATTGTCCACACCGGGATTCCAACCCGCGCCGTGTCGCTCAGCTGCTAGCACGTGGTCACGCTATCCACTCCACCACGCTTACACGGTGAGCGTACTACTGCATTGCCTCAAAAGCACTCTCCCGGTAAGTTGAACGATATACTTTGGGGGCCCATTGCGACCCTCCTAATTAAGCTATAAATATTTCCTTCTTCACGAAGGTTGAGGGTATGGTACCCTATTTTGGTACCGAGTTTGAGATTTATAATTTAATATTAAAGCGAGTTACGTGGTCTTAAAAATTGACTTGTACATACCTATTTTATGTTATTTTTTATTCCATTATGCCTTCTTTAACGAAGAAAGAGGATTGTTTTTATACAGAGATCATACTAGGCAGGCCAAACTATCGAAAGTATTGTAAATAATATGAATAAATTAAATTTAATAGATTTTTCCTGTTTTTAAGCTCTGTTCTCACTTTCCCGAAATTAAAAAAATTATTTTTCATGTATAGTTCCTTTTAAAATATATAAAAACACATTAAATAAATAATATAATATGAAATTAAAAAAAAGAAGAAAAAAAATCTAAAAATCGTCCACACCGGGATTCGAACCTGTGCCGTCGCGCTCAGCTGCTAGCACGTGGTCACGCTATCCACTCCACCACGCTTACACGGTGAGCGTACTACTGCATTGCCTCAAAAGCACTCTCCCGGTAAGTTGAACGATGTACTTTATGGCTCCATTGCTACCCTCCTAATTAAGCTATAAATATTTCCTTTGGCACGGGGGTTGAGGGTATGGTACCCTATTTTGGTACCGAGTTTGAGATTTATAACTTAATACTAAACGAGTTACGTGGTCTTAAAAATTGACTTGTACATACCTATTTTATGTTATTTTTTATTCCATTATGCCGTCTTTAACGAAGAAAGAGGATTGTTTTTATACAGAGAACATACTAGACAGGCCAAACTATCGAAAGTATTGTAAATAATATGTATAAATTGATTTTAATAGATTTTTCCTGTTTTAAGCTCTGTTCTAACTTTCTCGAACTTAAAAAAATTATTTTTCATATATAGTTCCTTCTAAAATATGGAAAAACACATTAAATATATAATATATAAAGTAAAATTAACAAAAGAAAAAAAATTTAAAAATTATCCACTCCGTGATTCGAACCAGTGCCGTCTCGCTCAGCAGGCTAGCACGTGGTCACGCTATCCGCTCCACCACGATTACACGGTGAGCGTGCTACTGCATTGCCTCAAAAGTACTCTCCCGGTCAGTTGAACGATAAACTTTGGGGGCCCATTGCGACCCTCCTAATTATGCTATAAATATTTCCTTTTGCACGGGGGTTGGGGGTATGATACCCTAATTTGGTACCGAGTTTGAGATTTATAACTTAATATTAAAGCAAGTTACGTGGTTTTGAAAATTGACCCGTACATACCTATTTTATGTTATTTTTTATTCCATTATGCCGTCTTTAAAGAAGAAAGAGGATTGTTTTTATACAGTGATCATACTAGGCAGGCCAAACTATCGAAAGTATTGTAAATAATATGAATAAATTAAATTTAATAGATTTTTCCTGTTTTTAAGCTCTGTTCTCACTTTCCCGAAATTAAAAAAAATTATTTTTCATATATAGTTCCTTTTAAAATATATAAAAACACATTAAATAAATAATATAATGTGAAATTAACAAAAGAAGAAAAAAAAATTTAAAAATCGTCCACACCGGGATTCGAACCTATGCCGTCGCGCTCAGCTGCTAGCACGTGGTCACGCTATCCACTCCACCACGCTTACACGGTGAGCATACTACTGCATTGCCTCAAAAGCACTCTCCCGGTAAGTTGAACGATGTACTTTATGGCTCCATTGCTACCCTCCTAATTAAGCTATAAATATTTCCTTTGTCACGGGGGTTGAGGGTATGGTACCCTATTTTGGTACCGAGTTTGAGATTTATAACTTAATACTAAAGCGAGTTACGTGGTCTTAAAAATTGACTTGTACATACCTATTTTATGTTATTTTTTATTCCATTATGCCGTCTTTAAAGAAGAAAGAGGATTGTTTTTATACAGAGATCATACTAGGCAGGCCAAACTATCGAAAGTATTGTAAATAATATGAATAAATTAAATTTAATAGATTTTTCCTGTTTTTAAGCTCTGTTCTCACTTTCCCGAAATTAAAAAAATTATTTTTCATGTATAGTTCCTTTTAAAATATATAAAAACACATTAAATAAATAATATAATGTGAAATTAAAAAAAAGAAGAAAAAAAATTTAAAAATTATCCACTCCGTGATTCGAACCTGTGCCGTCTCGCTCAGCAGGCTAGCACGTGGTCACGCTATCCGCTCCACCACGATTACACGGTGAGCGTTCTACTGCATTGCCTCAAAAGTACTCTCCCGGTCAGTTGAACGATATACTTTGGGGGCCCATTGCGACCCTCCTAATTATGCTATAAATATTTCCTTTTGCACGGGGGTTGGGGGTATGATACCCTAATTTGGTACCGAGTTTGAGATTTATAACTTAATATTAAAGCAAGTTACGTGGTTTTGAAAACTGACCCGTACATACCTATTTTATGTTATTTTTTATTCCATTATGCCGTCTTTAAAGAAGAAAGAGGATTGTTTTTATACAGAGATCATACTAGGCAGGCCAAACTATCGAAAGTATTGTAAATAATATGAATAAATTAAATTTAATAGATTTTTCCTGTTTTTAAGCTCTGTTCTCACTTTCCCGAAATTAAAAAAATTATTTTTCATATATAGTTCCTTTTAAAATATATAAAAACACATTAAAAAAATAATATAATGTGAAATTAAAAAAAAGAAGAAAAAAAATTTAAAAATCGTCCACACCGGGATTCGAACCTGTGCCGTCGCGCTCAGCTGCTAGCACGTGGTCACGCTATCAGCTCCACCACTCTTACACGGTCAGTGTGCTACTGCATGGAATCAAAAGCACTCTCCCGGTCACTTGAACGATGTACTTTATGGGGCCATTGCTACCCTCCTAATTAAGCTATAAATATTTCCTTTGGCACGGGGGTTGAGGGTATGGTACCCTATTTTGTTACCGAGTTTGATATTTATAACTTAATGCTAAATCGAGTTATGTGGTCTTGAATATTGACCCGTACATACTTATTTTATGTTATTTTTTATTCCATTAAGCCGTCTTTAACGAAGAAAGAGGATTGTTTTTATACAGAGAACATACTAGGCTGGCCAAACTATCGAAAGTATTGTAAATAGTATGAATAAATTAATTTTAACTGATTTTTTCCTGTTTTTAAGCTCTGTTCTCACTTTCCCGAACTTAAAAAAATAACTTTTCATATATAGTTTCTTCAAAAATATAGAAAAACACATTAAATAAATAATATAATGTAAAATCAACAAAAGAAAAAAAAATGAAAAATTGTCCACACCGGGATTCCAACCCGCGCCGTGTCGCTCAGCTGCTAGCACGTGGTCACGCTATCCACTCCACCACGCTTACACGGTGAGCGTACTACTGCATTGCCTCAAAAGCACTCTCCCGGTAAGTTGAACGATATACTTTGGGGGCCCATTGCGACCCTCCTAATTAAGCTATAAATATTTCCTTCTTCACGAAGGTTGAGGGTATGATACCCTAATTTGGTACCGAGTTTGAGATTTATAACTTAATATTAAAGCAAGTTACGTGGTTTTGAAAATTGACCCGTACATACCTATTTTATGTTATTTTTTATTCCATTATGCCGTCTTTAAAGAAGAAAGAGGATTATTTTTATACAGAGATCATACTAGGCAGGCCAAACTATCGAAAGTATTGTAAATAATATGAATAAATTAAATTAAATAGATTTTTCCTGTTTTTAAGCTCTGTTCTCACTTTCCCGAAATTAAAAAAAATTATTTTTCATATATACTTCCTTTTAAAATATATAAAAACACATTAAATAAATAATATAATATGAAATTAAAAAAAAGAAGAAAAAAAATCTAAAAATCGTCCACACCGGGATTCGAACCTGTGCCGTCGCGCTCAGCTGCTAGCACGTGGTCACGCTATCCACTCCACCACGCTTACACGGTGAGCGTACTACTGCATTGCCTCAAAAGCACTCTCCCGGTAAGTTGAACGATGTACTTTATGGCTCCATTGCTACCCTCCTAATTAAGCTATAAATATTTCCTTTGGCACGGGGGTTGAGGGTATGGTACCCTATTTTGGTACCGAGTTTGAGATTTATAACTTAATACTAAACGAGTTACGTGGTCTTAAAAATTGACTTGTACATACCTATTTTATGTTATTTTTTATTCCATTATGCCGTCTTTAACGAAGAAAGAGGATTGTTTTTATACAGAGAACATACTAGACAGGCCAAACTATCGAAAGTATTGTAAATAATATGAATAAATTAATTTTAATAGATTTTTCCTGTTTTAAGCTCTGTTCTAACTTTCTCGAACTTAAAAAAATTATTTTTCATATATAGTTCCTTCTAAAATATGGAAAAACACATTAAATATATAATATATAAAGTAAAATTAACAAAAGAAAAAAAATTTAAAAATTATCCACTCCGTGATTCGAACCAGTGCCGTCTCGCTCAGCAGGCTAGCACGTGGTCACGCTATCCGCTCCACCACGATTACACGGTGAGCGTGCTACTGCATTGCCTCAAAAGTACTCTCCCGGTCAGTTGAACGATAAACTTTGGGGGCCCATTGCGACCCTCCTAATTATGCTATAAATATTTCCTTTTGCACGGGGGTTGGGGGTATGATACCCTAATTTGGTACCGAGTTTGAGATTTATAACTTAATATTAAAGCAAGTTACGTGGTTTTGAAAATTGACCCGTACATACCTATTTTATGTTATTTTTTATTCCATTATGCCGTCTTTAAAGAAGAAAGAGGATTGTTTTTATACAGTGATCATACTAGGCAGGCCAAACTATCGAAAGTATTGTAAATAATATGAATAAATTAAATTTAATAGATTTTTCCTGTTTTTAAGCTCTGTTCTCACTTTCCCGAAATTAAAAAAAATTATTTTTCATATATAGTTCCTTTTAAAATATATAAAAACACATTAAATAAATAATATAATGTGAAATTAACAAAAGAAGAAAAAAAAATTTAAAAATCGTCCACACCGGGATTCGAACCTATGCCGTCGCGCTCAGCTGCTAGCACGTGGTCACGCTATCCACTCCACCACGCTTACACGGTGAGCATACTACTGCATTGCCTCAAAAGCACTCTCCCGGTAAGTTGAACGATGTACTTTATGGCTCCATTGCTACCCTCCTAATTAAGCTATAAATATTTCCTTTGTCACGGGGGTTGAGGGTATGGTACCCTATTTTGGTACCGAGTTTGAGATTTATAACTTAATACTAAAGCGAGTTACGTGGTCTTAAAAATTGACTTGTACATACCTATTTTATGTTATTTTTTATTCCATTATGCCGTCTTTAACGAAGAAAGAGGATTGTTTTTATACAGAGAACATACTAGACAGGCCAAACTATCGAAAGTATTGTAAATAATATGAATAAATTAATTTTAATAGATTTTTCCTGTTTTAAGCTCTGTTCTAACTTTCTCGAACTTAAAAAAATTATTTCTCATATATAGTTCCTTCTAAAATATGGAAAAACACATTAAATATATAATATATAAAGTAAAATTAACAAAAGAAAAAAAATTTAAAAATCGTCCACACCGGGAATCGAACCTATGCCGTCGCGCTCAGCTGCTAGCACGTGGTCACGCTATCCACTCCACCACGCTTACACGGTGAGCGTACTACTGCATTGCCTCAAAAGCACTCTCCCGGTAAGTTGAACGATGTACTTTATGGCTCCATTGCTACCCTCCTAATTAAGCTATAAATATTTCCTTTGCCTCGGGGGTTGAGGGTATGGTACCCTATTTTGGTACGGAGTTTGAGATTTATAACTTAATACTAATGCGAGTTACGTGGTCTTAAAAATTGACTTGTACATACCTATTTTATGTTATTTTTTATTCCATTATGCCGTCTTTAACGAAGAAAGAGGATTGTTTTTATACAGAGAACATACTAGACAGGCCAAACTATCGAAAGTATTGTAAATAATATGAATAAATTAATTTTAATAGATTTTTCCTGTTTTAAGCTCTGTTCTAACTTTCTCGAACTTAAAAAAATTATTTTTCATATATAGTTCCTTCTAAAATATGGAAAAACACATTAAATATATAATATATAAAGTAAAATTAACAAAAGAAAAAAAATTTAAAAATTATCCACTCCGTGATTCGAACCAGTGCCGTCTCGCTCAGCAGGCTAGCACGTGGTCACGCTATCCGCTCCACCACGATTACACGGTGAGCGTGCTACTGCATTGCCTCAAAAGTACTCTCCCGGTCAGTTGAACGATAAACTTTGGGGGCCCATTGCGACCCTCCTAATTATGCTATAAATATTTCCTTTTGCACGGGGGTTGGGGGTATGATACCCTAATTTGGTACCGAGTTTGAGATTTATAACTTAATATTAAAGCAAGTTACGTGGTTTTGAAAATTGACCCGTACATACCTATTTTATGTTATTTTTTATTCCATTATGCCGTCTTTAAAGAAGAAAGAGGATTGTTTTTATACAGTGATCATACTAGGCAGGCCAAACTATCGAAAGTATTGTAAATAATATGAATAAATTAAATTTAATAGATTTTTCCTGTTTTTAAGCTCTGTTCTCACTTTCCCGAAATTAAAAAAAATTATTTTTCATATATAGTTCCTTTTAAAATATATAAAAACACATTAAATAAATAATATAATGTGAAATTAACAAAAGAAGAAAAAAAAATTTAAAAATCGTCCACACCGGGATTCGAACCTATGCCGTCGCGCTCAGCTGCTAGCACGTGGTCACGCTATCCACTCCACCACGCTTACACGGTGAGCATACTACTGCATTGCCTCAAAAGCACTCTCCCGGTAAGTTGAACGATGTACTTTATGGCTCCATTGCTACCCTCCTAATTAAGCTATAAATATTTCCTTTGTCACGGGGGTTGAGGGTATGGTACCCTATTTTGGTACCGAGTTTGAGATTTATAACTTAATACTAAAGCGAGTTACGTGGTCTTAAAAATTGACTTGTACATACCTATTTTATGTTATTTTTTATTCCATTATGCCGTCTTTAACGAAGAAAGAGGATTGTTTTTATACAGAGAACATACTAGACAGGCCAAACTATCGAAAGTATTGTAAATAATATGAATAAATTAATTTTAATAGATTTTTCCTGTTTTAAGCTCTGTTCTAACTTTCTCGAACTTAAAAAAATTATTTCTCATATATAGTTCCTTCTAAAATATGGAAAAACACATTAAATATATAATATATAAAGTAAAATTAACAAAAGAAAAAAAATTTAAAAATCGTCCACACCGGGAATCGAACCTATGCCGTCGCGCTCAGCTGCTAGCACGTGGTCACGCTATCCACTCCACCACGCTTACACGGTGAGCGTACTACTGCATTGCCTCAAAAGCACTCTCCCGGTAAGTTGAACGATGTACTTTATGGCTCCATTGCTACCCTCCTAATTAAGCTATAAATATTTCCTTTGCCTCGGGGGTTGAGGGTATGGTACCCTATTTTGGTACGGAGTTTGAGATTTATAACTTAATACTAATGCGAGTTACGTGGTCTTAAAAATTGACTTGTACATACCTATTTTATGTTATTTTTTATTCCATTATGCCGTCTTTAACGAAGAAAGAGGATTGTTTTTATACAGAGAACATACTAGACAGGCCAAACTATCGAAAGTATTGTAAATAATATGAATAAATTAATTTTAATAGATTTTTCCTGTTTTAAGCTCTGTTCTAACTTTCTCGAACTTAAAAAAATTATTTTTCATATATAGTTCCTTCTAAAATATGGAAAAACACATTAAATATATAATATATAAAGTAAAATTAACAAAAGAAAAAAAATTTAAAAATTATCCACTCCGTGATTCGAACCAGTGCCGTCTCGCTCAGCAGGCTAGCACGTGGTCACGCTATCCGCTCCACCACGATTACACGGTGAGCGTGCTACTGCATTGCCTCAAAAGTACTCTCCCGGTCAGTTGAACGATAAACTTTGGGGGCCCATTGCGACCCTCCTAATTATGCTATAAATATTTCCTTTTGCACGGGGGTTGGGGGTATGATACCCTAATTTGGTACCGAGTTTGAGATTTATAACTTAATATTAAAGCAAGTTACGTGGTTTTGAAAATTGACCCGTACATACCTATTTTATGTTATTTTTTATTCCATTATGCCGTCTTTAAAGAAGAAAGAGGATTGTTTTTATACAGTGATCATACTAGGCAGGCCAAACTATCGAAAGTATTGTAAATAATATGAATAAATTAAATTTAATAGATTTTTCCTGTTTTTAAGCTCTGTTCTCACTTTCCCGAAATTAAAAAAAATTATTTTTCATATATAGTTCCTTTTAAAATATATAAAAACACATTAAATAAATAATATAATGTGAAATTAACAAAAGAAGAAAAAAAAATTTAAAAATCGTCCACACCGGGATTCGAACCTATGCCGTCGCGCTCAGCTGCTAGCACGTGGTCACGCTATCCACTCCACCACGCTTACACGGTGAGCATACTACTGCATTGCCTCAAAAGCACTCTCCCGGTAAGTTGAACGATGTACTTTATGGCTCCATTGCTACCCTCCTAATTAAGCTATAAATATTTCCTTTGTCACGGGGGTTGAGGGTATGGTACCCTATTTTGGTACCGAGTTTGAGATTTATAACTTAATACTAAAGCGAGTTACGTGGTCTTAAAAATTGACTTGTACATACCTATTTTATGTTATTTTTTATTCCATTATGCCGTCTTTAACGAAGAAAGAGGATTGTTTTTATACAGAGAACATACTAGACAGGCCAAACTATCGAAAGTATTGTAAATAATATGAATAAATTAATTTTAATAGATTTTTCCTGTTTTAAGCTCTGTTCTAACTTTCTCGAACTTAAAAAAATTATTTTTCATATATAGTTCCTTCTAAAATATGGAAAAACACATTAAATATATAATATATAAAGTAAAATTAACAAAAGAAAAAAAATTTAAAAATTATCCACTCCGTGATTCGAACCTGTGCCGTCTCGCTCAGCAGGCTAGCACGTGGTCACGCTATCCGCTCCACCACGATTACACGGTGAGCGTTCTACTGCATTGCCTCAAAAGTACTCTCCCGGTCAGTTGAACGATATACTTTGGGGGCCCATTGCGACCCTCCTAATTATGCTATAAATATTTCCTTTTGCACGGGGGTTGGGGGTATGATACCCTAATTTGGTACCGAGTTTGAGATTTATAACTTAATATTAAAGCAAGTTACGTGGTTTTGAAAACTGACCCGTACATACCTATTTTATGTTATTTTTTATTCCATTATGCCGTCTTTAAAGAAGAAAGAGGATTGTTTTTATACAGAGATCATACTAGGCAGGCCAAACTATCGAAAGTATTGTAAATAATATGAATAAATTAAATTTAATAGATTTTTCCTGTTTTTAAGCTCTGTTCTCACTTTCCCGAAATTAAAAAAATTATTTTTCATATATAGTTCCTTTTAAAATATATAAAAACACATTAAAAAAATAATATAATGTGAAATTAAAAAAAAGAAGAAAAAAAATTTAAAAATCGTCCACACCGGGATTCAAACCTGTGCCGTCGCGCTCAGCTGCTAGCACGTGGTCACGCTATCAGCTCCACCACTCTTACACGGTCAGTGTGCTACTGCATGGAATCAAAAGCACTCTCCCGGTCACTTGAACGATGTACTTTATGGGGCCATTGCTACCCTCCTAATTAAGCTATAAATATTTCCTTTGGCACGGGGGTTGAGGGTATGGTACCCTATTTTGTTACCGAGTTTGATATTTATAACTTAATGCTAAATCGAGTTATGTGGTCTTGAATATTGACCCGTACATACTTATTTTATGTTATTTTTTATTCCATTAAGCCGTCTTTAACGAAGAAAGAGGATTGTTTTTATACAGAGAACATACTAGGCTGGCCAAACTATCGAAAGTATTGTAAATAGTATGAATAAATTAATTTTAACTGATTTTTTCCTGTTTTTAAGCTCTGTTCTCACTTTCCCGAACTTAAAAAAATAACTTTTCATATATAGTTTCTTCAAAAATATAGAAAAACACATTAAATAAATAATATAATGTAAAATCAACAAAAGAAAAAAAAATGAAAAATTGTCCACACCGGGATTCCAACCCGCGCCGTGTCGCTCAGCTGCTAGCACGTGGTCACGCTATCCACTCCACCACGCTTACACGGTGAGCGTACTACTGCATTGCCTCAAAAGCACTCTCCCGGTAAGTTGAACGATATACTTTGGGGGCCCATTGCGACCCTCCTAATTAAGCTATAAATATTTCCTTCTTCACGAAGGTTGAGGGTATGGTACCCTATTTTGGTACCGAGTTTGAGATTTATAATTTAATATTAAAGCGAGTTACGTGGTCTTAAAAATTGACTTGTACATACCTATTTTATGTTATTTTTTATTCCATTATGCCTTCTTTAACGAAGAAAGAGGATTGTTTTTATACAGAGATCATACTAGGCAGGCCAAACTATCGAAAGTATTGTAAATAATATGAATAAATTAAATTTAATAGATTTTTCCTGTTTTTAAGCTCTGTTCTCACTTTCCCGAAATTAAAAAAATTATTTTTCATGTATAGTTCCTTTTAAAATATATAAAAACACATTAAATAAATAATATAATGTGAAATTAAAAAAAAGAAGAAAAAAAATTTAAAAATCGTCCACACCGGGATTCGAACCTGTGCCGTCTCGCTCAGCAGGCTAGCACGTGGTCACGCTATCCACTCCACCACGATTACACGGTGAGCGTGCTACTGCATTGCTTCAAAAGTACCCTCCCGGTCAGTTGAACGATATACTTTGGGGGCCCATTGCGACCCTCCTAATTATGCTATAAAAATTTCCTTTTGCACGGGGGTTGGGGGTATGGTACCCTAATTTGGTACCGAGTTTGAGATTTATAACTTAATATTAAAGCAAGTTACGTGGTTTTGAAAATTGACCCGTACATACCTATTTTATGTTATTTTTTATTCCATTATGCCGTCTTTAAAGAAGAAAGAGGATTATTTTTATACAGAGATCATACTAGGCAGGCCAAACTATCGAAAGTATTGTAAATAATATGAATAAATTAAATTAAATAGATTTTTCCTGTTTTTAAGCTCTGTTCTCACTTTCCCGAAATTAAAAAAAATTATTTTTCATATATAGTTCCTTTTAAAATATATAAAAACACATTAAATAAATAATATAATATGAAATTAAAAAAAAGAAGAAAAAAAATCTAAAAATCGTCCACACCGGGATTCGAACCTGTGCCGTCGCGCTCAGCTGCTAGCACGTGGTCACGCTATCCACTCCACCACGCTTACACGGTGAGCGTACTACTGCATTGCCTCAAAAGCACTCTCCCGGTAAGTTGAACGATGTACTTTATGGCTCCATTGCTACCCTCCTAATTAAGCTATAAATATTTCCTTTGGCACGGGGGTTGAGGGTATGGTACCCTATTTTGGTACCGAGTTTGAGATTTATAACTTAATACTAAACGAGTTACGTGGTCTTAAAAATTGACTTGTACATACCTATTTTATGTTATTTTTTATTCCATTATGCCGTCTTTAACGAAGAAAGAGGATTGTTTTTATACAGAGAACATACTAGACAGGCCAAACTATCGAAAGTATTGTAAATAATATGTATAAATTGATTTTAATAGATTTTTCCTGTTTTAAGCTCTGTTCTAACTTTCTCGAACTTAAAAAAATTATTTTTCATATATAGTTCCTTCTAAAATATGGAAAAACACATTAAATATATAATATATAAAGTAAAATTAACAAAAGAAAAAAAATTTAAAAATCGTCCACACCGGGATTCGAACCTATGCCGTCGCGCTCAGCTGCTAGCACGTGGTCACGCTATCCACTCCACCACGCTTACACGGTGAGCATACTACTGCATTGCCTCAAAAGCACTCTCCCGGTAAGTTGAACGATGTACTTTATGGCTCCATTGCTACCCTCCTAATTAAGCTATAAATATTTCCTTTGTCACGGGGGTTGAGGGTATGGTACCCTATTTTGGTACCGAGTTTGAGATTTATAACTTAATACTAAAGCGAGTTACGTGGTCTTAAAAATTGACTTGTACATACCTATTTTATGTTATTTTTTATTCCATTATGCCGTCTTTAACGAAGAAAGAGGATTGTTTTTATACAGAGAACATACTAGACAGGCCAAACTATCGAAAGTATTGTAAATAATATGAATAAATTAATTTTAATAGATTTTTCCTGTTTTAAGCTCTGTTCTAACTTTCTCGAACTTAAAAAAATTATTTCTCATATATAGTTCCTTCTAAAATATGGAAAAACACATTAAATATATAATATATAAAGTAAAATTAACAAAAGAAAAAAAATTTAAAAATCGTCCACACCGGGAATCGAACCTATGCCGTCGCGCTCAGCTGCTAGCACGTGGTCACGCTATCCACTCCACCACGCTTACACGGTGAGCGTACTACTGCATTGCCTCAAAAGCACTCTCCCGGTAAGTTGAACGATGTACTTTATGGCTCCATTGCTACCCTCCTAATTAAGCTATAAATATTTCCTTTGCCTCGGGGGTTGAGGGTATGGTACCCTATTTTGGTACGGAGTTTGAGATTTATAACTTAATACTAATGCGAGTTACGTGGTCTTAAAAATTGACTTGTACATACCTATTTTATGTTATTTTTTATTCCATTATGCCGTCTTTAACGAAGAAAGAGGATTGTTTTTATACAGAGAACATACTAGACAGGCCAAACTATCGAAAGTATTGTAAATAATATGAATAAATTAATTTTAATAGATTTTTCCTGTTTTAAGCTCTGTTCTAACTTTCTCGAACTTAAAAAAATTATTTTTCATATATAGTTCCTTCTAAAATATGGAAAAACACATTAAATATATAATATATAAAGTAAAATTAACAAAAGAAAAAAAATTTAAAAATTATCCACTCCGTGATTCGAACCTGTGCCGTCTCGCTCAGCAGGCTAGCACGTGGTCACGCTATCCGCTCCACCACGATTACACGGTGAGCGTTCTACTGCATTGCCTCAAAAGTACTCTCCCGGTCAGTTGAACGATATACTTTGGGGGCCCATTGCGACCCTCCTAATTATGCTATAAATATTTCCTTTTGCACGGGGGTTGGGGGTATGATACCCTAATTTGGTACCGAGTTTGAGATTTATAACTTAATATTAAAGCAAGTTACGTGGTTTTGAAAACTGACCCGTACATACCTATTTTATGTTATTTTTTATTCCATTATGCCGTCTTTAAAGAAGAAAGAGGATTGTTTTTATACAGAGATCATACTAGGCAGGCCAAACTATCGAAAGTATTGTAAATAATATGAATAAATTAAATTTAATAGATTTTTCCTGTTTTTAAGCTCTGTTCTCACTTTCCCGAAATTAAAAAAATTATTTTTCATATATAGTTCCTTTTAAAATATATAAAAACACATTAAAAAAATAATATAATGTGAAATTAAAAAAAAGAAGAAAAAAAATTTAAAAATCGTCCACACCGGGATTCGAACCTGTGCCGTCGCGCTCAGCTGCTAGCACGTGGTCACGCTATCAGCTCCACCACTCTTACACGGTCAGTGTGCTACTGCATGGAATCAAAAGCACTCTCCCGGTCACTTGAACGATGTACTTCATGGGGCCATTGCTACCCTCCTAATTAAGCTATAAATATTTCCTTTGGCACGGGGGTTGAGGGTATGGTACCCTATTTTGTTACCGAGTTTGATATTTATAACTTAATGCTAAATCGAGTTATGTGGTCTTGAATATTGACCCGTACATACTTATTTTATGTTATTTTTTATTCCATTAAGCCGTCTTTAACGAAGAAAGAGGATTGTTTTTATACAGAGAACATACTAGGCTGGCCAAACTATCGAAAGTATTGTAAATAGTATGAATAAATTAATTTTAACTGATTTTTTCCTGTTTTTAAGCTCTGTTCTCACTTTCCCGAACTTAAAAAAATAACTTTTCATATATAGTTTCTTCAAAAATATAGAAAAACACATTAAATAAATAATATAATGTAAAATCAACAAAAGAAAAAAAAATGAAAAATTGTCCACACCGGGATTCCAACCCGCGCCGTGTCGCTCAGCTGCTAGCACGTGGTCACGCTATCCACTCCACCACGCTTACACGGTGAGCGTACTACTGCATTGCCTCAAAAGCACTCTCCCGGTAAGTTGAACGATATACTTTGGGGGCCCATTGCGACCCTCCTAATTAAGCTATAAATATTTCCTTCTTCACGAAGGTTGAGGGTATGGTACCCTATTTTGGTACCGAGTTTGAGATTTATAATTTAATATTAAAGCGAGTTACGTGGTCTTAAAAATTGACTTGTACATACCTATTTTATGTTATTTTTTATTCCATTATGCCTTCTTTAACGAAGAAAGAGGATTGTTTTTATACAGAGAACATACTAGGCAGGCCAAACTATAGAAAGTATTGTAAATAATATGAATAAATTAATTTTAATTGATTTTTTCTGTTTTAAGCTCTGTTCTCTAATAAATATGCATATGTGGTGGAACTACCACTAAAAATATTAAATACCAAATCACTAGTATATAAGACATGTTAACTTGATTCCATCATGAGGTACCTTTTCATGGATGAAAGTTAACATTGTCGATAATTAAATCCCCTTGAATGGTGACCTGCGGACGTGATATAAACTTGCCAACATTGATGGAGGTTACACATTAAACAATTGATTTGCTTAAAAATATACTGCTCAAAGAAAATAATCCGGTGAAGTAAATAAAGTCTCCCGGTCAATAAACAGTATTGAGGAAGAAAAAAAAAAAGTAAAGCGCTAAATGCTGTAAACAAAAAATGTAGAAGAAAAAATAATGAGCAAAATTTATTTTAACGAAAGCTATTTTAACGGAAATATTTCTTTTTTTTTAACTTTAATTTTAGATAATAAATGTCCTGGCTATCTTGATAAATATCAAACATTTGAACAACAAAATTGCGACTTGAAAAATAAAATCTATCAGTTTATTACTAAAGCATTCCTTTTAGAACTGTCAATTCATCATTTACAATCAAACTGATTTCAAAGTGCTGCCATCTAGTATTTCAAATAAATATTACATTACGATAAATTTATTATATCTCTAACGTCTGTAGACAACAAAGAGGGTAGACACTTAATTCTTGTGGACAATAATAGCAGTTTTAGATTTTTTAAAAAAGGCAGAAATACTTAATTCATTTTAACAAATTTATCCAGCATTTAAGTTGTTATAATTTTCAAAAGAGATATACTAAATATAGCCAAGGGCGCCGGCAATGGGGTGCAAGAGGGTGCACTTGCACCCCCCCCAGGCTTTTTTTTTAACAATTAAAGAGATACAGAAAAAAAAAATTTTATAAAATTCTTTTATTAAAAATATTTTTATTCAAAAACAAATAATTAAGTAATTATTGATAGATAACAAAAAAATTTTTTTTTTTTAATCAAACAAGAATTGTAATCGTCTTGTTTGCTGTCCAAATCTGTTTATACCTTTTTCAATAAATTCTGAGTCAGCTTTGATTCTTTTCTTATGCACACTGAGCATGCACCATCTTGGCAGATATCTACGCTTTATTTTAAAATTTCATTTAATAAAATATAAATAATTTTCTATTAGTTATTTAGTTTAACAAAGGTGCATAACGCAAACTAACGTTTGTATAGCAACACGTTTGTATAGGAAAATAAAATATTTATATATGTAAAATAGTTAGTATATAGTTTGTAGTTATTTGTGTTTCAAAGTCAGTAGCTATGCCAGCGCAATCAATACAGTTTCTCGTGGCAAAATTTCCAAGTACAAGAAATTCGTACTTTTTTTTAAATATCTTGTTAACAATGAAGAAATGTATTTTGAAAAAAATTATAACAGGTGAAAGTATATGTAATAACAGAATATTTAAATTTTTTTTTGTTGGGGGGGGGAGTTTGTGAGAGGGTTGCACCCCCTTTTATATTATTGTGCCGGCGCCCTTGAATATAGCTGCTTTACATCAAAACAACAACGCCTAACAACAGAAAGAAAAATCTGTAAAGCAGGGTATTTTTATTTCTAAATAACATTTATAGATGGCGACACTAAACTTTTCTTAACGTAGATCACCTTACACTTTCTTATCCACTTACGTTAGATAGTTCGGTAATCTACTAGGCAGTATCTTTCGAACCTAGACATATAAAATAAAGGAAAAAAAAAAGGAGACTCCCTCTTCCCCCCTTGAAAACGTCCTTCGGGCTTTGATTGCATCTCACGGAAATTTCATGCATTATATTCTTAAATTGTCATATAAAATATAACCACTATTTTTTCACTGAAATTCAGTATTTCTAAATTTCCCATATACTCATCGGCGACGTCAGATAAAATTTATTGAAGGGGGGAGGGGACCATACTTGGCCTGTTACCAGAGATAAAAAAAAAAAAAAAAAAAAAAAAAAAAAAACTTGCCCTTATTAAAATTCTTACTGTAAAAAAACTTAAATATATATATATGGGTGATTCTTTTTAAATATGACAATTCGGACCAAAATTTTTTTCAAATTTAAAGTCTTCAAAATAATCAAAATTTTTTTTTGTATACTTCTTTAGTTACACTTATTAATATCTTACAGGCAGCAGTGTAGTTTATTGACATTTGCTCGAGAAAAAAATAAAATAAAAATTCACATAATCTTGAATGCTTGATGTTTAAAAACAGTCATTTTAAATTAATAGTAAGTAACTCAACTTAAGCCTTTATGTTAGATGGACCATAAATTGCTTAAATTAATTTTTTTGATCCACTGTAGAAAGAATCAAAAAACTTTTTGTTACTGATATGTACAGAAAAGAACTGTGTTTAATAATCAATCATTAAATAAGTAAATAACTTTGATTACATCCAAGCATATTACAATCATACATAAATTTGGTATTAGGTCAATATTTGCTTTTCTTCTTTACAGTATTAGCAGTTAAAAAAAATTTCTGGTAACACTTCATTGTCTTGGCATTCATAAGCCAAGAAAATGACAGCCAGGTTAATGACAAATTCGCCATTTTATAGCATATAACTTTACTTTAATTTAATATTTTGGCCTAAGACGTTTATATTCTGCAGAAAACAAAAGGATTTCTTAAAATAACTCAGATAAATCTATGTAGTTTATGTTATTAATGATTTCAAGAAGCCAGGAAAATAACAACACAAAAACCTACTCACCTTGAAAAATCTTTTGAAATAGATTTTGAACCAGAAAATTTGTTTTTTATTCATGCAACAAGATATGTTCATATAGGAGGGTATCTAATCAATCTATTAACATGAGATATTGATTGCTGGCTCTATCTATTTTGGTTATAAACCACTCAATACAAGTAGCCAGGAAAATGACAGATTTTCTTGGGACAAACAAATTATTGACAGAAAAAATTATTTAAAACGAAGCTTTTGTAAATAATGCCCTCTGCGTATATTCTAGAAATGCTTACACCGGTTGAGATAAAAAAAAATTAGATATTGAAAGATTTGTGGGAAGTTTTGAAGCTAGTTATTATTGGAAACATTGTTTGGAACATGCCAGGAAAAGGACATTTTGAAATTAAATTACATTTTTTAACTATAAAAAACAGTCAATGCTAGTGCAAAGTCATTATAAAATGCTAACAGCAATGCTATTTATTATTTTTATTTCTTTAAAGTTCTTTTGGTATTATAGTATTAGATCTTGGAGCAAGGGACAGTGAATTGTCATATTTCGTGAGAATCACCCATATACACACACACACACACAGAGAGTAATAAAAGTAACTTTTTCTTAATATATAACCAAAACATGACATCAAACATAAAATAATTATATTTAACAATCAAGTTAATATCTTTTACTAACATTCAATACATAATTGTGAAAACGGAAACATTTGATACAACACAGAGTGTTTCGTGGTCTACATCCCCATTCATAATTTTAGAATCATCTTTTTCTTTGAAAATTAAGTTTAAAAAAATATACAAATTAGGATTTGCAAACTACTATTTAAGAGCTAGAAAAAACTAATGTAATCTTAAGAATCCCTATTAAGATAAAACGGAATTGAAAACTTTAAAACCAGTTTGATTTTATAACCATCATTGAACAGCCAACCCAATTTTTTGCAATTCAAGCTTAATTTAATAACGTAAAGTCATCGGAAAGGGTAGCAAATGGTAATGAATAAATAAATTAAAAAAAAGGATTATTTTGGCTATATTAGTTGTTTCGGTATATATTTGCTGTTTATTATCGATTTATTGGTTATTTACTTTTCTATTTTCTACCCTGTGCGAAGAACTGGTATTCAGCTAGTAGATAAATAAATATTTTGAACTTGTTTGGAGTGTTTTTCCGGTTCATGCAGATTTAGCAGTGCAATTTTAAGATGTGATTCAAAATGGGAATCAATAGAATAAGCTGTAAATACATAGGTGTAAATAAATACAGTTATTACGTTAGTATCTATAAAAAGAGTTGAGTTGTGGTGAGTCGTAAGTGAGTAAATTACTTTAGTTTAAGAAATATATTTATCAATAAAAAGTGCCTTCAGAGTAATGCTAGTCTAGCTTATATAATTAATTTACTTTATTAATAAAAATACTTTAAAAAAAAATTATAGTGGTATATATACATAAAAAAAAAAAACAGAAATCAATTAGTAAAATTTCTGTATATAGGCAGAAATCTTTGAATAGTGTAACAGCATTTTCGCGAAAAAGTGTTTATGTATATATATATATATATATATATATATATATACTCACTTAAAATGAACGAGTGAAATTCAATCGTATTTGATTGACTCTCAGTATTACATGAGTGGATCGTTGTCTAACTTGAGTAATTTGCCATCGTTTTGATTGATTATCTGTATCACTTGAGTGATTTTCAATAATTTTTGATAGACTATTAACATCATTTCAATGTATGATTTTAAGTGAAATTTGAGTGAATATAAATTATTTTTGATCCATAAATAAGTCATTTAAATCTTTTAATTTTTTTTAATCTTTAAATAAATTTTTTTTTAAAGTTTGCATTCAATTTTATAACGCGAAAATGAGTTAGCTTTAAAAAATTAGAAGAGGTTGTTCCAATTTAACTTTCAAATCTAAAAATAAATCATTGATATAGCTTCGTCTTTAGTGCATTCTGGCGGCAACACCAGATTCTAGATCTCTTTCAGAAATCGTAAAAAAGAGCTCTTAAAATAAGAGCCTCACAATACTTTAAATGAATACATTTTATCCTACTTATATATATATATATATATATATATATATCGTCATCCATTTGCAAATATCCTAATAAAAATCTTGTGCTTTCATTAAAATCTTGTGTCTGTTTTCCTGCTGCGGTCCGACTGCATTATTATACATTTTTAAAAGTGTTTCGATTAGAATAATTAATTAGAAGTTGTTTTATAACAAAGAATTAACATAAAAAGATTAATAGAAGCTCTTTATGTTTATATATATATATATATATATATATATAGTATTATAATATTACGATGCTATACGATAGTTATTCTTTTAAAGATTCTGTTAAATTAAAATGCTTTAAATTTTAAATTTTGTTGATATTTTTAACTCATTAAAAGATTTAGTCCCTGAGAAACCGTTGATTGAAACATTATTTATAATAAAATGTATTATATGACTGAAAAAATTAAAAATATATATAAAAATTAAAACTTATAAAATATTAAAAATATATGAAGTATCATGCATTACATTTCACTTTTATGTATCATATATGTCCTCTTTTTTATAAGTCTCAATTGAAAAATAAGCAGAATTAACTTTATTTATTTAGTTGCATCGATGTAAAAGTAAAGTTGTTTAAATCCAATATGTACAGTGTCTTAAAAATACGGTTTTATTTTGAAAAGAAAATTTTTAAATATTACATGTGTTAAAACATTTGATTAGAATGACATGAAATCTATAAATGTATAATATTATGTCATGTCATCCTACGTGACAAAACAATCACGAATGAGACCAATATTTTGGGATATTTTTTTAATCATTTTAAATTGTAATCGAACTTTTAAAGAAACATAAGAAAAAGTCACAAAACGTTTTGATAAATTAAAGGAAAACACTTTGTTTACTATGAATTGGAATTAATTGCGTTCGAAGAGAAAAATAAAATTGTTTAATTGATTGACAGAACTAGTACTCATATTTTGAAGAAATGATAAACTATAAAAATGGTGGTCGGATAATTTTTTCGCATATTTTACTTAATATCTTCACCTTTTTATTTTTTACAAGAAAAGAAATAGGTGAGATGAGATATTTCGGTTTTCTTGGATCACATTCTTCATTTTGGTATCCATAAAAACTTTATATAAATTTACACAAAGAAATAAAAAAGACAACACATAGAACTCTCATTTTCTGTCTCTTTCTGCATTATTTATAGTTTATTGAAATTTCAAAAAATTAATGCTTTTAATTCAGAAAAAATATTTGTTAAGAATACCAAATTCTGAGAATGCTAATCAGCACAAAATAATTACATTAAAAATCCTCTTTCTAATGTAATAGTTTTGTTAAAAACAAAATAAATAAAACTACATAAACTACGATTAACACACTTATACAATAAATTAACAAATTATCCTATTCTTAAAAATATTTTTTTATTACAGTTCTTAATAACGAGCATATTAAAATCATATGGATTTTTTTAATTAAACCTTTGCATTTGAAATATATCTTTCATTCTTTTGATTAATTAAAATGTAAGTTGATGTTAATTTTTCGTATTAGGATATAAATTATTAATATTTATACAAATTTGTTCATTAAATTATATGTTTATAAAGTTAAACCTGACAATAATTTAAGAATGAAAACAAAGCTATTGAAAATTCCTAAGTTTTGATTTATAGTTTTAAAAATTTCAAACGTTACATTAATTTTATAAATATAATATAAGAGAAAACTCCATACGTTATAAATAAATTTATGCGCAAACAATGAACGGTAAAATCATGAACTAATGTACTATGTAAATAAATTTGGTATATAAACTATAAAACATAAAACAACTGACAGTACATAAACAGACAATCATAAATGTATTACGTAACTTAACACAAGCATTTGCTTACTTCCCAAGAAATGAATTTATTTAATGAGTTTTTGTAATCAAAAGATAAACTTTATTAAATGGCTGGAAATAAGCTAATGGGGGAACAGAAATGTGAGCACTTTATAAGAGAAGATTTAGAATGTCAGAGAAAGTCTATTGGAAAAATCACCGAAAAAATCAACAAGATTCTCCCCCTACATAATTCTCTAAAACAGGGGTTTCCAACTTACAAGAGGCCAGGGGCCACAATTAAAAACACAAATCAAATGGCGGGCCGCAACTTTATCAAAATTTTATGTAGGTCTCTTTTATGTTAGAAGGAACATTAAATATTACTGTCAGATTTTTACCAACTTGTACAAAACAAAAGTATTGAATTACAAATAAAAATAAGAAGTAGATTTTTAAAAATATTTGATTGCATATTAAAAAATTCGGGCTACAATAACTTTAATGTGCACCTATGTATTAAACAATTAATGTGCAACTGATATCTAATTGTTAAGATATAAAACTTTAAAAAGGTTGGTATTAAAACTTACATTCTAGCACACAAAATGTTTAATGAGAAAATTGAGGTTTGTTGCTGCAACTACCAGAGAATAGATATTTACATTTTAAACTTAAAATTTACAAATGTGTGTGTAAATATTTTTGTCCAAAATGAGTGGTTTCAAAAAGTTAAATCGGAGAATTACTTCGAGAAAATTTCTGATACACACATGCTAAATAATTATATTGACAAAATACAAAAAAAAAAAAAAAAAAAAAAAGAAAGAAAAAGAGTAACATACACGATTATTTTTGTATTTGAATAAATATTTTCTTTGATGCAAAACTTGAGAAATAAACTTTTTTGCACCGTTGGTATGTTAAATTTCACAGAAACGAAGAAATAGGTTTTTATTAACGAGAAAAGTATTTTAAACGCATACAGATTTTTTAAAGAAAATTTTCCGCAAAAAAAATGACTACTAATTTATTTTAGATCGCGGGCCACAAAAAAAAAGAAGCTTCGCGGCCAGATGCGGCCCCCGGGCCGCCAGTTGGAAAGCACTGCTCTAAAAGGTTGATGCATCTTTTTTCCTAGAAAATTCTAGATAATTGCCTGTTTGAGACAATTTATGAATTGATAGTCAACAAAGAGATGGTTCTGTCGATATCCGACATTTTTAAAAGAGGGCATAGGATCCCAGAAATACAATAGAGACTATTTCAAAGTGCAAATGATATTTTCCCGTAACGTACATTGAGGCGGCTGTTTTCGAGGCTTCAAATGACTCTCCGTGGATGCTGTTGGAAGTTCGGTGGTGCTTTAGAAACAATCTTAATCTCTAAAATGTATGGAGAAATGCATCAGTCACCACTTACTACACGGGGAGTCTTCGGCCGGCGGGGATTGAACCCATGACCTCTTTTACGGTGCCCTACCAATCACGCAACCCCGGTCACGTATTTAATATTTATATAATTCCTAAATGGTCTAAGCTAAATTTATCGCAATCAAAATTTTGACTTCTTTTCGGGCCTTAACAAAGTTACGCACACAGCACCAAAAAAGAAGAAAATAATTGCATTAAAATTTTATTTCTGCGATTTTTCAGTAGGCTAAAAAGGAGAAAATACTTTCATTTTTGCCAGACCCAAAACTTAAACGCAGGGGATGCATTATTTTCTTTCTGAACTTCTATTATCAGCGGAAACTCCCCAAACCACCCAAGGGTTTTTACTTTATGTCTGACAAAAATGAAAATTATCTTCTTTATAATTGTGTCATTGAATTTATTATAATAATCACCTCATTTTTTTATTCTTAAAAATAAGCAATGTGAAAGTGTAACGCAAAACTATTTATTTTACAGCTATTAGAAATATAACACCAAAAATATATCGCCATATCACATAATGGCAGGTACGTGACTGAAACATACTGCACCATGAGAATACAGTAACAAACTACTTAGAATATGACACTAATGTACAAATTTTACTCGGAAGTAGTTAAGAATTTACCATGATACAGGAAATATGTTGAGAACATTTTAAAATTTTTGTACGAGATAAAAAAATATTTGTTGGAAAGAAAGATCTTACTGAATTATAAGCTTTGAAATTATGCAAGTATTATAATAAAAAATAATAGATAACAGAAATAAAAATAAAATCTTTTTGCCTTGTTAAAACTTTTTTTTATTAATCCTTTGCAGGTAAACACTAAATCATTAATTCTAAAGCTGAACAGAACACAACATAAATACAGTTATATCACACACCGGCAAGTAGGCGACAGAAATACATAGCACCATGAAGCCACAACAACAAACTACGCAGAATATTCTATTCGTAGGTGATTGACAAAGATTCGACAAATATGTAGAGAACATTTTTAAAATATTAGTACAAGATAAAAAATATTTGTTGGAAAGAAAGATCTCATTGAATTATAAGCTTCAAACTTATTCAAGTAAATATAATTTAACTTATTCAAGTATAATCAAAATTAATAGACATCAGAAATAAAAATAAAATCTTTTTGCTTTGTTAGAACTCTATTTTTATTAATCCTTTCCAGTATAATCATTCATTCTAAAGCTGAACAGAAATATAACACGACATAAATACAGTTATATCACACAATGGGAGGTAGACGAGAGAAATACATAGCACCATGAAGCCACAACAACAAACTACGTAGAATATTCTACTCGTAGGGAATTGACAAAGATTTAATAAATATGTAAAGAACATTTTTAAAATATTTGTACGAGATAAAAATGTTTGTTAGAAAGAAAGATCTTACTGAATTATAAGCTTCGAAGTTATATAAGTATTATAATAAAAAATAATAGATATCAGAAATGAAAAAAGAAAAATCTTTTTGCGTTGTCAATTTCTTATTTTATTTATCCTTTACAGGTAAACACTAAATCATTAATTCTAAAGCTGAACAGAAATATAACACAACATGAATACAGTTATATCACATAGCGGCAGGTAGACGACAGAAATATATAGCACCATGAAGCCACAATTAACAAACTACATAGAATATTCTACTCGTAGGTGATTGACAAAGATTCAACAAATATGTAGAGAACATTTTTAAAATATTTGTACAAGATAAAAAAATATTTGTTGGAAAGAAAGATCTTACTGAATTATAACCTTCGAAACTGTAAAAGTATAATATAGATAACAGAAATAATAGATAACAGAAATAATAGATAACAGAAATAATAGATAACAGAATCCTTTTTCTTTATTAAAACTCTATTTCCACTAATCTTTTCCAGGTAAATACTAAATCATTAATTCTAAAACTGAATAGAAATATAACACAACATAAATACAGTTATATCACATAATGGCAAGTAGACGACAGAAATACATAGCACCATGAAGCCACAACAACAAACTACGTTGAATATTCTACTTGTAGATGATTGACAAAGATTCAACAAATGTGTAGAGAATATTTTTAAAATATTTGTGGAAAAGAAACCAAAGTTTTCTGAATGATAAGCTCTGAAGTTATACATGTAAATATAGATGATTATAGTATCATCAGAATTTTATTAAAATGCCTGCTAATGTTAATCCTTTGACAAAATAAATGTACAAAACGCCAAAAAAAAAGAAAGAAAAAAAATAATAAAATTTGGATCACCCTGAATAAATTTTGATCTAATGACGGATTTTCACGTTCAAGGACTCAATCTTAATCTAATCTTTCAAAAAAGTCTTCGATTTCTCAGAAACTATTAGACCGATTTCTCTCTAATTTTGTATCTTGTCATGTAAAATTACATTCTTTAAACTGTTGTAAAAATTTGTAGACCTTACAATTCCTTCAAAATTCTTGGGACCATCACTAAATAAAATAATTATAAATATTTTCTGAAAGTTATAATTTTCATGGAATTAATTATCTTTGGATAGGCGAATTTTATTAATTGTGTAAAAAAAAAATTTCAATTCGCTTGAAAAGTTTTTGGGATATGTCGAAATACACAACTAAAATTAACATTAAGGGGACTTCGGAGCGCACGCTTGACCAAGCTGTTGGCGCCATATTTCCCAGATTGCGGCTATAATATGGATGTAAGAAACCCGAATGCGTCGAAAAAAAGGTAAATTCATTCAGAGAAAATAAATTTTTGTGTCTGATTTCGTAACTTAAAATATTGTTTGCACTTATTAATTAGCATATTTGAGATCACCCCCTTGAATCATTAAGACTGAGTCCTAAAACGTGAAAATATACATTCTAATACATTTATGATATTGAGCCAAAGAAAGCATTACATTTTGTTCGTTAAAGCGAGATTTTCGTAAAGGGGGATCGTTTTAAGAGGGTTCAATAGTATTTACATTTTCTGAGTTATTTAAATTTTTAGTTTTTAATGTCATTCAATCCTTATTGTTGCCCAATGAAAGTAGCGAATTAAGAAGATTCCAGACACTCTTCCAGAATTAATTCCATAATTCTTCCAGAATTTAGTTAGCCTTTTATAAAAGGAAATAATAAACATTGCTACTTTATATTTGAGAGACTTTGATTAATATTTTGCAAAGTTTATGATGTTAACGTAACAATGTCTGAATGGAATTAATTAATAATACATCATTGCGTATATATTGCCATCTGTGAGAAATATTTATTATAAATTGTTTTGAATTATTAAAAATTTATTTTCAAAACTTGTTAATACATTTAAACTCCGGTATAATATTTTAAGTAGATATGATTGAAGTCATAAAATTAACGCCAGAATACTCTTCGAAGTTGGAGAAATTAATCCCCACTGCTTAGTTAAAAGAAAAAATTCTCTCCTGGCCAACCTCACCTTTCGTCTCCACCGTTATCGATTTCACAATCAGGCGAAGTGAGCAATAGGCGAATCGCCCCGTGTACCAGAATATATATAGCGGATAGAATTTAAATATCCTCTAAAGAACTCAAACTTCAAGTAAAGCTCGATTGTTCCCTGAACCGGTACAAGCAAAATTTATCGTCAATCGAAATTTCAACTTCTCTCCGATAAACTCTATAGATACAAGAGAAGAAAGTAATAACATAAAAATTTTAAAAGCTATGTTTTGAAATAGACTAAAAGAGAAAACATTTTAATTTTTGTCAAACTTAAAACGAAAAATGTTGGAGTACATTCATTATTCGTGGGCAATTCTCAAAAAGTAGGAATATAACATTGATTTAAACTTTAAGCTGTGGCAACATTTAAGCTTAAATTTGATTCAGCTTAATTTAGCGTAATTAATCTGCTGCTTTAGATTTTGTACGAAACGTCGATAGTTTTTGCTATAAGCTTATTGTTTAAGGTAATCTGATGCCCTAAAATTTGATGAAAAAAGGTAGTACAATGCTAATTTTATTAAAAATCTAAAATTATATTTCATAAATATTTAGTGCATATAACATCTGTATTATGCTCCATCTTTTGAAAAATGACTTTGTTTTAAACTTCTTTTATGAGCGAAAATTTCCTAACACGTTCTACGTTTTTCGTTTTATGTCTGAAAAAAAAAAAAAAAAACTAGCATTATTTTCTTTATAATAGTTAACTTGTAGTTTTTAAAACTGTCACCTTATTTTATTATTCTTACAACTAATCATGGTGAAAATTCAATATCAAACTATCTATTTTAAATCTAAACAGATATCTAACCCAACAAAAATACAGTTATATTACATAGTGGCAAGTATATGATTTGAATAAAAACACAGCAATAAATTATAAAGAATATGATACATATGGACGAATTCTACTCGGAAGTACTTAATCCTAGAATGAAAATGTTAGGGATATTTAAAAACATTTGTACAGGGTAAAAAAATATTTCTTGGAGAAAAAAGAGCTCACTGAAATATAAGCTCCTGAAGTTAGATATGTATAATATTTATGATATGAATGAATTTATTTTATCTTATAACCGTCGTTGAACAGCCGATCCAATTTTTGGGTTTACGACTACAAATGTTCAACTCCGTATTCTTCTCATTTTGAACCAATCCAGATAATAAGGAAACCCCTGGATCAGTACCCCTCAACATGGAGGACTTTGCGACTCGACAGATTTAACGTGCATCAGTCACCATTGTCTTCGAGATATGAATGATCATAAAATCTCCAAACTTTGTTAAAATAGTCATTTTAGAGGTGATTCGAAAAAATATTATAAGAAAAAAAAATAGAGGCAATGTTTGATCGTTAAATTTGCAGAAGAGCTGAATAGCTAATAAAAACTGTTTTGGTTGCTAATTTAAAAAAAAAAGAAATTAAAAAATAATTTGCTGTATATTAATCATAAAATTTCGGAAAAGTAGTTTTGAAGTTCTTGCAAACATACAGATTCAAATACTTACACAGTGTTTTAAGGATGTTCTTTAAGGATGTTCTTCAAAGTTCATCCGTTCATAAAAGTGAGAAGAAAAAAAAAAAAACGACAATTTAAGTGGCTGAAACACGAACAAAATCTTCAACTATAAACTGTTTATAGATGCACCATTTTGTTGAGAAGAATCGAGTACACTTTTAAACAGACAAATTCCTTTATTTTTTTTTTTTTTTAAATCACCCATTTATAGCGATTTTTCAATTTTTACAATTTTTTTTATTTTGATACCCTTAATTTTAATATCTATACAAATATCTTTACGAGCCCAAACGATGGAATGTTGGAGTGATTTTTCAAATAAAAGATTAAAAACTTTTTCATTTTAAAAGAAAATGTGGCTGTTTTTCATGTTTAGTTTTTGCTCCTTTTTCATAATTAGCATAAAACGCTGGTCAACATATGGAGAAAAACGTAACCTAACAGTCATAAATATTTTCTACAAACTCAAAAGTTATTAAAAGTAGCATATTATTGACTATAAATAAGCATTATTTCATACAACAACAGTCTTCGAAGAACAGCTTATATATATAGTCAAAATATATATTTTTAGTCATAAAAACACACAACAATCACAGAGTGGCACAATTTAAACACTTACATATGAAGAACATTACTTACACAGCCCAATTCGCATTTTTGTGCTCAATTTGTGAGACGTGCTATTTTCCTAGTCGGGTGAGAAATATGTTTGTTGCCTTGAATTAGTAAACTGATTCCGATTAAATTCAGATGTATCGATTTCAAATAAGAAAATATTTTTTTTTTTTTTTTACTTATACGCTCTATTTTGAAACAAGTTTTGTAGCTGTTTGAAATTCAGCAGTTTTTTGAGTGTCTTGTAAAGGCCACTAAAGTGTTTTTAGAATCCTTATTAAAAATGAAAACAAAAAAGTTGACTCATTGGGGTCTTAAATTAATAATTAAGCAAGGAACAAAGCAAAAACGCTAACAAAATCTGACAAATTACAGTACTGGAAAGCGAATGTAATAAACGTCAAAGTTTAATAAGAGGTTGGTATATGATGTTTCTTATAAGGGGTTTCGAATGATTCTTTTCTAACTTCCACCGCAATCAAACCTGTTTTATACTCCTGTTTTTTCTGTATTAATTGTCAGATTTCGATTAAATTTGTGTTTTTTTTTCTCGGTTAAATATTAATTTGCTACCCCCAATGTGTTTATATTTTTAATAAGGATTCTAAAAATACATTATTAAGGTTAGTCGTTACGGAACACTTTGTGTTTTCAACTTAGATATACTGGGGCTTTTAAACTAGAAGGATGATATTTTTATTAACTTAATATTTGAAGTTACCAAAAATGTCGAAATATTTACAATTTCAGGCAGCAAACATTTTTTTTACCGCCGTAAAATTGAGAGTTATGTGCATTTTAATTTTATTTATGGAGAGTAAAGTTGAACGGAGAGATCTCTTTGTACATAGTGCAATAAAGAAATAAATTAATAAATGGACCACGCTAAATAACTTTTGATTTAATGATCGGATCGTTACGTCCTGGGACTCAATATTAAATACAAGACCTTTTTTAAAAATCAGTCATTTTTCTCAATTTTAATCTGTCATTTTTTCACTCTTAAATAAAAGATTTTTCAAAAACTATTTGACCGATTTCATTCAAATTTTGTATTTCGCCATGAAAAATTACATACTTTAAAATGATGTGAAAATTTTTACACCTTACGTTCAAAATTTCTTCCGACTACTATTAAATAAAATAATAACAAATATTTAATAAAATTTATTTTTTGCATGGAATTATCTTTGGATAAATGAATTTTATAATTGTGTGCAAAATATTTTAAATTCGTTTTACAAGTTCTCGAGATATGGCGAGAAACGCAAATTAGTGAAATTAGCAATAAGGGGTCCAAATCTTGGATCTTTCTCCTGGCCAAACTATGGGCACAACATTTCTCATATTGCGGCTACTTTCAACGTTTTGTGTATTAGGAAACCAAATCTGTAGCAAAAACAACATGTTTATTCAGTGAGTACGTTTTTGTGTCTGATTAAACTTAAAATACTGAACTTAAAATATCGTCTGCACTAATTAATTAGCATATTTAAGACTACCCCCTCGAACAATTAAGATTGAGTCCTAGAACGTGAAGATCTGATCATTAGATTAGAAGTTATTAAGGGTGGTCCATTTATTTCTTTTGCGCACTGTGCACATATTTTTTTATACACACTTCAAGATTATTGATACTTTAGTGAAAATGCTTTGATACTTTTGTAGGTGTTCATTTAGCGTTCGTTATCAAATGAAGTTGTAGCTGATTATTACTATGAATTTTCAGAATTGTTACGGGATTAGATAAAGTGGATGTGGAGATACTGCAGGCGGACAAATTAGTAACTTCGACAGCAGTAAAGAGATGTACTTAAATTCTATGCCGTTTAAAGAATAGTAAAAGTAAATCATTCCCGTAACAGCCAATTGTGGGCCAGGGCTCCACAATTTCATGACCAACGACATGATTCAAATAATGTGATCAGCACTGCGCACAGGCCACTTATACTTCCCAGGCAGCTGGTACCCATCGATCTGAAGCTGAGTGGGATTCAAACCGTCACTGGGGATCAAACCCCAGACTCTGACACTTCAGTGCCTTAACCACCTTTTTTGGATTAAGTGTTGCCAGACTGGACATACTATGCATACAGGATATGCACAGGCAGATGCAACTGGACAAAAAGCTCAATTGCAAATTGACGTGATGGAGCGCCTATTCATGTTACGGGCTGTGTGTATATAAACTTAATCGGATGATGTGTGCATAAGTATACACAAACTGTGTCCAGTCATTTACTCTGTTACACAATTATTTACTCTGTTTCAGCAAATAACCGTTATCGTTAAAAGACTTGAACACTAACATGAAAACCACCTTGACAGTTCTACTCTAAAACACGTTTTTTTTTTTTTTTACAGAAGCTCGTTTTATAGGTTAAAATAACAAGCTCGCACTGGTCGGATTTCCTAGATTTTCCTGGATAAATAATCCAAGGAAAAAAAAAAAACATTTGAAATGTTGTGTATTAAACAATAATAGTGAATATGATGGTACCTTTATTAAACAGCTCCTAAAAACAGCCATGAAATATAAGGACCGCCCAAATGAAAGGAGGATCCTGAAATAGCGCTTGCATTACTTGAGCAATGCATTACTTGAGCAATCGAATGTAACAGCATTGAGGAAACTATCAGAACACTATCAGAAGTTTCGAAGTAATTCGACACTTGAAAAAAAACTTAGGAGCCGTTCACATTGCATACGATTCCCGCACCTCCGAAGCAAAAGGGGAATCTAATTGGTGAGTTTTTCGCAGGAAAATATATTTCACCAATCAAGTTCTCTCAACGGTGGTCGGAGATGCTTGAATGAAATGCAGCGATAACAGCGAATTTGAGACACATTGTAATAATTTTTATTTTATATTATTATATCCATTTATTTTTTCCGGTAGTAGGCAAATTTTTTTTTCAGTTAGTGGGGGCAATAAAGTTAAAACAATTTAAATAAGTAAAAAAATATTAGTGTAGGAAACACCTGGCAATGGCTCTGATATTTAAAAGAACATCATTGTAAGGAATACCGGAAAAGTTATACATAGTCAACACAATTTAAGTAATTAAAAAATATTAGTGTAGGAAATATCTGGCAATGGCTCTTGTATTTAAAAGAACATCATTGTAAGGAATACCGGAAAAGTTATACATAGTCAACACAATTTAAGTAATTAAAAAATATTAGTGTAGGAAATATCTGGCAATGGCTCTTGTATTTAAAAGAACATCATTGTAAGGAATACCGGAAAAGTTATACATAGTCAACACAATTTAAGTAATTAAAAAATATTAGTGTAGGAAATATCTGGCAATGGCTCTTGTATTTAAAAGAACATCATTGTAAGGAATACCGGAAAAGTTATACATAGTCAACACAATTTAAGTAATTAAAAAATATTAGTGTAGGAAATATCTGGCAATGGCTCTTGTATTTAAAAGAACATCATTGTAAGGAATACCGGAAAAGTTATACATAGTCAACACAATTTAAGTAATTAAAAAATATTAGTGTAGGAAATATCTGGCAATGGCTCTTGTATTTAAAAGAACATCATTGTAAGGAATACCGGAAAAGTTATACATAGTCAACACAATTTAAGTAATTAAAAAATATTAGTGTAGGAAATATCTGGCAATGGCTCTTGTATTTAAAAGAACATCATTGTAAGGAATACCGGAAAAGTTATACATAGTCAACACAATTTAAGTAATTAAAAAATATTAGTGTAGGAAATATCTGGCAATGGCTCTTGTATTTAAAAGAACATCATTGTAAGGAATACCGGAAAAGTTATACATAGTCAACACAATTTAAGTAATTAAAAAATATTAGTGTAGGAAATATCTGGCAATGGCTCTTGTATTTAAAAGAACATCATTGTAAGGAATACCGGAAAAGTTATACATAGTCAACACAATTTAAGTAATTAAAAAATATTAGTGTAGGAAATATCTGGCAATGGCTCTTGTATTTAAAAGAACATCATTGTAAGGAATACCGGAAAAGTTATACATAGTCAACACAATTTAAGTAATTAAAAAATATTAGTGTAGGAAATATCTGGCAATGGCTCTTGTATTTAAAAGAACATCATTGTAAGGAATACCGGAAAAGTTATACATAGTCAACACAATTTAAGTAATTAAAAAATATTAGTGTAGGAAATATCTGGCAATGGCTCTTGTATTTAAAAGAACATCATTGTAAGGAATACCGGAAAAGTTATACATAGTCAACACAATTTAAGTAATTAAAAAATATTAGTGTAGGAAATATCTGGCAATGGCTCTTGTATTTAAAAGAACATCATTGTAAGGAATACCGGAAAAGTTATACATAGTCAACACAATTTAAGTAATTAAAAAATATTAGTGTAGGAAATATCTGGCAATGGCTCTTGTATTTAAAAGAACATCATTGTAAGGAATACCGGAAAAGTTATACATAGTCAACACAATTTAAGTAATTAAAAAATATTAGTGTAGGAAATATCTGGCAATGGCTCTTGTATTTAAAAGAACATCATTGTAAGGAATACCGGAAAAGTTATACATAGTCAACACAATTTAAGTAATTAAAAAATATTAGTGTAGGAAATATCTGGCAATGGCTCTTGTATTTAAAAGAACATCATTGTAAGGAATACCGGAAAAGTTATATATAATCAATGTTATATGCCAGTCAATGTCACTCTACCTTAAAAAAAAAAAAAAAAAGAAGCTTGGATTGAAGAACTAGAGCTGCAAGCTTGTTGGTTTGTAATCTTGTTATCTACAGTCAGAATCTCCTCCGATGTCAAACGCTAAAAAAATGTCCTAACGTCCACAAGCGGCAAGGAGTATCTGAAATATCCACTTTTATATGGAGCAGCTCTCATACAATTTGTTGTTTACAGATGAAGGCATTTTTCCTTCTTATCTTCACCTCTTTTCCATGATCTTAATTTCCGGGATCGTGTTTGGGGTAACTGTTTCCTTCGGGGTAACTGTTTTAAAACGTCCTTCGCTGTAATATCAAGAGGAGTGAGGATAATAGAAGGGAGATATTTTTCTCTGATGCTTGCCTTCATTTTAAAGAATTCTCGCAGGCTAACTGAATCTTTACGCAAAATTCTGTCTTGATCAATATCTTCATCAGCTTTTATTTTTGATGGTTCTTTAAACTAAAATACAAATGAAAAATGACGTTAAAAGCAGTTTAATAATTACCTTTTTTTGGTTAGTCTTATAGTTTGAATATTTTTTTGGATTACGAATTCAATTAACACTTTTAAGGGGAAAAATCTAAAAATTAAAATCTAATGTAAATAATACTTAGTTTTAAAAAGTGAAAAATTTATAAAAGTAAGTATTAAGTTCTTTTTAAAAGATTAGGAGGTTCCGACTCTTGCTCGCTACACGTATCAATTCCCATAGTGACCTCTCGTTCATCTTCGTTTATTTTCCCTTAAAAGTGTATATTTAAAAAGAAAAAAAAAAAGATAAATTTGTTTCTAAATTAGATAATTATTATAATTTCACGTATGATTATTTTGCTAGTTTGTTGTAAGATTATGTTTATCGTAACAAAATAAACAATTACTTAGATTTTAAAAATAATCAACTTTTCTTGAAAAGGAAATTTTACTTAGGAATGTGTGACACAAGAAAAAGTAATTAATGAAAAGTAATTTTACTTGTTAATAATCTATAACGATTGTGACGTTGTTTTTCGTATGGAAGTTCGAATTAATTATTAACTGCCTTGGCGAATCGATGAACTACAATATTTTATGAAACAAAAGATCATGTATTTATTTCAAGAATGAACGAATATTTTTTCACGGACACATTTGCATTTTACCAGAACTGACGCATGCGCAATTACTTGAAATCTTATTTATGTACGGAGGCGAACGTAAATTTGCAAAATCTCCCAATTATAAACTTTATTTGTTGTATAAATGTTTGGTAAAGTGCTAATTTTGTATTTATTTTAATATATTAATTAATGACAAGTGTTTTGTATAATTGTTAATATGGAGATAGTGAGTGCAGATAAATCACTTTTTATCTTAGATTCATATTTGATTAAATGATTCAATGGTTTGTGTGAAATGTGAAATGACTTTTTTTTTCTATATTATTAAGCTTTATAGAGCTATGAATAGAAAATGGTGATGGGCTTAATGTTTTTGTATAGAATTTTATTGAAAAGACAAAGTGTAAAATTTGATCCCCGATTTTTGAAATTGTATTTATTGATGTAAATTTTAGTGGAATTTAATTCAATGATTTTGCAAGTGACTGTTTTGATGTTTTTACTTTTCTTGTCCATTATTCCATATTAATAATGACTCATAAAAAATATTACAATTGAATGAATATTTTCAAAGTATGCGGGAAGAGTCATATCGGCAATGTCAGCATTCATCGATGAAAAAGGTACCCCAACATAAAATTAAGTTAACATGTCTTATATACTAGTGAATTGGAATTGCATCTGTAGTGGTCGACACAATACAATACTCCCCCACCAGAATTTTATCTGTGGTAGAATTCGATGAATGGATACCACTAGTGGATTCATTACTGCTTTCCGAGAGGCCGGGAGAACTGTACCAGGAACAACGGACTTTTGAGTGCTGGTCTTGGGAGCTGTATTGAGTTCACGATCGTGGTTACTCTTATGTTGCCATTAGCAGTAGAGTGTATACGGGGAGGGGAGTATATACGGGGAGGGGAGTATATACGTTGTGTATGATCGAGGCTGAGTAGCAACAGCGTTCACGGTCGTGGTTTCTCTTGTGTTGCCATTAGCAGTAGAGTGTATACAAAGAGTATATATGCTGTGTGTTCTCGAGACTGAGTAGCGACAGCGCGAAGAGGTGGATAATGTCTCAGTTACAAGTAGCAAGTCAACTATTCATTGTGGACCATCCATCGAAGTAGGCTTGTTCAAATCGAAGTGGGACTTTCTACCTTGGTAAGCGTATTCACATCACGTCCGGGTCACCAATGTGGGGAGAGTAGAAATCGATAATCGGAGGGGAGCTAGAATCGATAATGATTGAGTGTCCGAAAATCAAGCCTATTGCTTGATTTTTCTGACACTGGGTGTATAATATACTATATAACAGGGGTGGCCACCCTGCGGCTCGCGAGCCACATGCGGCTTTTGAAGGATTATTTATGGCTCTCGATAAATGTACCCGAGTTCCATTTTCATTTTTGTCCTATTATATTTTAAAAAATTATTATCGTTCTGTATGTGTTTTAAAATGTCTTTTAAATTACTGAGAACAAATATGAAAGATTAAGTGCAACGTTGTTCAATTCAAGGTGAATTTTCCATTTCCAATATAATTATGACACAAAAAGCATCTGGAGAATTAGAATTAATCGAGATGCAAGAGGATCAAGCTCTGCAATTAAAATATAAGTTGACGTCGATTACTGAATTTTGGAAATTTGTACCGGATTCGAAGTATCCTGAATTAAAAAAGGCTGTTTGTCGAATTATTTCAACATTCGCAACAACGTACTTATGTGAATCATTTTATTCCACTTTAAAATTCATGAAATCCAAACACCGATTAGTATTAACTAACCAGAATCTCAAAGAGTTACTGCGAAGTGCTGTCACCAATTATTCACCAAATTTTAAAGAATTATCAAGAGAAGTAAAATAAATGTGTTTAATTTTTAATATTTTAATTCAATACACATATTTTGTACTTTTATGTTTTCAATAAATATAATTTATGTAAAAAACATTTTTTTAGTACCTTTTTTGCATACCGTTTAAATACGTATTTAATTGCGGCTCGCGAAAAATTTCAATTTTGGAAAAATGGCTCGACTATCAGGGAGCTTGGCTACCCCTGCTATATAATAACAACATATTAAAAAATTAACAAGGTAGCGAGATTTACCAAAATTAGAGTTAAGCCAACTGTTTGATTTCGACTCCAAAGACAGCTGGAGTTGCTTCGTTGATCTTTCGGAGTTAGCAGGTAGTTGTATATTCTGCAAAGTTTTGTTGATTAAAACGAGGTTTAAAATTATAACTATAAATACTTTTCGTTATAAAATCATAAATGTAATTTTTTTTCTAATTCTATTGTTATTTGAATAGTTTGATAACTCCTATTTTTTGTCCAATTAAATATACAAAACATAATGACCATTTTGTTTATCCTATTTTAGCTGATTTTTGGAGACCAATGTTTGACAACAGGAATAAGCTAGTGGTGTGGTAGATTTAAAATAAGATAAATATGATTTGCAAGACGATATTAAGACTGATTTTATATTTTTTATTCAATCGATGAAATCAGACTTCTATTCAAATAAGGCTTTCACATGTTTCATATAGTTCATATAATTTTATGCTCATTAAAGATAAAAAACATTATAAATACAGTATGATCCTAAATTATTACAATGTGCTTTTTTTGAAATAGAAAGATACTCTATTTTCTTTAACAAAAAAAACTTCTTCGCATAGAATTAATATTTTAAATAAAATTTTATAAAATGTGATTTTTTTTTTCAGTCTTGTTACTAGAAAATTGAATCAAATACCATGAAATCTAGTAGATAGAGTGATATCTTTGATCTGGTGATAGTCCCATAACAGACTAGTAGTTAAAACACGGTTCTCAGTAGAACTCAAGAATCACTGGCTGCGGTCAGTGTGCGGGTGGGTGACCACTTCGATCAGCTTATGAAGAGACCGAGGTAGTGTGATATATTCATTCACCAGGAGTATGTTCGTTCACCAAGAATTGGCACTTGGCTCCAAAACCTCGGACGAAGAGTTCATTTCAGAGCGGGAAGTAAGAGGAGAAACGTTTCCGCGCTTGAAACTGAAACAACCCTTAATGCGCACCAAACGCAAACAGCGAATTATTTTGTAGTCACTTACTTCGCTGTATCATCTGCTATTTTACCCTTCGCTACTCTAGCTAATTAAATATATTGCAGCAAAATGTCTCAAAAAGGACAAACAAGGCACTAAAAAATCGAGAAATATCATCGAATTTATGAAGAATGTTAAAAGAAGTACATAAAAAATTGCGAAATAAATATTTTTCTCACACAATCGCCAAATAGCAAATCCTTATCGGTAACTATAACGGGTAACTATAATTAACGGGTAACTATAATTAACTATATCGGGTCTCATCAAACTGTTCTATTGAAAAGTGTTCAACTTCGCGCATAGGTCGTTTGATTACCAAGTAGGGGAGCCATCCCTTTAACAGAGGTTCGAAATTGGGATGGCATATCTTCGGATCATCCTCAGGCATGTTTCATAGATGATCGTCGCCAATAGCCTATTGTGCAGCTCAAGTGCTAGCACCTACTGCTACTGATCACGTGATCAAAGTAACATTTTTGCAAATTGAAATAATCGCATTAAAATTTGATAATATTCGGTAAATATTTTTACAAATGAAAAGCAGTGTAAAATAGCGTATTAAAATATTTATGGAACATTGAAAAACGAATATATATAAAACTAAAATTAGTTTTTGTTACCTGGGATATTTCTTGTTCTAGGTCATCAGAAGTTTCTTTGCAGGCCATAGTTGCTTCCTCCTTTTGGGGATCTGCATTTGGTGCAAGTATATTATCTCCTGCTGTAATGATTTTATTTGATTCATCCTCGTGCTTTGGTTTGGGCATCAAAGCATCTTCACTGTAGAAGTTGGCACAAGTGTTCATTTGTTTCGAAAATAAATTGTTTTCTTGAGAATTTTGAGAAATTTTTCTGGTGCCGCTTTGCACTTCATTATCGTTATTCATTTCCTTATTCACTCCTACTGCGGAATGAAATTCTGTTTCGGAATCAGTGCTACTACCTGGATTACAGTTAGGAGTCTTTTTTGAAGAAATCGATTCGTTTCTGCGAGAACATGATTCTAAAAGTTCCGCTTTTAACTCTTCTTCATTTCGTTGATGAATTCCGGAAGTCCGGTTGTCTATGAGAGGTAAATCATCAAATGTACGTGTAGTTTGACGAAGTGGTGGAGACTTAGGAGACGTTGGAATCTGGCAAGATGAAGTAGTTGTACATCTTGGAAAATGTTCATGGAGCTCTAAACAAGCTACTAATGATAACGTGGATTCGTTAGAAAGTGATACTTCATTAAAATTATGCTGTGAACCATTTGGATTGCCATTAGTAATTTCAGGGTATAAAATCGGCATGTTAGATTCACAATTATCGCTCTTATATTTATTATTTCTCGCTCTGTTTTTAAAAAATCGTCTTAATTTTCCTTCACAAGTGGCAACACCAGAAAATATAATTTTTTTCATAATTCCCGATCTAACACCAGTCTTTGGCTTACGTGGCTTTGAAGGTAATGTTTTTGATTTCAAGTGATTAACTGGTTTTGCCCTAACTGTAGGCACGGGTGCTTTTTTATGCACGTATGGCTCAGTTAGTTTTGTAGTTACTTTTTCAGAGGTTTTCAATGCATTACTTAAAATACTGTTAGATGACTTGTGTGGCATTTTCATTGCGTTATCAGTTTGGGTTTCAACGCATCGGTGCGCAGTTGCAGGGACAATTCTCGGTGTTGGATTAAGGGCTGGATATGATTGGGGTTTGGCATTATTAGCAGGAGGAAATGTAACGCGTTTTTCACGAATGCATGATTCAACGCTGGTGGATGAATTGTGCTTCATTTTCATAGTGCTGTTAGCAAGTGATGAAGGAGCGTAAGGTTTTTGATCAGCATTTATAGAGGGAAGCTTTACGCCGCTTTTATGAATAGATAATTCATATTGTTTCTTAAGAAGTTTCTTAACATCAATGACTTTTGATGAGTTACGTTTAACGCTGTTTTTTGTCACATAGCGTTTTCTTTTCAAGGCTGTATTTACTCGTGTTTCAAAAGGTAAGTTAGGGTCTTGAGCGGTTTGAACAACTGAAGGTGGTGAAGTAATTGTGGGTTGTGACTGATTCTTATTTGACTGGGGAAGCATACCATTGTCATTGATTTCCGATGAACTAATTTGGATGTCGTTGGCTGAATTGAGTGACGTTTTAGAATCAGACAATTGCACAACGTCCATGTTTTTATAATGCGTGTTCTTATTTGTAGCATTCTGATTTTCTTGCCTCAAGTTTGTTGTATTGTCCAGATTGATATCTTGGATGTTGTTGGCTGAGTTGAGTGACGTTATTAAATCGGACAATTGTACAACGTCCATTCTTCCATAATGCATTTTCTTATTTGTAGTATTCTGATTTTCTTGCTTCAAATTTAGTGAATTTTCGAAATCAGTATCTTGGATTTTGTTGACTGAATTGTGTAAAGCTTTTAAATCAGACGATTGTACAACGTCAAAATTTTCATAATGCATTTTCTTATTTGTACTATTCAGATTTTCTATCCCCAAATCAGTTAAGTTCTCCAAATCGGTAGTAGTATCATCATCTAAGTATATTATTGGTGGTATTTCTAGAGATTTACTTTTTTGTTGATTATCAATGGAGATATCATCAGAATTGGAGGCAGTTTCAATAAGCATTAAAAACGAGTTAAGAGAATCATTTTGTGCAGACATAGCATGTGGTTCATCCTGCATTTTTGAAAAAGTATCATGATTTGCGCCAGTTTCAGAAGGAATTGTGACATTCTCTATTGGATCCATTTGTTCGGATTTAACTTCGTATTTAGATTTATTTTCGTCATTTGATGCATTGTTAGAACTCTGAACGGTGGCAACAGGTGGTGCAATGGTTTTAGGTTCAAGATTATTGTTTTTTATACTGTCAGTTTCAATGTTAGTACCTGGGATTTCTGCAAAAGGAGTTATATCAATCTCAGAATAGTCAAATTTTGAAGCATCATATGCATGTTCCATTTTCTCAATTGAGGCATCATTAGGACTTGTGATAGTTGCAACAGGAAGATTATTCTGATCTGGCGTAGATTCAGATTTGCACTGCACTTGATGAAAAGAGAGAGCATCAGGATTTGAGATAATTTCACAAGACTCATCGCTAGTGGAATCGTCACTCAAGTATATTATTGGTGGAATTTTCACAGATTTACTTTTCAGTTGGTTATCGTCAGAGATATTACCAGAATTCGAGGTAGTTTGAATAGTCATTAAACTCTTGTAAAAATGTTCATTGTGCGTGGATTTAGCTTTCGGTTTATACTGCATTGGGCCAATTGAAAGAGTTTCATGATAAGCGACATTTTTAGTGTGGGTTGTACGATTCCTTACAGAATCCTTTTGCTCAGATATAATTACATATTTATGTTTTACTGAGCCATTTGATTCATTGCTGGAACTGTGTACTGTTTCAATAGGTAATGTAATGATTTTAATTTTAAGATGGTCGCATGTATTCAAATTTTCTGAATAAGAATGAATTGGATTGTTCTTGGAGTTGGATTTTTGGAGTTGTCTGTATTTCATGAAAGACGTATTTTTAGCTTGCTGTGATGTCTTCTTCCTGGGACGCCCTCTTTTTCGCTTAACGGAACAATGCAGGTTATTTGTTTTTTCAGCAGTAGTTTTTAAAGGCAAATCGTAGGATGAAGTTGATTCCGGCGAAGTTAATGAATAAGACGAAAAATCCTCTGACGGTAAAGACATTGACACCCCAACATTACGTTCTAGATTTGATGAGCAAGGTATCACACAGTCTATTAAAGACGTATTTTTAGCTTGCTGTGATGTCTTTTTCCTGGGACGTCCTCTTTTTCGTTTAACGGAACAATCCAGATTATTTGTTTTCTCAGTAGTAGTTTTTAAAGGCAAATCATAGGATGAAGTTGATTCAGGTGAAGTTAATGAATAAAACGAAAAATCCTCTGAGGGTAACGATACTGACAACCCAACATTACGTTCTAGATTTGATGAGAATAGATTTTCACTGTTCATCACATCATTAACATCTGGAATTTTCTGATGTTTTCCCAGATTTTCCAAAATTAGCGAAGTAGCATCTTTTACTAGATTTGGTAACTTTTTCCCCCTTTTGATGTCTTTATTTCTTTTAGACCTGCGCTGTTTAAGCTTTTTAACACTCGTAGGCGGCTCATCGTTTAATGACTCTGCAGATGTTAGGTCTATATCATCATCCACTTCATTGGAACTTTTACTTTTAGACACAGATGAGCTTTCAGTATTATCTCTGTTTATTTTCCACTTTGGTTTAGATTTCTTAGAAGGCTCAAAATACGACTGAATGTCAACTTCGTTCAACCTTTTTATTTTTAATTTTGGTATCGGTTCTTTGGTAGCATTACTTGGAACTATATCTGGAAGAACATCTGGAAATGGAGAATTTATCCGATTCTCTATTAAGCAATCAGAGGACGAAGGGGTTAAAGACGAATCGTTGCTAAACTTGGCAGTCTGGTAAGTTTCTACATTCTGGCTTTTACGTTTATTAGTATTTTCAACAACACGCGCAGAACTATAGTCTACTGCTTTGTTACACGCTAGAGATAAATTGTAGCGGAATTCATCAACTGCACATACTTCTTCATGATTATTTATTGTTTCAACAACAGTTGGAAATTCAGATTTACGCTTCAATGGAGATGATTTGTGATAAAAATGATTCGTTGTGCAGTTTTCCTCCCTATTTCTGATGCTGTTAACAACTGATTTTGTAACTTTATTTGGAAAATTCAGACTTCTTTTGAATGTAGAGAATTGATCAAGACTTGTTTTCCTTTCTGTCGCTTTAAGAGTCAAATCATAAGCTATATTTTGAGCAGTTGAATTCAAATTATCTAATTCATTTATCTGAATAAAAGATGAGTCTTTAAGAGTATCATTAGTGCACTTTCTGAAGCAACTTTCGGGTATAGCTGATGAAGAGTGTTTAGAAACTGATGTCTTATCGTAACCCTGAAAGTTTGACAAACTATTATCTTGATTTGAGTTTATACTCGATGTAAAGCTATATAACTTATCCGGGTTAGTCTTCGATTTTTTTGATTTTTTTGAATAACTCAAATCAATAGCAGATATTTGTATGCTTGAAAGTAAATCTTCAGTTAGGCCGTTTAAATTGTTAACAGACGAACTTTTCCGGAAAGCTGATGTTGCATTTTCAGTATCAAATGCTTCAACTCTTGACTTTAGATTTTCTTCACCCTCCTTGTTTAAAAAATTTCCAATTGAATTAAGATCTGAGCGTATTTCGGGTGCAACATTTCTTCCGTTCTGTGTTTTTTCAGAATCTGTTCTGTTTAGTGTTGATTCAGATAATTCGACTCCTGTCTTTGCTTGTCGTTCACACTGTTTAATCAAGGAATCACTACTTTGATTACCATCTAAACCTATTTCGGACGCAATATTTTCTCCGTTCAGCATTGATTCAGAGTCTATTTCGATAAATTTTCCGTTTGCTATGAATGCTTTCACAGTCGTGTCATACTTGATATTTTTAAGCAGTTCAGAATTCACGGGCTGCAATAGTTTATTGACAGTTTCCGCTGATTGGTCAGTCTTTAAAATTTCAGAAATATATTTGACAATTATTGGACCTAGCATGCTGAAATCTACGCTCAAGTTCACATTGATAGGTTGTACTTCAGAGTTTGGCTGCTCTTGGGTGATATTCTGAGTACTCGTTGAGGGGTAATTTTCAGGGTTTCTTTCAAGAGTTAAAGGGTCAGGAATATTATTCGATATTTTGGAATTTATCTCATGAGGAACTGGTTCTTTTTCAGTCACTGTTTTATCACTTGTCACTGTTTGTTCAGTCACTGTTTTATTACCATCAGAAGGTTCATTTTGTTTAGATTGTGTTAGCGGCAACGGCAGAGAAGACACTTCGTCAGATGAGTTTTCATTAGTGGTCTGAGTGCAAGAGTCGTTCATGCTTGTAAATTCTAATGCTGATGTTGATGCTTTTTCGGATTGGATATGTTCAGATAAACCCTTAAATGGAATGAAGAGTCATTAAAACTTATTTAAAAAATCAGCATAATTATTTTTTATGTTTTAGAGCATTTAACTAATTATCAGGGTTATCTGTAGATTGGAAAAAAAAAACAGCTAAAAATAAACTGCAGACAATTTATATATTAAAAAAAATACAGTTTGAAGACTGTGGTGAATTTGCCGATTCCTCTACAGAATTATTGAGGCCAAAATAACTGCAAAATTACAGCGGTTTGTAAAATGTAGCAGTACCAACTTGAAAAGTTTTACAGTAAATATGCAGAGATATCAGATTATTGAATTGTACCTTCCCTTACGCGCGATGAGAAATGCTAGACTTCATGCATTACGCAACTCTGGCAGGTGTAACTAGTCAAAAGTTTTGATGGTTTTCCATGGATGGACCAGCATAATTTTGATGGTAACCATCTATGACTCCATCATGAACCATTATATTTTTTATGGTAATCAATATAAGTAACCATCATCTAAATGTAGGAATTCGGACTGATTTATGATGGACCAACAGAAGAATAGCAACTTATTTTGATGGTTTGTCATTTTAAACCATCACGAATTTCTATCATAGTTTCTTAGAAATCAAATGTTGGAACGATCATGAACCACCATCATCCCACTGTAGGAATTCGGATTGCTTCATGATGGTCTAACATAAAAAACCCGAATTGTTTTGCTGGTATATTGCTGAGAGTCACCAATCCCATTTAATCATCATGGAAATGTATAGTTGGAACCATCACCATGAATTGTTGGATCACCATGAACCATCACCATGAATTGTTGGAACCATCACGGATCACCATGAATTGTTGGTTCATGAGAGTCAAACTACTCTTGATGATTTACCATCATAGTATTAAAGTAACATTTTCCATCATGGAATGAGGGAAATTTGTTGACATATCAAGAACCATGAATTGATGTTGTTGGATGATGGTGACAATCAAATGATGTTGGACCATCATGAATCGCACTGAAACCAACATAAACCATCAAAAATTTTCGATGGGACAATCAAGAATTTTGACTTGGTTGTGCATTAAGCACTCATGAGTATCAATTGGGAAGTACAGCACACTGGAGACTCATCATGTGCTAAAGAAATATTGAGGTGTCATCGTTGGGATTCGAACTCCTGTTCAGTCAGCTGTGAGATAGACCAATTAGCCCACTCGGATACAGTATGTATCCCAACTAAGTGGCTTCTTGAGGTGAGCCTAGTTTGCTCGGATAAAATTCTTGGTTGTTTAATCATATTAGGTGAAAACAGTCAATAAACTATTTTGTTCACTGTAAGCAATTTGAATACCTTCTTTTCCATGGTTATTTGACTGTCGTGAATTGTTATTTTTTCCAGAAATTTCTTACAAAGTAGAGTTGCATCTTTTACGTTGTTTACCTCAGCTTTTAGATTTGTCATTTTTTGATAAGTTTTTAGAACGAATTTTAAAAACAAGTAGTTCTATAAATTTTGCTCCATTTATGTTCATTTGAAAATACTATGAACCATATTTTTTCCTCCAAAATTGCTTGTTTAATTTAACAAGATTTATCTTTAAGCAATAAAAAATGTATATTGTTTTTAATTTTCTAAATTTATTTAAAACGAATTTTAAAAAATAATTAAATTAATAAGTTTATGAAGGAAAGTTTTATCTGTGTAGCTAAAAAATTTGGTACTAAATATTCAGTTTCAAATTCAAATATGTAAACTCTTTTCATTTCATTTTCATTCTCAAAAAGTTGCATGAAACTAAAACTAAAAATTTACTTTGATTGTAGACAAAATTATAAGTCCTCATTTTCATTCTAAAATAATTTTAGCTCAGTATTAATTCGAATAAAAAAATAAAAAAAATAAAAACTTATTAATTTTAACTACTTGCATTTATTATAATATTGTTTTCATCATAATTTTGTGTAAAAGCAACTTTTTTAAGTCAAAAATAAATAAATAAATAATAAAGTTATTAATAAAATTACAAAGTAAAGAAATATTCAAATACCAAATTTTATGCAGATTTTAAAATAATAACACTGTCTTAAAATTTTACTTTAAATTTTTTTAATTCTTCTAAATATAAGAAATTACAATTATGTCAAATATGCATCTTAATAATTGGATCTATATTGGTGATAAGACAAGTATATCTATCCTTCACAAGTTGAATTTCATCTCACTTCAACATGATATTCATTTCCGTTTGATCCCATCCCATATGAATCTATATGATAACGAGAAGGCAGACTGTCTAGCAAAGAACGGTTGCAGCCTGTCAACTTCTGCATCTGATGAACTTACCTACCTGGAACTTTTTTCTGAGATGAAAAATTTAAATAGAAGGATTTGGCCGGTGCCTCCCACTCATGATTGGTATAGGTTTAGTAAGCTGGGACAATCGTTGATTTTTCCATGTGACAGAAAAACCAATACTTGCCTTTCACGCCTTGCCAGTGGACATTTAAAATGTCTTACTTTTTCTCAGAGTATAAAATCATACCCTCTTTGCCCGAAATGCCACCAACACCAGGCTTCAGCTGAACATGTTTTAAGCTGCTTGGTACTTCTTTGGGAAGAAATTTACAGTTCTCCTCTCCTTGTTTCCGACTTTTTACCCGTCAATAGATTTATGGATGTGGTCTGACGCCGTCAGACCTTTGGAGATAAGTAACAACGACAGCATGTATTTCAGGAATTGTTTTATAAATATAGTTGTTTTCTTTATCTCCTCGATTAACATACATGTTTAGAATCCTTATCTAAATTTTATAAATTAATAATTGAAACTTAATATATCATCAAGAAAAAAAAAACTTTAAAAAATGTAGATTTATTAACAAGGAAAACAACATTGAAGATATCAAAATCTGATTAATTGCCGAAAGACTCTCTCTCACTTTTACAACAATACAAAAAAACAGTAGTTTTTCTGTAGATACACCAGAAAATATATTTCTTAAACAATGACTGTTTAATTACTTGAAATTTATAGCACTACAACCACGGATTTAACATTTCATCATTTTTCAAAAATTTATGAGGATAAAGGGACTATACACATACTACACTAATTTAGTAGACAGTAGCTGATTTCTTTAAAATAAATTTCTGAGAAATTACTTATTACTACTTATACTGCATTAGCTGTAAAATAACTGTAGTATCGTTACAGTTAAGATTGCACAGCAGAAAATCTACAGTTGACTGTAGAATAACTTCAAAAATACTTCAATTCTGTAGAAAAATTGCAATTTATTTTTAGCTGGCAAACTACAATTTTAGCTAGCTTCTCTGGTTTTAAGCTTGAACTTAAAACCCTAATGGCAAGGTTATAGAGCAGTGTCCCACGGTGGTAAAGATCGTAAAAATACGGTTTCTGTAGAACACCAAAGTCAAGCATCACAGTAAGCGGGTGAGTGACCGCGTTGATCAGCCTGCGTAGGGACCGTGGTTGTGCTGTATCGGTCCTCGTTAAACTGTTCTACCGTACATTGCTCGCCTTCGCATGCAGGTCGTCGCACTACCAAAGCAGGGGGCCCATCCCCGCTGCAGAGGATCAAAATTGTGATGGCACGTCTCCGGAATTTTATTTTTCAAAAAAACTCACATTGGAAATTATCTACGATTAAAAAAAGATAATTCTACGATAAAAATAATATAAATATATGACAAAATTTAGTTAAACATACTGACTTTAAAGAACTTGATGTCAACCTATTTTGGGAGGCAAAGCACATTTAATATCTACATCACAACTTTAGAAATCTGTGAATTGTTAAAGGATTCTCTTTCTATGTGAATCTTTTCACTACATATTAATGGATTGTGATGGATAACAATTTTGAATGGTGGCATTGAGCATTTGAAAGAAAATTCTGTTTTCCAGAGTCTTTTTCCACATTTATGTTACTTTTATCATTAAACGATTTTTTTTAAAAAAAAGCAATGGGAAAAAGTGATCGGCTGCTTATTTTAGTCGCCACTTCCTGTTGTTGACTCGTCATGTGGCGTGTGGATATTTTCAGGTCTAGAGGATACTGGCAAACGTAGCAGGTACCAGCGTGAAAACATGTAGCAATGAGTTTGTTATTGTAAAATAATAATAATAATAATTTACCTGTAAATGAAGCTCAGATTCATTGTTGCTGTTGAGCGAAACAGGAAGCTGCGAGTCAGATATCATAATCTGCAATGATGCTACAGAAGTAACAGGAGGAATGAAACTATGGTTAAAAGGAACATTCTGGGTCATTGCTGGCTGCATGTTACCCATGCTTAAAAGAACTGGCATGGCGTTCACAGGTCTGTAAGTGGCCAATGGTAGCATTTCCATGGCAGCTACATGTTCGACATTTGGGCGTTGCAAAACGAACAACCTCCGTGAATCTGTTGGAAAATTCGACATATTTTCAGATGCTTGGACCAGGAAGGCTTCAGTTGATGGAGTGTAAGCAATTTGACCACTAGTCAAGACTACTGAACGTTCTGGCTGCTGATGTGGAAATATAGCTCATCTGTGCACCAAGGCATGAAGATTCACACCTACAAATGACGGAAGATATATGGTAAGAAATATTACTAGGTAAGGTTAGAATGAAAGGTAACTAAATGAATTTTTTCTAAAGAGGCCTCTTTCCTCACGAGCTAACTCAACCGGTTTAGAAAGAGGGAGTTTTCGATATAAGCTTTTAATGATTTTTTATTTAACTTTAACAGAAAAACTAATGTTGGATATCGCAGTTTGATTCCAAATATGTCAAATACAAAGCCGGCACCCCATTAAAATAGGGAGCAGGAAGTAGCTGCCGTTACGATAAAATTATATCAATAAAATTCTGCAATCTGAATTTAGTGGAAGATGGTTCTGTATTATACATTTGCGCGTTTTTAGTTTTTGGTAAATACCTTTACGTGCTATAATACCAAACGTTGTCCAATATATTGAACGCTGAGTTACAGAAGGCGAAAACTAACGCTATAAACCTCTAAGATGGACATAAAAGTTGAATCCTGTAAAATAATGGATGGTGTTTTCGATATAAATATAAACAATAACAATCTTGAGCTCTTGACCTGCTCTACTTTAGGTTTACAAACTATGGAACTGCTTACTGAAGCTTTTTTTGCGAGGCGATATTTTCAAACCGATAATTTTATTTTTAATAAAAGAAATAAGTTATATAATTTCTAAGCTCAAATCTGCTGTATTTTATAAGACTTCTTATCTATTCAGGTGAGTTTGAAGTGAAAATTTGTTTTTGTTATTTAGAGATGTATTGTTAAAAAAGGTTACATGGTTGCTTATGCTGTGCTTCCTAGTGTAGAACACAATCCATTCTTTGCCCAGATGTTTATAAAGAAATGTAGTTAATTAAAAATTGAGACATTTATCATTTATGTCTGCATCTTAAATTCTTGCATATTATTATTATTTTTATATTATATTATATATATATTACATAATCCAGTCACATTAATCAGACCACCTGTCAAAAGCCAGAATAACAACTTTTGGCAGAGCGGACCGCTGCGAGGCGTGTAGGAAGAGAGTCAATTAGGTTTACTCTTGGTAGCCCTTTGGTGCACCTGGGCAGTCAGTTGCCGAACGCATTTCCGTAGCCTTCGTTCGCCTCTGTCATCTATAGCCCGTGGTGCACCACATGTGCCACTTCGCTGATTTTGGATAGTGCCATTTTGCCATGCACGGTATGCTTTTACCACGACGGTACGTGAACAATCCACAAAATTAGCCGTTTCCAAAATGGTTCCAAACTTGGCCCGAAAGCCAATAATCATGCCCATTGGCGTCGTCAGATAAAATTTATGGGGGGGGGGGACCATACTTCAGAATGTATATATATCATGATGTATGTCAAAAACATGATATCAAACAGAAGAAAATTATATTTCACAATCAAATCAATATCTTTTACTGACATTCAATATATAACTATGAAAATTGAAACGTCTTGATTCTATGATGCAGAGTTTTCCATAATCTACGTCCTTATATATAATTTTAGAATCATCTTTAAGAATTAAGTTTAAAAAAATATACAAATTAGAAATCGCAAACTACCATTTAAGAGCGGGAAAAAACGATCAGAAAGTAGTAAGTATCACTATTGAGATAAACGGGGTTAAAACTTTAAAACCAGTTTGATTGCCGAATTTAGTTTGAAGTGTCTCAAATAAGTGTCTTTCAATTCCACTATGTTTTTTTTCGGCAACTAAGCATACATATTTAATTTCACCTTCTCAATTGATGATTGATCATGTTTTGATTTTATTTTTCTCCCCTAAAGTATTAATTTGCGACCCCTTTTTTTTTAACCTTATTTGTGACAAGAATTCTGGAAATTTATCCAAGGAGTAGTTTTTACGAAATGACAGAAACATTCTCTAAAATTCAAAGATTATTATTTGTTTTTAAATTTCTATCCTAAATTAATAAAAATGCTGCTAATGTTTTTTTTTTTTAAAAAGTTAAATTTATATTTTAGTAAATTGATGAAAATTTAAAGTTATTAAATACAGATTTTTCCATTATCTACGCGTCGACCTGAAGTATGCTATGTCCAGCTTTTACCTCGTATTCATAGAAAAATATTCTCAAAGATACTTGTTATGCATTATTTGAAATAATTACATTTTTGGCAGCATCACGGAAGTATTTTTCATTTATGAAGTTTGTTATAGTAGTTAAACGAGTTATCTAATATCGAGAGATAATAAAAATACATTTTGTTTCAAAACGCTTTTTTTTAAATATGCTTGTTAAAACATGACTTTAAAACCGAAATTCCTAATATTTTTTACGAATATTGATAAATATAATTTTAGATTTAATTAAAAAAAAGTCATTTATTGCAGATTCTTTAATAATAAAATATATTTTTTGATTTGTTTCACCAGGTAAACTCAAGGAAGAACATAAACGGCATTTAGGCGCAAGGTCCTCGTCTAAAACCATGCGTCGTGTTTATTTTATTTATAGTTACGCTTTTGTAATATTTTTATGAAACTAAATTTGTTAAAATCAACGGTAATTGAAATAAATAGATAAAAGTTATTTTTTTTAGAGTAAAATTAATGAAGAAATTTGTCTGAGGCAAATTTTGACTATAATGAGTTGGCATGCCTGATCAGTGGCAGCTATGTTTTGTTCATCTTTATTTTGTTTAATTGAACTTCTTAAAAAATGTGTTTCTCTTAATCTAACGTAAAGTCCTTAAAAAGAGCAACAAATAATAATAAATAACAAAATTTAATTATTTTAACTTTATTAATTGCTTTGATACAGGCTTGTGCATGCTGATTAATATCGATTTACTGATTATTTACTTTTCTATTTTCTACCTTGTGCGCTGAACTGGTATTCAGATTGTAAATAAATAAAAATTTTAAAGTAGAGTGTTTTTTCGGATAAAACAGATCTAACTGTGCAATGTTAAGGTGTGATTCAAAATAAGATCAATAGAATATGCAGTAAATACAATTATTACATTATTATCAATAAAAATTGAGTTGTGGTGAGTCGTAAGTTTGTAATTTACTTCAGGTGAAGAAATATATTTGTCCCTAAAAACTGTCTTGAGAGCTGAGCTTGTTAGTCTTAAATAGCTAAATGTTTTTTTTAAATAAAAATACTATTTATTTCAATTACAGTAGCATACTTAAAAAAAACTTTAAAAAAAAAAAAAAAACCGAGTTCAGTTAGTCAAATTTTTGCTATACAGGCAGAAATCGCAGAATAGTATATGATAAGAACATTTTGACAAATGAATATTGTATTTATTGATAATTTCTATTTTTACTTTCCATTTTTTGATTAAATGATTATTTCTTCTTTTTCTTCTACATTTTTTATAAAATAGTATTATTTTAAAACAAAATTTCATCAATTTTATTTTTTAACTTTTGAACCTTTCATATTGTATTCTATGTTTGATTACTATATAATGTATGAAATACTGCAAATTTATTCTATGATTATAAAATGAATTGTATCATAGAAACGACTAAAACTATACAAATTGGTATTAATTAATAATTAGGTATGCCCTCCCCGTTGTTTTGACGGTGGATGAAAAATAAACACTTGAAGAAAAGGTACAGAAAAAAACACCTCATAAATAACTATATGAATTTAACAGCCTACTCAATGGGCCAGTTAAACCACAATTTAAAGTAATGAAATATTTATTCAAATGAAATTATAAATATTTCTTAAAAAATTTTAATACATAAGAATTAATTTAAACATTTCATAGTATTTAGGAAAATGATTACAGTTCTTAACACCTCCACTACGCATTTTTTTAAAGTAGAAGAATAACACTGGGGACCAAATTTTTTGCTGCATTTATATGAGTGCTTGATCTTACCGATTTCGGATAAGGGGATTTCAAATCTGAAATTAGTATTGTTAGAAAAGTTACAGATTTTTTTCCCAAACCTGTATTTTCGGTATAGTTTATTTATTTAAAAAAAAATTTTTTTTGTCGGGATGTACAAGTTTATGAAAAACGAATAGAGGTTTACATATACATATTTTATGAAAGAACGAATTCAAATTGTAGGTTTGCAGACATGGAAAATGTGCAGTAAAGGATTAAATAGTTTTAAAATTGTTCTTAAGTTCTCTGAAACACACTTATAGTATGAGGATGTAATAATATCAAACAATGCTTTTTCGACTATGTATTGTTTTAAAGATTCTGTTAAATTAAAATAGTTGAAAATTTGTTGATATTTTTAACTAATTAAAAGATTTAGCCCCTGTGAGACTGTTGATTGATACATTATTTATATCAATGCTATATATTAAATAATTAAGAAAATTGAAAATATGTAAAAATTAATACATATAAAGTATTAAAAATATATGAAGTAATCATGTATCACAAATCATTTTTATATATCACGTATGTCCCCTTTTTCAAAAGTCTCAATTGAAAAATAAGCGTAATTTCTTTAAATAATACATTGAAGTAAAAGTAAAGTTACTTAAATCCAATATGTACAGTGCCTTAAAAATATAGTTTTATTTTGAAAAGAACATTTTGTCTGTTAAAGTTTTTGATGAGAATGACACGAAATTTATAAATGCATAATATTATGTTATGTAATCCTACGTGATAAAACGACCACGAATGAGATAAATTTTTTGGGACATATATTAACATTTTATAAAGAAATATATGAAAAAGGCCATAAAACGTTTTGCTAAACGACAAAACAAAACAAAAAAAACTTTTTTACTATGAATTTGAATTGATCTGGTTTTTTGAGATGAAAGATACAACGTTAAAAATAATACTAGAGAAACTATCTTTAATATTGGGTACAGTAGAGATTATCATGATTAAAATAAATATATTTATAAAACCCTAAATTGTAAAAAAACAAAAAAGAAAGTGAGAAATTCAAGAATATTAAAGCGGTTTTAAGTTTAGCTATTTTCTCATCTTGCTCCGGTTCAACTTATTTAGTTTCAAAAATTGAAATTGTTGTGTTTAAAAAGGAAAATAAAATTATTCAGTTGATTGACAGAACTAGTATTCATATTTTGAAGAAGTGATAAATTATAATAATTGTGATGGGAATAATTTTTATGCACATTTTATTTAATGTATTTACCTTTTTATTATTTTCAAGCAAAGAAACAGCAAACATGAGATATTTTGGTTTTCTTGGATGGCATGATCCATTTTGTTAACCATGAAAACTTCATATAAATTTACACGAAGATATAAAAAAGACAACACATAGAACTCTTATTGCCCTTCCTCTATCGGCAGTATTTATAGTTTCAGTAGTAAAATTTTAAAAATTAATACTTTAAATTCAGAAAAATTATTTTTTGAAAATACCAAATTATGAAAACGCTAATTGGCACAAAATAATTACTTTAAAAATCCCATATCATTTTGATAAAATCAAAATAAATAAAATTACATGAAGTAAGCATTAAACACTCATACAATAAATTAAGTTTAACAAAGTATCCGATTTTTAAAAAAATATTTTTATTAGTTTTTATTATTGACCGTAATAAAATCATCTGAATTTTTTTATGAAACTTTTGCATTACAAAAACTTTATATAAACTTTATTTAAAAAAATAACAACTAATAATTTAAGTTAAAACAATTAATGAAACAAAATACAACAGTAAACAGAATTATTTATATTTATTAAAATTTTTTACTGAAAATGTCTAGTTTAAATAATGATGGAATAACACTGTGAGCGCTTATATGTAAGAGAAGATTTAGAATGATTGTATATGTCAGAGAAATTTTCTTGGCAAAACCACCAAAAAAAAAAAAAAATGTTTACAAGAATCTCCCCCTATTGAAATCCCTAAAAGAAATCCCCTCTAGAAATTCTAGATAATTGCCTGTTTGAGACAATTTATGAATAGGTAGGGGTCTGTTGATATTTGACATTTTAAAAAAGAGGACAAAAGAGCCCAGGGCCATAAATACGATAAAGATAATTTTAAAATGCTAAGACCATTTTCCCACGGGAGAATCCTTTTTGGTCCAACGTCACAGGTGTTCTTCGCTCTAAGTTCTCCCCCTTCCCTTTATAATCACAGGTTTGGAGTTGACGCTAATCCATCGCACTTGTCATTATCTTCCTTTCCATAGAGGTTGATAGTCATGATGCGTTTATCTCTGATTGGCGCCATTTCGTTAATATTTATTTTTTACAAAATATTATTCCGATACAAGAAGAATAAAATTCAGAGTTTTTAAAGACTGCTTTTTTTTTTCCGCGAGGTTATTTTTTAAAATTTATTTATTGTAATTCGTTTAAAAATTTATTTATTGTTTTCATTAATATTTATTATTTACAAAATGTTATGATTTTACAAAACAAGAATAAAACTCAGAATTTTTAAAGACTGCTTTCTTTTCTGAGCGATAATTTTAAAAAATTTATTTATTGCAATTCGTTTAAAAATTTATTTAATCTTCTCGTTAATATTTACAAAATGTTATGATTTTATAAAACAAGAATAAAATTCAGAGTTTTTAAAGACTTCTTTTTTTTCTGCGAGGTTATTTTTTAAAATTTATTCATTGTAATTCGTTTAAAAATTTATTTATTGTTTTCGTTAATATTTATTATTTACAAAATGTTACGATTTTACAAAACAAGAAGAATAAAATTCAGAGTTTTTAAAGACTCCTTTTTTTTCCGCGAGGTTATTTTTTAAAATTTATTTATTGTAATTCATTTAAAAATTTATTTATTGCTTTCGTTAATATTTATTATTAACAAAATGTAATGATTTTACAAAACAAGAATAAAATTCAGAATTTTTAAAGACTGCTTTCTTTTCTGAGCGATTATTTTTAAAAATTTATTCATTGCAATTCGTTTAAAAATTTATTTAATCTTCTCGTTAATATTTACAAAATGTTATGATTTTATAAAACAAGAAGAATAAAATTCAGAGTTTTTAAAGACTCCTTTTTTTTCCGCGAGGTTATTTTTTAAAATTTATTTATTGTAATTCGTTTAAAAATTTATTTATTGTTTTCGTTAATATTTATTATTTACAAAATGTTATGATTTTACAAAACAAGAATAAAATTCAGAATTTTTAAAGACTGCTTTCTTTTCTGAGCGATTATTTTAAAAAATTTATTTATTGTTATTAAAATATCAGTATTGTAGAGTTATTTCGTAATATTTTTAATCTCCTTTGCTCACAGCATTTTATGAAACATAAAGTAAATTAAATATGAAATTTCGTAAGAGATTTTTTTAGTGTGTGTTTATTATTAAAATTTATTTATTGATTATTTACAGCAATATTAGTAAATTAGTGTGATTTAATGCAGCCACATGCTAGGTACTAAACAGGACGAGGAACAGTATTCTTTTTGTCACTAATTTTTAATATTAATATATTAGCAATTTAATTCTAAATAGGTTGTTCCATAATTGCGAGATCAAAAAAAAATTTTTTTTTTTTTAAGAATTCTTGACAAGGTAGAAAAATTACACATAGGTAGTCTTAAAGTAGCATTTTAAAAAATAAAATTATTAAAGATTGACGCAATCTATTAATTACAGTAAATATAGCATAAAAATATTTAGAAGCAATTCCTTTTTAACACATTTTAAAAGTGTTCGCTTTTCGTTCCATACCATTTTTCACTTGCAATTATAAAATTGTATATTAATTTTTTAATTCTGCTGTGATGAATCAGGATAATCTTTTATGAATCTTAATCATCTTCTCAAATATTTATCTTTTGACAAAAATTTTAAAACTAGCGAAGGGTGGTGTTTATGAAAAAAAAATTATTTTGAATGTTTCTAAAATATAGATAGAACAGTTGTGTTCATCAAGGCACTTACATTTCATAACAAATAAAACAGCTATGAAATAGATCTATCGAATTTTAAATATACACTACTATGCAATAATAGATAAGAAACTATCAGTTTTTCACTTTTTTTTTTTTTTTTTGGAATTTCTCACAAAATACCTAGAAGATTATTTGATGAATTTCAAGAGTGTAATAAATTTTAAAAACTTCAGAGGTAAGAGGCCGGCAATAAATTATGAGCGAAAACAAGTATTATAACATCTTTAATATCTTATTTCAGAAAATGTAACAATAAATTTATTAACTCAAAGGGCACTTTGTTATTATTTGTAAGAAGTGCATAAAATTTCATAAGCTTAGCTTACATATTATGAAAATATGGACATTTTTTATAGAATAAATAAATAAAAACTTTTATTTGCCATATGGTTTTTTCCTAAAACAGCAAAAATACTCAATAAAATAAAAGTTTTAGGAGCAATTTTTCATTAACAAGCACGTTAAAATTTTACAAAAAAAAAAAAAAAAAAAAAAAAATCCTTTAAAATACGTTTTTAAAGTAGTTCTTTCCCATCTGCGCTGAAACAAATATTTTTTCCCAATTTTGCAGTATAATTTTTTGAAGATATTCAAATCGTTTTTTCCCCCACGAGTTGCTAACTACATATCCCGACAAAATTTTGAAAAAAAAATACTTAATACGCTCACATCTTGCGCAATTTTTAACGATTTACTTTCTGTTCAATTTTAAAATCATTATCTTGTAATTAATTAAAAATTGCTTCAAAACTTTTGTTCAATTTCATTCAATATTTTTAAGCTATAGCAAAAAGCAGCTACAAAATAATCCTCAAATTAGGAAAGCGTATGTTCTACATTTATATAGCTGTAAGAGGACCAATTGTACTCGATCTTGAAATAGTGAAAAATTCTTTTGATTGAGGTATTACCTATGATATGATAAGAAGACTTAAGTTTATATTCAATTCAATGCTACTAACCTCGATTTCTGATAGACAATTCTTCGTGTAGGGGAATTTATTTATTATGCTGGATATAACCTATATACTATTCAATAAATACAGTGGTACCTGTATATACTATACACACTAAACAGCCTAGAGGAGAGGAAAAAATGCTAAAATTCGATAAATTTTCATTCTTTGGTACTTTGAAAATTCGATATTTGTCTTAAATTTTATTTATACACATAGACATTTTAATTTAAGAATTAAAAAGCTACTTTTTTTGAATAATTTGAATCCTTCTTTTGTTTAATTTTAATTTAAGAATTTATAACATTAAATTAAATACATTAGAATATTTCTATCTATAGCAATTTATAATAAAAAATGTTTACAAGAATGTAACGGTAATTTTAAAAAAAGTTATGATATATTTAACAAAAGCAGGAATTAAAACTTTAGTTTTTTGAATGATACTGAATCTAATTTTATCGAAAAATCATTACTTTATTAACAAAATTAGTTTATCTTACACAACTCAATAAAATATTAGTACAGTAACATATTTGCAAGTTTCTCTAAAGTATTATAATATTAAGTTTTAATAAATTCTGCCGAATAGATTTTTCCTTATTATTTTAAGTCTTACTTTTTTATAAATTGATTACAAGAAATCAATTTCAATTTTAGAAGTAAGTGAAAATTCATCAATTTGTTCTAAAATGAATGTTTCAAACAGAACTATTTTATTTCGTCTCAATTTTAGACTGATTCTAGATCTCGGAGTTCTATAGTTATTAAGGTTTATGCCATTAAACTATTTTTAAAAGAAATTAAATGGAAACGTACGAAGAAAGACTTGGAAAGAGAGCTCATCTTATAATTGCCATACCATAAACCTTCGACACATATTAATCAGGCCTTGCAATTTTTAATGTTTTCTAGGGTGGTTATTTATAGGTTTATATTTTCCCACGTTGTTATTTTTAATTTATATTGTGTTACTGTTATATACATGGCACGCTCTTATTTTTAATTTCATTTAATGTGTTAATTAATAGTTTTACATTTATTATTTGGTATTACTTTAAATCATGTAAACGATTTATTTTTATCACATGGTTATTTTTAATTTTAACTAATGTGTTGAGTTTTTGATTTATATGTGTAGGTTTATTTTTGCCACGTGTTAATTTTTTTAATGTTTTCTAGGGTGGCTATTTATAGGTTTATATTTTGCCACGCTGTTAATTTTAATTTATATTGTGTTACTGTTATATACCTGCCACGTGTTTATTTTTAATTTCATTTAATGTGTTAATTAATAGTTTTACATTTATTATTTGGTATCACTTTAAATCATTTAAACGATTTATTTTTAACACATGGTTAGTTTTAATTTTATCTTAAATTGATGATTTGTGTTTGCCCCGCGGTTATCTTTAATTTATATTGTGTTACTGTTATATTCTTGCCATGTGGCTATTTTCATTAGCGAGTGTATTTCTTTGAATGTTTCCTACATGTTTATGTTTTTACTTTTTTCATTCTTTGTTAGATGATGTTAATTTAAACTTAGGTTTTCTCGTTTAGTCTATTTACTTATTTTATATATTTTCATTTTCAGTGTGTTAGTATTTTCTTTTCTTCTTTATTAGATAGACATGATTAAGTTTTATGGTTTAATTTATACTCATTTTTTGACTTTTTAATTTCGATATTTATTTCTCCATTATTTTCATTAGGTTGATGCATTTATGTTATCTAATCGATATTTCATTTCACCTTTAATTTATTTTTGATCAATTTTTTATGAATATGTATTTATTATTTCTACATAGGTTGTAGAGTTTATTACTATTTGACTGTTTTTAAATACACTATCAATTAATTTTAACACTATCAATCAATTATCAATTATTCAGTAAGGAAAATATGTACCAAGTACTTTGAACTAATTTACTAATAAATAAGTAATTTAAAAATTATATTTTAAATTTCCGCAAGAAAATAAACAGTCTCCTTTCTTTTTTTTTTTTTTAACTTTATTAATAATCCATTCCTCCGGAGAGTAAATTTAAAAAAAAATATTTCATGATATCAGTATTTATTTATTTTTCTTTCAAAAATACACGTGAAAATAATTTAAAAAGAAAATTCATAAATAGCCTTCTTAAGAAAACTTTTTTTTAATGTTCAGTATGCAAATTTTTTATTTATTTATTTATTTTTTCATTTATTAATGCAGAAATTTCTCCTCGTTAGATACTTATCCGGAAATGAATTTTTATAATTACCAAATTTATTTCTCTGACGTCTGTCTAATTTTGACGTTACCTAAAAAACGTAACTACATGGTTATCTACTTTCATTTGAAAATATTTACGGGTCGTGAACGAGAAAACTAATTTTAAGTCGCATTCATTAAATCGAGAACTAAATCATTAAGCATTACGTTAGTTACCATTGATCGCAAGAAACGTACAAAAACTAGACAGTATAACTTATAAAAATATATATGAATTTAAAATTTTCTGTGGATGTGTTTTTCTACTTTCAGTAAATTAGATTCATTCTTATATAAATATATATATATATATATATATATATATATATATATATATATATATATAAGCAATTTTTTATATTTATATATACATAAGCAATTTTTTGGTATTTATTTTAATTTTTCGTTACTATTTTATTTGCAGTTAACGAATGTTTCAAAAGTTCAGATTGATAAAAATTTAATTCTCGCAAATAAATATATGCTACCACCTCTGAAGAAAAAAAAAAAAAAAAAAAAAAAAAAAACATTCTTAACTTCTTTTAAATTTTTTCTATTTCAATTCAATTTTAGTGACTTTTTTGTAATTATACTTTCAGAACACAAAAAAATACTGAGTTACTGATATACATTCTTTTAATACGAAGTCCATAAAAAGTTAATTTCAGTAATAACACGAAAAATACATAGTGCATAGCTTCATTTAAAATACTTCTAATATAGTAGTATGCAACTTCTTTTGAGAGATGAGAGAATTGGCGAGTTTCTAGTCTTCAAGAATTGTAGCAGGATATATTGTAGCAGGAATTGTGTGAATTGTAGCAGGATATATCGAAGGTACTAAAGTACGCCAATACCAATCTCATTGTGTAACCCCTAAGCTCTCTCGGATTTCTTCCTCCCTCTCTTCGCCTGAACATCATTAACAACAGGTGTGTTCTTAGGGAGGGGACTGTTTTGAGTAGTACAATGAGTTATCTATTGGGCCATATAGGACATCCCCTTTTCCCACAGCGTAAACTAAGGTGGCGATTTTTGGGGTATCAAATGACTACGTGTGTGATGTGGAGGGAGAATGATCTTTATCAGTTAACAGTGAGAAGAAAAGAAATGGTGGGAAGAGTGTTTTATTGCTTATTGAAGGAAAGGGTGGCAGTGATATTTCTTGTAGTTCTCCAAACACCTGTTTTATTTTTTTATACAGTGCATTTTTTTGCGTGTATTTTACTTTTTACTAATTTTCTTTTGATTATATAATATAATAAGTTGCACTATGTAAAATAAGAGAGAGAGAGAGAGAAAAAAATTAAAAGTTATGGAAGCAAAACAGAAATATTTTCTCAAAATAATGGATCCTGGCTTCCCAATTATTGGGGGGTCCGGACTCCACGGACCCCTATGGTTGCGACGCCAGTGATCATGCCCTTTTGGACGTCGGATAAATCGCTACGTACGATTGAAATGCTTTCCGATGCTTGAACTTGAACACAAACATTCGGAGTGACTTGTATGGATACAGTACCTCCTATCTGAGCTGAATTAAAATTTACATAATAATTAAAATACTTAGAACAAAATTGTATTTAAATTTACGTTAATTTAATTTTTAAAATAATTTAAAAATATTTAACAATATTAAATTCACCTTTATATTACATACATGTATATATATATATATATATATATATATATATATATATATATATATATATATATATATATATATATATATATATATATATATATATATATATATATATATATATATATATATATATATATATATATATATATATATATATATATATATATGTTGCGGCCGAAGCCCGAATTCGGCCACTTCGCGGATTGGCCAAGAACGCTATAAATTGGCTGGCCAATATCTGATCGTTTCTTGATTTCGGGAATTGGCCGGATATAATTGTATTTATTCGATATTTTAATACTTACTGATGATAGATTACATTTATTCGATATTTTAATACTTACTGATGATAGATTACATTTATTCGATATTTTAATACTTACTGACGATAGATTAGAAGACAAATATCGGGCAAATGCATACCGAGCAGTGGCACTGAACCTTAAAAAAACATCAGTGAAGGGTATACCGGGCAGTGGCACTGAACCTTAAGAAAATACCAGTGTAGGGTATACCGGGCAGTGGCACTGAACTTTAAAAAAACATCAGTGTAGGGTATACCGGGCAGAGACACTTGACCTTAAAAAAACATCAGTGTTGGATATACCGGGTAAATGTATACCGGGCAGTGGCACTTAACTAGACCTAGTATGACTAGACCTTTGGTAAATGTCCAAAATATATACTAGTTCTAGTTAAGTGCCACTGCCCGGTATACATTTGCCCGGGAATTCTTGAATGAGCACATCGCGTTTTAGCCGGAACATCGTAGCCACTTCGCGAAATGGCCGAGAGGTTTTATATTTAAATCAAAAGATTTCATATTAAAATCAAATTTATAATTCTTATAATTATATATAAAATTGTATGGCTAATCATTTTTACAGCTTTGATCGAATCTTCTAGGCAAGACAGTTTAAAAACAGAAAGTAAAGGTCCATGAAAAAGATTTAGAAAGTCAGGATTTGGAGAAAAAAACCTGACCATTTTTTAAAACGAGTGTAAAGTTAAAGAAAACTTTAAGCACTAAAAAAATAAAGTAAAAGAGATTAGTATAGGATGTGGAAAAAATCTGCATAATGGCAACAGAACTTTAAAAATGTGCCAAGTAAATTTATTTTATTCATTAAAACAAATGCGTTATGAAACGTTAAAAAAAAAACAATCAAAACAAATAAAGTATCAGTTATTTGTTCCATACGCTTTCAGATTTTAAGTTTATGGTCTCATTGTATCCAATAAGTTATTTTATAACTTATTTGTAAGCAACAAAAACCTACACATCTCGGGAGATTCTTCATTTCAACATCTTTTAAATAAACTAAATAAAAATCAAAGCAAAGCTTTCACCAGCTTTTAGGCAAAATGGGACTGGAGGCAATAAAATGATGGCTTCTGACGTACTCTTAGCGCGGAGTAATGGCTTTTATCACCTCATTTAAGGGAAGTTTAATGCAAAATGACAAGAATCATTGATGACGCAAGACAGTCATCAGACAATCATTGATGACACAAGAGTTTGGTTCAAGAGGATATAAAGATACCTTTTAACAAAACTAGTATCTTCATTTAAATTGCTTTTATTGTATTAAATTGTCATATTATTGTTTAGTTATTGAAATATGTATTGAATAATTGATAAATAAATTATTCCAAATATATGCATACCTATGTATAATACTAAAATTGAATCTACTGTTGAATGAATCAAATAAGAAATAAAAAATAAAAAAAAGCAGATGCTTATTCAATCAGAAACATATTTTTATAAAACTTAACTCTCTTTAATTGTAACACTTTATTTAAATTTCTTTACTAAATTACGTATAAATTAGCAGATGACTTAAAAAGAAACATCCTATTTTATAACTGAAAACGAAACCGATATCGAATCAAAACAACGAAAAATCATGAATGAAAGTAATGCTTTGACTTGCAAAAGTCAAGTTCCTTGTAAGTTTACCAAATTTCGCTATTAATCGCTCAATTTAAATATTTTTTAAGTTGTCCTAAAATGATTTATTAATTTTAGTTTTTCTCAGCTTATACTTAATAAAAACAATTGAAATTTTAGATTTCACTATAGAAAACTTCGCAGATTTCACTATAGTAAAATCTACGACTTTACATTTCACTTTAAGCCGACCGGTCTGTATAGGGGGCAGGGAACTGTCCTTGCATCAGAAAGGTTCTGGGTTCGAATCCCGGGCAAGGCATGGATGACTCTTTCTCTCTATCTGTGTTCTATGTCCTTTCTCCTTTGTGTGTGAATGTGACCCGCCCTATAAACGGGTTGTGGTAGTGTGACGTGGGCGTCGCTGCTCCACCGCGGTGGCTTCGCCACGGACACTTTCTGTGGCCAATGGGCAATGGTTCCAAGTGCCCGCCATTAATAAAAAAAACTCTCATTCATAAAAAAAAAAAAAAAAAAAAAAAAAACATTTCTTTCATTAATAGAAAAAAAACATTTCACTTTAAGTCGACTTTAGATTTCACTATAGTAATGTGGTATGAAAAAATTATGGCCCCATCATGGCCCAAAAATTATTTAAAAACCCATCTAATTACGGCTTAATTGTGTCGAGAATATCAACATAAAGTTTAAAAATATTTCCAACTGTGGCAGATACCTTTGAGCAAAATACCAAAGGATTAAAATTTAAATATTTTTGATGAGAGGGGTTTCTTTGGTGACAACCAATAGATTCAAAGTTTTCATATTTGGAGAATATAACTACACTGGGGTATTATAGCCGTTGGAAGTGTCAATTAAATTTGAAGGATTAGCATAAAATGCAGATAAACCTTTTAATCTTGAAACTTGGCGACATTTCACACGCGCCACTAGAATATGAAACTTTTCCTCCAGTTCTGGGGAATCTAGCTCCCTATGTAAATTTTTCGAAAAACTATTTCGAAAAATTAATTAAAGTATTTTGAAAAAGCATAAGTATTTCGCCAAAACTTATAACAAGTATTTCGAAAAACTTATTATACGTTTTAGCGAAAAACATTAAATAGGTTTTTATAGTAACGAAAAAATAGGCATTCAGGAAATAAAGATATTAATGAAGTTGCAATGGGAACTGAGTAAAATCATTAGATTTAAATTTTATCATAAGAGAACGAGGAACTATATCTGTGAAAATGTTACCGTTAAAGTTTAGAAATCAATCATTCTATCACTTATCTATCTAATGTAACCCTTAGAGGAGTGGTTCCCAAATGGTGTTCCTCGGAACCCTGGAGCTCCGTAGAGGGGCCACTAGGGCTCCTCTACGGACAGTTAAAAGATTTTCTATCCGTAACTACTTTTGAAACCTGTTATTAAATGTATAGTGAATTAATTATACATTGTTTATTTAACATTTCCGTTATTTTTATGGAGTTATTCAATTTAAATACTTGTGAAGAAGGAAAAGATAAATTATGAAATGTATTTTATAATAGAAATATATTGACTTAATAATGAAAAAGATATGTATTTATGGAAAATTGCATCAGTATTTTCGTATCAAATAAAAATAACAATGACGAAAAATGATTCTCAGAATTTATTTTCGCCATTTTTAATTTTTATTTGAACGAAAATCATATTTCAGCTCAGTCATTTTCAGTTTACACACACACACTAAAATTAAATTATAAATCACATTATATGCCGCTCCAAACATGTCAATTCTGACATAAACTTCAATTTTAAAACTAATATTGATAGAATGATATGTTTTTTTTATTTATTTTATTTTATAACCGTCTTTGAACAGCAAAACCAATTTTTGGGCATACGACAACTAATATTCAACTCCGTAGCCTTGTAATTTTGAACCCAATCCGGAAGACAAGGGCAATCCTGGATCAAGTATTAAAAAAATGTTGCCTTCGACGAGGGTTTTATGATGGAACTAACCCGCATTTGCGTTATATGGCGAGGAAAATCACAAAAACCTCCCACTGTTAGCCAGGTGGCATGGGGACTCTAACTACCACTAAGGATATCACGTCAGCACTGTAGTTCGTGCAAGCCGGGTACGGGATTCGTTCGAACCCGGTTCATCTCATTTGAAGGCGAACGCTCTATCCCCTGAGCCACCACGGTACTGACCGATATGATTAAAAAAATTCGTACTTATTGCAGTCATTAAATATTTTCAAAATAAAAAAATTTTATATATTATATTTATTATAGAAATAAATAATTAAATAAAAATATTTCAAAATTAAATATTTTCAAAATATTTAGTAGTATTTCTTTAATTAATATAATCACAATAACTTTTGAAATATATTCAATAAATCACTGGACTCCACCAAAAAAAGATGAATCATTTGGGGTTCTATAGCCGTAAAAAATTGCTGGCTTAAAATGATAAAGTATTACCAAGGTAATGAGAACATTACTTAGATCAGTGATTCTCAACCACTGTGCCGCGGCACTTTTGTGTGCCGCCAAATTCTCAAAGTGTGCCTCCAAATTTTAGAAAATATATTAAACTCAACTGGTGGGATTCCTAAAACAAATAACTTTATGGAAGAATAAAGCTCAGGAAGGATATTTGGAAAAGTTTGAGTCAGTCCCAAAAGATTTTAATAAAACTATTCATAAAATTGTTATTGACCATTTGACAGCATTAGAGGAGAGAATTATACATTATTTCCCAAATTTAGATATAAAAAAAATTTGATTGGGTTCGTAATCCATTTGTGATAACGAATACTTCTGTATTTGAATTAACTTTGAATGAAGAGGAAGAACTAATTTCGTTTTCTATCAATCGAGATTTAATTTTCAAATATTAGGAATAATCAATTAATTCATTTTGGATTAACATTAGATGCGATTATCCCATGATAGCCAAAAAAGCTTTTAAAATATTATTACAATTTTCTACATCTTATTTGTGTGAATTCGGATTTTCAAACCAACATAAAAACGAAAAAAAGATCGAGACTGTAAAAAGTAGAAGACGATATGAGAGTAGCATTGCCATTTTTACGACCAAATATAAATGAAATTATCAAAAAACATAAAGCTCAAATTTCTCATTAAAAGTATTCTTATTATTCATTTGCAATTAATCCCTTAATAAACGTAAAAGTATTCTTATTATTCATTTGCAATTAATCCCTTAATAAACGTTGTTTTCGTAGTACATATTATATTATTTTATTTTACATTCCAAATTATTATCATGAACTATTTTACACAGTGTATTATAGGTAAGTAAACCACTTTTAAAATAATCTTTTTCTTTGTGTGCCGCCAAATTTTGAAATCGTTAAAAGTGTGCCACGACAAAAAAAAAAGGTTAAGAATCACTGACATCGATAATCTAAACATTACCTACTTAGCATTCCTTAAAGTGAAAATAAGATCTTTGCTAGAACAACAGCAACGCTTCTACACACTTAACTGAACATAATTTTATTTATTTATTTTTTGCTATGTGAACAATCAAGTTACTACAATCCAATAATCAACGCATTAATTTAAAGAATAAATCATTAAACATTTTGAAACCAAAATATCAAATTATCAAATGTTTTAAAATAATATTACATTTAAAAAATTAACATTGCCATTGATTTATTTTTGATACCTAAAGAATCAAGTCAAAACAATGAAAAAACGAGTTGTTAGAATCAGAGAAACACTCTGGAATCTATTGATTGAATACTTTTTAAATTACACGCAACAAACTGTTTATTGCAAACAAATAAGTTGATAAAATGAAAGAAATGATCTTTCGAACTTTAGCGATACGGAAACCGTCATTGTGAACATTACCTAGATAAATTAAGGAAAATTATTGATTTCGCACTTTAACGGAGCCAATTGGTTAATCTCTAATATACATATAAACGGTTTTAGAACTTTAGTGGTAACATTAATATAATAAAACATTTAAATTTCTTGCAACAAATTTTTTGTTGTCAACAAATAAGTTGATGGAATAAAGGAAATGATCTTTCGAACTTTAGCGATACGGAACCCGTCAATGTGAACATTACCTAGATAAATTAAGGAGAAATATTGATTTCGCACTTTAACGGAGCCAATCAGTTAATCTACAGATTACCTGGATAATATACATATAAACGGTTTTAGAACTTTAGTGGTAACATTAATATAATAAAACATTTAAATTACTTGCAACAAATTTTTTGTTGTCAACAAATAAGTTGATGGAATTAAAGAAATGATCTTTCGAACTTTAGCGATACGGAACCCGTCAATGTGAACATTACCTAGATAAATTAAGGAAAAATATTGACTTCGCACTTTAACAGAGCCAATCAGTTAATCTACAGATTATCTGGATAATATACATATAAACGGTTTTAGAACTTTAGTGGTAACATTAATATAATAAAACTTTTAAATTACTTGCAACAAATTTTTTGTTGTCAACAAATAAGTTGATGGAATGAAAGAAAGGATCTTTCGAACTTTAGCGATACGGAACCCGTCAATGTGAACATTACCTAGATAAATTAAGGAAAAATATTGACTTCGCACTTTAACAGAGCCAATCAGTTAATCTACAGATTACCTGGATAATATACATATAAACGGTTTTAAAACTTTATTGGTTACATTAATATAATAAAACACTTATATTACATGCAAAAAACTGTTAATTATCAAGAGTAATAAAAATGATTGTAGCAATTGTGGGAGTGAAATGCAATTATATTTATATACAGTAGTATTTTATAATATAATAAAAATCTGTCAAAAATTATTATACTCTCAAAGATCATATTTACCGAATAGTTCACGCATCGCTGATGTTTGGTGCCCATCAAACCTGATCCAGAATACTCGGAATCCTGATTACATCACCACTTCATCTACAATTGACCAGGACCATGTGGAGTGCGCATTGGAATGCAAGTAGTAACCGGAAACCATGGTAATACGCATCTAAGCCCTGGATGAGAGATCCTCCCCGCTTGTAACATCTCACTTACATAATCTCGCTTGCAATACGTGAAAAAAAAAAACTTTCAACGTTCAATTATTGGAATCTAGGGAGAAGGAAGGGTTTTGGGTTCGTCTATTATTGCTTCTCAAAAGGGGTTGTGAGAAAAAATATTTTTGAGTGATTCAATCTATGAAAATTTTTTGTTTGATGCGTACCATAAATTTAGAAAGAAAGTATTTTTTAAAAAATTTATTTAAAAAATAATTTTTTAAAAAAATTAATAATAATAAAATAATTTTAAAATAAATTTTAAAAAATAATAAAAATTTAATAATAATTAATAATATAATAAGTAATAATAAGTTAATAAATTTTTTTTAAAAATATTCAAAACATTTCTTTTTTAGATTTAATTGAGAATTATTAGTCGTCGGTTTTTAAAATGCTCCAATGATTAAGGTTTTTAAATGAATGATAATCATTCCGTTTCCTAGAGCACAACATAGACAATCAAAATAATTTATTACAATAAACTAAGCAGAATAAAATGCGTAGTTCAACAGGAAAAACCCCGAATGCGGCGCGGCTATGCTGCTACAAACACAATCTTTAAAAAAAAAAAAAAAACTTAAACTATACATATTTATGATATTTTTTTTCCTACTTCGTTTCACATTTTTTTTTTTTTTTTTTTTTTTTTTTTTTGATAGCGCATAGATAAACAAATAGAACAACATAGGACAACGAACTAAACAAAATTCGAATGCGGTTGTACTGCACCAATCTCATGATTAAAAAAGAACTTTCATTTTTTATATACCTAGTGCTAGGAAACTAAATGGTGCTTGAATTATGTCTAAAAGAAACCAATGAAAGGAGGAAGAAGATGGGAATAAAACAAAAGGAATTAAGTCCTCAATAGCATCATGGGATCGTGAAACCCGTATTTATGTAAAAAGGATAACCCCTTCGAAGAGTAGGATAATAAACAAAATTAACATAATTTTTTAATTAAAAGTTGTCTGGTCTATTATTTATTTCTCCTCATATAAGATGACTAAAGCTACAAATAACTAATTTATATCATTAAGAGATTTTGCTTACCGAAAAAGAACAGAAAAAACATATCGTCTCAAATCTTTTGCTCCTTACTGTATTATTATTATTAGTATGTATATTAGGTAAATGCATATGTATGTACATTTTTGTTGCATACATATTTACATCCGTTGTATGTAAATACGTACACATTATATATTCTTTGGTATAATAATGAATTCAGTGTACAATCGTATTTACATGCATTTGTGTGTTTCGATTACTGGTAATTATGTTAAATGTAATTATGATTACATGTAATAATCAATTTTGATTACTTGTAATCACGATTACAGTAGTAATAAAAATTATGTGAAATTGTAACCCCGATTAGACGTAATTGATTACTGTAATTATTATTATAATCACGTAATCAAAATTATGTTTTGTAATCATGATTAGTAGTAATTGAAAAATGGAAGCTAGAAATGTAATCGATTACCTTTCTTTACTTTGCCCAAATCTGGTACCATGGCTTTTAAAAGGATGCCCGAGAAAGTGGAGCAAAGACTGGATTGATTAAGGAAGGAAAAATTTTTTTTTTTTTTTTTTTAAGTTTTTCAATATTAAAAAAATTAATTTTCGATGATGAAAAATACTAATTAATTAATTAATTCCCACTCATACGTACGAGGGTTGCTATTTATATTTCTGGCCTAATAATGAAAAAACAATTATGTAGGATCGAAATTGGTTTTATTGTTTTTCAAAATATTCTCCATGATTATCAATACACTTTTGCATGCGTTTGAACCAATTTTCAAAGCACTTTTTCCAGTCCGATTGAGGTAACTCCAAAACATGCGTTTTGAATGCATCAACCGCTTCTTCGGGGGTCGAAAATCGCTGTCCACGTAATTTATTTTTTATGTGTGGGAATAAGAAGAAGTCTTTGGGTGCCAAATCAGGGCTGTACGGCGGATGACCCATCAGTTCGATCTTTCGCTCCGTCAGAAATGCTTTTGTTTGAGTCGATGTGTGAGAGCTCGCATTGTCATGATGAAGAATGATTCGCCTTTTCTTCTGCTTTTTTCGAATTTCTCCGATGACTTCTGGCAAACAAATGGTCGTGTACCATTCAGAATTGACCGTCCTGCGTTGCTCTAACGCCACTGTTGCCACATGACCGTTAATGCCGAAGAAACAGGCAATCATTTGTTTCGATGTGCTTCTTCCTCGAACAACTTTTGTTGGTTTTGCCACGTCTTGGAAGACCCATACAGTTGATTGCTGCCTTTTTTTGAGCGTTTGTCAGATTATGCGGGATCCAACGCGAACAAATTTTTTTTACGCTCAAATGTTCATGCAATATTTTATTGATGCTAGTCATACTAATGTCCAAAGACGCCTCTATCTCACGGTATGTCACATGACGATCTTGCTTTATCAGTTCACGCACAGCATCGATCTTTTTCTGGCACAACAACGGATTTTGGACGACCTGCACGGGATTCGTCCTGGATCGAACATCGACCACGATTAAATTCGTTATACCAATTTTTTACAGTGCTGTAGGATGGCGCTTTATCGCTGAATAAAGAATTAAGTTCATCGAAGCACTCTTGTCTTGACAATCCACGTAGAAAGTTATGAAAAATAGTGGCACGAAAATGTTCACGATTCAATTCCATTTTTTGAGAGAGAAGAACTTATCAATTTACTGTCAACAACACAAATTAAGCTATAATGGTAAATCGTCTGCTGAATTTATGTTTAAAAATATCAAACTTTCGCTTAAAATCGTCTGCGGTCGCCTAGCAACACTTACTGTTGCCAAGGCCAGAAATATAAATAGCAACCCTCGTACCAGCTTTAATCAAAATTCTTAATGACAAAAATGAAGAAATCATGTTCCTCCATCATAATTATAGCTAACGGCTTCAAATATTTTGTTGACATTAAAAGTATATTTTTTCTTTGTAAATGAAATACAAAAAACATTTCTGTCAGAGATAATTGAAAATGATAATCATTGAACGAGATGCTTTGAAAACATTTCCTTTTTGTCATAAATTTTTTGGAAATTCTAAAAATGTTCGAGAACTCACTTTTTTAAAAACCTTTCAGTATTTAGATTAGAAATATTGATTAGCTTTCAAAGTTAATATTTATTTATTCAAAATTTTCAAAGAAAAATATTTTAGTTTGAATTCTATTACAAGGTACGGGATATTCTATTACAAGGAATTCTATTACGGGATATAAATGCAATTTCTTTGCAAATCCTTATTGATTTATCAATAAGGATTTGCAAAGAAATATTAATGAAATAATATTTATAATTAATGAAATAATTATATATTATGTTAATGAAATATTAATGAAATAATAATTATAATTAAATAATATTTATGAAGAAATAATAATTAATAATGAAATAATAATAACAATGAAATCATTTTAATTGTAATGAAAACAATATTTGCAGTAAATTACCTATTGTGCTTATTTTTGATATTATGTAATGCAGTAGATAAATAGATTTCTTAATGGAGACTCACTTTAACCTTAACCAATTTAATCCGACAATTATTTATCTCATACAAATTAGCTTGAGCTTTTTATGGTGGCTCATTCCAAGTGAAACTGACCAAATTAAAAATATATCGTTTCGTTACCGTTATCGTTAACCGTTATCGTAAAATATTGTTAAGTCAAATATTTTCATGAAACATTTTTTATCGAAACTGTTTTGATGAAAACTAAAACTACAGCTACGGGAGTCGAACTAAAGCTACGAATAGGAGGCCATATTGAAATTTGACTCAATTTAAGAAAATGTTTTAACCATAGATAGTGGCTTATGTGTTAAAAATGTGTTATGTGTTGTCCCAAAACTAAAAAAATTTTGCTCAAAAAATTTTTTTTCCTTAAAAAGATTTTAAAGCATAAAAAAATCACAGGCTAAAAACCACTTCCTATTTTTTTAATGAACAGAAACAAAAAGCACCTTTTTGATTTTTTTTAATATTAAAAAGGTGACATTTAACAGAAGAAGGAAAAAATTGTATCCAAAAAGCTTTATTTTGGGGCTAAAAAAAATCTTGAATAATTGTGGCGAAAAATTCCTTTCTCATTTTTAACTCGCAAAAACAAAAATAAAACATATCTTTTTTACTTTTTATATTAAAATATATGAAACTTAGCATTGCGAGAAAAAATTTGAGGTCAAAGTACTTTGCTTTTGTGCTGTCTAAATATCTTGAAAAATTTTGGCTAAAAATCACATTTTTTTACAAGAAAAGCAAGAAACATCCCTCTTACATAGCTACCAACTCTACTGGATTTTCCAGTAGACTGGATATTGCCTGTTTCTTCTGGTCTACTGGTTTAATAAAAATGCACCTGGTTTTGGTTAATTTTAGAAAATTCTCTATATTTGAGTAAGTTTCTTTAAAAAATCCCTATTGAAATATATTATGGCTTGCCTAAGTATTGAAATAAGTATTACTAATACATATTGAATCATAGAAATCAATTTAAAACTTTTTATGTTCTGAAATGCTCAGTTTACTTTTATTCTTAACTCCCTCTTTAAATTAATTTTAAAAAAATCTTTTAACTATCTTTGATGATTTAAATGCCTTTTACTATTCTACATTTTATAAGTAACCATAATGCATAACATTTGAAGTCTATTTAATGTCAATCATAACTGGATTTTCTATTTTGATTACGATAATAATCCCTAAAATAATCCCTAAAATTCCCTATGTGTAAAATATTTAATTATCGAAACAGTTATCAGGAATTTTATACTGGATTTTTTCCGTGTATACTGCATTGGCTTTGCAAAAACTGTAACCATTAGAAACTTAAAATTATAAAGATGTGTAGAAAAATATACTAATGAGGTTAGCTAATCCTAGCGGTTCCTGGTTGATAAGAATTCTGCTCACGATTCATACTAACCACAGTGCTGACGTAATATATCCTCAATGGTGGGGGCAATCATGGCTTAGAATCTCCTTGTCGTCGGGCTTACCGTGGAAGGTTTTCAAGATTTTACCCTCCAAGTAACGCAAAAGGTTAGTTCGATTAAAAAAAATCCTTCACGAAGGCTGGTTTATCCCAGTTCACGATCCAGAAGTTTCCTTGTCTTCAGGGTTGGGTTCAGAATTACAAGGCTACGGAGTTGAGCATTGATAATCGCCAACATAGAATTGGGTCGGCTGTTCGACAAACCGATTATAAAAAGAAGATTCCTGAAGATAATATACACACTCTGCTATCAATAAATTGCTTTGAGAAATTTGTTTATATAATGTGAGGTGCTCCTATTGTTGTTTTTCAGTGGCGCCATCTATGGTTAAGAACGCGACTTCAACCACACACACGTCACATTCCGTTTTCAAAGATGGACCCATTTATGCATCCACAGATCGTAATTTTAATCTGAACTAGAGAACTATAAATCTCCAATTAAGTACCCCCAGAGATATGGATTTGTTATGGGAAAATAGTGGACTTAGTGAATCGACAGATTTAACGTGTACCATTCACCATTTACTACACGGTGAGTCTTCAGTCGCCCGGTCATTGGGGATCGAACTCACTACCTCTTGGGCATGGGCCCGACACCCTACCAACCAGGCTATCCCGGCCAATATGAAATTTAATGGCAGTGAGAGTCATAACTGATTTAAGTTACTGAACGATATTGTAAACAACGTCTAAAGCGCAACGGGAATAAATAAATTATAAAAAAAAAAGTTTACAAATTACATGATGTTGAGGCTAAAATCCTGCTTAATTTAGCCATCGTATCACTGTTTTAACAAAAACGATATCACTTGACCTTAAAATGGATCATTTTGCAATCAGGCACTTCTTGTTAAACAGAATTACAAGCAGCAATTTAAATTCGCTTATTTTTATTGAATGGGGAATAACGGAGATATCCAATAACAACAACTGTTTTGGGAGAAAGCATCTTAACATTCAAAATTTTACAAAAACTTTTTTTACGCTTTTGAATGCTAAAGAAATCTCCAAACGTGCAACAGAAATCATTTCCTTTTTTTTTTTTTTTTTTTTCCTTCTTTTTAGGGTATTGATTTTTTTAGAATGTTCATTGTGGGGACGGATCCCCCTTGAGAAGATTTTTTTTCAAGCAGAAAAAAAAATCCCCTTAGTTTAATTGTAACATAAAACAAATTCTTTATAGGAATTCTAAACGACAGAAAAGGATTTTTTTTTTCTTTCAGGCAAATCCATCGGTTTCATTCTTCGCTTTTTCTATGAATGTCGGCATTCCTTAAAAGGTTTCTTCCCTCCCGACGAAGTCAAAGCGTCCAGACAGAGAAGAAAAAAAAATCTCTATTTGCTTTTAATCAATCCGTGTTTAATTTTCACAATTAAAGAGTTGAGTCTACTTTGTAATGTCATTCATTCAAAGTTCAAAGCATGCTTTCGATCGAATCAGGAAGACACCTAATAAAAATATTTGAAATATAGCACGCAGCATTTTAAATTCTTTATTGATCTTTTCTGACAAAATTATGTGCAAACACAATTCTCAAATCAGCATTTTTTTTTGAGAGATAGTTTAATAGAATGAGGTAAAATTAGGAAATTTTTTTACTAGCCAACACAGTTATAGTCTTTCTGAACGTGGATTTTTTTTTTGTTGAAAAAAATGAATGTTTCAATCGATTAAGTAATCGATTAATAATCGAAAATTTTTTTCAATCGATGATACTAATAACGTAGGGTATTTCTTCCTAAGAATTTTTCGAAAAATAGATTCAATAAAAGTTTGTTTATAGAATGAAGCAAAATTTTAAGAAACAAGTGTGAAACACAAAATCACTAAGGGTGGATGATGGAGCGGTGGTGGCTCAGAGGATAGAGCGTTAGCCTTGCAATGAGGTGATCCGGGTTCGAATCCCAGCGACGGCTGGTCGATACGAATTCCACACCTGGCTCACACCGACCACAGTGCTAACGTAAAATATACTCAGTGGTAGACAGATCATGGATTTGAGTTCCCTTGCCTTCAGGCTAACCATGGGAGATTTTGGAAGTTTTCATCTCCATGTAACGCAAATGCGGATTAGTTCCATCAAGCTGTCCTCCACGATGACCAATTTCTCACAATACTTGACCCAAGCGTTCCCTTGTCTTCTGGATTGAGTTCAAAAATTACAAGGCTACGGAGCTGAGCATTGGTAGTTGTAAACCAAAAATTGGATCGTCTGTTCAACAATGGTTAGATAAAAGAACGAATGATGAGCCGTGGTGGTTCAGGAGATTGATTGCTCACCTCTCAATGAGAGGACACGAGTTCGAGAATTCCGCACTCATCTCACTTCGACCACAGTGCTGACGAAAAATATCCTCAGTGGTAGACGGATCATTGGTTAGAGTCCCCTTGCCGTCAAACTGACCGTGGGTGGTTTTCGTGGTTTTCTTCTCCATGTAACGCAAATCCATCAAGCAAATTTCTTCCAATACTTAATCAAGGAGATTCCTTGCCTTCTGGATTGGATTCAAAATCACAAGGCTACGGAATTGGACATTTTTAGTCGTGAACTCGAAATTGGATCGGCTGTTTAATGATGGCTCTAAAATAAAATAAAACAACTGATCCGTAGCTGTTTAGACTCTGCTGTTGAGTGCTTGCTTCCCAGTGAGGTGTCCCAGGTTTGAAACCCGAAGGTGGTTGGTCGATGTGAAGTATGCAATCCGGCTCTATCCAAACACCGTGCAGAAAAATGTATAAAAACTGCACCTTATCTTTTAAGTTCTTGCAGGAAAGGAAATTAGGAAAATAAAATAAAAGGGATTACTTCCTAAGTACAACGTCTATTAGTGCTTTAATCCATATAGATCTTTCTCAGTGCGAAGATAATCTCGTTTGTTCCATCTAAGCATATGAGCCACAAAACTAATATTTTCAATATAGCGTTATTGAAAAAGAAAGAACTTAGCTTTTAAGTTATTTTGTTCGATCGGTTATTACTGAAAATCTTTAAAATAAGGTAAAAAATAATAATAAAAAAATACATAAATTTTTTAAATTTTTAGAGATAATGGCTGTACTGTAAATATAAATAACTCATATTTATGTCGTAAGTTTAACGCAATTTTTTCAGAAAGAAATTCCATAGGCCTCTCAAAAATTTTACCTTTTTTTTAAAATTTTTTTTTCATTTTTCTTATCTTTCACCCAGACTTTTCTTCCTTTTTTTTATACGTTAGATTTAGTTTATAACACTTTTTAGGATGTCTTTGTGCTGATTTTTGAATGTCTTTGTGCTTATAGCAGTACATACTATTACACACTCATGGGCTGTGTCAATTTATCAAACCAACGGATTTTCTAATTAGAGAATTTTCAGAACAGTGTGGTCTGGTTATTTAATCTTCCTTTTGGAATGACAACGGTTTTTTGATTTTTCAAAATGTGAAAATTAAGATCTCACAAGCAGCTGCAAGTTATTTTCCAGTGGAATATTCAGTCTCAAGTTTTTTTTTTTTTTTTTTTTTTTGGAATAAAATAAGGTGCATTGAGGCAATTTTTGAAAAAAATTAATTTTCGCATAACATTAGTTTGTAGATTTTACAAAATTTGAAAACTAAGATCTCACAAGCGATTGCAAGGTTTTTTTAATAGAATATTCTAAATTTTAATCTGAAGTGTTCTTTTTTAGGGGATGGAGAATAAAATATTGCGCAATAAGCCATTTTTGAAGAAAAAAATATTTGCATTACTTGAAGTAGTTTGTAGATTTCACAAAATTTGAAAACCAAGATCTAAAAAGTGACTGCAAGATTTTTCTAAATAGAATATTTTAATGTGCAATCATAATCTTTTTTTTTTTTTAATAAAATAAGGCGCATCAGCACGTTTTTTGAAGAAGAAAAAATCTTTGGCATTACAGTAGTTCATAGAGTTTACAAAGTTTGAAAACTAAGAGCTCACAGCAACAAAGTATACAAGAATATTCTAATTTTCATTCTTAAGCTTTTTTTTTTTTTTTTTTGGAATAAAATAAGACTCATCGACACGTTTTTTAGTGGAAAATAAAACGTTGCATTATAGCAACGCAAGTACCCAAAGTTCTGCCATTTAAACAGGAACCATTAACCTCTCCTCCACCAAAAAAAAATTTCGAAAAATGATACTTAAACACAACTCCATTTTCTTCCTTTAGTGAAAAGAAAAAATTATTTGACGTAAAATTTTGAAATAGGTGCCAACACAAGCTTTACGTAATTTACCGATTACTTTTTCCAGTTACAATGAGAATGTAATTAAAAATATAGTATGAGCAAACATTTTTAAAAAATGTGCAGCACATTAAGACAAAAACATGCACAATAACTGCAAACATGCATAACACAGTGTTTTTGACATCAAAAATCAAATTTTTTGCATCATCAAATCATTGCATCAAAATTTTTTAATTTTTTTTTTTAAATAGAATTTTTTTACATAAAAAAAATCAAATTGCTGAAGTATTAACTTTGCTACAACTGCAAAAAATATTCTGTAAATAGTAGCAGTATGTTATAGAATCATTGTAATGGATAAGCAAATAGAGATTTTATCGCATAGAAATTCGCTACCCAATTTCATTATAAGACCAAAAAATATTTTTAAACATAACATCGTTCGTTTTTTTTCTTTTATTATGAAAATATTCGTGCTTAGAAATGCTTGTTATCTACTCTTAAAATGGAAGCTCAAGAGAATAAATTTATAAGCAATGTTTCGAAGAAAAAAAAAATTATGTACTGCGAACATTTAGTTAGGCTTTGTGGTGCTCCCTATACTCTGGTGCCTAAGCACGTGCTTAGTGTGCTTAATGGTTAATCCGGCCTTGTTTACTTAACATGTTGAGCCAATTTTAGCGATTGACAAAAATTAATCTTTTTTGCGAATGTATAATTTATTTATAAATTTCCATTACGTCACTCTACGTGATCAAAATTTGGAAATCCCGTTAGCAAAGAGTTTGTGATAAAATATACTACAAAACATGTGATTTTTCAAAGAAGAAACTCGCAAATTGAGTTGATAAGAGGTCATTTATATGACTAGATGAAGCTCATTCCAAAGCATAATTTGAAGCCTAACATCGATTTAAATTCCACTCATATCGATTAATAAGATGGGTGACATATCTTTTCTCATGCTTTCTACTACGTATGCTAATTCTATGGATGGAATGAGAATATTTCATCCAATGCTAAATTATTGACTTTCTGAAGAATTTTTGGCTTTTGATCATTTATTCGCATTGGATGATCTTAAAATAACTGGAGATATTTGGATTATGATTGTTAGAAAACCACTGGAACAAATTACCATTTTCAGATATTAAATACACTGAATATTAATTTTTTACCACTGTCAGGATTCTGATTCCTCTCCCACGCATTTGATTGACCCCTAACCCGAGGGTCAAAGGGTGAGGGACCCAGGAAGTGTCATTCCCCTAGAGTGGGGGTGGAGGAATCCAAGGACTTTTTCTTTCAGGACTCTTTCTTTTTTTTTGTGTACAAATCCTTCATTGGATACCTAAACACCTCCCGCCTTCGCTATCTCCATTTCCTTTCTCCTGGGGTGATTCCCCACTCTTCAAGGCGTTAATTGGACATTTAACAGTCACTTCAACCCCTCGCTGACCACAAATTTCCCTGACTCTACCATACTCCCTCACTTCCTGTAACATTTCTTCTAATTTCAAGCCTTGTCCATTGTAACATTCCTTATCTCCGCACACTTGAGATTCATTAAAATACTTGGTGGATCCTAGTCCTCACCCCCCACTTGACTCTATCTCCAAGAGCTTGGGACCCCCGAGGTGATTTGTACTCCTCTCCTGTCCGAATTGGGTATAATATAAAAAAAAAAAAAACTACTTCCACTTCGAAAATTTTAGTAGGAATAACATATACTATCGTGCAATGCTAAATGAATGGAAGATAGTGGTTGTTGTTTAATATTTTACATGCGCTAATTTAATTTGATTTGAAAACATTGATATTTTTTAAAATATGGATTCTATAGAATGATGTCCGTTAAGTTTAATTGGTTTGATGTCTCACGTTGTCAGAAGAGAAAAAAAAACTTTTAATTTAAATAATAAACTGATTTTTAAATATGTTTACTAAAAACATTAAATTACTTAGATGAAACAACAAAATCAAATATTACAAAACGAACTTTTCTTCATAATACAATATAATCTGGCGAGCAGCTATTTAAAAGATCGAACATTCCGTTTGTTTATTTGTGGCTTGAAGTCAGGCTCGCAGAAAATGCCGTTCACTGGTTAAATTTAGTAGGAATAACACAACCTGTGACGTAGGCGATAGTATACCCAATTCTCGCAGACAAGGTCAGTGTCCAGAGACTCAATCCCCTTGTCCTTTTTCCTCAACACCGATCATTTTTTTCTCCCACTCTTTTCCCAGCCGTTCATATTCTGCATTTTCAAAAGCCTGCTCCTCTAATAATTTAAACTCCCTCGACCTTTACCACCATCGTCTCATTTTTACTTTTGACCACTACTGGGAGTAAGGGGAATCGAAGGACTTTTTCTGGTAAAGAAAGAGGATTCTTTTAGAATAGATTGAATGTGGAGAGAGAATGGACTGGAAGGGAGCTCCGAAATTTGTATGTTATGCAGCTCATGCATATTTTTTATATTTAATTTTCAAATGCCTATATAATCCAGATTACTAAAATAAATATTCATATCATTAAAATTCCCTCTCATCATTAAGAGTGATTTGATTCAATAAACGAACCAAAATAAAAACATCTCGCGAAGTAGAGAAAGAGATGTCGCAACCACAATACGAAATAATTTTTTAAGTTTAAATGGAAAGTTTTTTGTAAAAAAATAATTGAAACTGCCATAAAAAAAATTTTTGCAGAACTTTTTGAAAAAATTTGAATTTGATTGATGAAAAAAATATTTTTAATTATTAATATTACTCTTGTTATATTACTAATAATTAGGGAATTTAATGTATAACATTTTTGTTTATCAAGCCAAGTTCAAAGTAATGAAAGTAAGCCAAGTTCAGTTTTTAGGAGCCAAAATGCTACAGAATGAAAAGTAGTACAACAGCTTTATTTATATGAAACATTATACAAAAATAATTATGGTTTTTTTTAAGCGTATGTAATCTAAAAATATATGAAGTGATCAAAAGTATGGCATGCTTAATATACAATTACGCAAGCAAATAATTTAACTATATGCGTGCCTAGTAAATACTTCAAAGATTTTCTGGCCAGATGTCATTCTTTTTAGAATTTTTTTTTTTCAATCATTCAAGTTTTTTTCTTTTTTCAAATTAACTGAAGTATTAGGAGCCAGCCAAATTTTTTGGGTGAACTGCTGGCAGGGATTTGTAGACCCCTGGGTATATAAACCCCTAATGTATGTATACTTGAACATACCCTCCCCTTCTTTGATTATTTATCGATTTCGATACAATTCTTGGTCTGATAATCGTCAAATACTTGAAAAACTATGATATACTATTTAAGAGACCCGACCACCCACGAGAGGGATTTTGTTTGCTAAACACTTTTCTGATTTCAGTTTCATTTTCTAAGGTAAATACGAATCATTTTTCAATGGCAAGAGTAAATGTTTTTACCATGTCAGAGAGTACAGTTTAGCTTAGGGCGAATTTCCAACTTTACAATAATTTTTGCTGCAGGAAAAATGGAAGGTAATAGTGGAAAATGGTTAAAATTGTTATTTTCAAACTAAAATAAATCGTATTGAGAGACTGAAAGACTTTTGTTTATTTATTTTTAAGCTATAGTAATTCAACTATCCTAAAATGAGATAAATTCTATTTTAATTAGAGGTATAGAATACATACAACTCAAAGTAATACATAAGGCCCGGATTTTGATGGAATAGCATTTTTTTGGACGTTTTTTCTTTAGTTCATATTTTTTTTAGATGTTTACTACGATTTTTTTAAATCATTTCAAAGAATTCTTTGAGATTTTGGGATATTATATTAAGATTTGGGCCGACCGGCCTGTATAGGGGGCAGGGAACTGTCCTTGCGTCAGAAAGGTTCTGGTTCGAATCCCGGGCAAGGCATGGATGTTTCTTTCTCTCTATCTGTGTTCTATGTCATTTCTACTTTGTGTGTGAATGTGGACCCGCCCTGTAAACGGGTTGTATAAACAGGGACCGATCAAGACAAATTCAGGCCCAAGGCCCACAAAATTTTCCGGGCCCCTAACAAAATATTTTGAAATTAAATTTCTGGAGAGTAGTCCTAACAATAAAAATAATGTATTGAACTGCATGATTCAAGAGAAAAAAAATTTTGAAAGCAGAAAACTTTATTTTTCTAAGATAAAGATAAGATCAGTGAGTTTCTAAGATAAGATATTAGACTTAACTTTATTTTTCTGAGATAAAGTTAACGCATCTAAATATTAAAGCAAAATATAAAATGTTGTGTGAAAATAAAAATAGTTTGGTGACCACAAACAAGTGAAATCAGTGATTTTTGCCAAAAGGCACTGATTATCTGAATTATTTTAAAGATTGTAGCCTTCCATCGACAATTTTACATATTTGTTAAGAATAAGCTTTTAGTTCTTGTTGACACTACTTATTTATAAGAGACTAGACTGCGAATATGCATTCGCGTTGAATTTGCCTAAGCCGTTGGAGTAAAAATTGTACCAATTAAAATCCAGTTGTACTTTCGAATTTGATTAGTGCAATGTTTACACGAGTTTGGTTTATCACAATATAAAGAAAATTTGAAATAAAAAAATGCCTTTTTTGAGAAAAACTGTTTCTTTCACTATTTTTTTAAAAAAAGTAATATTGTTGACTTTTTATTAATTTTTGAGGCCCCCAAAAAGTGTGGGTCCTAGGCCCGTGCCTATTGGGCCTAGGCGATAATCAGGCCCTGGTTGTGGTAATGTGACGTGGGCGACGCTGCTCCACAGCTGTGGCTTCGCCACAGATGCCCACTGGGTAACGAAAAGAGAGTTAGCAGTTCTGGCACTTTCTCTGGCCAATGGACAATAGTTCCAAGTGCCCGCCATTAAAAAAATAATTAAGATTTAGGGGTATTAAGCATATTCTCCCCATATTTATTATTTCTTAAGCTTTTCCTAAAAATTATTTTCGAGTATGCCCCAAAGCTTCTTCAGGTATAAAAAAAAAAAAATTTCAGGCAGGAGATACTATTTTACATTTCATAATATCAAACCAACATTAATAAATTCAATGCAATTATGATAACTAGTAATATGGGAAGATTTTACGTTCATTGAAAAATATGTACAAAAAGAAAATGTTTAGGAGTCAATATTATTTTGTTATTTTAGAATATTATATGATATTTTTATCTTAACTTTAATATACGTAGAACAAGCATCGAATTACTTTATATATTTCAGAATGAATAAAAGTAATTTTAAAAAAGAAAAATATTTTTGTATAATATTTTCACATTAATAATAAAATTTTTCGCGTTTTTAAACATTCCCCCCCCCCCCCATTTTTAAGTCATTTTTTTCACTAAAAGCATATATGGTTTTTATTTTGGTATATATTTATTTAATTCCATACATTATACGTATGCTGTCTGTTAACTAGCGTAAAAAGTTACATATTGTCGTAATGTTCAAAATATATAAACGATTTTGTTTCATAAAAATTATTCCAAAAATTTTAGTATATTAAGAATAAAATATTTTTGTTGTTATAACGCATGCAACCTTTTACTTTTTATGTTCAGATTTAACCCTTCAAAACAGATTTTTTATTAAACATATTTTTTGTACTTGCTTCATTATTTCCTATTAATTTAGGTAAAAATAACTAAAAAATATTATATTTAGAATTTTAATAATTTATGGCTATGAAATATAACATGAAACACTAGTGTCTTTCTGCGTTAAAGGTAAAATCTTCCAAACACGGCTCACTTCCAAACAATCATTTTTCTAATTTGCACTTACTTAGATCTAAGAGAAATGGTTATTCATCATTGAAATTTCTTTCATTTACGAAATCAATAATTTATAAATTTTTAAAATAATAATTAAAAAAATTCTCAAACTACATGTTTTGAATTTTATGTTTTCGTACAAATATAATTCCCATAATTTAACAGATTTTATCAACTATTAGACGAGTTTTTTTAAGAAGAAAAAAAAACACACGAAGAAGTAGAATTTTTTCTTTGAACTTGAATTCACTTGCATTTGCAAAGTCTGATTCTTATTAGCAATTGATTCTTACGAAAAAGACTATTTAAATTCCATTTCCTCATTCCTGAAATCGTTAAGTAAATTCAAATACAATTCGTCGGGGATTATGTTCATACCAAAGTCTCAAAAAAACTCCCCACTTTAAATCCCAGGATTTAAAATCGTAAATAAGCCTCACAGTTTCAAATAATTATTAACCTTGAACACAAAGTATGACTTTTATTTTAATGAGGATTTAACTTAATGTGCATGGAAATGAATATGCTAAAATAAAATCATTATTTGAACAAAAAAAAAAATAATTATACTGTTTGGATTTGAAATAGAAAAACAATTATCAGCTTCGATACATTTTCGACTGAGTCTAGCAAAAAAATTCTCTCATTAACAATAAAATTAACAAGATAAATATTTCAAAATACTATTTATTTCCTAAAATAATTATCCTATCATTAAGACAGGAAAAAAAATTTTTTGTTTGATTTATAAGGAGCAAAGATTTCCAATTTCAATTCTTAATTAGGGTAGGATGGAAAATGTAAAGAATGTTAATTTAATAAAAAAGTTTTCGAAGGTGTAATTTCAAACTAAAAAATAAAATAAAAATTTGAAATAAATAAGGAAGAATAATGGAAGAGTTATTGTAATACCTGTAATTTATTGCCAATACTTTTTTTGTTACTCTCAAGAAAATAGTTAATATTCCTACTAAAATATTAAAACATTATTTTATTTTTTAAAAAAACTTAATTTCATTCATTTATGATTAGTTACTTTAAAGATGTTTAGATGTTTTCGGAAGCTCTTTCGCCAATGTCTTAGAAAAAAATTTCAGAGCATATATATATATATATATATATATATATATATATATATATATAATTTTTTTTTTAATTATAATATTTTTTTTTCTTCTTTCTTCATTAATCTTTATTTGCTTTTAACAATGTATAATATATTGTTAAAAATATGAAAAATAATAAATATTAATGAAGAAAGATGAAAAAAAAATAATATAATTTTAAAAAGATTTAAAAAAAGAATTATTTAAGAAAAAAATTAAAAACCCGGAAAACAAAAAAATGAAAAGATATAATCTCTTTATCAAATACTTATTTTGATGAAAAGAAAAGAGAAAAAGCTTGCTTCTCAATATATGATGTTTTTTTTTTTTTTTTTTAATATTCTTTTCAATAAGAATTAAAACTTGAATTTGAAGTTAATATTGAAGCATTTCTGTCTTGAATTGAAACCCTGATTCAATTCAAGCATTGACCGGGAAAAAGGGCAATGAATAAGACTGAACGTCTTAATTTTATAATTAAATTTTAAATCTTACTGATAACTTTTACTGTCTTCAAATTTATGTATTTAATCTGAAGAAATTACGCACATGAATAATCAGGTCATCTAATAAGGATAATCTTTTATTTTCCACCTTCTTTAAAAGGCCTTGTTTAGTTCAAAATTCAAAATCAAAAATTTAACATAAATTTTAAAAATATGGTGACATTTAAGAGAAATCAAAGATTGTATCCATTCTGAATTTCGCCAGTAATATAAAGTAACGTTTATATCCAATTTCAATGAAATTGTTTCTAACACCTTAACTTTAAAATAAACGGAATAAAAAGATTAAAAAAAAAAAAAAACTTCATACCTTTTTCACGTACAAAAAAAATCTGAAAAGATTTCGGCAACAATAAAAGGGAATCATTGAATCGTATTCTGTAATATTGAGTTTTCATGCACACTCTAATATTGTGTTTAAGTAGATTTATTTCAATTCGGGATATTAGTGAATGAAACTCTGAATGATATTAGCTCTTTCCCAAATTCCCGTATAAGTATTTCTCCCTTATGTGACTATTTGTGCGGTAAAACAACATTACGTTGCTTATGACTTCCTTAATTTTAATTCTCGGTTCGGAACATTTCAATCAAAATAAAAAATTTGCGGTTTTTCTTTTCCCCTGCCAAATTGAATTTTCAAATACGTTATTGAGATTAAGTGGATTTATTTCAATTCGAGATTTCAGTCAATAAAGCGTGTTTTTATTTCTAAAAACCCTGTATAAGTGTTTCTCCTTTATCAAACTATTCATGTGGTGAAAAACAACCACGTTTCTTGTGATTTTAACGAAGTTCCTTGATTTTAATTCTCCGATTTGATTGCATTTACGTAGATTTATTAGAACTTTTTTTCCCCTGAAAACCCTGTATAAGCGTTTCCCCTTTATGAAACTATTCATGGGGTGAAACACAACTACATTTCTTGTGATTTTAACGAAATCCTCTGATTTTGATTCTCGGATTTGATTACATTTACGTGGATTTAATAGAACTTTTTTCTCTCAAAACCCTGTATAAGTGTTTCTCCTTTATCAAACTGTTCATGTGGGGAAACACAACTACATTTCTTGAGATTTTAACGAAGTTCTCTGATTTTGATATTCAGATTTAATTATATTTATGGGGATTTAATAGAACTTTTTTTTCTCAAAATCCTGTATAAGTGTTTCTCCTTTATCAAACTGTTCATGTGGGGAAACACAACTACATTTCTTGAGATTTTAACGAAGTTCTCTGATTTTGATTCTCAGAATTAATTGTATTTACGTGGATTTAATAGAACTTTTTTCTCAAACCCTGTATAAGTGTTTCTCCTTTATCAAACTATTCATGTTGGGAAACACAACTACATTTCTTGAGATTTTAACGAAGTTCTCTGATTTTGATTCTCAGAATTAATTGTATTTTCGTGGATTTAATAGAACTTTTTTCTCAAAACCCTGTATAAGTGTTTCTCCTTTATCAAACTATTCATGTTGGGAAACACAACTACATTTCTTGAGATTTTAACGAAGTTCTCTGATTTTGATTCTCAGAATTAATTGTATTTTCGTGAATTTAATAGAACTTTTTTCTCAAAACCCTGTATACGTGTTTCTCCTTTATCAAACTATTCATGTTGGGAAACACAACTACATTTCTTGAGAATTTAACGAAGTTCTCTGATTTTGATTCTCAGAATTAATTGTATTTACGGGGACTTAATAGAATTTTTTCTTCTCAAAACCCTGTATAAGTGTTTCTCCTTTATTAAACTATTCATGTGGTGAAACACAACTACATTTATTGTTATTTTAACGAAGCTCTCTGATTTTGATTCTCAGACTTGATTGCATTTCCGTGGATTTAATACAACTTTTTCCCCCCCTTAAAATCCTGTATAAGTGTTTCTCCTTTATTAAACTATTTGTGGTTGTTCTTTCTCATCTACTTCTTTTACTTAACTTAGATTTATTATTTGTTTATGTATTTTATTGTAACCGTGATATATTTTTGTTTTGCGTACCTAGCAATTTTGATGCATAATTAGCTTGTTTATGTTCTAGTCTTCATGCCTGTCTCTGTGTTAAGTCTCTGTGTAAATATGCAGTGAAAAAATTGAAATACGTGAGAAAAAATCTTTGTGAAAGAATTTAGAATGTGCCACTTAAGAGAATTGATACGTGACGGGCTCGGCTTACTCGAAATAAAATGGAAAAAAACAGTTTCTAACGTAATCAAATGCCACGTTTCAACAACCAATCAAGATCGAGATACCCACGCTACGTCACTTGTAAATATATTCTATTGCCAATTTACCTTAAAGTCTCTTCTTGACCGAAATAAAACTATTTGTCTTCAGTGAATTTGAGCCCGCTGCGAAATACAAGGAAAAGAAGCATGTTGGCTAAAAAGTGGGCGTTTAATCCTGTAACTGCTAGTTATGAAGTTTCTTCCCACAATGCAAAGTCAATTTTTAAAAATAACTTGGAAAAAAAATAATCAGATGAGAACTGTCTGTTGAAAAATATTCAAAATATTTCTGATTGCCTTAGAATGAAAGCCGTAGCAGCATTCTGCTTTGAAACTAGTCATGACTATCTTGCTAGTCATTTACACCTCATAAATGTACTTTATGAGGTGTACTTATGAGGTGTACTTATGTATACTTACACTGCAACCGTCAGGAATTTAACACTGTTTTTTAAAGCTCTGTCGCCAAGGAAATTAAAAACGCCATAGTTTAAGTCCCTTACACTTAAAGCAATGTGATGATCTTGAACTATATATATACTCTTGCCGTGACGAATGTGTGAACAGGCAAATAACTGATATTTTAAAATTAATTAAACTTTTTAAAAATTGCCAATTTGGCGACATTTTCCCCACCTAGATGAAAATCATCAAAACAACTGCCTTATTCTCAGTGTTTGCAAATTTTTATGAGCCCAAGTAATGCAGCGTTGTAGCAAGTTCTTAAATATTAAACCACAAACGCTTTTCATTTTCATAAAACTGTGGCTTTTCACCATTTTGACGTTTTGCAATATTTCAAAGTAAACGTAGACTGCGCTGGCTTTAGATAAGTTAAGCTTCAACTAACAGTCATAAGTAATAGTTGCAACCTCACAGAAGTTATAAAAATAGCATATTATTCGCAAAACAGCATCGTTTCATATTATGACGGAGCCTTCGAAAAACAAACTTAAAGACTGCAACCACCTTGAGCACTATCATACGTTCTCCACCAAAAATTTGAGGGAATATTTGTGGGAAGCTAGGGATTGACTGTGGGTCGTCGGTAGACTTTTTCTCTTCACTTTCCTGTTGTCAGTGGCATATCTAGGGTATGGCAAGTGGGGATAATGCCATAGGCGCATTATTTTAAAAAGGAGCAAAATCGATAAACATCAACGATTTTTTATCACTTAATAATTTTATTAAAAAAAAAAATTATTAAGTTATGCAGATTTTAAAAAGAAGCATACAAAATTTAAAAGAAAGACCAGAATGTTGAGAATCCATGATCCCAGAATAAATCTTTATTTTATTAATTTTTCTACAGCCACAAGCAAAGAGCCAAAATAAACAATTTATTCCTCCACCTCAGATCACATTGCAAGATTTTAGTCATTCTAAAAGGGCAATTATGCGGGGAAGAAATGGATAGAACCCCTTCAGGCAGAGATAGTTCTTTGGTGATGACCAGAGGACAGAGAAATTTGAAAACAATGGGGTGTCCCAGTCTAGCCTAGACTAATTATTCTGTAGTAAAATGCTTGTAAATTTTCAATTTTATCAGTGGTTAATATATCTTTAAAAAGCGTTTTCGGAATCTGTTGAATATATTTCAAATAGAGCTCTTGTTGTTAGTTGTCATAAATCCTTCCACAAAAGGAGATTTTTGCCAAAAGGAGAATCGCCACCACAAAAGAGTAAAATACTAAAAATAGGAGGTGCCTCTGCCTCGCTTGACAACTAATTTGAACCAATGAAATGATTTAATAATGAATACCACTATTTTGAGAAATAAAGATAGACATATGTGTAAGTTGTTAGGTGCTCACGTCATAACCAGTTTGAATGACAAGACAAGACAAGCTCACGCTCATATAAAAAATAAAAGCCTGCTCGTTTTAATTGTTATTTCTAAACTTAATTCAAGAAAATCACATATTTAAAATATATTTTGAACTTTTATATTCCATTTTGATCGGATCGTTACAGTTTCAGGGCTTTTACATTTACAGTTGATTCAACTATTTAAGTGAACACAGCGTACTACAAGGATTCTCTTTGTTAACTGTAAGTAATCATTTCCTTAATATTTTAAATAAATGCATTATACTTAAATTATTAGTTAGCGTTATATTTTCTAGAAATGGTGTCTATATACAGGGATGCCAACTGCTAAGATTTCTCCGAAATATTTTATTAAGTGTTAGAAAATTAAAAACCAAAACCAATTTTAGATTTAAAATGCTTATCACGAGATAATTGGAATCAAATTGTGTTTCACACGAAATTTCAAATTATATATACGTAGTAGCGGAAAAAATAATTTTCGATCAAATTTACGTAAACCAAGAATTGAACCAATGTATTTTGCTACCATTAGAAAGAAAATAATCAGAGCAAGTTGGATTCTCTTAATATGTAGATTGAGAGGGACATTTGCTTTCCCTTCTTATAAGGTTATAATTAGAATTTATAATATTTTTTTTATTACTGTTTTATGACAAAACATTTAATATACACATTGATTTTTTTGGAAACAAAAAAAGTGAATATTGTATAATTAAATACTCGTTAATACATTATTATTAAAATTTAAAAAAAACAACAACGAACGTTAAAATTGTAAATGTTATTGGGAACGTAATTTTTTATGTTTCCTGAAAAATTATTGCGATAAGTAAATAATTTTGTGTACATTACGTAACAGTCATTACGTTCAGCAAATAGCGTCGACTTCCGAGAAATATTTATCTTTCTATTTATTAATAGATAGATTGTGAGTTAAAGTACTTGTAAAAGTTAGATTTTTTTTTTTTTTCAATGGGTGGATTAAGGAACATATCATCTGTTGTTGACATTGTTTTTTACGTACTCTAAGCCACAGAAGTATTACTCACTCACAATTTTTATAACATTTTAATGTTTTAAGTATAAGTTTCAATAATTCTTAAACATACAATTTGAAAAAAAAAAAAAACTTTTTTTTTTAATTTATAAAGACATACTTGCTTTGTATTTTTAAATTGCATTTATTTAATATTTATAAAACTTTCTTCGAGGGTTAGAACACGTTTCCATAGCAACATGGGCACAAAATTTTGCAATCTTTCTCCTATATCTTTTCTTTTGTTTCAGATTGTTATTTTCTTCCTTTTTTTTTAAAAAAAAAATTATATTAAATAATTACTATTTTTTTAATTTTATAAGACTTTTACTATATATATCACTTACATTACACTTATTACACGAGATATCATATTACTTTAGAAATTGTTTTTAAAAGGGTTCATGAAGTTTTCTTTATTTATGTATTATATTTGTCTCTTATAACCAAAGTAAAATGGTAGCAAAATAATATTAAGACTATAATATGTAGTGTAAAGTTTCTAAAAAAAAAAAGGTAGTATCATTAAAGTGACAATAACAGTATTTTTTTTCATTAAATAATTATCTATATCTAAAGAAGATAAAAAAAAACAATATGCATCTCATGTATAGAAAAATTAGACCTTGTTTAATTATGAAGCATACGCATTCTTATAATGTATTTTCATAAAGATACAAAAAGCCCTCTTTTCCCCAAATATTCTAATGACTTAGATTTATCCTTTTCATTAAAAACAACTTTTAAAACTGATTAAATTTAATTAGTTTTCAAAAGTATTTAAAAAAAAACTTATTATGCAGTTTGGTCTAAAAATAATTTCGTTTTCCAAAAAAAAAAAAAATAGAATTTTAAAAAAGTCGTATATTTAAAATTTGATTTCTCAGGAACAACTCGAGCAATGATTAATTTTGTATTTTGTGTTAAATTACCTTCTTTTTAAACGATATAAAAAATTAGGCCTTACAATTCAATATTTTCCTATTTATAATTAAGTAAAATAATAAGTATTTACTAAAAAGTTATTTTTAGATTGGAGTTCAGAAGCCCGAATTCGTCGAAAAAAATGGCATGTTTATTCAGAGAAAGTACGCTTTAGTGTCCGATTTGGCAACTTAAAATATCGTCCCTGCACTTACTAATTAGCATATTTGAAGTCATTCCTTTGAACCATTAAGAATGAGTCCTAGAACGATCATTAGATCAAAAGTTATCAGGATGGTCCGTTTATTTATTTTGAGCACGGAACGTCTAAAAATTTATAATTCAAATCTGTTTAAATTTTTTTCTCTCTTTATTTCTAATTTATTCCATTATGGTGCGAAGAGGATTTTTCATAATTTGATTTTATTAAATAGATCAGAATGTATTCTGATCTATTTCTTTACTCCTTGCCTCTTTTTCACTGTTAGCAAATTAATTATTCCTAGATATTCTTAAAATAAAACGTCAACTTCCTCGAATTTATTTCTCATTAAAGAATGTATATTTCTCACTATTTAGTGCAGAGTTTTGTCTGTAATTATGTGTATATTTTTTCTTATTATCTGTTGTTATATAATGTTTGTAAAACTTAATTATATAAAGAGCTTCGGTCTTTTTATTGAACAGTAAATAAACTAACCAAAATATATTATTTGATTGTAGCTATTTTATTTGTGATTGCCATAACGAATCGTAATTATTTACACTGCGATCTTTAATGAATTTATTATATCGCTATGACTTTATTGTTTTGATGTTAGCAAATCATGATTACTTTAGAAAAATCTAAATTCCTTCAGTTTTGATTTTAAATATATTGGGTAATCATTCGGTTATGTTATAGTTCTTCTTTAAACCAGAGCTACATTTGTTGTGTGTGCGTATTTTTGTTACCAAATTATATTTGTAAAACTTTAAAATATCATTGTGCTTAATTGAACAAATTATCAGAATTTTTGTTGACAACTAAAAAAACGCAATAGAATCTTCTATAAATATGATAAAACATACTCTTTCCTTCTAATCGATGATGATTTTAAATACACTTGAATGCATTACAATTGAAAGGAGATAATTTAATTGTTATACAGTTAATTTTTATTTATTTATTAATCTATCTTTATATAAATGCAACGCAATATTTTTGCAATATTGCTAAAAGGGTTACATACATCAAACAGTGTTTTTATTTCGTATTGTATAACAAAAAACATAGAGTAAAAAATAAAAATCTATTCGAATTTTCTCTTCAAAGCAGATTAAAAGGAAATAAAAGGTGTGATCGCCTTATTACGATCACTGATTACCCATGGGGCAAGTACTTTTTCTTTCTGGACTGACTCCGTTAAACGCCACATTTCTAATCATGGGTTGCACAAACTGTCGCAATTGATGTTTGTCGTCGGATTGGTTTTTAAATCCTGTCTATGAACGTGTTTCAAGACGTCACAAAATACTTTTCCTTTTTCAGTATTCATATTTATATTGAAAGCACAGACAAGACAGTAATTATACGTTAATAATAAAAGAATATAAAAATACTTTAAATTATTATTATCTAAATACATGCCTGATAGTGAAAAAATGCCTGATAGTGAAAATGAAAAGAAAAGCAGCAGCGGTCGCCATAGCAACGCATACAATGACGACGCATGCGCGATGTTTACTATTACTCTTGAACACAGTTGAAAAGTGTGTGCATGCCATCAAATCCAAACCAAGACATATTTTGTCAATGGATAATAAATATTTTAGGATGGGTGCCAGAACGAGATTTGCCATAGGCTCTTCTTTCCATAGGTACGCCTCTGCCTATTGTTTCTTCGTTCTCCTGTTATTATTATTTTTTTTCCGGAGTCAGAATTGTTTTCTGTACTCGCCAATGAAAATAAAATACTTTTTAAACAACGTGGTAGTCATGAAACATAAATCATTGAGTCTCCGTTCCGCTTCCCGCACTCTTGACTCGTACATCTCCACTTTGTGGTACATTTTAGAAGTTTAGCGTTATCATAAACGTTCCAAAAATGACCGGCCATTTGAAGTTACCATTGACATTGCCATTACCATTGACTATTAACAGCAACGTTTTTATGCAGTCAGTCAAAAAACAAATGAACATTTGAAATAAATTGAGAGAAAAAAAATTGGAATAAAAAATTTATCCTCTTATCAAGTTTGATATGCAACAGAATTTTTTTTTTTTATATAGATTTTATACGATAACGCCATCTGTTGAATTACTTTATGGTTAATTTTAAAACTTGGTGAGAATAAAAAACCTACTTTCCTTAGCTGAAAGTAGCCAACCTTATACTATTAACTCCTTCCCTTCCTTTTTTAATTGATTTGTCAAATCATTATTTTTGGAATACAGTGTATCAGGTTTAACTAAAAATAATTACTAAATTTATGTAGAAAATAATAAGATTTACCTCTGAAAGAATCGTGATCCAGAAAAAAAAACGACTCAATGACTTTATTAATAAAGATTTCCCACCTCAAAGCCAGTTTGATTCTTTCCAATAGCCTTACTCTACTCGCATTTTAATTAATTATAAGTTTTCGAAGAAACAAAGCTCAATAAACGGAGAATAAGTCGCTTGCGTTTGTTTGATAAGCTAACATTTTCAATAATGGTTCTTGCTATTGGTAAGGCAGTTCTTAAAATTTTAAAAAAAATTATTTTTTTAAAATTATCTGTAAGCTATACCCCACTTAAGATCCTAAAGCATTAGCACTTATTGCCTCACAAACTAAGAAGCACTTATTGCCTCAAAAATTTATGAGCCGAATTTTAATTTAAACTTCTTAAGTTCCAAACAAAATGGTGAAGATGGTCGATAGCCGATGTTGTGCAATATTATATATACCTGTCTTTTTTATTTCTTTTATTCAATGGGGTAGAAACACATAGATGCTAGCCATAGAAAATTAAATTAATAGAATGTGGTGAGATTTAGTTACTTTTATATGGGTGAATTTATGAGAGCTAACGGATGTGATTTAAGAGGCCTTGCCTCTTTCGCATTCGAATTCAACTGTCAAAGGGTTGGAGACAGAGAGGGGAAAATCTAAACATGTTTTTATTCTTTTTAATTTAATTTTCACAAATATACTTATGATGAATATTTACTCTATTTGGCACAATCTTTCGATGCTTGTAAAATATAAGGTCATTATCCAATCAGTATTTGAAATATAAAGCACGTGGTGCTTTATATTTCCTATTATATATTCCTTTAATTTTCTGAGATGTATGTATTTAATGTCTTTGAAATGTATGTATTTAAATTATATACAGTTCTCTGTTTTGAGATTTTTTGATAAATATGCTTATTTTGTGAAATTAACGTTATAAGAATTTCTTAACGTTATAAGAATTTCTTATAATCGGCTTTGATCAGCTATACCTGAAATAAAATTAAATTTTTAAAAATCTAAAAACTGACAAATGTATAGTTTTAAATTACTTACTCAATAACAGGAAAGCTTTAACCCTTTGACGCAAAGGGGCACTGGTGTCCCTTTTATATATTCTAACGCTCTAATTATAAATAAAAATAAATTTTGGTATTTTTTAATTATACAAAAAAGTCTAATAGATATTTTTAAAAAGTCCGTTAGATTATCAGAATTATATTTGAATTAAAATATAAAATAGAAAAAAAGTAGTTAGAGAAATTTTCATTCATATTCTGAAATGTATCAATTTGTAAATAAAAGTAATATTGTATCATTTTTTGTAAATATTCGACTTTGTAAATAAAAGAAATTTCAATGATGAATTACTATTTATCTTATATTTAAATAACTGCAAATTTGAAAAAAATAAAATTTTTTTGGAAATGAGACGTCAGTCTACACTTTCCACGAGACACACGCGTCTCTATCTTCGCCCTATTTCATAACCATGAATTATTAAAATTCTAAATATAATATTTTTCGCTTATTTTGGTCTAAATGAGAGCAAAATAATGAGAAAAATGCATACAAAATATGTTTTATGAAAACTATGCATCATAAGGTTAAAATTTTGCGAAAAAATTCCTACAAGTCCTAAAAATTATCAAACGCTATTTTTCCTAATCTAATTAATCGACGTCTTTATTTTTCGTCTTTTTCAAAAGGCACCGGGCTGTCGAATAATTGTTGTTGTTGCTTATCCTCACTGTCTGACAGAGTCAGACAAGGTCCACGAGTTCGTTGACTGAAAGGAAGTCGAAGACTAGGAGAGAATTGCTAAAGAGATCCTCCTTAGAGAGCCCCATGCAATCCAAGAGGTGCTCAGGAGAAACCTGATGAATTTGGCACTTTGTGCAGGTGACGAAGGTTTTCCTGCCCTCGTTGAAAGTGAGGCACTTGATGTGACCGCTAGAACAGTCCGGGTATGTCCGTCACACGGGAGGTCAAGGGACAAACCCGGTTTTGATAACTTGTACCAATTATGGGTTGGGGGTGTTTTCCACTCCTCCGAGATTTTTGATTTTTCCAGAGAGTATAACTCCAAAAAAGTAAGTGTGGAAGAGGGAGTTGTACAACCCTCCTTAGCAAGAATATCGGCCATTTCATTCCCGGGGATTTACATGGGAAGGTACCCATTGCAAATGAACATCATGATTAAGTGAAATGAGCTTTAATTGTGTTGAATGTCGAATAATAATACTATACTATCTAAAATTTGATAAATGTAAAAAAAAAAAAGAAAGAAAGTATCAACACCAAAATCAAAAATTTAATCTAAAATCCAAGATGGAAAGGGTAAAAGCTGTATCCTCACCTATCACTTCATCATCATCATCAATGGCTCAATCTCCCAGGGTGGACCTTGGCCTTCTCAAGAAGTTTTTTTCCAGGGTAACCTTTTTAATGCTAGTGTTTTCCAGTTTTTAAGACCAAAAGGTCTTTTTCTAGGCCATCTATTCATCTCAATTTCGGCCTGCCTCTTTTCCGTGTGCCAACTGGCCTGGCATTTAAAAACTCTTTTTGTGGTACAGTTTTCATCCATTCTGATAACGTGGCCTGACCATTTTATTCTTTCTCGTTTAATAATGTCACTTATCACTACACAGTTATAAATTTTCCTCAGTAATTTTGAAAACAAATTATATTTTGTTTCTGAATATTTAAACAAATAACATTTCTACTTTCATACTTTTGGTGAATGCAGATTAAAATTAACGATTCAAATAAAATTTAGAAAAATGCAAATTCAAATTAATAAGCTTAACAGAAATTCGAAAAATGTATTTATTTCGTTCCATTTCTTGAAATTCGAGGAACTGGTTAATTTTCACTGAAAGCAGCTAATTCTTATACTGCGAAATTCCATTATCTTGATTTAAGGTATAAAGGAATTAAGGTATAAACGCATTGTGAGAGATTTAAAAGATTTAATTTCCAAATAGCATTTATCATTACTTCAATTAATCATGTATTGTATGGTCAACACATTATTCTCAATGAATTTGAACTTTTAGGAAGTGTTTGTTTACTGTTATTGCAGTAGCCACATCATATTTTTCTTAAAAATATTTTTCAATTATTCTAATTCTCCTTTAATTATATTGACGCAGGCATAAAACATGAAGACAGTTAAAATTAAAAAATGACTGGGCATAATTTTTTTTTATCTCAGAAAACTGTTTTCCTGTTAATCCAGCACACAATATATTGAAGAACATTTGGTACAATTTTATCACTTAAAATAAAATATTTTAAGATTATTTTTTCTGTTTCTCGAGAAAGCGATCGATACCATAGTAAGCTGTTCAAAGCTTTCTACGTAAAGATTCAAGTTACTCTCGTTTTTCACAGTTCTTAACTACAATAAAATCTATAAGAAATTTATGAAAGAAGATTTATGAAGATAATATAAATATAAAAAAAAAAGATGAGAAGAAAGATTAATGAAGATGAGAAAGCTTCACAAAGCTTTCTATGTAACGATTCAACGATTTACTCTCGGTGTTCAGAGTTTTTAATTACAATGAAAAATAAGAAGGATAAGAAATGGATGAAGAATATGAAAGAAGATGAAGATAAGATTAGAAAGATAAGAAAAAAGATCAATGAAGATATGGTAAGTAAAGCTTTCTATGTAAGGATTCCATTTACTCCTGTTGTTCAGAGTCTTTAAATACAGTGAAAAATGAGAAAGATAAGAAATTAATAAAGCATATGATAAAAGATAAATGAAGATAAGATTAATAGGATAAGAAATATATAGTAAGATAATAATGAGAAATGTAAGAGATTAATAAGATAAGAAATATAAGAGATTAATAAGATAAGAAATATAAGAGAATAGAAGATAAGAAGAAAGATTAATGAAGATAAGAAGAAAGATTAATGAAGATAAGGCAGCTTTGTAAAGCCTTCTATGTAAAGATTCGATTTGCTCTCGTTGATCAGGGTTTCCAATTAAAGAAAAATAAGAAATTAATAAAGATTTTATTGCTTGAAATCTAGTGGAATTATAAAAAATAGTCTACAATAAACAAAAGTTAACATTTATAATTTTTTATGTATTAATGAAAAATAACTTTATAGAATTTATATATAGAACTAATAAAAATAACTTGATAGAATTTATATAGAATTGAAAGAAAAAAAATATTTTAAAGAATTTATGAATTAACCCTCTATTAAGCCATAAATTTCTAAATGAAAATCTCATTTTTTACCATTATTTAAAGTTCGGCTCAAAGGACTGGAGGATAACGCTTTCAGATTCAGCACAGCAATGATAATGGTCATTTGTTTTCCGAAGAATCAAATACGATAAAAGTTCGACAATTTATCGTTACACTCATTTAAAGCAATGTCTAAAATTGACAGAGTAAATGTTCACAAATTCCCATCTAGCTTTCTTTAGTGTTCTTAAACAATTGAAGAATTTAAAGTGTAAAAAAGTTTTTTCATATTTGAAAAAAAAGATGAAATTCTTAAGAAAATATCCTGTTTTAATATTCCTTAACTATAGAACATTGACTCGCAGAATCATAAAAGTTTGAAGAGTGGATAAAGGTAACATTCCCTGAATGTTTTTGAAGTGAAAGAGTGCTCCAAGTGCATTCGGCAATCTAAGAACTCGCATTTTTTGGCAGCATATAAAAACGTTATAAAGACGATTTGTCACGTACAGAAAGTTTCAGATTTTTATTAACTCGTTATTGCCATAATTATTCCACTCAATCATAGTTATAATTCATAATTATTCCACTTAATTATATGTTTTCGTAATGGAATAAGGTTACAAGTTCTATGAACAAAATAAAACAAATGTCATAAAGAACTAGTGCTCCACTAGATCAGGGATTTCCTGAACTTTTTTGTCTCGTAGACCCTTTGCCATGTTTTTCGGTTTTGGGTAGACCCCCTGCTTACCTGATATTGATTTTTTGTAAATTTATCAACTTCAAAATGTATTTTTGATAACTGGTATAGTGCTACTCACTGTGAAAGATTTAAATTTCTAACTGTAGTGAAGTGTAGTGTGAAAAACTTAAGAAAAAAACACACGTTAATTTTATACATTTATTAATTAAATTCACACTTATTTAACTTAATAAATATGTAAATGGAATAAAATAGTGCACTATAAACCCGTACTCCATTACTAATATTATAATTGCGGAAATAAGTTTGTATACAAAACAGTAGTGTATTGTCGGTCTGTTTATTACGTTTTCACTTAAAAACTAAGCAACAAATCTCCGTGATCTTGTGCGCAGATAAAATTGGACGACTAGCTAGGTAAGGAGTTGACACAGGCTAGGCTACAATTCACCGCAGAAAAATACTTTTTTTTTTTACAAAATAAAACCTTAAGGCAGATAGAATAAAAACGTACACGGCCGGAGCTGCAGGCGACTGCTAGTTTATAATAATTCAGTTACATATATCAAAAAATAATACTAATAACCTTAATTTTAATAAAATTTTTACTTCATGGCTACTTTTATGAATGATGTAGAATGTAGATAGATATATGACTTTATATTATAAGGTAGTATAATGTAAGTAAATAGATAGTATCTGTGTATGTTGATTATTCCATTCATGAAGTGCCAAAATTGTAAGTCACGACCTGCTCATATGAGATCCACTATCGTTGACCCCTATTTTCATTTCATGGACCCCCAATTTTTTTATTACTTGACATGGACCCCTTGCGGGTTGTCGTCGAACCCTGGGGTCGATATAGACCACTTTGGGAATCACTGCACTTGATGGTCCATCCGCTGTTATAACCAATAATGCATTATTTTATTTTTTAAACAAAGTATTATTTTTCATGTGCGAAACTTTTTTTGTGTCGAATGTAATTTAAGTATGAAAATAATACCAATTTTATAAAATGTCTATAATTTGCCTAAAAGGGATTAAAAAGATAAACAATGACATTATCATAAGGTTCGCACAGTATTTTGAAAATACAAAAAGTGATTTTATTGTTCTAATAAAGAAGTTAGATTTCTTTTTATTAGCTTTCATTTTAAAGTTAAAAATTCTATATATGATTTCGCAACTAAATATATTTATTTGGAATATTGCGCATAGTATTGAATACTAACTTATTAAAATACGTTTTAATTTTCTTAATTTTGCTACCACTTTTTAAATCTTATTAAGAATGTAGAAACCTTGCACTAAGATTTCATTATTCAAATTAATACGATTCACACTAATAGGGTGACAATTGTCGCCAAATGTCACTAAATGTCACCTAGACGACAAATTTGTCACATTGAAATATTTTTTGGAATTTTACAAAATACAACGAAAATTAGTTTCTTGCATTGAATTCCATGCATGTAGAAAAAAAATTACTAATTTTATTGTTCTACGCGTGGTATGGAATTCGAATGCGTGGTATTCAAATGGAAGACCTTAAAGCGCCAGGTACAAAAATTTTTTTATTTAAATGTTCAGATTTCTAATTCAAATGTTGCGCTGCCTTCATGTACTTACAGTATAATTGTTTTTCAATAATAAAATATTTACACCATAATATGAAGTAATATCAATACCTCAGGGAGTACAGAATTGGAGATTGATCGTTCTCAGGTTCAGGCCAAAATTACGATCTGTGGAGGAATGAATAATGAATGGAATATAAAGTACCCCGTAAAACAGGCTGTGACATGTGTGTGGCTAAAGTAGGATTTTTCTCCATAGATGGCGCCACTTTAAGGCAAGAAACGCACCCTTTGTCTAAAATCCCTTGGATACCTATACACAGGTATGATTATGAGCCAACTCAAAAAACTTGGCAGCACGGCTGTGGTTTTGAAAATTATGACGCAGTGAAAAGTTTCGCTGTGATTCACATCGTTTGGATCCAAAAATGAATCGAGATCTGCCTAATATCCCACTGCTGAACAGTGACAAACAACTTTTATCAATGGAGTATTAAAATCAAGGCTTTGCTAACACCTAATAAAATTTCAAATGTGCTAACTGAAGAAGCCCCTGTAGATCCAACGCTGCGAGAACAATGGACATTAAACAATGATGACGCAGTTGCATACATACAACTATCGCTTTCTGATGACCAAAATCTTCAGTTCGCAAACGAAACTAATGCTAAAACTCTATGGGAAAAAATTCAAAGCACATTTACTGGTAAAACCGAAGATCGAAAAATCGATGCAAGTAAGGAAGTAAAAAATCTTGAAATGGAAGAAAATGAAAATGTTTCAGACTATATTGCAAGATCACGTTGGGCTGAAGCGATAAATTTTAGCACTCACATTTCTAATCTTACACTACGTGAAAATAAACAAAATCTTCCGATTGAAATATGGTCAGGAAAAGAACCGAAACTTAACTACTTAAAAGTATTAGGATGCGTCGTTTATTTTGATATACCTAAACAATTCCGAAATAAATTTGATGTTCCGGGAAAACGTGGGATTTTCGTCGGTTATTGTAGAGAAAGACGCGCTTATAGAATATATGATGTTGATAAAAATATTGTAATTGAAGAGCGATCTGTTAAATTTAACGAATCATTAAGAGGAAGTAAATTTCTAACAAACAAAAATGAATGTAGCATATGGCACATTGAGGATTTGACCCAGTTTAATATATCTCAACCGCAAATCGAAACTGAAACCCGAAACTCCCCTCCAACTGAATCAGGGAGGGAACATTCTTTTTCTCATAAATCGTCTCAAGAAAGTGCCGATTCGCAAAACGAAAATAATCAAAATACTCCGGCATTAAGATGTTCTGAAAGAATAAAAAATAAAATATCCGCGAAAGGATCATCTGTTCCTCAAAATCGGAGAATAAACTTTTTTCGATGGAAAAACATAAGGTTTTCGAATTAATTGAGAGGCCTAAAAAGGAAAAAATAATAAAAAGGAAATGGGTGTATACAATTAAAAATAACGATAAAAACAAAATTTACAAAGCGCGACTGGTTGCAGCTGGGTTTAATCAAATAAAAATTGTTGATTATTATGAATCATATTCACCTGTGGTAAATATTGAATCATTCAGGTTATTAATTGCTTTAGCAGCAAAATTGGATTTATTTGTTAAATGTTTTGATATTAAAACTGCATATTTATATGGTGATATTGATGAAACTTTATGTATGGAAATACCTCCAGGTTTTGAAGATAAATATGGTAAAAATAAAGTGTGCAAATTAAATAAAAGTATTTATGGTCTACCTCAATCTGGTAGAAATTGGCCTATGAAGTTAAAAAAAAAAAAATGAACTTAAAAAGATTGGTCTCACTCAACTTGCATCTGACAATTGCGTATTTACTAAAATTAATGATAATGATTTTTTTACAATTTGTGTATACGTAGATGATTTGGCAATATTTTCTAATAATTCGAAATTATACAAGGATATCATTTCAAAACTTAATCAAACATTTGAATTAAAAGATACAACTAATGATTCAAAAAATTTTAGGCATTGAGATTTCATAAAAAGAAAACGGAATTGGTTTATCTCAAACTCATTACACTGAAACTTTAATGAAAAAATATGGTTTGAAAAATTTTAAGAAAACAAATACTCCCATAACTAAAGCTGAAGATAGATGTTTTAATCCTACTGATGATTTAGTAGATCAGACTGATTATCAGGAAATCGTCCGTGAACTTTTATATTTAGAATATAGAGCACGACCAGATATTGCTTTTGTAACTAGTTATTTATCACAATTTAATAAACGTCCTGAAAAAAGGCATTATGTTTTGGCTAAAAGAGTTTTTTAGTGCGGATGCAAGTTGGGGCAATGCAGAAGGAGCAAAATCTTTTTCAGGTTGTGTAATTATGATAGATAATTCTCTTATAACATGGAAAAGAAGAAAACAAAGATGTGTGGGACTATCAACATGAGAAGCTGAATTATTTGCTACAGCTGACACAACTCGAGAACTTAGGTGGATAATAAATATGAATTGAACTGTAAAAAATTTATTAATGCTCCTGTTACTATATTTTCTGATAGTCAAGCTGCTATTGACTGATTAAATAATGGTAAATTTTGTAACAAAACCAGGCATATAAATCTTAAATTTCATTTTGTGAGAGATATGATTGAAGATAAAATATTAAAAACTGTTTATAACAATACTAATATTTCTGATTTTTTAACTAAAGCTTAACCTTTGAGGAGTTAATTTTTTCTCTGGAAAAAATAAGTTTAATTTGAAATTTGTGTTAAGAGTATTAATATTTTTTTTCTCGATCCACGGAATACATAAAATATACCGAACTTTTATACATAAATGGGATCGATGATTTATAATTGATCGATCTTGAAACGTCTGGACTTTGGATTTCCGGAAAACTTCCAGATAACGAAAAATCCGGATTTTTTCCGGAGCACAATCATCTCTGCATAAAAGCTTGTTGGTATTGGAAATAGCAACATTAAGTTATGTAATTGTGAAGTTCGATTATTTTTTTCAAATTTGTCAAACATATTAAGTTTTTCATTGCAGGTGCAATCCTGAACGATTATTTTTGGTTCAGCAAATCATTTGTATTCACCCTAAAATATTTATAATAAGAAGTTTTATATGAATATTCTTTCTTTTTAAGTAAAGTGGTTGCTTACCCATAGTTTCAATGTAAAGATAACATTCTCTAAATAAGAGCATTTTTCCCATGATCTAATTACTGAAATTCGGGGGTAAATTTGTAAAATGCAAGCGGAACTTATTTTACTCTTCTTTTAAATTTTGAAGAACAAAATATCGTATATGCTAACTTCTCTCATTTTTCGCGAAATATTTTACTCAAATAGTATTAAAATGTTTTTTTTTTTTTTTTTTTTTCTATATTTATCGTTTTTTCTTTTAATAATGAAATTATTTTAAATTTAGATCAAATGAAGCTAAAACAATCCAAAACCCTTTCGAAATATGCCAATTCCATATTTAGGCACTAAATAAGATCACTGACATATTTTTTTTAAATTACAATGTTTTTAAATAGCAATTTTTTTTTTTTTTTTAAATTGGTAGATTGGCATTTTTTAATTATCTTTTTGTTAACAATATGATTAATTCTACACGCCTCCACATCATATTGGACTTTTTTTTTTTTTTTTCTTAAAAGTTTAATGAGTTGGGTAGACATTGTTTTACAAAATCATTTTAAAATGTAGTACAAAAAACATAAAAATAAAATTTTTATTTCCTTAAAGCATGAACGAAATTTAAATGACTGTGGTCAATACGACAAGAAATAAAAACTAAATTTTGATACAGATACTTCATAAGATTTTAAGAAAAGAAATATTTATCTGTATTAATTTATATTTTAATAAAAATAATTATAAAAAATTGCATTAATAATGAATAATATTCCACAAAGGAACCAATTTCCAAAGATAAAAATTAAAACGATATTACGAGTACCCCTTGCACCTAAGAGGTTTTTTTAAGGTATAGCAACCATTTTATTTATCCTTAAAAATTATTAAAACATATATATAATATATATTTATACATATGTACCAGTTTATACACTTTTGAGTACTGCATGTTAATTAAAATCAGTCAATTTGGCAAAAACAAATTTTTTTCCTATCACTATCTTAAATATCACTAGATAATCATATGCTTTATCAGATTATTTATATGTTTTATTAATTTATGAATCCTGAAGTTTAAAATACTTTAAAAAAACATTCATAATTAAAAGTCGTTAGCTACAGAAAAAAAAAGAACTTAGCTTTTTTACAGAGTTTGCTTCAATATTTAACAAGCATTTAATCCGAAACACTAAAATAAAACGGGTGATTACGAATTAACAAGAATTTCACAGTAAAAAATACAATTGCTCCTCCTTTTAAAGTTTTGCCATATCTATGTTTAAAAAGAGGTATGCCTTCAAATTTAAAAGCAGTACATTAATGGAGGGAAAAAACATTTTAATGAAGCTGCAACTAGATCACTAATGAAAACGATTGCAGTATATTTTAAAACTGAAATGCATAAGTTAAAGAAAAGAAACTATCAAAATAAAAAAAGATCACTGTCTACAAGCAGTTTTTACTCTTGAAAAATATAGGAGTTTTTTAATTTCACAGGTGTAAACAATTAAAGAAAAGATTAACTCTTTCGCTAAATGGCCAATAGGAATGCACTGCACTTCGACAATATAATAACAAAATTAAGTATCATATTATAACCATGCAATTATTAATTTTGCAAATAAATTTTTAAGGACTTTATTATTAATCAAGTGAAATCAAAAATTAGATTTAGGTTTAATAAATCTTAAAATACCTAATATAAATTTTCTTTTATAATAGTAATATAGTCTATAATAGTAAGCATTTAAATACTTTACCTCCCCTTTTACTTTGGAGGTGATAAATCCAAATTTGATGAAAAGAAAGGTATGTTTTTTCAGAAAACTGTTGTTTGTTTTTTGGTGGCAAAATGAGCATATTTTGGCACAGTTTTTAGAGATTTCTTTGAGCCCTTTACAGAGTAAAAAACTACCAAACAGTTGAAAAGTTATAAGAGTGATATTTTTCTCTTTTTCTACTGACTATACATAAATAAATAAACAAGCAAAACAATAATTCAAATTTGTCATTTTATTTATTTAATAATTCATTTCAAAGGTAGAAAAGATATGACATATTTACATATGGTAATAAAAAAAATTACATAATGTCAAATAATCATTACATACAGATTACAAAAACTCAAAATAAAAAAATTAATGATTTTTAAACCATACATAATTTCTAAGGCACATTTTACCGATAGCCTCAGAGACACTTCCGGAATTTGAAAGCGAAGTATTTGGTCAATAAACTTAATTAAAAACAAAATTTCAATAAAAGCGTTTTTGAAAAAAAAAAAAAACATTAATTTTCATTGTAGATTTTAAAAAAAATTATGGTTGTTTAGCTAAATAGTATAAATGCAAGAACATGAAATTGTTCCATATTAAGAAATTTTTTATATTTATTTTCTGACTACAAACCGAAATGTATACTGTGAAAAGTCGTGCACTTCGTTTTGTAGTTAAAAAAATAAATATAAAAAATAATAGGTACATATGTATTTATTTACATAGATTAGGCACATATGTATTTATTTACAACTTTATACAATTATCACAGTGCAATACATAGACTATAAATAGCCCAAGTAGAGAAAAAAAAAAAAGAATTTTTTTCATAGAATATTAAATTTACATAGAATATTAAAAAATAATAGGCTCATATGTATTTATTTTCAACTTTATACAATTATCACAGTGCAATACATCGACTATAAATAGCCTAGGAAGAGAAAAAAAATGAAGTCCCTTCCATTGTGTGTGTATTTAATTTCTACATAATAACAATTGCCAAGAGTTTAGATCAGGGGTCGCCAAACTTTTTTGATCACCGACCCCTATATAATTTTTCGAAATCTCCATCGACCCCCATAAAAGTAATTTTCTGTTAATTAAAATAAAACTCTATTAGATACTGTGTTTGTACATTTATTTTATGATTTTAACCATTTATTAAAGTAATAGTACATTTAATTAATTATTAAAGTTAACTAGCACATTTACTTAATTATTAAAGTCATAGTATTTTCAAAAATACAAAGTGTGCTATAGTTTTGTCGCAGGCTGTACTAATCCATATTATTAATGCTTACCTTCTTTTTTACATGTATTGATAATTAAAATTGATATCTAAACTAAACTAATGGTTTTATCGAAACAATAACTAATTATCCAAAACTATAAAAGTTTTAATAATGACACTGCAAATATTCAACATTGTTCACAGTTAGACAAGATAGCTGAAACTGTGCGTTGTTATTTGCGTTTGTAACGTCAATGCTCGTCACACGTGACATTTGGACAAGAGCTCATATGCATATGACTTATAAACCAGAAGTGCAGAGTTCGTGCCACTGCGCGCTGGTACGTAAATACTTGTTTCACCCGAATAAATATACGTTTATGTTCTATAAAGAAACTGATATTAAGTCAATTCTAAAAAAATTCACAAATTTTACATACTCAATAAGGTATGTGTGATTTGCGTATTAAGAATTGTTTTTTCTTCGACCCCAATCAACCCTCCCGATTTGGAACGACCCCCTGGCTCAGATCGACCCCCGCTTTTGCTAAATAGACGCCTGGGGGTCTATATAGACCACTTTGGCGACCTCTGGTTTAGATTATCTTTTAAAAATATGTTAACTAAAAAAACAAAGAAGAATATTAAATGCTGAAACTAAATCATTTCGACCATTTTAAATATTGGCAAGAGTGTGACAGTAAGAGATAAATTACAATAAGAGTAATCAAGTTCTATGATTTGAGATCATATACCTCAAATTAAGGACTACCATCACCATACTGAAATTATGAATTTAACAACTAGGAACAATACAACATAAATTCATAAAATAAATATACAAAAAGAAACCTATAATTGTAAATAAAATCAAATGCAATTCATATTCTACATACTCATTTAAATATTTTCTTAATTACAGAAAATATTGTGGATAAAAAAATATTAATAGCGATACAAAATTTATAAGGTGAACAAAAGCCCTTTCTTTCTACCCAACAGCAGAAAACTTTTTAAGTGTATGATACAGTCATAAAAGTCCATTAAAAGTTCAATTGAAGCATTAACAAAGAAACAGTCCAATTTGCAGCAGCCAAGTCTTACAAATTTATGATTTTTATCTTTTAAATTAAAAAGTACATATTTCAATGTCTGAAGCTGTAAAGAAATCTTAAAATGTACTATGCATGAAATACATAACATTATAATGGCAAATATGAAGTCCTTACAAATTAGAATTAGGTCCCTTACAAATTAAGTTTGTTACTTTGCAAATATAGGCCTAAAAATAAACCATAAATACTGGTACAGCTAAGTGAAATAAAGATTTTAAAAAATTTATTTACTAAAAACAATACAGCTTTAGTTTCAACTTCATCATTTGAAGTTTTTCTATTAAAACCAGTACGATTTTTTTGGTTAAAATCAGATAAGAATAATCAATGTTAAAAATAAAACATAGCTAAAGTAAGTTATTATGTTAAATTATAATAAATTACATGATTTAAAAACTAATGGTGAAAAGTAAAACATTAAATTTGAAGTCAAAAAAATCTATAACGTTCATGGGTTATAACATTTAAAAGGATAAAAACCACTTTTCAAAATTACAAGCTTTAAACAAATATTAGCATCTTCAATGCTACAATGTCCTGATTCACCGTTGCGCATAGTAATCCCCAAATATTCCTGAGCTAGATACTCTAAAGAGTACCTGTAAGGAAATCCTTTAAAGTGTGGATACAAAATAGATGTATCAATTATGTTTTCATGGCAGATGTGAAGTCCTTTCAAATCAGAATGCAGTCCGTGACCAATGAGGATAGTATCACCGCTTAAAAACTTACACGTAAGGTCATACTGAACTTCTGACAATGTCTTAACATTTCCATAATTCAAATCTTCGGGAGTGATGCCACTGAATTGGGTGTTATAATCCAGAATTTCGTAGTTCGGAGCCACCAAAGTGTCGTAAACAACTCCGTTAACCAACGATACTAAACTCACTCGAACAACTTCCATGCCTCCTTGAGTATATACAAATTCGCAATCCATAGCTAAGATGTTGAAATTATCTGTACGCCCTTGTTTTGCTACATACCAATCACCAAAAAGTGAAATATACGAGCTAGTGTGGAATTCACTGGATACACATCCAAGAGACTGGAATGGCTTACCGCAACATTTATAACTCCAGGAATCCTTATCAACTTTAAGAGGATGGTAACGGCAATTCCTTGCATAAAACCAATTCTCATTAAGAAGGGAAACTGTCTTCTGACAACGACACTTCTGCTTCTCAATGTTTGTATCTTCAAAATAGTTGTTTTCATTGATGCACAACCTGTTATCTGGCTCTACTATTAAAGGAAAGCCAACCTCGAGAAGTGTTTCTTGTCGATGAACGTGTTCCATCATTTTATAATAATAAATATCAGGTCTTCTAGTCATCTTCAATGTTTTGGTCTGCTTCAATTTAGAATACTGATTAAATGACAGTAGAACAACAACTTTAAAGTCTTATTAAGCTGAAATAAAAATATTTCATAAATATTATTAAAATGCAATTTATCATGAGATGCAGTACAGATTAAACTTCATGCAAAGCTTCATGTTATACATCAGGAGGGATAAAAAAAAGGAAACTTTATCGCTTATTCTAAGGACCAGTAACTAAAAGACATAATAGCACATCAGTAGGGGTAAAAATAAGGAAATTTTGTTTCATTTGCTCCAAGGACCAGTAACTAAAACATTCTACTAATAATTACATATTTTCTCTGATCCTTTTACAAATCTCAATATGATTTTTTTTAAATAGTCAATAAGGAGAATTTAATTTAAACATTACGACATAGAAGATGGGTAATAAGACACAATTATGATGAATTATACTATCTTTTAAAAAACACAAACCTAAACATAAGATCACAACAATATACCATCCCTTTGCATTGATTTTAGTTGTAATGGACAAAGCTTTATTTTTAAGTTCTGCTTATAAGTATTAAAAATAATTAATTACAGCAGTTCATAATAAACATCAGTTTTACAATCCTTTAATTGAAACTTTTATGCACATCTCTCACTTAGATAAAAATATGCATAAAAATCACTATAAAAAATTTACAAAAATAAAATAACAAGATCAAAATAATTAATGAACATCCAAAAGGACCATTGGATAAAAGATTAGATCTGAAAGTTCAAAAGTTAATTAATGAATATTGTGAATTTTGAGATACCCTTATTAATTCAATCATGTTTTTTAACCCACTGGCGGTTAAGGATATGGGCGAAATTGGGAGAAAGTTTCTCCCCTACACACAGTTCCCCTATCTCTTAACATTGGAAAACCGGTTTTGTTATGCAGTGAAGACTGCAGGTTAAAATACGACTTTCTACGTGCAGAACCGTCAGTGGGTTAAAAATAAAAAAACGATTACAAAAATTAGTAAAGAAAAATCACAGATTCTACCTTAATAAAAACTTTGTTTCATAAATTTCCTTGAATATGACATAGTAAAAATTTTTTTGTTAATCATAAAATTTAACAATGCTAGAATAAAGCTTACAGATAAAGAATGAGTCATTTTAATTCAGAGTTGCTATTCAGAATTTCTTAGTTATTTTTAGAAATAAATTCATTCAACTTAATTCTTAAACCGCCATAAATAAGTAAAATTTATGTTGTTAATTAACAACATAATGTATACCCAACCAATTACCTAGGTCTAACATGTTTGGACTTAGAGCAGAGATAGCAAACATATGGTACACATATTATGTGATATTTTGCGTTAACCACATCACAAATTATAGTTCTAGACATTTTAGTAAACTTTTGGATAGCTGAGAGCAATATACATGGATCTCACTCAATTTTTGAAAAAAAGTTCCGACTTAGGTACATCAAGTAAAATTTCAATGAAATTCCAGTTTATATTTTACCTAAACCATGCAATTTTTCATCTGAAGACTGATTTTCTTATTTGTGATGTCAAATATTCGATTTTGAAGCAAAAAAAAAAAAAAAAAAAAAAAAAAAAATCACTGAATGAGAATGGAAAAGCTTCACTAATATGTGAAATTATTACAACAAATATTTGTAATGGATGTTAGAATTTTTTAACTCTAATTTCAATAACTGATTACTGTTACTGACAATTCTAAGACTCGATATTTTCCAGGTTTTTGCAAAAAAAAATGCAGCTTACCCCAGTGGAAATCTAGAATATAGCCTATAAATACGGGATTTAACAAAGTGAATTGACTGAATAGCTGAATATTTGGCCAGTAAGTTAAGTCATTATTGAAAAATAATCAAAACTTAGCTGTATTATTAGTAACAAGTAAAGGGAAAAAACTTTTATAAAAATGTTTAAGATTCAATAATTAAATATAAATAATTAAATGTTAAGAAACTTGAATAAGTAAATATTAAGAAACTAACAAATAGCTCATAAAAAAAAGGACTAAAATTGAAAAAAAAAAAAAAAAAAAAAAAAAAGAATAAAGAAGTTTCTTAATTCTTAAAGAGAATCTGAGAGGAAAAATCAAGTATTCATTCCTCTTATGGAGTCATTAGCCTAATGTTAGGCTTTGTATAAATGAGGAGTTAGGAACTATATGATAGAAATAGAAAGAATTACAAAAACAATCTAGAAAAGAATAATTACCTATCTGACAGATTCTTTCAAGACTATGAAACTCAATTCCAAATGTACCACATTTTCCTATGTAACAGCAAGACCTACATAACTAGTACGCTTCGTATAAGTATAACAAGTCTCGTCACATATAACTACTTAAGAACTAAAATTAAAATAACAAAATCACAGTTATAAATAAGATTAAGATATTATAACAAAAGCATGAATTGCACAGAAAACATTAGCATTTTCTTATTCAAAATTTAAAGGATTAATACACTGAGATGTTTTTATACTATTCATAAACATTTACTATTATTAAAATAATTAAAAAATAGCTCTAACTTTAAAAAAAAAGGCATGCTAAACTCTGAACAAAATCAAAACAATTGATGCCTTTTCAACAATTTTTTATGATTTTAATTAATTTTTAAAATAAGTAATTTATTTAATAAAATGGAGCAACATGATTAAGAAACAGTAAACATGGACTGAGCATAGTAGATTATCATGACTTTTCAAATCATCTTTCTAAAAATTAGGAAGGACGGCACTCTAAAAATTGTTCCAGAAGTTATAAAAAAAATTTCAATGATTTAAATCAAGTTATTAAAAATGGAATTTAAACTTTCAGAATATTTTTTTTTTTTAAAAAAAAAACCATGTAAGTAAAAAATTTAATATAATAATAATTGATAATACTTTTGTATTAAATAAGATCTAGCCAAAAAAAAATCCAGATGACAAAATTATGCAAGACAGAATTATTAATAATAATCGTTAATAATTTTGCCTTACTTGCAAAAGGGTTTAAAATTAAGTAACAAAATTTAAAATTAAGAACGCTAGTTTAATAACATTTTTACTTGTACTGACTAATAACAATATTTTTTCTCTAGACAAAATATATTAAAAATGTAATATTATAAAATGCTTTGCACTCATGAAGTATTTGGAGTAAAATGAAATTAAATTAATTTATAAAAACTGAGAATTTTTTTTGGCTAGATCTTATTTAATACAAAAATTATATGAAGCTGCATAATGATTTTATTTGCTTGCTAGCTTTTTAAAATAAATTTCAGGCTTAATATATCTCCTAGTATAAACAATGTTATAGATAAAAAATAAATTTTTTTTTTATTATCTTTAAGATATAATATGTATTTGCTGCTTCTATCTCAAAAATAAAAAATTAAAAAAAATAATAACAGCTAAAAAAAAAACCCAATTAAACCACAATTGGGTTGGGCTTTCTTTAAAAAAATAAAAAAAAACTTTTTTTTCATCCCTGACATTAAACTTCCTTTACAATAATAAGGATTTAATAACTGGGAAAAAATTTTTGTTTGATAAATGAAAGATAAAAACTAATTTTAAAGTTTTAACACAAAACACTTTTTAAAGACTTAAAACAGAAGGGAATCAAAATCGTACTATGAATTTTGAAATTATAATAGGATATAAAAATATTTACTTTTTTTTCCTTCGACGTGGCACTTGTGTATATGACCTGAATAAAATCCTTGGAGTACAGAGTGACTCTAAAAAGAAAAAATACATAACGTGAAATTCTTTTGGCACATTATTGAATGAAATTGATAATGATAACTACGGTGTTCTCCCTAAGACTCCTTAGAAGGACTTCCTGCCTGCCTTTTGATCCGTATGAACATGCCCTTCTTGTAAAAATAAGCCACCATCTTTTAAAAACACTCCATTATTATTATTTTTTTTTGGGGGGGGGGGGGGGGGGGGAGAAGGATTTCTTAACTATCTGTTAATACTTCTTTAAATGTTTAGTTTCAGTTATTTACTTTTCTTGAAGATAATGTATTCCCAGAGATTGTCTTTAATTATTTTTCAAAAGCTTTTAATTTTTCTGTTATTTTGATAATGAGTGAGAATTGCTTGTGATAATGATAACTATAGCAAATAAAATTTAAACTATAATGTATGCATACAATGTTATATTAATTTCTAAAACATCCCTGCTCTCACAGTAAGTTTAATTACGATCGTCAAGGTTTTAAACTTCAAACTATCAACAAATGACAAAATGCTCTTGAAAAGAAAAAAAATATTTTAAGTACATTATATATATATATAGTACAATAAAATCAAAGAGAAAAGCGAAGGAGAAACCGCTTATATATAATTTTTATATATATATATATATAACTTTGAACAGCAAATCCTCCTGTAAGTAAAAAAAAAATTATTTTTAAAGGAATGTGGCACCTCAAAGAAATTTCATTGCATTTAAAAATATCACCCTTAATAAAATTATTATGCAGCAATAGAATATTTGTTTGATAAATTTTATTTTTATTAACCTAGTTTGCACTCAAACAACTGTTAGGAGCCCTTTTTTACTCGCATAAAAGTTTATACTTTGTAGATTCATTTGAAAAATCTTGTTAGTTTAAGAAATTTTTGAAGAAATACTCCGAAACAATTTTTTTTTAAAAAAACTAATTTGAAAGTAGTTGATTTCTTTTAAACTATGTAGTTAACTAAACTTATGTACACAGTTAAATTTTGGTTACTTTTAACATAAAATTATTGTTAATAAAAACTCTAAAATTTAATCTGTTATTAGTCTATTTTTTAAAATTATATCATTGATCATAGTCTAGATTTAATGTACATTTAATTTAATATTAATAAGAAAAGAGAGGAATTTTTAATCTTGTGACTGGAGGGAGTATTTCATCATAATTAAAAAATATTAGTATTTATTATAATTTGTTGTCTTAAACTTTTCATAGAGATCAGTTCTAAAAATTTATCATTTTTAATGAGAGGAAGCTGTTTTTAAAATAATATTATAACTATAAATTAATTTTCAATTTTAGAACTCTTGAGCCTATGGTCATCCTCTAATACGATTTGAAATTATCACGATAAAAATTTTTTCTGACATGCAGACATCGCATATACTCAATCATTTTTAATGAAATATAAAAACATATATTGTATTTGGCAATAGAAATTATTTTTATATTTAGAAAATATAAAAAAAATTTTCAAAAATGTTTACATCATAGAAAGAAATGACTCAGAATAAAAGAAAAGTTTGTAAAATACAAAAAATGAATACTTACGATATTTAGTAAACAGTTTAAAAATTTCATAGATTGATTTCTTGAAATACATCTAAAATCTTCAAAAAATTAAAACTGAGCAACGTCGGCTTGCCTTACACCACGATGAGACGAATAACATTCACTTATCGTGCTAAAAGATAACACGTGCTTGTGGTATTATCTTGTAGAACATAACTTGTGTTCACTTAAATTTCAAAGAAACCAAATTCTGCGCTTTATCCTAACCTTCTTTAACGGACAACTCAACCTGGTGAATGAACTTGCTAAGGGAGTGTTTACACTGCATACTCGAAATTCGGGTAAGCGAATTAAAAGAAGGAAATGAGAATCTGATTGGTAAAATATGGATGAATAACCGCGTAAAACAAAGTACAGATGGCGCAAAGGGTTGAAAGTCGTCAAAAACCCTCCGAGTTATTACTTCCACTTAAACTTGAAAAAAGGCACCATCAAATATTATTATATTGCAGTGTTTACAATGTAACACGATCTTACAATTTAAATTTCAACGACAGAAACAACATATGTATTTGGAAGACTCCGCAAGCATGCTATGCTCTGCAAGTTACAACCCAAAAAAATAACTAACGGTGTTTTTTTGAACAAATATAGCCAAATAAGGGACAACACTCAAAATATACCATACCGGAGTTCCCTGTTGGACTCGGTGGAAGCATGTTGAATTTGAAGAAGAGACTCAGAGCTCATATAAATCTTGATAGGCTAAATTAAGCCTTACCTATTGAAACGCAGTGCTATAAGCGAAAGCAGAGAGCACGCCGCACTTTACTATACTCAATATACCATACACTTTATTTACAATGTAATATTAATTTTCTTCAATTCTGCGGATCAAGCACTCTTGCTCAGGAAACTTTTGGGGATAAATCTAATTAGAATATAAAGGGAAAACATAATCAATATAAGAGAATATAAAGAGGAAATATAAGGCAATATATTTTTAAATCTGCATGATAACAGCTAACGCATTTTAAATTTCATTTAAAAAATATATATTCTCAAACGATTAATAAATGATTTTGAAACAATTTATGAATCTGCGATAGCGCGTAAATTCAAGCAGTTTGTCTTATGTGTAATTTCTAAACAGTCGCATACGTGTCTGGATCAATTGTGTGTACAATGTGAATGGCCAATTCGCGATCGCAACGAACTATAGGGGGCGTTGTTGTATGTGCCGAATCCCTGCGATTTCCATATGAACAGTCATTCAGTTACACTGGAGACGTCTTTAATGTAGCATTGTAACGTTCCATCTTTATTGTGGCTGATTAAATTTAAAAAAGAAAAATGTTTGTTTTCTTTCTTATGCAAACGAAAACAAAATGGTATCTCTTTTTTTTTAGAGAAGGAACATCCAGAACACATCGGAAAAATATTTGTAAATAAAGAGAAAAAAATATATTCTTATAAGAGTTCAAACCTAATGCCTGAGAAATAGTTTTACTAAATTTAATGGTATAACATGAAAGGCCCATTTAAATTTTAACGTAAAATAAAGAATGCTTACGAAACAAAAAAAAAGAACCATTCTTTTTTTGTCGCCATTTTTTAGTGTTACGAAAATGCCTCTTTGGGACTTGCCAAAAACAAAACAAGATGCAATTTTATTTTTTTAGGAGCGAAATATTTTATGGAGTGAAATATAACGAAAATGTACCAATGTCCATAACATGAAACTTTATCTTAGTAACCGTCCGTTTTGGAAATGTTATTTCATTTTGAATCTTATTTATTAGAGTTCATAATGGCTATAGAATCAGGTGAGAGAAAAGTTCGTTTTGAATCTATGCTAAACTCTATATCGGCCCATTTTCCACCGAAATCCGATTGACTACTTTGATTTTAAACAAAGTGTTTCATTTTAAGATTTTTTCCAAAAATTTTAAGTGCAGATTGGCGGCACTTAAAAATCTGCCAAATCTGTAGATGTGGTTAATACGTAAGTACCGAATTTTTCTTCCATACTTTTCTGAATCATATTACTTCAAATATTGGAATATGCAAGAAGTATACATAAACACATAATTTAATACCATTTAATTTTTCAAAAAAGTATTTTGACAACAATTTTATCAAAAAATTACAAACTAAAAAACGTAAAATAAAGAATTCTTAGGATAAAAACGATTTTAAAAATTCCTCATTTTTCAATAAAAACTTTCGTATTGTTTCTTTTTTTTTAAATTCTTATAGTATTTAATCAGACGTAAAAAAAACCATTTTGTAGAGAACGATCATCAAGTAAGAAAAAAAATTATTTACAAGCAAATTTTTTATTATAAAAATCATAACCTGTACCTGATTTATAAGTCCGGAGAATTCCAAAATGATATGTTCTTTGTTTGAAAACTTTATTCTCAAATAATATATACATAGTTTATCCCTTCATTACTTTTAGGTAACATACCACACATCAAAATTTTATAATTGTAAGATCTCGATATGAATTTTAATATGTAGCTTAAAAACAGAATAGCTGAATTCTAGTTGAAATTCTTTCAAAACTAAAAAACACTTACCAAGAAAACGATAAAAAATTTATTTATAATCAGCACAAAAGATACTTTTTCAAGTAATTTGGATTATTCTTTATTGTTGTTTTCTGAATTATGTAGATACAGAAATATATACTATTCTATGAAGAAGAAGAATATTCTATAACTATCACAGTTCTGTATGGAATTCATTGGAACACATCTATTCATTGGAATGACGAAAGCAATGTTGACTTCATTTTAACTTGCAATGAATTAAAGACAGAAAAATTATTTTACCGCAATACACACATCTGTAACAGCAAGTGATCATGAAATCATGTTATGTTGTTGGTAATAGAAAGGTAAAAATTATTGAGAAGTTGTTCTTCAAATGCTTGGCGTGTTCTGCTTCAATGTTTGGCATGTTCTGATTAGTTTTTTCAAGAAGTTTTACCTTTTCTTTAGGGAAATTTTGCTTCTTTTTTGATGCTAAGAAAATGGCGTCCGTCATTGCCAATAGTTATGTGGGAACTAATGCCCGATATTTACAGTCTCCCGCTAGATGGCGTATCGAGTGTTGCGATCGCGAATTACAAAACAAGGTAAAAAAAAGGCGTTAAAAATAATTTTTAATCAATTATAAGTAGGAATTATATTTGCATGACACTAGAGCTGCACAACGGGATATCGGTATAACATGGAAGATGATATAGTACGAGCGGCAATGGGTCAGGGGATAGAGTGTTGGCATTCTAATGAGGTTAGCCGAGTTCAAATCCCAGCGAGGGCTGGTAGATACGAATTTCGCATCCGGCTTGCACCCACCACAGTGCAGATGTGAAATATCCTCAGTGGTAGACCGATCATGGGTGAGAGCCCCCTTGCCGTAAGCTAACCGTGGGATGTTCTCGGATTCTTTCTATCCATATAACGTTTCTACGGGTTAGTTTCATCTAGCAGTCTTTCACGAAGGTAAATTTCTTCCCATAATTGATTCAGGCGATTCCTTGTCTTCTGGGTTGGGTTCAAAATTACAAGGCTACGGAGTTGAACATTGTTTGTCGTAAACTCGGAATTGGATCGGCTGTTCAATGATGGTGATAAAATAAAATAAAATAGCTGATCCATTAGCTGTTGTGGCTAAGGGAATAGAGAGATTGCTTCCCAGTGAAATCACCCAGGTTTGAAGTCCGACGGTGGCCTGAGAATGATCCGAAGTCATGCCATCACAATTTTGATCCTCTGCAAGAAAAATATTTATCCCGCTTGTTTGCCTGATGACCTGTGTCAAAAGTTTTTAAGCTACAAAGAATAAACCAGGACCGATACTCAGTACCTTTAGTCCCTTCGCAGACTGATCAAAGTGGTCAACCAAGAGTTCAGTGACCTCTCGTCAGGCTCTGAAAAATAAATAAAATTACATATAAATGGTATTTTTGTGATTACTAATTAAAAAGAATGTAAAAAATTTATAATTAAAATCCATATATATTAATTTGAAATTTATCATATTTAAACAAATCGCGATGGCAACGCTCGAATACGTAATTTGAGGAGAACACCGCCCATCTTCTTTCACCTCCTCTTCTCAGTTGTATAAGAATGCACTACGGTTGAAAGCAAGCGAAGTGTTGCCGTAGGTAGAAAGTTCTGCTTTGCGCCATCTGTAGCCCATTTTGACCGCCAAGTGAAATTTAATTCACATCAGAGATGATAAACCCAGTTTACAGTCTGCTTATCAAAAATGGTTCATTAAATAAATGGATACATTAATTTTGCAAAATCAAATAAATAAAAATATAAATTATTTTTCAGATTTCGGCAATATTTTTGTAGCATTCAAATAAATCATGAAATGGTGTATATTGTCCCCACGCTACTCTTCTAAATATCGTAGCCAATAGTTGCAAAAGATGGAATAAACCAGATTTATTACTGGGAATAAACCGAGCCCTTTAAGGAAAAGAATTTTTTTTTTTTTTTACTTGACAGTTTAAACTGGCATTCAAATAAATGTATCCGCCTCTTACAACTGCAGTAACAGAAGGCTTGGCATTCGGAAGAAGCATTTATGCAGTTTCTATCCACTAAAAATTTATGAACACCATATGATTGAATAATTGTGTAGTTAAAAAGTTTAAATTTTGTAATTACTCTAATCTGAAGCATTGAACATAAGAGGCCTCTCCCCCCCTTCTATCTTTGATTTAAAGTTGAATGTTTAATTATCGTTTTCTTGATTTTTTTCATTGTTCTTAATGATACAACATTATTAATTTGACTCCATTGCTTGTATTTGGCAGTATTTGCGTAATTATAGTGAATAAATATTAAAATAAAGTAACGTAGAAAGATTTTTACTGTTAAAATGTATACATTTTAAAATGGAATTCAAAACAAGTATTCAATCATAATTGAATTTACAACAGAGGAAATTCGCAGCTCTCTTGAAAAGAAAATTAGTTTTTTTATCAAAAATATAAAGCAATAAAATTAATTGGTTAGTAGTTTTAGACAGATGATTTAATATTGTACATTTGCCTGTGTTTTAGTTTTTTCAAAAAAATTTCATATTACTCGAAATCAAATGTATTAATAAAAGTAACAAAGCAGACTAATATATGATACTAGACTACCTTCAAAATTTGCTGATTGAGATTGTATTGGTATAATTTTGGCAGACTATCAAACAAATTTTAATACCGCACGCCATATTTCCCGATTTCAAACTGAGTAACAGCCTTATTTTTTGTTTATGTTTTTTGAAGGCTACTATGGAGTTATATAGGGAGAATTTAATAAAAATTATTAAATATATATTCCGAATATTCCCGTTCCGCATGCACCCCTTTGACAGTTGAGTTCGATCTGGAGAAAAAGAGGCCATTTAAAAGTTATCAGCGTGTTTTGTATCCCCGATTTATAGACAATTTAAAGAATTTTTTAATCATTTTTAAGTTTTTCATGCTCTTTACGTTAGCTAAACATGAGTTTTTAAAAATAATAATCAAAAATTTTGGCTACTTTCAAACTGAAAATTTTTAATAAAATTTAAAAAATTATTTCTTTTTAAAATATTAAAAGTGCTCCTCGCCTTTTTCAATATTATTTTATTTAGAAGTTTTACTGCGTTATTTATTTACTTTTACAACTTTATTTTACTTTTTATTTATAACGATCTCATACCTGCAGATCGAGACGTAATACCTTCAGTTTGTATCGATAAAACTGATGAAGTAGTAGCAATAGGCATATTATCACCTAACTGTTAATGCATAAGACATTATCTCGACAATAAAACATCGTTTACTGAAATAAACTTACAGTTAACTTTAAAAGCTAAAATGGTGATTGAAATAAAGCAATTAAATTTTATTTTTGTCTTTATAAATTAGACTAATAACATTAGTAGATTACAATAATAGATGACGTAATAACTTCAATAGATTACAGTAATATATATCGTATAATCACATGTATACAAAATTAAAATTGCAAGAAATCAGGTGTAAGAATAATGGAGTTATAAGGAGAAAGGATTCATCAAAGCGCAGAGCCTTTCATGACTTGGTCACATTGAGAGATCACCTGACAACCGAGTGGTAAAAATCTTGCAGTGGAAGCCTATGTGCAAAAAGCCAAGAGGCAGACCAAAGAAAGGATGGATGGATAATGTCTTGAATGATTTAAAAACTTTAAAGATTTCCAACTGGAAGATCAAGTTAAGGAACAGGGCTGTCTGGAGAAATATTTTGTGGTAAGCTAAGGCCCACACTGGGCTGTAGTGCCAATAAAGAAGAAGATAATCACCTGCACTCGAATGGTAGTAAACGCATTAAAAAGAAATATTTATCCCGCTAAAACAATTTAAAATCTTTTAAAAAATTTATATGTATATTTTCTTTATTTCTTAGCATTTTTTATAACTATCTACAGTATGTTCCAACTCAGATAAACCATTTTTATTCTTGGCACAAAAAAGGCATATAAAAACTAAACATGTTTATTAAAAAAGCTTGTATGCAAATACATATTTTCAGAGAGAAACTCACTTCATGCTCTACAATGACAAGTTTAAAAAAAATCGAATGAATAAAATAAGGTAGAGAAAAATGTCTAATCAAAATTAACCTACTGCTAATTATCACTGAAGTATCCATCTTATTTATATATGACTTGAAGAATTCGATGTTGTACACCCTTTAACGCTCATTATCAACAATATTATGCCGTGGTTTCAATGATGATAGCCTTCAATTTTGCCACAGTCAGGAAGAGCTTTCTTTTTTGTTTTTACCATTATGCTGTGGATAGTCTTTTACGTTTTTTTAGGGATTTAGGCCATTTAAAAACTTTTTGGAAGGTTATGATTATACAGGAAACTCTTATTTTTAAATGACGCCATAACATGCACCTCAAATTCTCATTAATGGTAAGTAATCCATATTACACAATTCTTTCGACCATAGATTTAAGAATAGGTGGTCCTATCATTTTTTTTATTTATAGTGAACTCAAGATGTTTCATGTTCATTGAGCGGTAATATCAAAAGAAGTAGTGTTTTGAAAAGTTCTCTCTAGATTTTGTTATCGATTGATTTGTTGTCAATGAAAAAAAAAAATGATAATTTTGAAAGCGCAAAAATGTCTTATACCTGTTTTTCGGTTATTCCAGGGACTAAACCTTGTTTATTTCATCAGTTGCAACTTTAGCTATGATGTCTAGAAAGAAGGGTAGCGTAGGCACAATATACATCACTCCATGGCTTACATGAACACATCTTAAATGTTACATAATTCAAAAACATGTGTTTCGATTTTTTTTTAATTTTACCGCACACCCTCGATTCCTACGCAGACTGATCCAAGTGGTCACCCACCTGCATACTGAACGCAGCCAGTAATGCTTGACTTCGGTGATCTGCTGGGATCCACTTCGGAACTCCAATAAATCAAACAAGTTATATTTTCAGTGAAAATAAAAATGCGACAGTGTTTGTCATAATAAATTAAATTAAAAATATATTCTTTTATCTCATTCTAAATATATTCTTAATTATATTCCCGGCAAGTTTCCTGCAAGTTCTTCAATGAAAGTCCAAGACCGTTCTCTTTGGATGCTCTCTCTAGAAAATGGCATGCAAGTGAGAAATGGATTACTGGAAAATATTAACCTGCGAAATTTTAACCTGCGAAATTATTAACCTGCAATTTTTCAATTCAGTCACATTCAATTTTTTATTTTTTTTATATTTTTGTATGCGAAAAAATAGCATCAAGTGTGAATGGCTCTTTAAACAGTTTTATTCGACCTCAAGATGAGTCATTCTTCAAAGAAAGTAAGATCAAAGCGCAAAGCATAATTACTTTGAAATTGTAAACATAATTATTTCTACAAACACGTGTTTCTTCTCGACAACTTTGCTAACAATCATCTTTCTGCGGCTGTTTTAGATTTTGTTTCGTGAAGATTTTAGATGTGTTTTGCTAAATTTTTAACGGATGTATCATATAAATTTACTTATTATCGTAAGTATTTAATATATTACGTCGTTTCTTCATGTTTTTAGATGTAAACATTTCTGCATGTTTTATAAAACTTATTATATTTTTTTAAATAAGATACATTTTATTAAAAGGTAATCGATTTATATAATTCAAGAAAATTGTTACAGTATCTGCATGTTGGAAATAATTTTTACTCTAATAATTTAAAATCCCATTGTATGATTAATTGAGTTATATACAATTTTAAAAATAATTTTTATTTTAAATATTAATGTAAAGAAAGCTTTCTCTCATGAAAGATTTTTTAAAAAAGCATTCTACTCAGGTTGACAAAAAAAAAAAAAACCCCAATTAAATGGAATAAATAGCTCTTTTCTAAGTATGATGAAACTTCCATAAAAACAACAGTACATTATCACTTGTATGGGAATTACAAGATTAAAAAATTGTGCATTGCATTAATATTTAATTGAATGTCAAAAAGTTTTGCATTTTTCGTTTATTCTTTTCAACTAATCATTTTTACTATGAATTTTTTGTTTCTGATATCAAATGTAGAAGAAAATTTTCTACACTAAATATTTTTTTGCACATGATATATACAAGGCTTACTTAATAATAATTAGTTAAAGAATAAGGCTGATAATGTGTTATAATTTTTGTATCGAATATTTATTGTATTCTATTAGATTATGTGGATAAAATTTCACATTATGTATTTTTACTTTTTAGAATCACTCTGTACTCCTAGGATTTTATTTAGGTCTTATACACAAGTGCCACGTCGAAGGAAAAAAAAGTAAATATGTTCATAAATCATTATGGTTTCAAAATTCATGGTGCAATTTTTAATTTCTTATTTTTTGAGTACAAGGGAAGTTGCTTTGTGTAAAATTAAAAATTAATCTTTTTATTTTATCTTTACTTATTATCTTTATAAACTCCTAAAATGACATTCTTGATAACATTTTAAGAATAGTAATTGTAGTTTATAAATAGTGTAACAATCTCTCATTGTATTTTTCATTTCAAGACTATGAAAAAATGCACATGCTTTCTATGCTATTCAATTCACATGCTACTTTTAAAAGTGTTTCATATGTTTCTTTCTCTTATTTTAGTTCATGAGTTGTTTGTGACCAGACTATTACAAGAGTTCAAAGCAGTTGATTTGGAAAGTGGGGAACAGACAAGTTTGGAATTGTTCCTTGTCTTGAAAAATTTGTCAGGTAAAGTAACTATTTTATTATAATATTGTTTTTATCATCCTTTCTATTTCTATCTTTTCATATTTCCTAAGAGGTTTAGTGTTGTGCAAACTTTCGAGAGATACAAATTGGATTCATTTATTACTTTTTACCTTACATTTAATCTAATTTTTATCAGGGTTAGGGTTTTGGATATCCTAAATTGATTTTGGTCAATATTCATGCGATTTATAATTCACAACCGTCCAAAACTGCATTAAATTGTCTATATCTATATTTCTAAAAGTAGCTGGCATATTAAATTCTGAATATAAATAATATGCACTTATTACATCGAAACAGAACAAATATCAAAAACAGGAAAACAATGTCTTTATCTATAAAAACCTACCTTTATCCTTATGACATAAAAGACAATTTTTTTATCAAAATTTTCTTTACAATTAACATTTGTACTATTACATACATTACCTATACTTATTTAATTCTTTTAATACATTACCAAATATAAATTATTAAAAATTGTGATACATGCCTTTAAGTCTTGATTTGTGATGAAATTAAAAGTCAAAATTAAATAAAATCTGCGTCTTTAGCTGTAAAAAACATACTTTTATCTTTATGTAATGGTATCAAAGAATAATTTTTTAACAGAATTTTCCTTACATTTAACAAATAATTTTAATATTATGTGAATAAAATTTATTTAATTATTCTAATTCATTACCAATTTTTTATAAACATCTTTAAGTCTTGATTTACAATGAAACTAAAAGTTTGAATTTTGCACATTTTTAATTTTAAAAAATTTTAAAAATATGTTTTTAAAATTGCCTATAATATGTATTTTATTTTGCAATTTATATCCATTCAGCATATATAATTTTTTACAGTTAATTCAATTTAATTTTAAAACCCTTCTTTAATTGAAAACCTACATAAATGCAAAGTTGAAGTATGTGATAGCTAGTGGAAAGTTTTGCACACTTTTTGTTGCCTAGCTGATTTCAAAGTTTAAAGTGGATTTGTCTAAAATTTGGGCTTACTCTTCCAATGGTTACCAAACTAGCTAGACAAAACAAAAACGATTGAATCAACTTCAAATTCATTTTTAATGATAACCTGTAATGCTAAAGATTAACTTATTGATATACCTTTTAATATTTCTATCAATAATTAGATTTTTTGTAAAATATCTGTTAATTTTTTTTTAATTTTTTTAATTAAAAGCTTTAAGACACAAACTACGCTTTTTGTTTTAATATACTTAAAATAATTTTAAAATGCAATGTCACTTCTAAAAGAAAAGATCAAGATTCTTAACTTAGCAGTAAAAACTATTAAAATATGATGCACATCATAAACTTGTAAACCTTGCATCTAAAAAATAGATTACTTACTTGATTTTTACTGAAAGATAATGTAATTAAATTAATTTTTTTAAAGCCAAACACTAAAAAGAGCAATACTTTAGAACTACAGAAAAGTTATGAATTCTGTCAGTACTATAATCTGTTATCATTGTCAATTTTTTTTAAAAAGCATAATGAGATTAATAAGTCCTTATTTAAAAAATAAAATTCACAATAGAACAAATTTTACTTTTCAAATTTTAGGTATAATAGTTTAAGAGCTTAGTTGAATTGATTATTGAGTTGAGCTCATTGTACCGAAAGGTCTTGTATATAATTATTTTCATGCATAATTTTTTTATTTTTCTCTTCTTTTATTGTTCTGTTATTCCAAAACCACTAGAATTTGATTTAAACCACCATAAAATAAATTAACAGTGGTCCACTCAGCCAACATTTGATGCAAAGGAACAGTATGCCGTTTTTCAGTTTGTATTTTTAGCACAAATTTGATCGTAATTGCAACACACTACATATTCTCTATATCATAATTTTTGGTTTAAATTCACTTTATTAACATATCGTTTAAAAAAAATAATCCGATATAGACGCATAAACTTTTCAGTAAAAATGTATACCCACTGCAAATATTTTTCAGTTACTGGTCCATTAAAAAAAAAAATTTATTTCTTAATTTCTAGTTTTTTTTTAAATATTTATTCTGTATTGCATATCATGACTAATTGCATTTAAATAATATTTATGAAATATTCCTATTTCAGTGTAATAAGGTCTTAAAATTTATGCCCGACTGTCGTTCATTCGGCATTCTAAATTGAAGTCACCACACCAGTTAAGATGACTAGAAGACCCGATTTTTATTATTATGAATTGGTGAAATATGTTCACCCTCGCGAAACACTACTTGAGGTTGGCTTTCCTTTATCAGAAGGGCAAGATAACCGGGTGTGCATCAATGAAAACAACTATTTTGAAGATGCAAACATTGAGAGGCAGAAGTGTCGTTGTCAGAAGACAGTTTCCCTTCTTAATGAAAATTGGTTTTATGCAAGGAATTGTCGTTACCATCCTCTTAAAGTTGATAAGAACTCCTGGAGGTATAAATGTTGCGGTAAGCCATTCCAGTCTCTTGGTTGTGTATCTAGTGAATTCCACACTAGCTCGTTTATTTCACTTTATGGTTATTGGTATATTACAAAACAATGGAGTACAGATAATTTCAACATCTTAGCTATGGATTGCGAATTTGTATATACTCAAGGAGGCATGGAAGTTGTTCGAGTGAGTTTAGTATCATTGAAGAAAGGGCTTGTTTATGACACCTTAGTAGCACCTAACTACAAAATTCTGGATTATAACACCCAATTTAGTGGCATCACTCCTGAAGATTTGTATTATGGAAATGTTAAAACATTGTCAGAAGTTCAGTATGACCTTACGTGTAAGTTTTTAAGCGGTGATACTATCCTCATTGGCCATGGACTGCATTCTGATTTGAAAGGCCTTCACATCTGCCATGAAAACATAATTGATACGTCTATTTTGTATCCACACTTTAAAGGATTTCCTTACAGGTACTCTTTAGAGTATCTAGCTCAGGAATATTTGGGGATTACTATGCGCAATGGTAAATCAGGACATTGTAGCATTGAAGATGCTGATATTTGTTTGCAGCTTGTAGCTTTGAAATGTGGACTTAATCTTTTTTAATGTTACGCTACAAGAATTTTGTGACTACAAATTTATTTTTCACCTCTAGTATTGAAATCATATAATTGATTTTGATTGAAAATAATATTTTTGAGTACATTTTTTTTTTGTTGCAAATTTAAGTTTATATGTATCTTTCCAAGTTGTTTGCCAGCTTGATAATTTTTGTAATTCTTGATAATGAAAATTTCTATGTTCCTACTATTAATATTCTATGTAATGTTACATATATCAAAAATTTCATTAAACTGGTACAACAATTTATACAATTGTTAAAAATCCTATCTTTGAAATTGTGTATGTTTAATAAATGGTTCATTTTTGATGATCACGTTTGATTTTAATTATAAGAAAATTATACTGTTGTTTTAGTTAAGCTATTTTGTCACAAAAAATACATTTCATTTGTTAAAATAATTATTTTGTGTATTATATATTAGACCCTAATAAAAAATTATAATATCTACCAATATTTTTAATTTATTATTAGGCACTTATGTGCTATAACAAGTAAAGACTTTATTCTGATTTGTAACAACTTTATATCTGCCAGTGTAATGTTATATATTTGATGAATTTATTTTGTAACCACATTTTTTAAGTATTTCCTTATTGGTCTAAACTTGTGAATCTACCTCAAATTATAGACACTATTACTTATTAAAGTTCATGCCAATTTGGCAACATCGCAACAATTGTCAACAAATGTTCCAGAATGTCGTTAAAATGATATACATCTGTGGCTGAATTATCGTCTTGAAATATGTTTGGAAATTACAAAATAGTAAAGAAAAACAGATTTTTTTTTGCATTGAAATCCATGCATTTAAAAAAACAATTGCTGTACTAATTTTATTCTACACGTAGATTAGGTTTCAGTTTTAAGATACTTCAAATGGAATAACTGAAAGTGCCTAGTTTTAAAAACTTTTAAATGGTGACTTTTCTAATTTGCGTGTGCTGTTCTTTGCATTCATGTACTGACAGTGTAATTGTTTATCAATAAAACGTAAATTTTTGCTCTTTCAGAATTTACTTTATTTAGAAATTTTAGTATAATATTTTTTATTTTCTTTGTTTTCCTCATTCATTTATTTGGTTTTAGCATTTTAATTTGTATGTTGAATCTTTTTACTAATATTAATTAAACATTTTTAAACCTAATAAATTCTATTCTTAAATCATTATGGGATATTGAACCTTATTAGTGTTAGGATGTTCTTGATGGCAATTAATAACTTTTGATGAGTACTAAAACATGGATTATGCAATTGTAAATTTGGATATTTTTTGTACCATATTAATTTTGTGTCTACCATATCTAGTTTGTCTACCATTTTAATTTTTTGCACCACTAATTGAATATCTCAGTGGTCCTATTGGCCCACTAAATTTCCATTGCTGGTGTGAACCCTACTTATTATTATTAGTAACAGTAAAGAACCAAGACATTGTAGATGTTAGGATTTGTTTATACTTAAGACATTAAAAATGTGAACTTTTTACTTTGAAAAGTATAAATAATGATATTTATAAATTTTAATGTCAATTCAACAGTTACAAAATTGAATACATTTTCTGCAGTTATCATGTAGAAAAAAAGGCTTTTATTCATTCTATAAATGAACTTTTATTATTAATAGTTTTTCTTTATGTCTAAAATATTTTCTGTAATTTTAAAAATATGCATTTTTGCTTTTTACTTTAATTTACAATTAAAGTTTTCTTTTTTGTACATTTATTTTATGTATTTTAGGTTGTACTAATTTGTTATTGTATTGCTAATTGTTAAAATCATAATTTTTGTAAATTTTGATTCTTATTTTAAGGTATATGATCTCAAATCATGGAACTTAACTTTTAATGTAATACCATTAAAGTTCAACATTGTGTATCTTTGGCAAATAATTTGTTTTCAGTATTAAATATCCCTATTTTGTTTCGTTTTTTAATTTATTAATATAGAAAGTGTATATATATATATATATATATATATTGCTCAAAGTGCTCTGTGTTCATCCAACAATTTCTTCCAATATTGATAATTTTGTATATTATAGTTTTATAGGATACAAAAGGTATGACTATAATGTATCTAAAGCCTCTATTTTTATGTTCAATTTTTTGATTATTGATTTATTTGAAAAACTTAAAATTTGTTCATAACTTTTAAGACTGTATGTCTTCCAGTTATAATTTCTTCTTGCTCATTAGCAAGAGTGTTGCATATACCTAAAATGTATTAAAATAATTGCTGTTGCCATTAATCATAATTTACTTTTACATTTTTACAGAACATGAAATTTTTTTAAATTAATCGTATTTTTCTATAAATTTGATTATTTAGTTTCATTGTCTAAATTTAATATTCATAAAATTTTTTTTCCTTCTTTATGAAACTGGGCAGATATTGGAATAACAGTATCCAGGTTCTCTTCTTATATTGAGTCCCAACAAATTTTACCTGCTATTAAAACATTAGCAAAAAAATCTTCATGATTTATACTTTAATTTCCCTAATGCTCAATAATCTCAATGAGTTTTGCACGACTTGCTTAAACTTATCTATAAAAGATGTAATATATCAAAAGTATTTGTGGAAGTGGTTTTGATTTGTTTTTTTCCTTTACTTGGGCTCTTGATAATTTATCTATATCAAGAAAATATTGAACTGTGATAAGTGCATGTTATGATTAGTTGTATGTAAATAAAATGTATCTTATCTTTTATATCTATTTTTCTAGCTACCTTGTAAAATGTACTAATTTTTACAATGTAATATTTGGGACAATTTCATTTCATTCATTTTATACATGATTATGCATTCATTCTATTTATTGTGATAAATATCTTTAATTTACTACTGAAAACTAATTCAGTAGTCCTAGTGACTATTTGTAAAATGGGCCTTAAAAATTTCATTGCTTTTAATGTAATTATGATTAATTATTTTAAAGTTATATGTGTGATATGTAAATAATGTTTTTGTAATTTATTTCTTTAAAACTTTATGTAAATGTGTCATGATAACATCTTTCCTACTTTTATAATGCCTTTGAAATGAGTTCCAATAAATTGAGTGACAGTATTGAATTAGTTTATTTGTTTCTATGTTTATTTATTTACATGTTAAAATTATTTATTATTTTTATTAAAATTATAATGTACCAGGGTACGTAGATTTTTTAAAAAGTGCTTAAGGATGTTTATTTTCGTTTTTTAAAAGCCCTTAAAGGAGCTTTTTTTCATTAGGTGTTTTTAAAAAAATGCTTAATTTTCCCTTTTCCAAAATTAGATTTTTTCCTTTACCATGTTGATTTTTGCTACAAATTATGCAGAAAGACACTGTTCACATTGTTCTATTCAGCGTTTTCACAATTAATTCAACCCCAATCTATTTCGACGCATCCTTAGACTGTAGCTTAAACACCATTCCATTTACATGAAACATTTTGACAATTGTCAAAAACAATGCCAAAAGAAATTTTTTTTTGACATGACTGTTAAAACTGTCAATTGTCAAAAACTTTTCAGTCCTGCCTAATTATGATATTCTTTTAAAGTGCTTAAAAATATTATTGGAGTGCTTTAAAGGTGCTTTTTTTTTGTTGAGTAATTTGGCTACACGCCCTGTGTACATTTAGAAATTATTTTAATTCATAAAAAAGTGGGCATATTTATTTTTAAAAGTAAATCCTTTAATAATGTATTAAACCTTATAATGCATATTGTGTAGAGTTTAAAGCTAAAAAAATAAAAAAAAATTTCGATTTCGTTAAAAGAAACAGTAATAAAAAGTAATGAATAATCGTGTGGAAATTTTATCCTGTTTTAAGAGTTTCTGAGATATGGCATAATCAGGGAAAAAATAAAATATACACTGTGGGCTCAATCTTTTGATTGCTTTCCTGAATCTGTATTTTCCAGATTGCTGCTCTCGTGTTTCAATAGTTAAAAATCTAAATGTGTTGAAATATATATATATATTTTCTGAGAAAGTATGGTTTTGTATTTCATTACTTAAGAATTAATATATTTGAGGACTAATCTTATGACCTTTAAAATTGGCACTTATTTCATTAAAGTCTGATCTTAACAAAAATTAAGGGCTTTTTTTGGGAGGGGGGGGTGGACTGACCGAACATTCTGGTATGGCTTTATTATCAATTTTGATGAATCAATTAACTTAACCTATTTTCGGCCAAAAGTTCGTAAACACACTATTTCGATAGTAATTCATTAGATAGTAATTCAATTTGGGCAAACATTTTCTATTGAGAAATTTTTAAACTATGCTGGGTTTTTAATTTAAAACAATTGACAAATTCGACTTCTGAAAAATTTATAATAATCCCATTTGAGATTAATCATAAGTTATAATAGATTAAAGTTTCAAATTCTGTAAATAAAATAAAAATGAAACAAATGTTATAAAAGAACTAGTGTTCAACTAATTGGTTTGGTCCATGGCGAATGTGTGCACCATTTTATTTCTTAAATAAAGTATTTTTCATTTTTTGTGTATTAATAAATGTAATTTAAGCATGTATTAATGAAAATATTACCACATTTTATAAATTTATTTTTTTTGGTCTAAAATGAGATAAATTCTGAACTAAAACTTCAATTTCGACAGCTTTGTAGTTCACCAAGTCCGAGAAACTACTGAATAGTCTGTAGTGTTTAGTGAGTTTAAAACTGGGATCCTGACAAAGGTAAATTAAAAAAGATAAAACATGAGGAAATTTTAACTTTTTGCAGAGCCGTTTTTAAGGATGTGCTGGAGCCCCAAACCCCTGATCAGTCAAAAGTCTCAATAACATGTTTTTTTTTAAAATTTTTTTTATCCAACTAATTTGGGTTTAAAAAAAAGTTAGCAAGTGAGAGTGTTTGAGATAAAATATTGAAAGAAAAAAAATCGTTTCAGCCATATGTACTCATCGATCATAGCATGCTGCAGATGCTGGAATAATATGTTCTTGTAGAACAAGAACAGAAAAGGTGTTAAGAACAGAAAGAACTGGACGCGCCATACAGTTTTGGGAAATGTGAGTTGAATGCCAGTCAACAGCAATGGAACAATATTTTATGTCTGTTTTTCTCGAATCCTGTTACTATTACTTCCTGTTACTACTCCTTCCTATTTTATCTTGCTTGGTTTGTTTTCTATATTTCGAATTAGAACAGAATTAACACTTAGTTAGGTCGTGTGCTCAGGTGAGTGTGAGAATCACAACATATCACCTATATCAGTTTTATTGCGATTTCACCTGACATTGTGAGTATAAATTTATTACGCATATGTATTGATTATTGTTGAAATGATGAACTCAAATGGCATAAAATATGATCGATTGAATTAAAAGTTTTAACTACTAAAATACGTTTTCCTCTAGAGAGTAGTAAGCAATTTTAATTAGAATTTTTTTTCTTAAATTGGTGTCTATCTTTAAAAAAAAAAATTTTTTTTAATTTTATTTCTTTTCTTTTTTTTTTGGCAAAACCTATTATGTCAGGCGAAAGCTTACGAGTGTTTTTCGAATAAATTTTAAAACATAAGTTATAAATTATATAAAAAAATAACAATTTTCAATCACGAAATTAGTTATCTTTCTGATAATTGTAAAACATTTATAGTACTTTTACACCTGTGTGTGTTTCAAGGCTCAAAAAATTGCAACTCTTATAGTTTTGTAATGTTTTTGATGCCGCCTTTTCGCAACTATTAGCAATGCATTTAGTTTTGAAAGTTGCTTAAATGATTGGGAACATTCTAATGTGTGCATTTTAGAACATGAAAATATGTTTGGGCACAGACACGATACAATGATATGCTTGTCAAGAAAAAGAATGCTTAATAGATAAGATTTTTAACTAATCAAACACGCTACAATGATTTGATTGTCAAGAAAAAGAATGCTTAATAGAGTTTTAACTAGCCAGATGAACAACCAAATCAACTATTGAAAAGAAGTATTCTGAAGAATTGTAGAAGTAATAAAGTTTTTAGCATCACGAAGTTTGCATTCCATGAAGACAAACTATTGAATTGCAGCAAAATGGAAATTATTTAGGAGTCATTGAGTAAACTTGACGCTTTTCTTGCATAAAAAATCACGGGAACGAGGGCAATGGACATACATCCTATTTATCAGCTTCGATTTGTAATTAATCGAAGCTGAATCAATTGTGGGATATAAAGTATGAAACAAAATAATTACAGAATTAAAGAAAGCCAAATATTTTTCAGTAAGTATTGATTCAACACTAGACATTTTCCACGTAGATTAGCTCACATTTGCTGTCCGATATGGGAACGACGGAATTCCCGTGGAACGTTTTTTCGATTTTTTTTTCTTCAATTGAAAGGCATAAATCTGAGTACTTGTCTGATACTATTGTATCTTTTCATAATGACCAAGGCATAAATATAAGTGATTGTCGAGTATATTTTAAAACCATTCGGATCATTAACATTAAAATTGTAAGTACCTTTATTTTATCTTCATTTTAAACTTATATATATATAAATAAATAACTTGATTTCATTTTTAACTTGATTTTTATTCCTTTCAGCATACTTAATATGATTTTTTTATATTGTATAACGAAACATGAAAAGAAAAAAAAATATTCGTAAGTATTACATGTATTGTATGAATCATTTTTCACCTTGTTACTTTTTGCTCGTTATTCTAAATCTTGCGAAATCTTTCCCACGAACTCTTATTATTTTTTTATTTATTTAATGATAGGATGATTATATTATTACTTGCAAATTCTAAATCTATCGTGTTCCGTCTGGATCTAGAAAAATCAGATATATACGTATTAAAGATTAACAAAATGACTCAGTAAAATGCGTTGCATTTTAATTCGGATTAAACTTAAGTAAGTATAATTTCGTTTTCATGTTAAATTATTTGCATATATTTTTTTAATTAAGAACGTATGAGTTGAGAAGGTTTAAATAATTTAGATAGTGATGGTTTGATATTAGAATTAAAATTTCAGTTAAGTTCACAAAAATAAAATCTGCTTGACTTAGAAACTTGAAATTACTAAGGTGTGTAAAGAAATGGACAGGAATTACAATGGAATAAAAATATTTAACACTCGATTATTAGTCTGAGAATTATTTCTTTTTAATCTTCTAGAATAAAAAATTACCATACGGGCCAATCTTTAATGACATGCTGTAAAGGCCATTTTTGTTTATGAACCCAACACGAAATTTTTTTTAAAATTCTAATTTTAAAAAATTTTTCACACTTTTTTTTGTTTTGTTTTACGTTGTATTATTACGTTACAGTTATTTAATACATGTAATTACATTACATGAGATGTGACTACTTAATGAGTTAAAATTTCATTAATAAAAAAAAATTAGGATTATATAAAAAAATTTTGTAATGACTAAAAACTGACCCCTTTGGTGAGAAAAAAATATTTTTTTGCTTGAGAAAACATTACTGTAAATGACTAAAATTGACTCTTTTGGTGAGAATTTTTTTGTGTGTGTGTGTTGTATTGCTTGAGTAAACATTATAAATTACTAAAACTGACCCTTTTGGTGAGAATTTTTTTTTGTGTGTGTTATATTGCTTGAGTAAACATTATAAATGACTAAAACTGACCCTTTTGGTGAGAATTTTTTTTTTTTTTTTTTTTTTTTTTTTTGTGTGTGTTATATTGCTTGAGTAAACATTACTATAAATGACTAAAACTGATCCTTTGGGTGAGAATTTTTTTTTTTTGTGTGTGTGTTATATTGCTTGAGTAAACATTATAAATGACTAAAACTGACCCTTTTGGTGAGAATTTGTGTGTGTGTGTGTGTGTTATATTGCTTGAGTAAACATTATAAATGACTAAAACTCACCGTTTTGGTGAGAAAAAAAAAAAATTTTTTTTGTGTTATATTGCTTGAGTAAACATTACTATAAATGACTAAAACTGACTCTTTTGGTGAGAAAAAAAAACTTTTTTTGTGTGTGTTATATTGCTTGAGTAAACATTATAAACGACTAAAACTGACCCTTTTAGTGAGAATTTTTTTTTTTTTGTGTGTGTGTGTGTTATATTGCTTGAGTAAACATTATAAATGACTAAAACTGACCCTTTTAGTGAGAATTTTTTTTTTTGTGTGTGTGTGTGTGTTATATTGCTTGAGTAAACATTATAAATGACTAAAACTGACCCTTTTGGTGAGATTTTTTTTTTTTTTTGTGTGTGTTATATTGCTTGAGTAAACATTATAAATGACTCAAACTGACCCTTTTGGTGAGAATTTTTTTTTTTTTTTTTTTTTTTTTGTGTTATATTGCTTGAGTAAACATTACTATAAATGACTAAGACTAACCCTTTTGGTGAGAATTTTTTTGTGTGTGTGTGTGTGTGTTATATTGCTTGAGTAAACATTATAAATGACTAAAACTCACCCTTTTGGTGAGAAAAAAAAAATTTTTTTTTGTGTTATATTGCTTGAGTAAACATTACTATAAATGACTAAAACTGACTCTTTTGGTGAGAAAAAATTTTTTTTTTTTTGTGTGTTAAATTGCTTGAGTAAACATTACTATAAATGACTAAGATTAACCCTTTTGGTGAGAATTTTTTTGTGTGTGTGTGTGTGTTATATTGCTTGAGTAAACATTATAAATGACTAAAACTGACTCTTTTGGTGAGAAAAAAAAACTTTTTTTGTGTGTGTTATATTGCTTGAGTAAACATTATAAATGACTAAAACTGACCCTTATGGTGAGAATTATTATTTTTTTTTTTTGTGTGTGTGTTATATTGCTTGAGTAAACATTATAAACAACTAAAACTGACCCTTTTGGTGAGAATTTTTTTTTTTTTTGTGTGTGTGTTATATTGCTTGAGTAAACATTATATAAATGACTAAAACTGACTCTTTTGGTGAGAAAAAAAAACTTTTTTTGTGTGTGTTATATTGCTTGAGTAAACATTACTATAAATGACTAAAATTGACCCTTTTGGTGAGAATTTTTTTTTTTTTTTTGTGTGTGTGTTGTGTTGCTTGAGTAAACATTATAAATGACTAAAACTGACCCTTTTGGTGAGATTTTTTTTTTGTGTGTGTGTCTCATATTGCTTGAGTAAACATTATAAATGACTCAAACTGACCCTTTTGGTGAGAATTTTTTTTTTTTTTTTTTTTTTTTTTTGTGTTATATTGCTTGAGTAAACATTACTATAAATGACTAAAACTGACCCTTTTGGTGAGAATTTTTTTTTTTTTTTTTGTGTGTGTGTTATATTGCTTGAGTAAACATTATAAACGACTAAAACTGACCCTTTTGGTGAGAATTTTTTTTTTTTTTTTGTGTGTGTGTTATATTGCTTGAGTAAACATTATATAAATGACTAAAACTGACTCTTTTGGTGAGAAAAAAAAAACTTTTTTTGTGTGTGTTATATTGCTTGAGTAAACATTACTATAAATGACTAAAACTGACCCTTTTGGTGAGAATTTTTTTTTTTTTTTGTGTGTGTTGGTTTGCTTGAGTAAACATTATAAATGACTAAAACTGACCCTTTTGGTGAGATTTTTCTTTTTTTTTTGTGTGTGTTATATTGCTTAAGTAAACATTATAAATGACTCAAACTGACCCTTTTGGTGAGAAAAACAAAAAAAATTTTTTTTGTGTGTTATATTGCTTGAATAAACATTACTATAAATGACTTAAACTGATCCTTTTGGTGAGAATTTTTTTTTTTTTTTGTGTGTGTGTTGTATTGCTTCACTAAACATAAATGACTAAAACTGATATTGCTTGAGTAAACATTACTATAAATGACTAAAACTGACTCTTTTGGTGAGAAAAAAAATTTTTTTTTTTGTGTGTTAAATTGCTTGAGTAAACATTACTATAAATGACTAAGACTAACCCTTTTGGTGGGAATTTTTTTTGTGTGTGTGTGTGTGTTATATTGCTTGAGTAAACATTATAAATGACTAAAACTCACCCTTTTGGTGAGGAAAAAAAAAATTTTTTTTTGTGTTATATTGCTTGAGTAAACATTACTATAAATGACTAAAACTGACTCTTTTGGTGAGAAAAAAAAACTTTTTTTGTGTGTGTTATATTGCTTGAGTAAACATTATAAATGACTAAAACTGACCCTTATGGTGAGAATTTTTTTTTTTTTTTGTGTGTGTGTTATATTGCTTGAGTAAACATTATAAACAACTAAACTTGACCCTTTTGGTGAGAATTTTTTTTTTTTTTTTGTGTGTGTGTTATATTGCTTGAGTAAACATTATATAAATGACTAAAACTGACTCTTTTGGTGAGAAAAAAAAACTTTTTTTGTGTGTGTTATATTGCTTGAGTAAACATTACTATAAATGACTAAAACTGACCCTTTTGGTGAGAATTTTTTTTTTTTTTTTGTGTGTGTGTGTTGTGTTGCTTGAGTAAACATTATAAATGACTAAAACTGACCCTTTTGGTGAGATTTTTTTTTTTTTGTGTGTGTTATATTGCTTGAGTAAACATTATAAATAACTCAAACTGACCCTTTTGGTGAGAATTTTTTTTTTTTTTTTTGTGTTATATTGCTTGAGTAAACATTACTATAAATGACTAAAACTGACCCTTTTGGTGAGAATTTTTTTTTTGTGTGTGTGTGTTATATTGCTTGAGTAAACATTATAAACGACTAAAACTGACCCTTTTGGTGAGAATTTTTTTTTTTTTTTTTTGTGTGTGTGTTATATTGCTTGAGTAAACATTATGTAAATGACTAAAACTGACTCTTTTGGTGAGAAAAAAAAAACTTTTTTTGTGTGTGTTATATTGCTTGAGTAAACATTACTATAAATGACTAAAACTGACCCTTTTGGTGAGAATTTTTTTTTTTTTTTGTGTGTGTTGTGTTGCTTGAGTAAACATTATAAATGACTAAAACTGACCCTTTTGGTGAGATTTTTCTTTTTTTTTGTGTGTGTTATATTGCTTAAGTAAACATTATAACTGACTCAAACTGACCCTTTTGGTGAGAAAAACAAAAAAATTTTTTTTTGTATGTTATATTGCTTGAATAAACATTTTTTTTTGTGTGTGTTGTATTGCTTCACTAAACATAAATGACTAAAACTGACCCTTATGGTGAGAATTTTATTATTTTTTTTGTGTGTTATATTGCTTGAGTAAACATTATAAATGACTAAAACTGAACCTTTTGGTGAGAAATTTTTTTTTTTTTTTTTTTGTGTGTTATATTGCTTGAGTAAACATTACTATAAATGACTAAAACTGACCCTTTTGGTGAGAATTTTTTTAGTGTGTGTGTGTGTGTGTGTTGTATTGCTTGAGTAAACATTATAAATGACTAAAACTGACCCTTTCGGTGAGAAAATTTATTTTCTTCCAGGTAATTATTGAAAATTTTTGCTGTTGGTTACATTAATTCCTGCCACTAGTCAGATTGTAAAATTGCATTAATTTTTACATTATTCTACTCATTTTAAACTAAATGTAAAAGGAATCATGATACATGAATCTATTTTAAATATGCAGGACTGACAAAAAATAAAGCAATTGTTTAATCTTGCAAGTATGAAAAAATTTGTTTTGGGAATACTCTTGTAAAACTTTCATAATTCAAAAGAAATATGTAAGCATTAATATATAAATTTTTTAAAAAAACTAGCATTGGCATTTTTCTTTTACTCTAATTTATATTTTAATGCTGAAACAGAAACAGTTTAACTCTTTGTTTTAATTTTATAGGCATAATGCACACGTACTATTCTTGGTAATGGCCTTAATTAATCCTATATCCTTGTTAATAATGAAGTCATTAAAGTATATACATTAGGGGACTGAAACTAACATAAGTTAGCAGGACAAAGTAAAACTGCCATCAAATCACTACTGAGAGAGGCGGATATCCAAGAAAAAAAATAAAGGAAGTGAAAGGAGATTATTAGTAAGTTTCATCAGACAAATAAATTGGTTTTGATGTTCTTCGTACCGCCTTTCTCACTAGTGAATCGTCAGATTTTAATGTCGTTATTGTTTTGAATCGCTTAAAAAATTAAGCTAGCTAAACAGTTTTTAAATTTGAACTAGGGAATCAATTCTCATTATGTTGCATTATTGTTATACCCAAACGTCAATTTATAATTTTTTAATTTTTTTTATAAACTATCCTTTCGTTTTAAAACTTTTTTTTAAAAGTGAATTAAAAAAGACTTCTGAATTGATGAAACGGTAACATTTAAGATCAGTTACGTTTAATATGTTTGATGGCCTTTAAAAGTTTTAAAATGCATAAGGCACCGAAGGAGATCAAAATAGAAATACATTTTGTCGATTAAATTTGTTTCTTTTATGCTAAGTATTTGTTTCAGCTTTTTTTTTTATTTATTTCAAAACTCTTAAATAAAATTCTGATTGTAATTAATCTGATGAATAATTAATCTGAAATACTCCACGCTTGATAACTCAATTTTTCGATGGGATATTTATTTTACGGCCTTATATTTTACAATAATCGAATGATAATGTCGAAGAGAGTAATTAATTTATCCACCAGAAGTTTATTTTTATTTTTTAATGTCTATAATGGACATTGAACAGCTGACCCTATTCCAAATAATTTTATCCCAATACTGTTTATAAAAATAAATAAAGAAATTGAAACGCAATTGACAGATTAATGTGATTAATATGTAAAGTTTTAGTATTATTTTTTTTTTTTTAGTAATATGCATTCGATAAAATTGTTTTGATTTGTAAAAATTTCATTCGGGCATGTATTTCCCAGAGAAACGTGCCCGGCAGGTCATGTCAAATGTTGAAATTTTTCATGCTCTGTAAAATACTCTATATTTTATGCCGTATTTACAAGAGATGCGTGGATATTAAAATCTTACATAACGCAATAAATACACTATATTTTACAAAATATCAAATTAAATAAAATAAAATCTATCTTTAATGGTTTGTCTCCATCAAAAAAGATCACATTCCCCTTGAAAAATCGTTTGATTTATTGCTTTAATAATTACAGAAATCTTTTTCTGAGTATTGAAGATTAAAAATACGTATTCGCTTATGACGCCCAAACGATAAAAAAAAAATACGAAGAATTTAGCAAATTGTCTAAATACAAATTTTCTTTTCTTTCTCTTACGAGATTAAAAATACATGTTAAAATACAAAGTCGTGATTTTTTTAAAATTAAAAACACATGCTTTTGTGCTGTGCGCAAAAAAAAAAAAAAAAAAAAAGATATATAGAATGACTTTGGATTCAATGATCATATATTTTTGTGTACTAGAAGTTTTTCTTAATGATTAGTGGGCCTTTAAATATCCTAATTAATTTGTGCAGGTGATATTTACTTTTTTCCCCCCTCAACAGATTTGGATTTTTGACTCTCAAAATATGAGGTATAACATCAATTTGGATGTAGTTCAGTTTCGTCGGGAGTGTGGTCGAAAGTTTCGTTTCCTTAAATTATTATTTTATTTTATATTCAATGGTAGAGAACTTAACAAAGTGTAGCAATTAAATACAGAGAACTAGGAACAATAAATAATATTTAAAAAAAGCCTTCTACATGTTGGTCATCTACAATGACTTGTTCCCCTTAAAGGGTATAGTAGGGGTCTGGATACTTAACAGCAAGTGTTAAAACTTATTTGTAAAAATAAAAATTTTTTTTTTAATAAATTGCAATTCATTATATTTTTAGCTATGAAATAAGTTTAAATATCTTGCAGCAAATATTGAGACTTATTTGTAAAAAAAAAAAATGCAATTAATTATTTAGCTATAAAGTGCACACTAATAATTTAATCAACTAGTCCGTAGTCTATTTCCCCAAACATATATATAGAAAACGTTCATGGAAAACTTCAAATGATTTGAAATAAAATATTTTGAAATAAAGTACAAAAAAGACACAATTTATTAACTATGAATTCTTTTTTAAAATCATAATGACTTTTGTTCGACTTGACGCAGAAAAAAAAATAATAAATAAATAAAAAAAAAAAAAAATAAACTCAAACGGTTTTAGAAAAATGAAATTTTCATAGCTTATTGTTTTATTTTAAATATAAAAAAATAAAAAAACAGACTTTTGTCAGGTTTTTTTTTTTTTTTTTTAGTCTTATATTTTAGTCAAATTCGGCTTAAAAAGGCTGATAAAAAAGTAAAAAAGAGATTAGCTAAATAAAAAAAATAATGTTTTTCCTAAAATAATATATTGAAGAAGTTATGATTTATAAAAAATAGCATTATTATGAATTTCTCATCAAACATTTCAATTGAATTAAAAATAAATCATCGACAAAGAAATAAGTATCTCCGTTATCTGTAGCACTTCCTTTTTTTTCATTAACTAAAACCATTCAATTCAGCTTATTTTATACTTAGAAACTTAAACAAAACACAAATTCAAAATTAGACTGGATACCGCTTTAAACCTGTGAATTCAACTGTTTGACTTAAAATTTAATTTTAAGGCCAGTATTGATAAAACGATGAAAAAATTGCATTCTTATTATTTAATATTTTCAAAATAATTACTAGCCATTTATTGGTTAATATGTTCACAATAGCTAATGAAATTAAATTCCACTGTACGGGTTCCGCTAAAAAAGGATCGTACATTTAGGGGTTCCATAGTCGGAAAAAAAATTGAGAACCACTGTACTAAAGTGCACGTACACATACAAGAAGTAATACTAGAGTACCGAATTGAGATAACGTCTGTGTGATCAAGGGCGGATAGGGTTAGAAAGGCTTGTTTCATGCATGATATCGCGCTTCGTGAAGGGAGAATCACGCGATCACAAATGTGATTACAGTCCTAAAGGGGTTAAACAATATATAAGCAATCTCTTCATGTTACATACCATTTATGTTGAGCCATGATGGCTTAGGGGATAGAGCATTCGACTATCAATGAGGTGAACCCCAGCGATGGTTGGTCGATACGAATTCCGCATCCATCTAGCACCAACCACAGCGCTGACGTGACATATCCTCAGTGGTAGACGGATCATGGGTTAGAGTCTCCTTGTCGTCAGGCTAACAGAGGGAGGCTCTCGTGGTCTTCCTCTCCATGTAACGCAAATGCGGGTTAGTTGCATCAAAAGTCCTCCACGAAGGCAAATTTAACCTAATACTTGATCCAGGAGTTCCCTTGTCTTCTGGATTGGGTTCAAAACTACAAGGCTACGGAGTTGAACATTAGTAGTCGTAAACCCAAAAATTGGGTCGGCTGTTCAGCGATGGTTATAGATGTAGATACCATTTATGTTATATATTATATGATATAAGCAATATTTTTATGTTTTTTACTATTTTTTTTAAAGATATATAAAATATTTTATTTCATAAACCCAATAATTTTCATAAATACTATGTATTGATTTTAATTATAATTTAAACCATTATATTCTTCCTAGAAGCCCTAAAACTGCAACATCGATCTCACAAGACGTAAACAAAATTCGAGGTCTTGGTGCATACGTATAAATTTAAAAGCATTTAACTGGTTTCACGAGCTTTAATCGAAGAAAGGAACTTGACTTTTTTGTTTTAATTAAAAGTGCAATAGTATGCTTATAAAAACACTTTAAACAATTTAAATATGAAGTTAATTTAACTAAATTATATCTTTTTGAGACTCTGCCTCTGATACATCGAACAATTAGTCAGTTTCAGAGCTTTAGAAGTAATATTTTAAGATTATAATTTTTTTTTGGCAGTTGTCTATGTAAAAACATGATTGTTTTATGATTTGATTCCTGTCATTTTTTTTTTTTTTTTTTTTTTTTTTTTGCGGACAATTAAATAACTTATTATCTGAGACTTGTGGATCTTGTTTCATGTGAAACTTTAATAAACACACTACAAAAAATATTCTACAATTTATAAAGAGAGTAAATTTTTAAATGTTATCGCTTTTTATTTAGTGTTTAAAAGTCATTAAAAATGTTTAATTAATCGAAACTTTTATTAAAAAATACATAACTTCTTTTTTTTTTATATAAAATTTCGATTTTAACCTGCAAATTCAGCGATCTTGCAAAGAAGCCAATTTTAAGACTAATATTGATAAAATGATATGAAAAAATATCATTTTTCATTCATTCGTTAAATATTTTCAAAATAGTTAATACATTTTTGGTTACTACATAATTTTAAAGTAATTATTAGTTTTCCGTTAATTAATGTGTTCATAATTGCTAGTGAAGTTTATTCATTAAATCTCAGGAATCAGCCAAAAGGTTTTTATTTAATAATAAATTTCCTTTAATCAAATATCACGATGAAATGTACCTTCAGTGGTCAAAAAAACGATTAAAACTTAAACAGTTATTAGGCACAGTACTCCAATAGAGAGTTAAGTACTGTAGCTAGTCAGAAAATGGTCAAAATTTTGATTGCTGAATCTCTCCCTCACGAACACGATCAATCGAAAACTTTAAAGAAGAAAACAATGAAAATAATGAAAAATATAATAATAACAACCTAACTAACGTCGTCAGGGGGTACCCAGCTTTTTGACATTTGACAAATTTTTGACATTTGTCGTGCTCTCTTGATAGAAAAGGTTTTGTGTTTTTATGATTTCTGGAGCTGGTACCCCCTGACGGCGGCAACTTCTGTTGTCATTATTATATTTTTCATTGTTTTCTTCTTTAAAATTTTCTATTGGTTTCAATTTTCGTATGGAATTTCTGCTGCATTGTGCAACTTTCCTTTGGAAATGTAATATTTAACTGCTTTATACATGATTTTTGATTTCTCTTTTTATCACAAACATTACCATCTAATTGTTATTGTGCTACCGTTATTTTTAATTAGTAAGTTAAGATCACAAAGAAACACAAATTGATACAAGAACAAGCTAAAATTTCTCAGTTAACTCTTTAGCCAAATTTAACACCTCCATTATACTGAATGATAGTTTTAGCATTTCATTTATATTATTGCCAATTTCAATTTTAAATTTAGTTAAATATTAGTCAGAAATATCAAGAATAATGTTTTTGAAAGTTATTTTTATTTTTCGCTCATTTTCCTTCAAATTAGCTGGTCCATAAACTTTTATTATTATATTAATTTATTGAATACTAATATAATAGTAAAACATATATTTTATTATTATTAAGTAAAGCACTTTTATTGTCAAATTTATGTGACTCATGTAAACAGTTCTCATTAATGAAGTTTATTTTTAGGACATGCGTTTGAAATATTGATCTTTTCCCGCTTCCCCACCTTCCCGAACGACACAACCCACACATCAACTAGTCAGTGAATCCAGATGTCTTGCAGTTTCCCGGACTGCGATTTCTGGGATCGTTCATAATCCTGTTTTCCTTGTTACAAATAACCCCATTCCCAATCAAATGGTAAGTTGTTCATGTTTTACTCCAATTTATCAAATAAAGTTCCATGTATGTTGTTATATAATAATTTGATGAATGATAAGTTTCTTTTTTGGTTCTTAATTTTTAACTAACAATGTATTTGTCTTCAAAATCAGGAAAATAAAACGTGTTGCGTAACCTTTCCGGGAATAGCACAAACATCCACGCGTGGGAGCCCTTGCGTTGCCAACGGCAACAGGTTTATCTTTAACTGATGCAATAAAGATGCTGCTTTGAGAAAGATATAAAATTTAAATTTAAATAAAAGAGTTGAACTGATCAAGAAGGTAATGCTTTTTAAAAGATACAAAAGCGGAAACATTCTCACTTTTTTTTTGTTGATAATTATCGGTTTAAGGGAATAATTTACCAAACAGAGCATGCTGGGAATCTTGTCTTTATTTGTTGACATTTTAAAAAATTATCGTTTTCTATCGCTAGAAAGTTATGCTTGTGGAATAATATTACTCTTAATCGAACATAACTTGCATTTTCAAATCGGACACCATATATAATTTAACATAGTGCCAAGAAAAAAATAAATTGCACAACAAATTATCTAAAAACTGACATGTTAAAATATTCCAATTTCATGAAAAAATTAATATTATGGTCTTAAATAATTTTCATAGACTATCGTTTGCTGATCATGTGGGGAAAAATTGTTCTATCTGTTATGAATATATGCTTATAAATGTATGAATAATGATAAGATAATGATGATTAATGTCGAATATACAATGAAATGAATATAAGTTAGATAAATGAGTCAATGAATATATATTAGATAAATGAATATAATGCTACACAAATGACTATTTTAATTTCAGTAATTACATTCTCAAATTCATTTATCGTTTGGTATTAATATTAGGTAAATAATTTTTAAAAATTTTAAATTATGTAAAACACAGCATTCATAAAAAATTTGGAAACACAAAATAATGAAAACAAGTAACTAAATGATTATCAAGAAGGTATGATATAATTATTGTAAATTAATTTAAGTCGGTTACTTATTTGTTTAGTTTCTTTATATTAAAATCAAATTATTACCCTTTAATTTCAAGGACAACTTATTTTAATGATATTTAAAAAGATTTTGAATTTTTCGAGCATAAAAGGAAGAATATTACAGAATCATTGGGGTCAGAGGTGGTTTAGGCTTGTTTTATAGCGTTGAGCTTTAAAATAATTTTTAGAATATTTTCTTTTGAAAAAAAGAATTAACGGTATTCTTACCCACCTGTTCTATCACGAATCAGTAACATCACGCTTATTTCCTTTTAATATAGCCAAAAATTGCGCCATACGAAAAATCAATAAGCGGAATTTCATCTGAATTATATTTCAAGTCATATTCTTAACAAGTCAATCAATAAAAAAATACATTGATTAGTGTTAGTTTATAATAACGCAATAATTATCAGAATTAAAATAATCTCCTGTAAGCTTGAAAGAGTACGTTAGTGGTTTGTTTCTTTTTGCTAGCAAAGAATTGTGGTTAATATTTTACATTACCCAAAAATTATGCTTACCTATTTTTATTTTATATTATATTAACTATATATTTTATATTAAATTAACTACAAATTTTTCAAAAACTATTTTATGCTCCGCAAATTTGATTTAAGTTTTACAAAATACTTCGATGTTCTTTTTAGTATAGATGATTGTTTTAAGTTGATTTCCCATAATCAGAAATACATACAACAGTTACTTTGATGAGTCATTTTCACTCATTTTTAAATCACATTGTTCATTTTCGTAAGTTGTTAAATTTGAACTACTTTACGTTTTTATCCCTTATTAGATTTTTTTTTCTATCATGAATCAACAACCCTCAATCAATCCGTGTTCTTCAAATTTTGCTTTTGTTTTACATAATACTTTAACATTCTTTTTATAAGTTAATTTAATATAATCTAATACACACACAGTTACTTTCATTAGTCAATTCCATTTATTTTTAAATTACATTGCTAATTTTCGAAATTTGTTGTTAATTTTGAACTGTTTCACGCTTTTTTTCCTTTTTAGATTTTATCTATCATATAACAACAATCCACAATCAAAGTTCGCTCGCTCAATGAGAGTAATTAAAGGAGCTTCATTAACTGTGATTTTTTTTACGTGAACATGAAGAACTCTATACAAAGATACCTGAATTGGATACCTTTAAAATCTGATGAACTCTACTCTAAGATCCATGACTACAAAATGAGTTGGGAAGATATGAAGCAACATGGATACCCTCTTCCAGATCAGAACGATTCAAGCAAAATAATTATTATGTTCGACAATATGTTCGATGCATGCGATGATCCAGCCGTGCAGAAATGTAGGTGTGGGAAGTTGATGTCCATCCTCGATCAGAACTGGTACCTGGATCGAGCTGGGTGTACCTATCATCCAGGTAAGCGAACATTCGGAGAAGGATCATCCACGGCAGTCTTCAGCTGTTGTGGGAAAACGGATGATAGCGTGGGCTGTGCTTTCAGCGAACACCATGTTAGCTTCCACAGGCCGTATGTGAACGCAAACTTTCTGCAAACGAAATATAATATTATAAACAATGGTAAGAAACCTTCAAACATTTACGCCCTTGATTGTGAGATGATATTCACTACGTGTGGATTGGAGCTTGCGAAAGTGACTTTGATTGATATTAGTGGATCCATCATGTATGATACCTACGTCCGACCAGAACATCAGATCTTAGATTACAACTTTGAATTCAGTGGTATAGATGAATCACAGCTGGAAGGAGTGACCACTACCTTAACTGACGTCCACAAAATCTTCTCCAATTTGCTCAACAAAGATACTATTCTAATAGGACACTGCCTCGCCAATGATTTTCTTGCTTTAAATATTGTCCACGAAAACGTTGTCGACACTGCCTGCCTCTTTCCCCACGAGTTGGGACATCCTTATAAACATTCGTTAAAGTACCTCACTTTGACGTACCTGCGGAAGAATATTCAAGCTGGTAACAAAGGGCACAACAGTATAGAGGACGCTCGGAGTTGCTTAGAGCTTGTGCTTTGGAAAGTTTATCATGAAACCAGAGGTTCTCCAACAAATTCTCCGAATGCTCACGGATTTATTCCTTTTTCGATACCTTCAAGTAATCTTTCACCACCGAATTCTTTTACGCCAACAATACAGCCAAATGGTTTTCCGCCAGACTTATCTATGAATCCAGACTACCTTCCTGCTTTAGGGCCACCGTTACATATTTTAATGTCAGTGCCACCTCCAAATAGATTTCCTCCAGTGCCACCCTTCATTTCCTCCAACCTTGTGTATTTACCTTTTAATCCTGCTCCTCCGTGTTTTCCTCCACCACTTTGCCAGGTTAATGGTCCTTTACAGTGGTGGCCATTTTGGAGAGGAAGTATGTGAAAACTTTCGGAGATGAGTATTTTTTATCATTTTGAATTTATTTTGGACCTATCCTCTGATTAAGTGATAATGAATTTCAGTCGTAACATACTGAAGTTTGAGGGTATGGATTCAAATTGAGGCAACATGACACTGAAATTTTTTATCACCTGTCAGAGAATATGTTTGTCAATTTTAATGTCAAAACTTTTAAACAGGTAGTAAAAATTACATTTAAGTAACTTGTGAGGCTTCTATTATGGAACAATTATCCGTCTGAAGTAAAACAACCATACCATGAATAAAAAAGCGATTGCAGCGTCTTCTGGTGACGAAATTCATACTATTCTGCTTTACTTCAAAACGACTATACATGCAGTAAAACAATTATACGTTAACATAGGAAAGCTGTTGCAGTGTCTTCTGTTGACTAAATTCAAAATTAGCATTTTTATTTCAAAAACGATGCAGAAGGAAAGGTTAAAGACTATGTCACACAAGTTTGCCAAAAAGATTGCCAACAAGTTTGCCAACAAGTAGAAACGCATTCAATAGAACGCAGTGTATTTTGGCATCCTGTTTGCTTATCATACACGATTTTTTTTCTAAAGATTCAATTCTTATTGGCTCAAAATTCTTATTTTCTCAAAGTATCTAAACCGAAGAAATTCTGAAACTTTATTTTTTTCATTTTATAACTTACAAGATAGCAAATAAACATCAAATTTAGTCACAGAAGGTGCTGAAATAACTTCGAAGTAGCGCGTTGTCGTTTTACTATATGTAGACACTTATTCTAAACTGTAGTTGTATTATTTATTTAAAACCAGATTAATATCATACTTTAATTAAATTATTAACCTTAATAAATTATTCATAAAAATTTTAATTGAACTTAAATTTTTATCTGAAAAAGTTTGATGAGACTTATTTTTAAGCCCACTATGATTGGATAAGATGTTTACTTTAAAAATTATAAAACAAGCCTATCCATAAAATAATCTGAATTCAAAAGCTTAAATAAATTGTTTGTATGTATGTATGTATGTATGTATATATGTATGTATGTATGTATGTATATATATATATATATATATATATATATATATATATATATATATATATATATATATATATATATATATATATCAGGGGTCTGTCCAGACATTTTGTGAAAGGTCTGTTTTTGTAAAATTATAAAAAAATTACTCGTAATTTGTGAATATAAAATAAACGTTAAGTCACATTCTTTCAACCAGGGTCCGCTTTTTGAATTTGTGCAAATAGGGTCCGTTATTGCAAAAAAACCTTTTTCAAGGAGTTTTTAAATTGTAAAGACACAAGATTATGCTGAACACTGTAAAATTATAATTAAAAAAATTAAATTTAAAAAAATAAACAGCAATTGCAGCTACTAAATTAGCGATGCAACATATAAATATTTGGTATTTAGCCTATACTGCTGAACGCAGAATATTCATTTCAGGCGAATAAAGGAAGAAGAGTCTCTGCCTAAGACAAAATTTAGTTCGTTTACATCTGTCTTTCTTCCCCCCCTCCTTCCTGGGAAGGGTTTATTCGATTAACAAAACAATAATGACGATAAACAAATTTGTGAAGGGTCCGATTAAAAGATAAATTATTTTGTGACGGGTCCGTTTTCAAGTTAAAACATTTTGTGAAGGGTCCGTTAACGGACCCAAATTTCTTCTAAACAGACCCCTGTATATATATATATATATATATATATATATATATATATATATATACACACACACGAAGAAAATTAAGAAAAATAATAAGTTTTATTTACTGCACATAAGTTGCAAGCAAATAGAACTCATAAAATATATTAAGAATATAAAAATATCGAGAAATCATGGGAAAAAATATATAAAGTTTCATGAAAAGAGGAGGCAAAAAATTATAGAAATTAAAAATTTTAAAAAAATGTAACAAAGTATTGAGGAAAATACAATAAATTTTATTGTGTTTTGCTCTTCAGGGAGAAGAAACTTTAAGTCAGTTCTTGAAGTGCTTAAATATTTTTTTATATTACATTTTGGAAATATTTTTTAAAACACAATGTGTGTTTTTAGTCTTTTTAACTTTTATTTCGTTCAGAATATTTATTTTAATCTCAAAATGTCTGTGTATAACTAAGTAACCTTGTCAAACAATGTTCCTCTATTCACTTGAAGAGAAAAAGTTCAAGTTTTTGAGCAGGGTAGCAAACAGGTTCGACTCCGAATTGAACTTATTGAAACAACGTGTTAAGTGACATTTAAAAAACGCTCTATTTTTGTGTTTTTAAAAGCATGCTCTAGGCATCTGTAAATACATAATATTAACTTATTTATGTTAAATATACATTCTAAAAGATACTATCTTCGATATTACTATTCGTTGATAATATCAAGTAACTTGTTCCTGTTAACTTGTTGATTAGTTTTCGGGGTCACCAGTTTATGGGAATTGAAAATAATGGTCATAAGCACACAATTCATAACATTAAAGTTACAGTTTAAGAGCTACCCTTTTTTTCAATTCCTACTGTTAATTCACACTCTCCCGATATCTTGTTCAAATTTTTCAATTGTTAATAAAATACTTTTTATTCATCCATTCAAGTTCAAATGCATTTTTTTAAAACTTGTAGTAGATGACACTTGATGTTAATATAGTTTTTTCAAATATTAATTCGTTAATTAAATAGGGATGGGCAAAAAACGGAATGGAATTTTCTGATTGGTTAAGCGTTAGTCTTTGTTTTAAACTTTACTATAAGCGATACAGTTTTTCACATATTTTAAAAGTAACATCAATGATAATTTCTAACTGATGTACTTGAACAAAAAATTTGTTTATTGCGCACATTTAAATGTTTAATTATTTTATATTCGCTGTGTCAGATATAAACAATAAAGAACATTACGTGGTAGCACGTGTGGTTCACGTCGCCAAATTTATACTTTTATACCACCAGCCTTTTTTTTTTCCTTTTTTTTTTTCAATTCCTACTATTAGTTCACACTCTCCCTGTATACATTTATATATCTTGTTCAAATTTTCAATCGTTATTAAAATACTTTTTATTCATCCATTCAAGTTTAAATACATTTTTTTAAACTTGTAGTGGATGACACTTGATGTTAATACAGTCTTCTTAAATATTAATTCATTAATTAAATTTAATTAATTAATTTTAGTTTTATATGAGAATAAATTTTTTTAATTATTTAATAAAAAGTAACTGTATAGTTGTAGTATAGTTGTATACCTAAGTAGTAATTGAATTAATTTTTATTTATTTATTTATTTATTTATTTTTATATATTACTTGTTAATTTGTAACTAAGAAGTAAGTTCCCCCCCCCCCCATTTTTCTTTTCTAAGGTGCCCCTTGAAGTGTTTTTTCCAAGAAAAATAAAAATTCCACAATTTTTGTGCTTTAACTCGAGAAAAACTACAATTTTAATAATTTTTATTTATTGTTATGTTTACCTTTGTTTACTTAAAAGTATAAATAAAACACAGTATCTTAATTTTTGCACCCGTTTATACCGTTTCATTGTAGATTGGATTTTTAAAAAATTATTAAAACAAAAACCAGCAATTAATAATTTACTAAAAACCAGTTATAATTCTCAAGATATAAGACTCGAGACTGAAAAGAGTTACGAAAAGTAACAAAAAAAGAAATATTTTGTGGATGTCGTATTTGTACAGTATGCTTAATCTGTTTAACTGTAAATCAAATTATTGGAGTTGATTTGTCGTCTGTGTACTATTTGTTATTACTTTTTAGTGGTGTCAAAGTGCCAATAATGTTTATATAAAACGTTTTAAATGCTGTAACCTTTTAAGGCAACTCCATATTCATTACCATATTCTTACCCAGTTATTTTTGATCCAATAACTATATTTCTCAAGAGTATAGTTCTCAAATAATTCAAACTTAGCTACTTCTAAATAATAATTACAAGTAAAACTCAACTAAATAATAATTACAAGTAAAGTTCACAGCAGTTGTTTACAAATTAAATTTCTTTTGCAAAACTATTAATAAATAATAAAGTAAAATATTCTCATTCTCTCTGAACAATAAACAGTTATTTTTGTTCCAATATTCCAATTTCATAACAGTAGTTCTCAAATTATTCAAACATAGACATTTTTAAACAATAACTACCAATAAAATATTCTTATCCTTTCTCAACAATAACCAGCTATTTTTGTTCCAATATTCCAATTTCATAACTGTACTTCTCAAATCATTCAAACATAGCCATTTTTAAACAATAACTACCAGTAAAATATTCTCATTCTTTCTCAACAATAAACAGTTATTTTTGTTCCAATATTCCAATTTCATAACAGTAGTTCTCAAATCATTCAAACATAGCCATTTTTAAACAATAACTACCAGTAAAATATTCTTTTCCTTTCTCAACAATAAACAGTTATTTCTGTTCCATTATTCCAATTTCATAACAGTAGTTCTCAAATCATACAAACTTACCACTTATAAACAACAATTAAAAGTAAATCATTCTTATTCTTTCTCAACAATAACTAGTTATTTTTGTTTCAATATTCCAATTTCATAACTGTAGTTCTCAAATCATACAAGCTTAACCACTTATAAACAATAATTAAAAGTAAATCATTCTTATTCTTTCTCAACAATAACCAGCTATTTTAGTTCCAATATTCCAATTTCATAACAGTAGTTCTCAAATCAATCAAACATAGCCATTTTTAAACAATAACTACCAGTAAAATATTCTTTTCCTTTCTCAACAATAAACAGTTATTTCTGTTCCATTATTCCAATTTCATAACAGTAGTTCTCAAATCATACAAACTTACAACTTATAAACAACAATTAAAAGTAAATCATTCTTATTCTTTCTCAACAATAACTAGCTATTTTTGTTTCAATATTCCAATTTCATAACTGTAGTTCTCAAATCATACAAACTTAACCACTTATAAACAATAATTAAAAGTAAATCATTCTTATTCTTTCTCAACAATAACCAGCTATTTTTGTTCCAGTATTCCAATTTCATAACTGTAGTTCTCAAATCATACAAGCTTAACCACTTATAAACAATAATTAAAAGTAAATCATTCTTATTCTTTCTCAACAATAACCAGCTATTTTAGTTCCAATATTCCAATTTCATAACAGTAGTTCTCAAATCATTCAAACATAGCCATTTTTAAACAATAACTACCAGTAAAATATTCTTTTCCTTTCTCAACAATAAACAGTTATTTCTGTTCCATTATTCCAATTTCATAACAGTAGTTCTCAAATCATACAAACTTACCACTTATAAACAACAATTAAAAGTAAATCATTCTTATTCTTTCTCAACAATAACTAGCTATTTTTGTTTCAATATTCCAATTTCATAACTGTAGTTCTCAAATCATACAAACTTAACCACTTATAAACAATAATTAAAAGTAAATCATTCTTATTCTTTCTCAACAATAACCAGCTATTTTTGTTCCAGTATTCCAATTTCATAACTGTAGTTCTCAAATCATACAAGCTTAACCACTTATAAACAATAATTAAAAGTAAATCATTCTTATTCTTTCTCAACAATAACCAGCTATTTTAGTTCCAATATTCCAATTTCATAACAGTAGTTCTCAAATCATTCAAACATAGCCATTTTTAAACAATAACTACCAGTAAAATATTCTTTTCCTTTCTCAACAATAAACAGTTATTTCTGTTCCATTATTCCAATTTCATAACAGTAGTTCTCAAATCATACAAACTTACCACTTATAAACAACAATTAAAAGTAAATCATTCTTATTCTTTCTCAACAATAACTAGCTATTTTTGTTTCAATATTCCAATTTCATAACTGTAGTTCTCAAATCATACAAACTTAACCACTTATAAACAATAATTAAAAGTAAATCATTCTTTTTCTTTCTCAACAATAACCAGCTATTTTTGTTCCAGTATTCCAATTTCATAACTGTAGTTCTCAAATCATACAAGCTTAACCACTTATAAACAATAATTAAAAGTAAATCATTCTTATTCTTTCTCAACAATAGCCAGCTATTTTAGTTCCAATATTCCAATTTCATAACAGTAGTTCTCAAATCATTCAAACATAGCCATTTTTAAACAATAACTACCAGTAAAATATTCTCATTCTTTCTCAACAATAAACAGTTATTTTTGTTCCAATATTCCAATTTCATAACAGTAGTTCTCAAATCATACAAACTTAACCACTTATAAACAATAATTAAAAGTAAATCATTCTTATTCTTTCTCAACAATAACCAGCTATTTTTGTTCCAGTATTCCAATTTCATAACTGTAGTTCTCAAATCATACAAACTTACCACTTATAAACAACAATTAAAAGTAAATCATTCTTATTCTTTCTCAACAATAACTAGCTATTTTTGTTTCAATATTCCAATTTCATAACTGTAGTTCTCAAATCATACAAACTTAACCACTTATAAACAATAATTAAAAGTAAATCATTCTTATTCTTTCTCAACAATAACCAGCTATTTTTGTTCCAGTATTCCAATTTCATAACTGTAGTTCTCAAATCATACAAGCTTAACCACTTATAAACAATAATTAAAAGTAAATCATTCTTATTCTTTCTCAACAATAACCAGCTATTTTAGTTCCAATATTCCAATTTCATAACAGTAGTTCTCAAATCATTCAAACATAGCCATTTTTAAACAATAACTACCAGTAAAATATTCTCATTCTTTCTCAGCAATAAACAGTTATTTTTGTTCCAATATTCCAATTTCATAACAGTAGTTCTCAAATCATTCAAACATAGCCATTTTTAAACAATAACTACCAGTAAAATATTCTTTTCCTTTCTCAACAATAAACAGTTATTTCTGTTCCAATATTCCAATTTCATAACAGTAGTTCTCAAATCATACAAACTTAACCACTTATAAACAATAATTAAAAGTAAATCATTCTTATTCTTTCTCAACAATAACCAGCTATTTTTGTTCCAGTATTCCAATTTCATAACAGTAGTTCTCAAATCATTCAAACATAGCCATTTTTAAACAATAACTAGTAAAATAGTCTTGTACCTTTTTAACAATATCCAGTTATTTTTATTCCAAATCGGAAATTTAATAAGATTAATATAATTTTAAAATTATTCAACCTTAGCTACTTATAAATAACAATTTCAAGTAAATTAAAACAACTTTTATGATTTTAAATGACAATTATCAGCTAATAACTGTTTAGTAATTAAAGAAATGTAAGCTGCTGAATATTAAATTATTTTAAAAAGTTATTCCGTGTTTGATATCGTGTTTTTATATAACAAAATAAATCTTCAAGCAATTAGAAACCAGAAAGCTAAATCAAAACTTTCCTATTCAAATTTTTCAAAACATAAGCCTAGACAAACAAATAACCTACATTGTCTTTCATTCATCTCTAAATAACATAGCTGCTATCGGAATATAGTTTCATGTGATTTCTGATAAATGGCAGCAGTAGTTAAGTTAAAAGAGATTTTATGCCGATTTTATTTATCTACCCGGTTTGGTCAAAATCTCCTCTAAGTACTGTAGGTTAAAAAAAATTTTTTTTAAAAATGCTTAATTACTTTAGATCTAGTTATTTCAAAATCACAGAAATGATTTAATGTTAATAAACTTCCTTCAAATTGCAGTTTATCGGGTAGTATGGATCTACTATTTCTGAAAAGTGCACACTAATTTCTTCCTAAGTATTTTTGGAAAATTTTCTGTGTTTACTAAACCAAATTACCATTAAATATTAAATTACTATTAAGAACTAAATTATTGCTTTAAAGATTTGTGTAAAAATTAAAAGAAAATTACTTAAAATTACATGAAAAATTTGTCTGCATTGTAAAAAACATATTACAGTAAAAAGTACTTGCACCCTGAGTGCCGGTAGTTTTTACCGTAAAATTAATTTCTGCCGGAACATGTTACGGAACAAAAAATAAAAATCAAATATACCATAATATTTTACGTAAAAATGAATTTTACGGTAAAATGTTTTTTTTTTTTCGGAAGATGCGCCCTAAGTGCCGGTACTTAATACAGTAATTTCTTACAGTATACGCTTAAATATTTAATAATTACAGCAACATGACTTAATATTTAGCTAGCAATATTTATATATTGGGCAAATAAAGTCAACCATTTAGAATTTTTTTTTTTTAAATCTTGTATTTTTTATATTTTTAATATTCAAATTACAGAAATACCTATTTTCCAAGTTAATATATTTGCATAAAACACTAGAAATGTCATACTATATTGATATGCATAACCTTGCTAGAATAAACATATCAAATTTATCATATTTTAATTTAACAAGCTTCCTGAAAACTTTAATATATGTTTTAATATCAATATTGGCCTGATAATTCGAGTCAGTTCTTTCATTCTTTATGTTTCTGTCTTATATTTAGGGGAAGAGAAACACTTTTGGCTACCTTTTTTTTACTGAAAAAACATGACATATCACAGTTTAATATCAGCCTTTAAAAACTTTCCTCTAATCTCTAGAACAAGGAAAAAAAAAAGAGAGGTAATTTTTTACTGACAGAACATTTACAGTTTCCTTTTTCATAGATAATGTACTAGCTAGCTTGAGAAGAGGGAAATGTATGACACCAAAGTTATCCCAAAAAAGTTAAAAACAATCAAAGATAATCAACAGATAAATCCAATGAAGCTTAAGCTTTCCTTGGAAAGCTATTTGCTTCAATAAAATGATTTTGAATTATTTAAAAAAAAAAGAAGATCTGTCTCATATAGTTTATTTTTAAAATCCTTACTTTTAAGTTAAATCATAAACTCTTTTACATTAGGAATCGCAAATTAATATTCAAATGAGAAGGAAAACGTTATTAAAATCTGACGAATTATTAGCGAGGTCAATCCAAATAAAGAGGGATTGAAAACATCAAAGTCTGAGTTTTGTTCAACAATTAAGTAACATAAAGTAAACGATAATTCCAAACAAAGAACGCGTCACTCTCGGATATATCTGACGAATTTATTTAATAATTCTAATAAAACTTTTACATTGATCGATTCTTAATAATAATTTAATAGATTTTGATAACATTCGTTCCCTCGCATTAAATGGCAGCCCCTTATATAAAAATTCTTATGACGCCCTCATTACATATTGTGAGTACTGCAAGAAACAGTATGTGAGAAAATGGTAAAAAATTAATTTGCCGTAAGAAAATAGCAATTTACCAAAAGAAGCAATTTCTAATAAAAAGGTACATAAAGGTTTTTGTAAAATAAAAATAAAAAATGTCGATGTAATTAACAAAAACTTAATATTGAAATAAATGAAACGATTTTGAAAATGTATCATTTTATAAAATCGTTTGCTCAAAATGATGTTTTTTTTCCTCTTCAATTTGTTGTTTCCAATGAATCAAAACAAAACAAGATATTTTTAAGTATGCTATAATAATTCGTAAGTTTACGAAATTTTAAAGCTAGTTTTAAAACGTTTTTTAAAAAGAATGTTAGTTTAAATTGCAATAAATTAGAACTTTTGGCAACAAATTGAGAGAGCAGCAATGGCGTAATTTTGTAAATTTCTTTTCACCTTTACGACTGTAGCAATTTTTTTAGTTCTGTCCTTTATAGTTTTTTGTAAAAGCAAGATGCTACATTTAATAATAATAAGTCATAATTATTACAAGAGTTGCATACGTATATTCTATGTTTTAAAATGATGTCGAATTAACATGGTACTAAGTTTTATATATATTTCCAAGCTTATACAATGTTCCTTTAGCTCTTGAAGTTTATATTACTGGTGCTAAAAATTTGCCTCTTAGCAAATTAGATACGCCATTATTTTTTAATAAGAAAAACTTTATAACTATTGTTAAAATGTGTCTACATATGTACTTTTAAAATATTCTGTATTTCATTAAATTTAAATTTTTGTATAAATTATGTTTATCAAAAAAAATATATATATTTTTCAAACTGTTTAAATATTGATTTTTATTTGTGACTATATAACATTAAATGTATTGATAATTTTAAATGTTAAATGTTCATATAATCATAAAAAAGTGATAAAAATAAATATATATATATAGTTCATGTTTCAATTAATCGTACAGATTTGTAATATTTAAGAAGCAGTTGTGATCATGATTAAATATAAGGATTTCTTACAGACAGAAAAAGGATTTTATTATTTTATTTTTTAACCTATATGTCAGGAATTTACATATTTATTCAGTGAATAATAAATATTTTTGGTTAATTTTTGTATTATTTTATTCATTGAAATGTCTTCCATGAATCTTAATTAACAAATTTTAAAGTTGTAAGTGGCTATTTTCACGTGTGACAGACACTACATCAGACAATTTTTCACAGATGAAAAGATACATTAAGGAAATATTTTTACAGCTAACCATTTTATTTTTAATAAATATTTTTCTAAAAATGCAAATAAATTTTAGAACACATAAAAGTATTGTTAGGAACCTAATTTTATTAATTATAACAATATTTGAGTAAGTGTGACTGACACTACAAGAATGGAAGCCAGTTTTTGGACAAATTTTTAAACTCAAATTTCTTCTGATTAAACTATGAAAGCAAATCATTTCTCAAACATAATTTTATTAAAGTATTTGTATTCAATGAAAATACATTGCAAAATTGTTTAAGAATTTTTTCTTTATTTTTAATTTCACTTATTCTCTGTGACTGACACTACACGTAGATTGTGACAGACACTACATTATCATTTTTTTCACAAGCTAATGAAAAAAATTAACAAATTAACCAATTATAAAGCTTGAAAAATCAACATTATTGAAAGTTAAACAGCCTCTGCGATCAAAATTTGGTTCAGGCAATATTCTTGTGTTTGTTTCAAAATTTATATATGATATATCTTCCTTAAGTGGCCAAATGAAACAGTTTCCTTTTTTTTGCAAAAATTTCACTTTAATCATATTTTTTTCTTTATCTAGTACCTGACCAGCAAAATGCTTCACTTTACATTTTCCAGAAAATGGAACAAGTATCCAATTGCCTATTTTTATCTTGTGTATTTCAACTGGGGAATCTTCCTCGCACATTTCTACACCTATTTTCTTATTGTCATTTTCCCTCTTTTTTCTAACTTCATTTTCACTCATTTTTCTTTCTTCATTTTCATATCTTCACTTTCACCCGTTTTCATGTTAAATTTAATATATTGTTTAGGATTTAAACTTACGTTGGATGCCTTTAAGATGTAATCATCAATTTTTATAAAAGAGTGAAATTTTCTTGTATTAGGAATTGCGAATATTTCACTTCCTGTTGGGCAACATAGTTGATCTAGGTGATTTTTTTCTGCTTGAATTTTGGACTCTGGAATATATAATATAGTTATATTCTTACAAATTTGTTCTGCTGATTTTAAGAATTCTTCAGCGCTGCTTATATTAATTTTTCTTGATAGGGTGGCTTCTCGAATTCTGCGCTTAAGGGTTCCACCTACACCATCTATTGGCCCTTTACCATGGCCCGTTGCGCTAAAATGCCATTCAATATCATTTGATTGCAGCATTGCTAAACAAATGGAATACTTCTGCTTAAAATGTTGCGCTGTTCCATCGGACTTGTAAATAATTTTTGAAATTGACAGTTCAGAAAAATCATCTTTAATTTTTTTAATAATTGCATTATTAAAAATGGCAACAGCATATTTATCATGGTGTAGGTAATCCGATATCACCACAATAGGTACAGACTTTAAATTATTCTCATAAATTAAATAGGCCATGGCAGTATAAATCGTACAAGATTTAGAGACCCAATGAGCTGACTGAATCTCATCTTGTGAGAAAAAACTGTAGTTTTCACTAAAATCAAAATGTAGGAGCAACACATTTGGTTGCATATTGCTTCTGAAGCTTTCAAAAAATTTTTCTTGCTGTTGCTTTATAAAAGAATGTTGCAGAAATTGAGGAAGTTTTCCTTTTAATTTCTCGAATGCCTCATTGATTGATAAACAGATTTTTTGCTTTGCAAGAGCATTATTTTCATCTCCATTGAAATAGCTTAATGTCTTCATCAAGATTTTTTTCTGAATTTCCAATTACAATTTGAAGATTTTTTAAATTTTCACAGCTATTACATGTTTGATAGTAACATTGTTCTGTTGGATTAGCACAAATAATAATTTTAATAAAATCAGATGAACTATTTGGAAAAAAACTTATTCCTTCAAGCAAAAGTCGAACATTTTCATGATAAATGCATAAGCATAAATTAGCTGGAGTTTCATGCCTAAGACAAATGTGAGAAGGGCGCAATTCACTAAATTTGGAGCGACCAATTTTGATACCTGGATTATTATTTTTAAACATTTCATGAGCTTCTCCAAGAGTCATACATAAACATTTTTTCTGCACTTTTGTTTTTTTACCTTCTAAATCTCTAACAATAACAAAGTCTTTAGTACCAGGGGCTTGGTAGCTTATGCTATCTTTTTCATAAAATGCTTTCACTTGTTCTTCAAGGTTTACATCAATTTTTGAAATTCTCGACTTTGGCAAAGGTGCTTGCACAATATTTGGCACAATTTGCTGTGCTAACTTTTTAATGACTGCCTTACATTTGTTTGGACTGTTGGGTAAGTTTTTCTTTACTTTCGAAACAGCTTTGCCAAAGGACTGTGGACTCTGAAAAGCTTTCGGTGGTGAACTTGATTCAGGACACACTGCATCATTAGTTTTTAATAATTTTAGAGCTTTTTTTGCTCTATATTTCTTCATTTCCTCTCTTTTCTTTGCCTTTAAAGCTTCTTTTTCTTCGATAGTCATTTGTTTTTTCTTCTGGATGCGCCGTTCTCTTAGTTTGTTTTTCTCCCTTTCTTTAAAATTTTCATATTTTCCACTAGCCTTTAATCTTTCTATTTGTTCCTTTTTTCTTTCAGCAGCTGTTTTACCCATCTAAAATGAAATATTTAATTAATAAATAAATTTGTTTTAAGACTATAAGTAAATAGATAATATGTGTGTGACTGACACTACATTTTAAAATCCTTTAAAAATATATAAATTCCTGTATAGATTTTTATTCTATCCATTATGAGACATATTATTCCTTAAAGTCAGAAACTAGATGTAATTTAAACTGAAAATCGTTATTAAATTGAAGATAAAAAGAAAAATACAGTTTTTCTGTGACTGACACTACCACAAAATTTGTTAATTTAAACTTAAATGAAATCATAGTTTCAAAATATTCTAAGCTTTAATAAAGTTATTTTGAGAAAATATGTTTGTTACTTTAAAATATAACATAAATAGAATATAAGAAAAGTGTACACTTACTTTTAAAAATTTGCTCCAAAACTAGGCCTAATCATTGTTCTAAGCTACTTGATAAAACATAAAGTTTTGGAGCATAGTGTTGCCATCACATCAATAGTAAAATATTTGATAATATGAAATTCGTAAAGTTTGATTATTGTACTTGTGCTAAAATAAGATCAAAACCTTGAAAAAAAATATTTATAAAATGGTAGTAAGGGTTATAGTTACATGGAATTAGCCAAGTATTTTTAAAATTTGAATTTTGAAAAACAAACTCTTCAAAAAGTTTTAAAAATACTTACACCATTAAAAATTAAAATTCATCAGCTAAGATTCATAGAACACATTTCAATGGGGAAAAAAAAGAAGAAAAAGTTACAAATATTAATTGTGTACTGAATAAATAAATAAATACCGTACATGTAATTCTCCGCAAGTTAACATATAATGTAAAAAATTACGAATTGAATTACGGTTAAGTACTGGCATCTTGAGTGCAGCATCCGTAAAATCCATTTTTATCATGAAATTCTATAATAGCGTAATTTTTACAGTAATATTTATTTATTAGAGCTGATTTTACAGTAAATATTCTACAAATATTACCGCATATCAGATTAATTGTTCCGTAAAATATGGATTTTGTGGTAGAAAGTACTGGCACTCTCAGTACCGGTATTTTTTACCATAATTTAAACTAGTTTTTTTACAAAAGTGAAGTAAATAAAAGTAAAAAAAAATTTTTTTTCTGTTTGAAGGAGATCTTTAATAGAAAGATTTAGGTATGTGGACCAATGCTTAAAGATTGCTGCTATTATCATATCTTTTTCATTGATGTATTGATGCATAATGTTAAAGATACTTTAGTTCTCTTCTATCGTGTTATCCTATGATTTTTTTAAAGTGATGCGTATAATATTTATATATAATTATAATATATAACTGATGCATATATGTTTGGATAATAGACATAATTATTGGGGCGCTGTAAAAAGTCATTGCGTTTTTTTATTCTAAATTTTTCAAAAAAATAAATTTATAAGAAGTTTAAACGTTTATTAATTATATATGTTCCCTTTTTTTTAATGATTTTTGTCATCGTAAGGTGAGTTTCATAATTCTGTCTAATTTATTAGTGAACCTGTCAGATATATTATTAAATCCTGTCTGATTTATAGCATCATCTGAAATCAGCGTTATTTCACTCAAGAAGTTTAGAAAAGAACGAAACAAGTGGAATTCTCATTACACAAGGTCATGCGAGTATGGCGGATGGGGCAACACATCCCTTCCAAGCTCCAATAACTTTTGACGGGACGCCAAACAAGTGTGTAGTATCGCGTTGTCAAAATGGAACACTATTTTTTTACGATTGACGAGCTCAGGACGTTTCTGGTAGACAGCTTTGCTCAAACTGTCTAATTGCCTACAGTACATATCTGAATTGATTGGCCCGTTCCTTAGTTGGAGCTCAAAAAACACCGCACCCTTCTACTAAACTCATCACATTGAGAGCATAACCTGTCTGTGTTGAAGTTCTGGTGAAGTCGCTGAAGGTGAATCTTCACCTCGCGGCCTTCATTGTTGTAAACAATCCACTTCTCATGTCCAGTTATCATTCGTTTTAAGAAAGGGTCGTTTTTTCACGTTTCATGAGCTTAAAGCTTTCAAGCGTTTATTCGTGCTGTCAAATGAACTTCTTTGAGCTCGAGAGGAACCTAAATTTCGAGGCTGCTTACGTATCCCATTTTTTTTTTTTTTTTTTTAGATAGACGTGATCATTTTTGACTGATCTTCATTGTCCCTTGTGTAACGAGAGTTTTTATTTATTTTTTTTAAATATATACTTAGAACCACAGTTGAACAGTTTAGGGATTTTTTTAGAGACGTAAACCCAATTTAGGGTTTACGTCTACGAATATTCAACTCCGTAGTCTTGTAATTTTGAACCCAATCCAGAAGGCAAGGGAAATTTTGCCTTCGTGGAGGACTTTTTGGGGGGAATTGACCAGCATTCCGTTACATGGAAAGGGAAAACCCCCAAGGTTAGCCTGACAGCAAGGGGACTCTAACCCATGACCAGTCTACCACTGAGGATATTTAATGTCAGCACTGTGATCGATGCGAAATTCGAATCAACCAGCTATCGATGGGATCGAACCTGGGTCACCTCATTGGGAGGAGAGCGCTCTATCAGCTGAGCCACCACGAGTCTTGTAACGTTAGTTTGACTGCATCAATGGCTTTATTGTGTCATCATCAATGCAGTTAGGCCTGTCTGATCGAGGAGCATGATTAAAATCAAAATCACCAGAAGGGAATTTCTTGAACCAGTTCTTGTTGTCATCGTCACCGTAAACTTTACTCAATTTTTAATAAGCTTGACACACGTTTTTCTCTTTACGAAAGTAAAATAGCAAAATATGGCGATAGTGAGTGATGACAGTGATCTTCCACTTCAACTTTTCTGTCAAATCTCCAAAACTCAACGAAATATATTAGTTTACTCTTTAAAATGTCAGCTGTCAATGACGTAAGAACTACCAATGCAAATGTTTCAAGTATTTCAGAAACTACACTGTTGCCATCTGTTGCAAGAAGAAAAAAAAAACGCAATGACTTTTTACCCAACAAAATATTTCACAATAATACATTATTATGATAAGCATAACAACTTTACATTTTTGATTATGTCATAATAATGTTTTCGTTATTATTGTATCTTTATGTAAAAATTGTAATTTTGCATTGATGAGTTTTGATTATACGCATTACAATTTTAAATTGTCATTGTCTTTTTATGTAAAGATTATAATTTTACATTGATGCATCTTGATATCCACGTAATTTTTCATTGATGCATTTTAATATTCACATAATTTTTCATTGATGCATCGTGATTTTACACTGATTTGTTTTATCAGTGTCAAAGTTTAACGTACTGATTCATCTTGATGATATACATCAAATTGTGACATTGATTCATAATGATTATCTTAGTTTTAATGAGACTATTGCAGTGGTGAAATAATATGGCACAGCATTAGAACCAATTTCCTTCAGATTTTATCATATTATCTTAACACTCTTAATTACTTAGATCCTGTAGATTGCTATATTTTGGTAGTGTTAATCCTAAACCATTGTTAACAAAAATTTTCTTAGAGAAAAAAACTATGTTTATAAAATGTCCTATCCAACTACATAAGGTTCTTAAAAATCCGAACAGTGGTTGTTTTAAAGATAAAACTATATCAGCATGTTCGTAAACTAGATTTAAATAACTCCAAAGCCTTAACATAGATCAGATTTTTTAAATTGTGGGCCACGAACCCATTTAGGTCGAGGGTGGTCCTGCAGAAAAAGTCACCAAAAATTTTAGGGATTTTGATATTACTTTCACTTATTCTAATAATTTCAAAATTACTAAAAAAAATTGCGCAATGTATTTAAAAATATATCGATAACGATAACACATGAAGAAAAACCGAAATCATTCATTTTTTACCTGCCTTACACGTGACGCTGTCGTTTTCGCGTGTGTCCTATTTGCGCAAGGTTTGTAGCTTCGCCACATCGAGAAGTTCAACAATTCCTGACCTAGATGTAAAATTTGAGATTTTAATTTGTAAGTAAAAGTTAATACATAATATTAAACTTGAAACTAATTGACATTGGTACCACTTTTTACTTTTTTAAATTAACGTGAGAATCCTTATATCTCATTCCCACAACCTTTTCTAAAGCGATTATTTAAAACTAAAACATTGATTTTTGCATTAAAAAAATTTTGGTTCTTGTCAACTGAGCCAAAAATAACCGAAGATTTGAAAAATCAATAGAACAATGCAAAAAGATAGAAAAGCATGGTTTTATAGAGACATGCATTTGACTTAGAAATCCAAATATTATTACAATGTTTCAAAGTTAGCTACCAAGTTATGGCGCTGTAAACTGATAAAAACAATAAAAAAAAATTTTTTTTGAAGCAAACCAGCATTTTTCGTAACAACGTGGTGCATTCTAAAGACGAAATTTATAGACGTCTGAGCGAATATTTCAGTTTGAATGCCTGGACATGCAGCAGAAAACATTTTTTTTTTTTTCCAATCAGCACCGCCATCTTTTGGCGAAATTTCCAGCTAATTTTAAAGATTGATGCGAACAAAAGGAGCTTTCCTAAGCAGAATGCACCAAATTGCATATTTCTGTCTCTTTTTCTTTAATTGGATTTTCAAATCCTCGGTCATTTTTGGGGACACATAGCTTTTGTTTCAATTACTTAAAATGGCATACTTACTTTAATATTTCTTATACTCTTATTTGTTGTTTAACATATTAGACCTCACACTTAAATAATATTTCATTTTCCAATGTGTTTAAAAATAACACATGACTCTTCACAATATATAATTGCAACACATTTGTATGTTTCTTTTCATGAAACTTCATTGTCAATAAGTATTCTTTTACTATAAATCAAATGTCTTTATATTTAGCTATAGCAGGGGTGGCCAAGCTCCTTGACAGTCGAGTCATTTTTCAAAATTTGAAATTTTTCGCGAACCGCAAATAAATAAGTATTTAAAAGGTAGGCAAAAAAGTATAATATATATATATATATATACAGAAATTATATTTATTGAAAACACATAAATAAAAGTACAAAATATGTGTATTGAATTTAAATATTAAAAACTTAACACATTTATTTGACTTCTCTGAATAGTTTTTTTAAAATTTGGTGAATAATTGGTGACAGCACTTCTCAGTAATTCTTTGAGATGCTGGTTAGTTAATACTGATCAGTGTTTGGATTTCACGAATTTTAAAGTGGAATAAAATGATTCACATAAGAGCGTTGTTCTGAATATTGAAATAATTCACCAGGCAGCCTTTTTTAATTCAGGATACTTCGATTCTGGTACAAATGTCCAAAATTCAGTAATCGACGTCGACTTATATTTTTAATTGTTGATCTTCTTGCATCTGTAATAATTCTAATTCTCCAGATGCTTTTTGGGTCATAATTATATTGGAAATGGAAAACTCCCCTTGAATTATGTTAATTTCAAATGGATTCAGAAAAAAAAAAAAAATCAAGAGACGATTCAAAATATTTCAAGTCTCGAAATCTATTTTGGAATTCCGTCAATATTCCTTCTAGCTTTTTTATATACTCGTTGAGTTTTTCTTGTTTAATATTGAAACAAATTTTTTTAATTCGAGGAAAATGACGAAATGTTTTATTTTTAATGTCCTTTTGAAAAAGTTGTAATTTACTTTGAAAACTAAATGTACACTGTGAGAGGTCATATATTATTTTACCTTTCCCCTACAATGGTAAATTCAGTTTTAGCAAATGCTCCATGTCATCAGTTAAAAACATTAAGTCTTGTAACCACTCGTCATCGTCTAATTCTGAATAGACGATGACGAGTCTAATCCTTTTCTTTTAGAAATGCAGTTATTGGATCTAACAAATCTACAAAACAATTTAATACGTTATAGCTAGATAACCATCTAACAATGCAAAAGAAATTAATGTCATTTGGAAGTTCTTCGTCCTTTAATTCTTTAAGGAAATTTTTAAATTGTCGATGATTTTTCGCATTGGTGAGAATGTAATTTACAATGTGTAACCCTGTTTTCATAACATCAGGATATTTAAAAATTTTTGTAACGAGACGTTCTCGGTGAATTGTTATGAATTGTGAAATTTGAGAATCATCTCTTAAAATCCCAATAAGGCCGATTTTTTCTACCCAGCATTGCCGGAGCTCCATCAGTTGCAATGCTTATAAGTATATTAAGAAGCACATCAAAAGTTTTGATTATGGAATTTAATGCATTTTTAATATCCATACTGCGGGTTGACTCTTGAATTCCTACTAAATCTAATAGTTCTTCTTTAATAACGAAGTCAGGTGACTGTCAATTGCGGAAGATCTGTGATATCTGTCAATTCGTCAAGGAACGATAATAATTTTTTAAAAATATAATAGCACAAAAAGGAAGAGGGAACTCGAGTACATTTATCGAGAGCCACAAATAATCCCTCAAAGAACCGCAGGTTGGCCACCCCTGAGCTGTAGCTAGATTTTAATTTTGTTAATTTTTAAATGTTGCAGATATTGCGGTAATAGAAAAAAAAATTTATTTAAAAAAATTTAGAACGTTGTTTTTGATGATGTATAACCCTCTGCAATTTTTTGATTGAATTTTGACAAACAGAAATACCGCCAAACATTACTTTTATTAGTAAAAATATTTTATTATATTTCAATGTTGTAAGCAACATCTCAACAATCATATGAACCGTATTTATTAATAGAAAACTAAAGCTTTGTTTACTTTTCATTTTTGCTCGTGATTACAAATGAACTGGAAAAGGGATTAACAATTTTTTAACGTTTTCATCAAATTCTTAAAAAGAGACAGTAGTTTGAAATTTTAAGAGTAAAAGAAATCTATTGTTATTATCGATTTATTTATAAATGATGCACAAAATCCTCAATATGACCCCTTAACAAAACATTTTATTATTCGAAATCAATGCAAAAAATAAACAAATAAATAAAAGATAATATGGAACTGTCGAACCTATGACGCTTTTGATGAAGAACGTGACCTATCTTGTTTGTTCGAAGCGACTGAACTGATTTATTTTTAATAGTTTTTCCTATGTTAGTTTTGACTCATATTTTCTACGGCAGTGATGCCCATATCGTGTTCCGTGGAAGAATTAAAGGGAGTTAGGATTTTTTTACAGTGCCGAAAGAACATTGTATGATTGTCATATTTTTAGATCCAATCAATAAACCATTATTTATCTATAACAATATGAGTAAATTACTGAAAAGATATGAATTCATTAAAAAATATATGGGTATTTCCCATCTCGCTTTTCAACTCAAATTGATGAAATTAAATTCGTTAATAAAGAAAATCTGTCTAACTAGTAACCATTTTCAATCTTCCTTTTAATTTTTATTTCAACAAAAACCATGATTTTACTTATTTCATTCATTTTCAGCTTATATTTATACACCAAAAAAACAGATTCATATCTTGATTAGATCCAGCTACAGAACTGCGAATTCAGCTGTCGGACGTAACTAAGATTATTTATGATAATATTTTCGAAATAAAGAAGTCTTTTATTATCAATGCTTTCACAATTGTCTTATAGTAGTCACTAGTAGCTTTAATAATTATCTTTGGTTAGTACTTTCACAACTGCTAATGAATTTAATTTAAAAAGTCAGGGTTCCATGGTGAGAAGGTTGATCATTTAAGTTCCAAAGGCGAAAAAATTTAGGAACCGCTGTTCTATAGCATTACATACGAGTCAATTATTTATTTATTTAAATTTCTGAATAACAAGGATGACGATTAAAATATTTTGTCATGAAATCAAAATCTACAATAAAATGAGCATGGTTATGGACTTAATTCTAACTAAGGAGCATTATAGAATCTAGAAAAATGTGGTTTAAGTAAATATGAATGAACAAAATAAAATGGTGATAAAAAAACAAAAAGTTTTTAATTCTTGAATTAATATATTGGTAAGAGTTATACAATGGGGAACTCAGTATTCCTTACTTACGAATTTTTTTCCCAGCTAAGAACGATAAAGAAGTTTTTAGCCGCCAAGACTTAAAAAGCATATCATTATTTTGTCAAAGTTCTTTCGTAATAACGCTGACAATGAATTTGAGAATCCTTGTCCAAAAAAGTGCGGGAAAAAAGTTGCGATTATTTAGAAACACCTCCAAGTTTCATCAAGCAATCAAATTTAGTTTGTTTTTGGTAATTTACTTGGCCAGTTAATACTTATTAAAAAGTGAGGTATTTTCTCCTAGTATCTAGGCAAATTATGAATTATTTGCGATCTAGTTTTAAACTCTGAAGCGTATTAGACCAAATCAGAGTTGATAAAGTTAATTAATTTAAAAGTTATGCATAAAAAACAGTTTAGTGCTAAAAGCGCTCTAAATATCAGAATTCCAAGTGGTATTAAAAACATGATTTTTTATTTAAAATCCTAATCTTTAAAATAAGTACAGAACTACACTTTTTATACATAAAAACTCATAATTTATAAATTTTTAGTCCTATCGATTTAATCTTGATGTCATTTAACATGGGACAGGTTCAACGAATGATTCGAAAGATTTGTATAGTTTTTATTCCAACTTAAGAAACTATTTTAAAACCTTTAATGGGATTTTTTTACATCATTTTTGACAAGGACTCTAAAAACCTATACTAAGGGCAGCTATTATGAAACACCTGGTACAGGCAAATAGTAAGAAAAGGCTAGTATTGTAACCTACACTAAATTAAGATGGTTTTTATCATCATTACTACATAGTTTTATTTAAAACATGTACTACATAACTTTTTATTCCTTTAAAAAGTTCACTAAAATAGTATTAAAACAATTTGGTGAATGAAAAATCTTAACAGTTTCTTATTATAGATTTTAATCTTTAAAAATAAACTTTTAATAAAGTTCAGAGTATTTTTCTAAAATATATATATCTGAAAAATAAACTAAAAATTATATATGTAAATTAAATATTACAATGCGAGCTTCAAAATTTTTACTGTCTCCTGCTTAATTTAAACTGACCATCAGAGCTTACATAAAGTTATATATTGGATCACTATTTATAAATAATTAAACTCTTATTTAAAAAATCTGTCATATCAGGAGTGAATTTCGTGAGTGAAATCGTGCTTCTATTTCTTAGTATACTTTCTTGTGTTATATGCAATGTATCTTGATATGCATATGATTTATACTTACATTTCCTTTTTACTTATTTTAATGTTTACAGTTAATATTAATAATTGGTGCTTATGTTTTTGGTGCAATTCAAACTGTTTGTATAGTGAGTGAATATATATAGTGAGTGAAATATGTATAAAAATAAAATCTATAAATTCACATGCAGTTTTACCTCTTTATTTCCTTCTGCAGTAAAGAATGGAAAAAAATACAGTAAAAGCTCAATGTAGCAAGCACATCATATTATGAAAATCTATTATAACAACAAGTTTCCAAGTTACACTCATAATGCAAACATTAGAAAAAAGAAAAAAATAGTATGTTTTTAACAAAATTAACTTTCGCAACTGCAAAAATTTTTTGTTCTGAAGGAAATAAATTTCCCCACTTGGTAAGCAGTATTTTATGCTAAATGGTTGATATTTATTTTTAGTATAAATACAAAATATTAAAAAAAAAAAAAAAAAAAATTCATATTGTTCCCTTCGTACAATTTTAATTCGTAATAATTAGAAAGCAAACGTGTGGGAAATCGACCAAGTTATCTTTCTTCTAAAAAAAAATTCTATTTTCAGCAAGCTACCACATACTTGGGAAAAAATACACCCTTCAATTTCCATTCTTTACTTACTATTAAATTCAACATTGTTTCATGAATGGCGTCTAAAGTTAGTGTGTTTCATTTCATATCTTTCTTACAAAAGCTTGTTACGATTTGATAAATTGTCACTACTAATTTGTATGGGTTTTAATGCTAGTTGAAGTTTAATGCAGTTCAAAATGCAAGGGAAAAAAATAAATTTTAACTATTAGTTTTTTTTCCATTGCTATTTTAAAATTAGATATGTGGGACATTTATAAAAAATTTGCAAAAATGTGGCAAAAAACAAACAAACCACTCTTGAAGTTCTAGGACTCCATCTTAATGATTGGAGGGGGTGACCTAAAATATGCTAATTAATTAGTGCAGACGGTATTCTAAGTAACGAAATCAGATTTCTGATACTCTAAGAATAGAGAGAGCCACAATCTGGGAAATATGGTCCCCATAGTTTAATAGGAGAACGATCCAAACTTTGGAACTCCTAACGTTAATTTTTTAGTATATCTCGAGAATGTTATAATTTAAAAACTTTTGCACACAATTATAAAATTCTTTAATCCAAAGATAATTCTATGCAAAAAAAAATAAATTTTAGTGAATATTATTTTTCATTATTATATTTATTAGCAGCAGAAATACACAGCTTTTTTAAAATTCGATACCTCAAGAACTATGCAACCAATTTCGGTCAAATTTTGTATTTTTGCTATGTAAAATTAGATACTTTAAAGTGATGTAAAAAATTTTACATCTTACAATTCAAAATTTCTCTGACTAATACAAAATAAATATTTAATAAAACTTTTTTTCCCCTGGATTCTTTGGATAAATGACTTTTATAAGTGTGCCAAGAATTTTAAATTCACTAAGTTCTCCAATTTTAGGGAAGTATGCGAAAATTAACATTAAGGAGACCAAACTATTGGGAATATATTCTGGTGGTCAGAAATCCGAATCCGTCAAAAAAGGTATGCTTGCTCAGAGAAAGTTTTTCTATCTGATTTCGACACTTAAAGCATATTTGAGGTCACCCCCTCAAACTATTAAGATTGAGACCTAGAACATGAAGATTTGATCATTAGATCAAAAGTTATTCAGGGTGGTCCGTTATTCTTTTTTGGCCTAGTGTAAATTTCATGTCTAACAACATTCAGCAATTTTAATTACTGAAATAAAATCCCAAATATTTTTAGGTAATCACATTTATTTACTGTATGTTTTCAATAAATGCAGTGGCTCTGGTACCAATCATATATTAAGCTTTATTTCTCATATAATTTTACAAAAAGCCATTTTTAATGATCCACAGGTCAAATTTTGACTAGAGTGTCAGTTATCTAACACTTTTCTTAAAGTATTACCTAAAATTATAAGATAGTAGATTTAATAAAAATTCCTTCTGCTATAGTAAATTATCGTTATAAAAAACTTTCACTGTATTTTTACATCACACATTATAACCACTTTAAAAATACAATTTTAAAAAACACAACACCAACCTTACAAAACAAATATAATATACAAACTAAAAATTCAACTTCATCCAATATTTATTTTTCTTTTTCATAAAACAAATTACATCGGTTATTTCTTTTAAACTGGGATCCGTAACTAAGACAATAGTGATAATAATTCAAAGAAAAACATTAAATTTTATTTTTTTCATAGTTTTGCCTACAGTTCCATAAACAATTTTAAAGAGTCCCAAAGTCTAGCTTTCAGGTGTAAAATTTAAGATTAAAAATATAGAATATACAGTTTATAGCAAGAAATGCAGTAATAGCTTAAAGTATTTGATTTTGTAGTTTATCCTTCCAATTCCAAACCCAGACCAACTTTATGGCCACCCTGGTTGAAACTCTTTCCATCAATTAAAGCAGACAATGTGAGTTGAATGCCTTGTCTTAGTTTATGGCAGAAGGACAAACCTATTTGACTGCTATTGTTCACTTTAGCCTAAAAATAAAAAATGAATAATCAATAAAAATATTAATAAATTATAATAATATTAATAATAAATTTAGGGAGAATGTATAGGGTGTCCAAAAAGTATGGAAAGAGTTCAATTTCTAGAAAATGCATGTGTGAATAAATTTAGAAAAAATGCATCAAATGGAACAAAAATCTACCTATTGATGCCCTGCTCCCTGAGGCAATGGTGAATCAAAGGGGGCGGAATCAAGTTTGATGTCATTAGATAAGTTTATTCAAACCAGTCTATTTTTATTTCTTTTTTTAATCTGGCATATATTTAAAAAAAGTTAACATCTTAAATAACTTTCCCTCTATTTTTTATATTGTAATTACACCACCATCAGTGAAACAAAATGCAACAATCTGTAAGACTAATTGAAATACATCTTTCTGGAAAATCCTAATCTGCAATAAAAATTAGAAGTACCCCTTTAAGATTTTGAAGTTGGCCATACCCCTTTTCAGAAGTTCTTTTTGATAACGTTGACCGAGTCTAATGCACATAGCTACACAATGCATCATTTAAAATAACAGTTTAATATTGTTGAACAAAATACTAATAAAACTTTGAAGTCATGAAAGTTACAAGTCATATGCACCAATATAAAAATCATAAGCCACCCTTCATACTTTATGATTGTATTATACAACCATAAAAGGAAAGCAGAAAAAAAAGTTTCTGATGACTGAAAAGCACTTTCTCCAAAAGTTGTATTTGAATTAGTATATTATGCATGAATTTTTCCCCCGATTTTTTATGCACCATCTTCATTTCCCGCAAAAGCCTGGAAATTTTTCAAAATACAATTTTTGTAAATTTTTCTAATTTTTAAAATTTGTTGTATAAAAACAAAGTACTTCTCAAACTTTCAGTATTGAATATAATCAGGGGTCTGTCTAGGTTTTTCTTAGAGGTACCTATTTTGTGAAAAATTAAAAATTATATTAAAAAATCAGCAAAAAAATATGGATTTATCGTTTTTTAAGGGATACAAAAATAACATTTTAAGAAATAGTATTTTGTGAAACTACCGTTTTTCCTAAAATTGAATTTGTGAAACTACCGTTTTTCCTAAAATGAATTTGTGAAGCTACCGCTAAACGGTAGTAAATTTGGTCAGGGCAGACCCCTGGTAATATTGCTAATGATTGTTTTCAAAATTTTTCTATCATATTTTTCTTTTCTATTGCCTCATACTGTCTTAAATTTTGCAATTTTTACATTAATATTTCATTTTGTAGCTTTACTTTGCAGATTTATTCTCACAATAAAAATTTTAACACCAGCAATGCATTTTAGGAAGTACAGTGAACGGATTTTCAAGCACGCCATGGATTTTTCCTCCCCCTTCAAAAAATGAATAGCACAAATATAAAGATTGTGTCTTCTCTTTTTGAAAGAGACTGCTCGTAACACCATTAACTGTTGCTTACTTTATTGGATAAATTCATAGTTAAGACTTCTTGATGCATGACAAGTGAATAGGTTAAATGTGTCTTCAGCTCGAAATAAAGAGATGTATCCCTTTAATGCTTGTTCAAGATAGTTTATTTCTAGCTTACTGCCAAACGAGCAGATGCGTTACAAAAATTTTACTAAAAAGTGGAATTTCATAAAATATTTGTAATAGATGTTAGAATTATTTAAATCAAATCTCAATAACTGATTACTATTATTGACAATTCAAAGATTGGTCATTTCTAGATATGATATAGGAATTTTCAAGGTTCTTTTGTAAAAAATTTCAACTTCTTGACTATTCCAGGTTTTACTAGACCCGTGAGAGCCCTGAATGTTATTACGGCAAGAGATTTTCAGTTTAGAGTAACGATTCTTTGCTAATTCTATCTTTAAAAAATTATTCAACATTTATAAAAAATAAAAAAAAAGTAGAAGAGGTCAAAAATTTTAATATCTCCAAGATATTAACTTCTTTTGTCAGATTTCTAATAAAAAATTTCATTTTCCTTGTATTTCAAGATTTTTTTCAAGTTAATTTGAAGTTTCCTAGGTTTTCCTTGAGACGCCTGAACTCTGGTTAAAGGAGTCTTAAAAATATATCAGAATCCATTTTTAGATTTTTTCTTATGTATATTCAAGATGTTTCCCTCTTACCATACTTTTTGGACACCCTGTATAGCATAATCATATTTAATAGAGCAGAATCTTTACATTGTATTTATGCAGGGAGCTTTGTTATTATCACATATAAAGTATATTTCTAAAATCTTTGTAAGAAAAAAAAATCTTTAAAATCTTAGGGGAAAAAAACATTAGAAGATGGCAAGTTTTAATGTTTAAGTGAGGAAGAAACAAATATGCTGTTAATATCTGTCAAATCACTAATGAGAAAAGGATAAAAATTATCAAAATCAGCCAGATTGCTTGCAAAAAGCCAGATTGCTTGATTGATATTTTTAATAACATATTTTTAACTATACAATTTTACATGGCATTGAAATAGGTTTTGATGTTTTACAGTCTAGCTTTCTTAAGAAGCAATCTGAAAAATTCGATTGCGCTTCTGCTTTTCATTCGCAAATATAAATTTTTCACATTCTTATTTTTGTAAATTCATTTATAAAAAAACATTAAGAGCAGTGACTAGTGAGCACCCCGAATAAAAATATAAAAAAAACAATAACATAAGATAATCTTCAAAGAAATATATGGTTATATACAATGAGCAAAAAAACTTACACATGCATTAAAAAAAATATTTAACTTTACATTTTGTAAGAAAAAATTCCATTAAAAGGTTTAACAAGTATATTTCATAAAACGAAGTAGAAGCAGTATTTTGCAAAAGGACTGGAAAATTTTAAAAATCCATAACATATAGTTTATTAATATAGGGGCATAACAGTCTTAAAATCATCAATCTTATTTGTAATTAAGAACCAAACTTAAACAACATATAGTTTATTAATATAGGGGCATAAAAGTCTTAAAATCATCAATCTTATTTGTAATTAAGATTATTAAGAACCAAACTGAGAACACACAGAAGACCTAATTTTTAAATTAAATTATGAAACATAAATTTAAATGTATAAGTCAGATTTGTTGCTCAACAACTGTATATAGTTGTTGAGCAACAAATCTGGCTTATACATTTAAAATTCAAAATTGTTAAAGAAAAAGTATTTTGAACAAATTTATATTTAATTTAGATTGAACCATGTTATAGTGGAATTATTCTGAGAAATATTACATAAAAAGTATTAGATTCATTTACTTTAAAACTTAGTGGCTTATGATCTTCATTGTGAATTAAGACTGGCTATTTTCCAGGTTTGTTGTAGGACTTAACTAGAATTTTACTAAAAACTAATATTCTCAATACAATTAAATAAAAAAATCTCCAGTAAAATTTAGTTCTCCAAAATTCTCAGAATTGATAAAAAATACTGTATAAATACCAAGTTTAAAGAAGAAAAAAAATTTTTTTTATTGTTGTAACAAATTAAAAGAGTTCATACCCTGACAGATGTGGAATCATCGACCTTATATACACAACCAAGACCAAACTTAGTTTCATTTGTACCAGCAACCCAAGAAAGAGTTATTCCAGATTCTAGTTGAGGGTTCACTTTTTGATACATACAGCCACCAAATTCTTGACCATCAATACTAAGGAGAAAGAAAAAAAAATAGTTCCATATAACATTATTAGTAACACTCATGCAGCATGAAGAAAAAAAAAACATTAAAAATATTATGACTTTTTATAAGGAATTCCTTTAAAAAGCTTTTAAAATTAAGACACTTTATTTCATTAAGAATATGTAGCTTTTTAACTGAATCAATTTTAGGAAAATTATGTTAAAAGAATATTTCGTTTGCTTTATAGTTTAATATGAAATTCACCTATAATCAAATAAGTGTCAAGCATTTCAGGTAAAAAAAAAATTTATGATTTTATGCCATTCAACATATTTAAGACAACGAAACCAAAACAAAATGTTAGACAGAAACAATAAATACCTATACACCTGTGGCATTTATTGTAATTTTTGGATATATTTTACTTAGGCTTTTGAATAGATAAGATTTACTGCAAATAAATGTAATTAAATAAAAACAACGGATTAATGTTTACTTAACTGAACAGAAATTAAAATGCTATATATTAGCTACAAATATCTGTAGAGTACACATATTTAGTTGCGGGGTAATATCTCATTTAATCAAATAAAAAAAAAATTTTAACAGAATTAATTATTTTATGCTTTAAAATTAAGTAATGAATTTTTCCTAGTTACAATAGCGTTTAAAGGGTTACTTCTCCCAACTATCAATTAAAATAAAAAAATTATTTTTATTACAATTACTATAAATAGCTATTATAATTATAGAGCAAGATAAAAAAAATAAATGACTTTGTTAAATAAAAATTTCTCAAAAAGCATTCTATATTACAAATATTTTTTTTACAAAGCATTTTTCTAATTTTAAAATTAGAAATCTAATTTTGAGATGTTAAATAATAATAGTAAAAAATGAATAAGATCTCTATGTTCGAAGTTATTCTGATAGCAAAGACACCAACATAAAATTCTTAAGTTGGTAATTCAGAATAATTTTTTAATAACACATGTTAAATATCAGTTATTCGCAAAATATGAAAGGCTATCATTCTGTTAAAAAAAAAAAAATAATCAAAATATTGTATGTAATGCCAGAAATATTTTGGCAAAATATGAATTATTAGAATTATTTCATACTTTCCCTAGGCGTAGTATATAAAAAGACAAATTCTATTTAAACAAAGCAAAAAAAGATTCAGAAAAGGCTAATATATAAATGATGTGCAAGCGTCAAAAATACAAAAGTTATTCTGAAAAAATTATTAGACAAAAATTTATGCTTTTCTTAGTAAGGGAAAAAAAGTTTTCATATAAAAAATAAGTATTGAAATTAACCTACTTGTTCCAATATGGTAGGCTTTAATGACATTTTGAATAACATTTCATTACATTCTAAGGGAATCAAATTTATTTCTTATTTTTTTGGATTCTCATTTGGCTTTTTATAAATTTTAAAAAAATAAATAAAAACAAATGTGGGAAACATGAATCGCTTTATGCATTGACAGATACTTTTAGGCATTATAAATAGTGCCTCATTCTATACAGTTTTTTTTTTCCTAATGCCCACATGTGTTTACATCCGTCAATTCAGGCATATACAGGGCGATTTTGTTGGCCTCTCTCTCAGGGGCACCAGGTGGGCCAATGTCGCTCCCACAGTGAGGACAGATAGTACAGAGAAGGAAAGAACATTCATGCCCTACCCGGGATTTGAACCCAGGACCTTTCTGATGGAGGACAGTTCCCTGTCCCCTACACAGGCTGGTCGGCTTCTATACAATGGCAGGTATCATATTTTTCAGGTAGCACACATAAAACATTTCATATGGTTAATGTCATTTATTTTTCAATGGATATAAATTTATTTACTTACACATTTGAATGAAATACAAAGTCCCCTAATGAATAGCCTAAGCCAATATTTGATTTAATCAAAGCATTTTTCCCAAAGTCATGAGAGATCTTAGCACCAACTAGCCAATTCTGGTAGCTATAAAAGAATTTTAAGAATCATTAAAATATCAATGTTTGAAAATTACCACACAAAAAAATTAGAAAGTATAACTTAAAAATAAATCATACTTAATGACTCCAGCACCATGAACAACAGGAGATGTTAAATCTAAATCGACATCACCATTCAGGTGAACATGTTCATTTTTATAGGCTGAGCTGAATGTTCCAGATTTCTTTCTAATGAAAATAAAAATGAACTTTGATTTTCACGATAAAAAAATATTTTAATATACATAAGCAATTTTATTTTATACGAAAAACCATGTTTAAAATAAGAATAAAGCAATTAATAATGGGTTTTTTCAATTGTAAAATAATTAAGGAAATAATTATTTAAAATTAGCAATTAACGTAACAAATTATAAGAATTTAGCAAAACTTTTCACAGATTCAAAGGATTCATATGATTAAAAATAAAAATATTTTATGTATATAAAGATAAATTAGAGGAAATTTTTAAGCTTGAAATAATTAAAAATTTATAGATGTTCATAATTAAAATTAGCAGGCACAATTAATTTCTAATTAATAAGGAATTATTCTTGTAATGTTACATTTATAATGTTGCATATAAATTGCTTCTCCCTGGTATCTGAGATAATATTAGAAAATGGACCAAGAAAATAATTCCCAGTGTTCTAAAGGACCAGCTAACCAGAAATATTTTGCAACTTAATGAATTGAGAGTTCATCATTATCAGAAGTAAAAATTTTAAACAAAAAATTGCATTTTCATGTAGTTAAAAAGAGATAATCTGTTCAAAGAATTTTTAAATAAAAACTTTAAATTTAAATTCAAGACTTTACTTTTTCCATGTTTATTTCATTGTTATTCACATTACAATTTATATTTTGTTCTATTATATACAATATTCTACTATTTATATTGTAATTTATTTTAATCTTCAAAATAAAATTTAATACATTGCAGATTTTCTTTAAAGGTTTGAGAGAAAAAGCTTTTAATCAGGGTTGGTAAGGTTTAGGACAGACTGGATTAATCCACGGTTTAAACCATCCTGTCCAAAACCCCATTGTCCAAAACCCTTTTACTCAAATTATGTCACAATTTTATCTGAACAATATTTAAAAGGTAAAATAAACATAGAACTAATAACATATTGATAAATCTACTAGAAAATATTTGTTTTTAAAAGTATAATGTTTTATTAATATTGTTTAACTCTTCAATTTAAACATTAAGCAAAGGAAGATTAATTAGTAATCAAGTTCAATTGGTCCTCTCGTTCAATAGTACATAACTGAAGTTTGACCTTGCCATACACATACAGTTTAAGCTATTAGGGAGTAAGTGCTTGGTTAGTCATAAACGGGCTTATTTATCTATAGTACTATTCAAGAATACTTTTATTTCATTCATGTTCGATTCTTTTACCATAGTGGGGATACATCACCAGTGTCAGTAACTGAAACTGATGTTATGCACTTCAAAGCAGTTAATAAAATTTTCAGTTATTTTGTATTTCTAATTTAAACTAATATATTTATGTTTAAAAACATTTTTTTAAATAGATGTCTTTTTTTTCATCCTGTGATGCAGAAATTATAACATTTTTTTTTAAAAAAATATTGTGAAAAATAAAAGGTTAATTTTTAAACAAATTTAGTATGTTTTTTTAAAAAAATATTATTTTTTAATATTGGATTATTTATCCTTATGCAAAAACATAATTTATCAGTATTAAAAGCATATTTATATTTAAAGGATAAGGTATTCACTTTTGTTGTTCAATGAATTGTGGAGCTTCAAAAATTAGAAATCTTTTCCTATTATATTATATAATTTTCCTTTAATAAATTAAATTGCATAAAAAATATCAAATATTTATTGATACATGTAATCATTATGTGTACAATGGTTACACCTATAGAATTTTTACCTTTTACCCAAGTTCAAGGTTTTGGACACTTTAAGACTGCTTTATCCAGTTTAGGACAGTAAAACCCATGTGTCCTGTCCAAAAGCAGTTTAGGACGTGCAAAACCCCAACCCTGCTTTTAATTAAACATATGAGGTTGAAAAAAAAAAAAAACTATATCTTAGAGAAACATGTTTCTATGAATTACTACACATTTCAATAAACTGACTAAAATTTATTTTCTAGTCAACATTAATGTGTTATACATAAATATTTACTGATGT